>CM060953.1:145430812-146063312 GCA_030765055.1 Mantis religiosa
TTTGTTAGAGAAATTATGATATAATTATTCTTATTACCCAAATAGGGGCTTAAATTAAGGTGCATAGCAAATTTTCAGCTTTTTTATCTCTTGGCAAAATAAAAGGTACACAATTTCAAAGCCATTACCTACTTACTAGCTATTAACAGATGAATTATCGCTTGAAACCCAATCTTTCGCCTCATTCCCCTTATACTTCCAAGAAAATATTCATTAGACCGCAAATGTTTATCTTGGTACAAGAATAAACGTTTCAAGGACTAGTTTGTAAATGAGTAGAGAAAGTCATAAGAGTCCAAAAGATCATTTTGAACGTACTGACATGAGAAAGAAAATACATAGTAGGTATAAATCGGGGTGACGTTGAGACGAGAAGAATTCCAGCGTGGTATAACGTGTAATTTTGAGCTTTCGTCAGGAAGTACGAAAACTGAAAATTATATGCTGTCAAAAACTTGCCGCTACCTGAGATAGGAAGTACGAAAATTGAAAATGATATGTTGTCACAAAGATACCGCTATCTGAGATATGTTGAATTTTCTGTGAATAAACTTATTATACATGAATGCTTTAAAGTTTTGTACAAATATAAAAATGATACGAGATAGAGAAAAAAATCTATGAGATATTTAATGCTTTTTTTTAATTTCGAACATTTCAAGCTCCATTCTTCAAAAATATTATGTACGTTCTTCTACTCCTCATACCATGCCGTAACATAGATTATTCAAAAAATCTAGGTGTACATAGATAACTATTTTAAAAGCAACTAATTATCATATTTGCGTACTTACATGCTTCTATGCAACTGTAAAACATTTGAATCCAAACTAATATTAATGAATGAAACAATTCTATAGCTCAAATTTCGTTACATAAAGGTTTATTCATTATGGCTTTTAAAGGAAATTATAATGCAAGATCAAAAATTGTTTTAGGAAATAAGATTTTAGAACAAATATCGAGTTTTAAATATTTAGGATGTAGCATAAGTTTTAGTAACAATGCTGATATAGAAGAAAAAATAAACAGACTCCGAGCAATATGTGGGACAATCCAAAGAACTTTTAAAAACAGTGAGAAGGGATACAAAACTGAAAATGTATAAGGTAATGGCTATTCCAACTTTACTATATGGAAGTGAAACCTGGGTGTCAACACAAAAGGATTTAAATAAAATACAGACTACAGAAATTAAATGTTTTAAGAAGTGTTAAAGGTTGTGCAATATTGGACAAAATAAGAAATGAGGTTATTAGAAAGGAATTAGAAATGGAACCAATCCATGACAAAATATCAGAACGAAGGCAACAATGGCATGAACATATATTAAGAATGGAGGATGGAAGATATCCAAATTCAGTATTAAACTATAATCCAAAAGGAAGAAAAGACAGAGGACGATCCAGGAAACGCTGGAGAGATCTTTGGAGCCGGAACGGGTGATATGCCCAAACCATGGAGTGAAGAAGAAGGTATATATATAAATCCTTATATTATCCAATAATTCGAACAACAAGGTTATTTTTGTATGGCAACCCTTTATCATCTCCATTTTTAATTTATGAAAGTTTCGTCCTTACTACAAACTGATATAGAAGTCCTTTATCATAGCTGACAAAAGACATAAAAACAAGTTTCAAAAACTTGCAGAATAAATTATTAAATTATGTAAGCAGAGAAATATTATGATTGCAATAATTACATTTTCATGTTTATATATCCATACAACTACATTTACTTCAGCTGGTGAATATGTTAAATACAATATCCAGATACACCGAGTTCGATTCTCGGCTAAATGATGGCAACCTTTCCCTATCCTCCCTATAATGTGTACATATGATGATGATGAAAATTTTTATAATATTATTTAAAATTTGTAAAGAAACCTTAATGTAAACAAGTACGTAAGGTACACAGTAGTGAACTCGTTGCCACTGTGCAATTGTCGATGTGGCATATTAAAGGTAGGGCATGTAATTTTTTTAAATACATATTATAATTTTTATTGTTTATTTTTTAAATTTTATTTTATATTAGTTTATTCATCAATGGGAACAATGTAATGTTTTTTTTTTCTAATATATGTTTATTAGTTAGGTAATGATAAAGGATTTTGTCGTTTATTTAGTGTAGTGAGGATTTCTATTCATTGGGCGGAAAGGAGGGCATCTAGGGGTAAAGGAAGATTCTGTAGTGTCTTTGATGTCTCAAAACAATGCATAATTTATTTTTCACTTTAATTACCAGTGTAAAGGAACTCAAATCGGGTGATGTAAGTCTCTATGGAACCACTGAGGCCAGAAGTGATTAGCTTCTAGCGTTCCCTTCTCAGGAAAGCAAACCATCCTCTCTGTAATGCCACATTTCCAGAGTTCTTCTGAATTATCCAGTGTAATGTTCCCATTACCAACCAGATCGCACATCTTTGGCGTGACATGTTTTTAAAATGAATTCCAGCCGTTGGGGTCTCCGAAGACATGGTGGAACTTCCGGCGGGCACAATTTCAAATAAAGCCACTGAGCACGTTCCAGATATTATGCGCCTGTTTGCAAGAGGCAATCCTATGTTCCAAGATATCCATTAGTGAACAAATTTGGCAAGTATTGAATGTTGCGCGCCCATGTCACCATAATTTTTCCGCTGTTGGTATGGTCTGGTTAAATATTTCTTATGTTGTCTCTTGCCAATCAGTAGGAACAACTTCATTGAAGAGATTCTTCCATATAACTTTCGATTCTTTATTTTCTTTCTCTTCAATCCGGGGTCTTAACTGAGAGGTATTGAGAAGCTTATGGGAAAACCAAAAAGGGCTTAGAAGTAATGACAAAAGTGCTAAACAAGACAAAAGAAAGTGACAACATACCAGAAAGCTGGAGAATAAGCATGATTGTGCCTATTTATAAGGGGAAGGGAGGTGCAAATAAACCAGAAAACTACAGGGCAGTAAGTCTGTTATCTATATTAGGAAAAATATACACAGGAATATTAGCAGAAAGGCTAAGAATATGGGTAAAACAAGAAAGGAAGCTGTCTGAGTTTCAAGCAGGTTTCAGGAAAGGAAAACGGACAATAGATAATCTGTTCATAATAAAGACTATAATAGACAAATACCTCAGGAAGAAGAGAGGAACGGTATATATGTTGTTTGCAGATTTTGAGAAAGCTTTTGATACGATAAACAGAAAGCTTTAGTTTGGAAATTGAGTATGAAAGGGAAAATAGGTAGAAAATTTATAAAAAAAAAGTAGAGAAAATCTATGAGGGGTGAAGTTTTGCATAAGGTGGGAAAAATGTAATTACAGAGATGGCAGAACAAAAAATAGGCCTAAGACAAGGATGCAAAATGAGTCCAATTTTATTTAACTTATTTATAGATGAGATAATAGACAAGGTTAAAGAAGGAAATCAGCACTGTCCGGTAATAGCAAACAAAGAAATTCCTGGACTGCTATATGCGGATGACTTAATGGTAGGATCTATAATGATAGTAGAATTGCAGAAGGCAATAAATGAAATCCAGAAATTCTCTGAAGAGTGGGGAATAAAAATAAACATAAATAAGTCGAAAGTTATGGCCTTCAAGAAGAGAGTTAAACTAGAAAAAGATGAAAAGTGGGCAGCTGATATTGTTTTCTCGTTGATTCGAAAACTGCGAGGTCATCACTGGTGTCCAGCCGTCTGAGATGGGTAACAATGGGTTTAAATCCAGGATATATCCTCTGGGGGTTATGTATCTTTTCCTGCCACGTAAATCGAACAAAGCAAGACACTTCATTTACCATATTAAAGCAACGTTGAACGTTTTTGCAGATATCTCTGGTTAAGTTTAAGAAATGACATTTACAACACCGGATCGCCTTAACATTTGAAGTACTGGCATGAATAATAGACTGGCTCGTTGCCCTAAGGAAGGACACCGTATGAAGATGGCCTAAAGCTTGGTGTTTGACAGTTTTTACGAGGCTCGTTTTCCAGGAACACAACCACAGTGGTTTTTCTTTTCTGTTTAATGGTGTGGAACAACTGTTAACGCCTGGTAACTCCCAGTCCACAGGCGACAAATAAAGTATAGAAACTCCTCACCAAAACTTTTCTATCGTTTATTTTCATGGCTACATGTAAACATGTCGAACTATATCGTAAATAATATAAATGAAATAATATGCATAAACACATTTTGAAAAGCAGTCAAACACTCCGCCATTGTTAACGACCACCCAATATTCCACAGTTGGCTGTTCTAATTTCAAACGGAAAACAAACAAAAGCGGAAATTTAGAAAATGTTACTGCAAAAATATTTTTATACATCAATGAAGTCTACCTTTTTCCTTCATAAAGCTTTTTGTTTGTATTTATGCATATAAAATCCCATAGACTTAAGAAAATTTTGCAAAATATTTATGGTATATACAGAATATTCCCATATTCTATTCGTTATGCTGATATTTCAAATTAAAATATTTTCATGTAAACTGATGTTAGGGGTCCAGAATATTTACCAAAATTTAATTACAAAATTCGAACCTCTTCCCATTTCGGCTCTGTATATCACTTCTTCTATCTTTTCTTTTTCACTCCATTTTCCTTTCCCCCTCTGCAGCAAGCAAATCATATGATATTTTGTGTATCGGCAATATAACTTATTTTAACTGTATACCCTATACGGAGCACACAAAAGACGTCACTTCATCCGCCTGTTTGTCCATAAGCTTGAAAAATTAGGCAGTTTACGCTGCAACTGCAAACTAAGATTTTATAAACAGATTTTAACAATATTCCCTCAGTTTCAAAGTTCATTAGGTGCTCTTTCTATGTTAATGAGGCTTTTTATAAAATGTCAGGTCAATTTGCATGCACCAAAATTACAAGGCTACCTATCATAAAACCCAACGCCGAACCTTCTCATGTAGTTAGACTGCGAAAATGTAAACCCTTTATTGTAATTAAATGTTGTTATAGTTGCCTTACTGATATTATTTGAGAACTAAGTTGTTAAAGAATATTATATGCTCCAAACTACATGGAGGTAATATGTTTAAAATTATATGTGTTGTTGTCTAAAAGTATGCATTTTTAGTATGTGCACTCTTCTTTAAATTTTCACTAAATTGTAGGTCACAGGTCATAAAATGTTCAAACTCACCTGAACTGTAAGGCTACGTGCATATGTTTTATTATTATTATTATTATTACAGTTTTTTTTTAAATTACAACTAAGCTCTTTTACAGCTTATCTAGTAATACTTCTTTCTCAAATGTTTAACTTGGTGAGTCTTCCACTGAAGACCCCCAGAGCTTACACCTAAGTCTTGAGGTCACACCTTAAATCCTCTGACTTAATCCTTTTCAGTCGTCGAATTACACTCTTGCTAAACACATCCTGCATTTCTTTATTTTCATGGTGTTGCACTCGTAAACGATGTTCCACTGCGAACTTTCTTACTACTTCTCTGACAGTGTCAATCTTGAGATCTCTATGTATGTGATCATTTCGCACATACTATGGTGCATTGACTCTTGATCTTAAAACTTTATTTTGGAATGTCTGTATATGCTTTATGTTAGTCAATTTGGAACATCCCCACAGCTGTATCCCATAAGTCCAGACTGGCTTTAACACCTGGTGGTATATTAATAGCTTATTATGTATGTCAAGTTCAGAATTCCTGCCAATAAGCCTGTAAAGTTTCTTGTATTTAATATTTAACTCTTTTGTTTAAGTTTCTATATGCTTTCTCCAATTTAACTTACAGTCTAAAGTCATTCCTAATTGTGCACATTTAATATCTTCTTTTTGATTATTAGAATGAAAACAAAAGAAGAGTTTAAGGGTATAGAAAATTGAAACACTTCCGGATTCTAGTTTTTGTAGTGAGAATCAATTGAGATTGCTCAAGCAGCAGTATTTGTCGCTCATATTGTGAATGTCGGGGGTTCAAATCCCGATATCTATCTTTTTACTTCTTTTCTTCCTTTTATAGTTTCCAAATAACTGTACATTTGTTATTAAATATTATAAATCATGTTCGTCTCCAAGAATAAAATAAACAGAAATAAAATAAGAGGAATTAACTGTGCTGTAGAATCCACATTAAAGTATGAACACGAAGTGAACATTAGAAGCAACAGCTGAATGAACATCTGTATGATCTTTAGCATCTTCGTGAGAGCTTGACCTTCTGTTTAGCAGACCTCGGAAACAAACAATAAAACGTCACGATCATAAAATAGCAGTATAATTTGTCTCTATAAGGAATTGCATGACCAAAATCAGAGACTGACGAATCTGTTATGGAAGATGAATTGTACACTGATTGGAATCCAGAGTAGTACCTGTCAGTATGACAACTGAATATTTTTATTCTCTCACTTTTACAGAACTCATAAAAGCAAATAGAATTCCAAAACGGGTTTCTTTGTGAAGTACAGTTCTGTATATCAATCAAATGACTATCCTTTCATAGACTTGTCTCCTTGAGAAGGTTGACACGTACAAAATGAACAAAAATGGTGGAATAATAACAATAACTTTCTACTCCAAACTTTTCATAACAGTTTTCAATGCAGCATTTATAGCATTAAGTTACTCAACTATTGTACAGGATTCACAAAGGTAATCATTGTATATGTTGCTTGACTGTCTATCGCTGCTGCATGTTTCTGTACCACCTAGAGAACTACAAAGGTACTGCATTCCACAGCATTTATATTAATAAGCATTTATCAGATCAAGACGATCTTTTGTGCCCCTCCTAACTAGTGTTTACATCTTTAACTCTTCGTTATGTGCAGTTTCTTGTAATGTAGTGTCTGATGAGAACATACACTGACTTATTTAATCCATGACAAACACATCTCCGTTTAAAATACACCCATTAGTTGTGCTTAGGAAAAAGAAAACATGGTACGTGAAATATATAATGCTACGAGTGCTTCCAAAAAGGTGTGTACTTCAGTGAGTACTTTTTATCAAAATATCCGTAATGATTTTTCATTATGTATCAGTATAAAAATTTAGATAAGCTGTTTACAGAGAAATCGAGATTTATGTACTTTACTTTTCATGTAATTTTCTAAAATATGTATTTTAATATCAACTGCAGCCATTTAGAGAAATTAAAAAAGGAAACATTTCCATAAAGAGGATATTTTGGGTCGGGTATTTCCTTGAAGACATTCAAATTGAATGTCTGAACTTAAATACAAATTTTGTTATTTACCTCACATTTCTTTTTTCAGCTGTGAATTAATGGTTGTCACTCTCTTTCTGCATTAATACTTTCACCATAGCAATATAACAATTCTATTTTCTGGTTATCTCTATGAAACATATGGGCTGTCCTATCTCCTTTTCTTTCAGTGGATCTAAAGTATATATTTTTTGTTTGAACTGTTAGATACAGTACAGTGCCGTCTTTACTTGCAATAAGCTCAAGAAGAAAGTTCACTGCAGCAATATTTCTGATTTGTTTGATTTTGTTTGCTTTTCGTTTGAATTTCAAGCAACAATCTTTGAAATGTTGAGTGGTTGTTTACAATCGTTTCCACATAATTATAATAGGGGTTAACTATGCCTTCAAAACCTATTAGTATATACTATTTAATTTATTTCATTTACTGCATAGATAGGCCTACTTTCATATCGGCAATTTCTAGAACAAGTTATGAAAATAAATGATTAGAAAGTTTTATTGGGTTTACAAATTAGACTTCTATATTTTTTGTTTATTATAATAAGAAAACAATAGAAAATATTTTGTTTGTTAAGAGAGACAAGACAAGACAAACTAAATCTGACTTTACCCATGATATTATTTGTTTCTGTAATTTACGTCCTCCAACGTTGTCATATTGGACGATGAATGGAATAGGTGAAATCATGCCTAAATGAGCCCAGGATCCATAGTGCTTAGAGCTACCCGACATTCGTCTTACAGGATAAGGGAAAACCCTGGAAAAACCTTATCCAGGTAACTCACCCTGACCGAGATTCGAACTCGGGACCTCTTGAAAGTGAGGCAGACATGCTACCACCACGCTACCTAGGTGGACTTACCCATGATAGATTTACACCCACCCATTAAGATTCGTATAAGATGTGATTGTTTATCTACGTTACGTTATGTTATATTTTTAGCTAGGAATGATTCCAAATTAAACAACAATGGTACAACATAATATTCAGGTCTTTGTCCACTAAAGAAAGATATATAATTAAATAAGGAAATAGGAAATAAAATTAAACTTTCAAACACTTGGTAAATTTGTCAAGTTACGAAATAACAATGGATCTAAAACAGCTGACTTTCAAATTTTTAAGTTTCCGTAGCTAAACTTTATAAAAAGAATTAAATAAAAGAGGCTTCAAGGACTATTGAAAAAAAAAATCTAATTTTATTTACGATGGCAATATACCAAAATTAGTCGTTTTCTAGACAATAACGAATAAGACTTTTGTATGCAAATACATTTAGGTTGGAGGAATTTTCGAAAATATAGGTATCTCACCCTTTAACTCTAGCATTTATTTAACGTTTTTGTACATATATACTTTCGTGTAACATACATATGTGCTCTTGCTTTTATGCAACACACTTCTTATGCGAGAGTTTTTAAAACTTCTTTCTGATTACTCTTCAGGGGAATTTAAAACGCGTATTTACCGTGAAATCTCTGTTTCGAAATTTTTGTCGTGATAGAATACTTATAGCTACCCAAGATGATGCCGTAAGCAACAAACCGGCTTTGGTTTTACTTCGAGAGAACGAGGCACGATTACTTTCCTATCAGCCGTCGTTTATCTCCAAAAACTGACGGACGGCCTCTAGCCACAGATCTCCTTGACAATATACCGGCCGCCTCTGAGGTTCAGGGTCAACTGGTGCAGATGCATCCACAAGGTCATGGTGACCATGGTCATTCAAGCTCGTAATCTAGACCAGCCGCTCCCTGGGTTCGATTCTCGGTATTAACACGTTTTGTGGGTGTGCACCAAACTGCTCTTTATAATTATTTGTGTACACATTTTCTAGGCTACCTGGGTGGCCAATAAAAACCTGTTCAGTTCGTGAGCTGTGCATATTTAATTGTTGTCGAGCCTTCCATTTAACACAAAATTCGGGGTGAGGCTGAATTAATAAATCGTGCGAGCCTTGGGGAAGTTCGTGATACATGAAGAATACACCCTCGACTAGTAACAAAATTTTCCTGTTATTTCTTTTAGCTCTAGCTTAACTTTAAACTTTCCAAGTGGCGTATCCATTTCCAACTATCTTGACGTTGTTGTCGATGGGGGGAGAGCATTTGAGACTCAACGTATTGCCCCAAGAAAAGAGCCCCGGAATTTTCGGATATTCGAATAAACCTTGCGAATAAAACAAAATCTATAAGGGACAGCCAATTATAAGGAACAATATCAGGAAGAGTTTTCACAACATAATGAAAGTAAGAAAATAGCATTTTTTGATATTTCAAAATCCGGGGTGAGTAATAGACAAAAAGAAATTTACACACCCTCATCGGCAAGAAGGATTGAACCTGGGATCGTCTGAGACATATTCATTTAAAATACATGGTAACAAAGAGTGTGTGTTGAAGTTGATATTTCAACTGTCGAGTACACATTTACACGCAAGTACATTACGACATCCAACTAATAACTACTTTGACTAATTACACATATTAAGAAGGTTCGTGTCTTTGTCAAATGCCTGCAGTTTCTGTACCAGGAATTGCAAATGATACACTGTTGCCACAATTCTGAAAACTTCCGCTGTCGTACTGATTGTAATATATGCAATGGATGCAGTTATATAATCGAATATTTGCTACTGCTGCTGAGGATACAACAGTCTCTACCTGTTCTTAACGAAATAATCGTTTTGGGGTGGGAATACTTTCATCCTCGTGGTAGACTTGAAGATGCTGAATTAAAATAGTAGATTTATCCAACAACTTCTTTTTATTATGCTCTCTCCCTCCCCCCTCTTTCTCTCTCTCTCTGTCTCTCTCTCTCTCTCTCTCTCTCTCTCTCTCTCTCTCTCTCTCTCTCTCTCTCTCTCTCTCTCTCTCTCTCTCTCTCTCTCTCTCTCTCTCTCTCTCTCTCTCTCTCTCTCTCTCTCTCTCTCTCTCTCTCTCTCTCTCTCTCTCTCTCTCTCTCTCTCTCTCTCTCTCTCTCTCTCTCTCTCTCTCTCTCTCTCTCTCTCTCTCTCTCTGAAAGTACAGTGTTATGAAGTGACTTAAAAACACATGTTTCGGTGAAATCTTCATATGGAATTTCTCGATGAAATATAATGCTTTAACTACAGTAGAGATCGTAGCTATATAAAAACATAATCGAAATGAATAGATTAATTGACTTATATGCAAAATTGCGATGCATAAACAAGAATTGTTGGCTCTTCTTTCTAATATGCGAGGTGGCGATTTTTTTCTAAATTCTTCACACTTTTTGATGTTTATATATTCAACCATGATTTTTAATATAATTTCTTTACTTTTAGTGCAGTTTCTCTTAGAGGGCATTCTTTTAACGTTATCAATTGTCTGTTTATTTACTTACTACATAATGTAGCCATACTGAAGAATTCAGTGCAGCCTAACCATGCTTGTTTCTCCACTGAAAGCAATGCTGCCAACGGTCTTAATAGTTCCGAAATTACACTAACTAGCAGAATAAATATCTGAGCTCATACTGTATCGGACTGTTTCGGCTATTGCCGCGAAGTGTGCATGATGTCAAATGACACCAAGTATACTGCAAGGGGGAAAATAGGTGGTCCCGGTCACGTCGTTCAAATCGACGTATGCAAAATAGGACGACGCAGGTTTCATCGTGGGCGCTGCAATTAGACTGTACAGCGTACTTGCATCTCTCCTGTTGTTGGGGCCTATCGTCATCCGCACCTCATTCGTTTCCACGTCGATGAGTCCCAAGATATAGTTGCCCTCTACGACGCGCCCACGATGAAACGCGTCGTCCTATTTTGCATTCGTCGATTAGGACGACGTGACTGGGACCGCCAATTTCCCCCCTTGCAGTATACTTGGTGTCATTTGACATCATGCACACTTCGCAGCAATAGCCGAACCAGTCCGTTACAGTCCGTGAGCGCATACATGTATTTCCTAGGGAGCACTCCATTATCGCCATGTCGTAGGATTGTTTATGTTCCAAGTAGTGAATGAGTAACAAAATTTGACTGCTCAAACCATGTTCCTGTGTACACGGACTGTCACTTATGTCTGGAGCAATTTTGCAGAGGTTGGCTACAAGTTTTACATATCTTTCTAATGTGGCTGCGACGCCAGAACCGGCTGTTCGTCTGCTTGCGCCTTCGTATACGTGCACCTTTGGACGTGCACAAAAGAAAGTTTCTCCGAATTGTTCTTATTTGGAAAATAATTATATATTCTAAACAGTTTGTGCCCGTCCCGGTAGCGTAGCGTGTCTGCCTCATGTTCAAGAGGTTCCGTGTTCGAATCTTGGTCAGGGTAAGTTACTTGGATAAGGTTTTTCCGAGGGTTTCCCTTATCCTTAAAGACGAATGTCAGGTAGCTCTAAGCTCCATGGACCCCGGATTCATTTCACCAATGTCATTCATCGTCCGATGTGACTTAACTTTGAAGGACGTAAATTACAAAATAATAATAATAATAATAATAATAATAATAATAATAATAATAATAATAATAATAATAATAATAATAATAATAATAATAATAATAATAATAATAATAATAATAATAATAATAATAATAATAATAATAATAATAATAATAATAATAATAATAATAATAATAATAATAATAATAATAATAATAATAATAATAATAATAATAATAATAATAATAATAATAATAATAATAATAATAATAATAATAATAATAATAATAATAATAATAATAATAATAATAATAATAATAATAATAATAGAAATAGTAATATTAATAATAATAACAATAATAATAGTAGTAATAACAGTAATAATGATAAAATAAAAATAAACAGTTTGTAATGTATTCAAACATATTGAAGCTTCAAACTATATGCAAATTAATTTGCTCTTTCAACAAATGTAGTGGGTATTTATGATTTTTGAAAATCAGTAATTACATACTTCAAAAGCACTGCTCTATAATGATATACACCTTCACAAATTATTCTAGAGACTCATTTTGAAACAATCTTTCTTCTTTTATGTTAATAAAATTTGCTTTTAAGTAATCACTGAGATTGTCTAGATAGGAAGATTGGATTGATTATGCTACGAGGAGATTCGGCACTGCGACCACACTTATCTATTATGACTATGCTCCAAGTAGGGTATCCCTGGGAGGAAGGATGAGGCGAGAGGAGAAAGAGGGCGGTCGTCCCAAGGGGTCAGGATGGTGTAGAGGATTGGGTCCCTACAGTTCAATAGTTGGAAACTCCCCGGCAGGCCAGTACAACCGGTAGCCAAGCATCGAGGTCCAGAAATAGCCAACTAGGCCGGTTCGGAGACCATCCTACCGGCGGAGGAAGTGTTTTATTAGGAGTATATCAACCTGCCATGTAGCGCCGAGACGCCCGCTGACACCTCTACTCTGAAAATGCTCACCAGAAGAGATGATATGAAATGATAATGGAGATGAAATGGAGGATTGATTAACCTACCAGCATTCGCCTGGCAACTTCGGAAAAAAATCCGGGGAAAATCCATGAGTCAGGTAGGTCGATTGCGAGAATCGAACTAAGACCTCCCGAACGCGTACTACAGACGAAACCGCCTGATCCATCCCACTCGGTTATGTAGGAAGAAGCTCTAGCAAGCAGACAAGTGCAACAAGCAGAAACGTGGTTCAGTGGTTGTAAAGAATTTGTAACGAACACCATTGTCTTACTTCACATTCCTTAATTTGTAAAGAGTTGCCAAAACTGTTACTCTTTGGAACGGGCCCACAGCGCTAATGTGTTCTATCTGTACTTGAATACTAATACGTCGTAAAGTAGGGCACCGAGCTTTTCCTGTTGAAAAAATCTGAACTATTCAACTACAAGGCATCCTCGTCTCACTCTTGTGTAAACTATTCTTACAAACGCTTATTGTTGTAGTTTTATGTTAAGATAAACCACTGCAGAAGTTGTATTATGGTATATTTCTTTTTAGATAGAATGGAAATGAAGCTACAGACAAATCCTTTAAGAGAAAGTCGGTCTGTGACGGCTTTGTCAGTCTATTTTCTTGCGTGGACACGAGAGAAAGAAGAGGAGTGCAAACATCTCTCTTCGAGGAGAGTATATGATTTTAAAATTAAAATATCTTGGAATCAGTTATCTTCATACAAGAAATAAGAAATATTTGACATAAATTGTGTGCTTTTGTTGTATATCTCTTACTTTGTCAATTGTACAAAAACCTTTCAGAATGAAGAGAACTTCAGATACACAAAACAAGATAGAGAACAAAAAATTTGAAATACGCATTCCATTTGTCACAACCATATCCTAAACAACTGGTATTTTAACCCGACTATGTTGTCAAAGTACTTTTGGAGAAATTAAAAAACCCGCAAACCTCTGTATTACCAAGTTTGGCATTTATTGTTTGAGTTATGTTGTTAACAGATACACAAATACTCATAGTGTACAGAGTACACACATCTTGTTCAGAATGAGTACATATAGTTATGTTATTTCTTCCTTAAGATTTTACTTTGTCTTTGCATGTATGTCAATCAAAAGACACACAGATGTAATTTAGGAAACGGAGGAGATACCTAATTGATCCACAGTTACATCTTTTGTCAATACTAGCCAGGAGGAACAGATGAGAAGGAACTGAAGGGAGACCATGGGCTGCAGGAACGGACGATGAAGCGGCAGAGGCGCACAGAGCTCCTTAACATTTACTGGCTTGGCTACCTGGTTGAGAAGCGCTCCGTGGCGACCCGCCCAACCGCTCAAGGTTGGCTCCCAGGCTCGACCAGACACTGGAGGCTCGAATGGCCACCCTCCGGTGGAGCCGAGTTGAAATCCCATTTCTCAAGCTGCCTGCCGTCGACAACGCGCAGCCCTGTAATATGAAAGAGAGGAATAAAGTGAGAGGAAATTGGAGAGACCATGGTCATGGTACAAGACACTACTATTGCATTCGCCTTACCAAACAGGCAAATTCATGGACAAATCCACGATCAAAGTGGGCGGTCATCAGGTGTCGAACCTGGGACCTCTCGTATGCGTTACTGCTGAACCATCTCGGTCGGTTCAGGGAACATAGCTATTTTCTCTCCCTCTCCATGGTTACCAGTTTAATTTCAATGCCAAAAAGAATCAGCGAGCCGTGGCCTTGCAAGGCATCTTGGTCACGTTTTATTGTACTACTTCTCAATGACGAATGTTATTTTGTATGATGCAATGGCTGGACCGAGAGGGCGCGGAAGAGCCCTGATACCATGTTCTGACCATGACTTTTATCTTTCTATTTTATCCACGACCGCTATTTTAGGCTGCAATTTCAAACTTCCTTGGTAATAATTTTTAATTACAACAACTACCAGTTTTTTGTTTTAAATAAAACAGGAAAATAAATTAATGCAAAGTCTATGCTTTCAGAATCGCCGAACACATATCTAACACGTAAACAGCTGATGGCATGCTCAAATGGGAAGCTAAGAATACTTACATTTTGCCATGGTAATACACACAATCTATTCTTACAAAAAGCTTCATTCGAGATAAAAGTTTCGTTGAGATTACAGGCGGAATACAGAAGGCTGAAGCGATCGTCAAATCTTTAGAAAATGAGGCGCTATGTATTTGAAATTCCGCACTCTCTTTACAAATGAGAAACTAACAAATTATTATAGAGAATTGTCAAAGTATTTAAAGTGAGACATATTTAACATTAATTATGAATAGCTGGCATGCGTTAATTTATAAGAGTACTCACCCAGACTAGTAGATGTTCAAATTTTCCTCCGAAAAGTTTTTTCTGTCACGGCCGTGACCATCTTCAGCTGGGTATGCTTCAGTGCCCATAACATGTCTATGCCCTGCAATGAAGGGTATTAGAATTCAATATCCCTTAATAGATTTGGTCCGCAGAACGTAGGAAGAGAACGGAGTTGTAGTGAAAGAGCAGCATATCCTGCTGAAGATGGTCACGACGATGACAGAAAAATGTTTTCAGAGGAAAATTTGAGCATCTGTTAGTCTGAGTGAGTATAAATTAAAGCATGCCAGCAATTCATAATTAACATAAACAGATTATTATTTTAGGAAGAGAACTTGAATACTCAAGCTAATACCGTGGAATACATCACAAACAGTTAACACTACAAAAACCACATTTGATACAAATTCTTGAGGAATAAAGAAATCTACTCTTTGTCATGATTTCCTGGTTGTACAAAATTAAACAAAAATAACGAAAAGTTTTCTATGGTAGAAAAGGGAAATTTCCTAAAAAAAACTCGTTTTAGCCTTAGAAGGCCCAAACTTGAATATAAATTTTGGCAGTTATTTATTTCTTTTTTGCGTTGTAGTGTTGGATAAAAGTTGCTATAACTTTAGTTCTTCAAAATAAATATAATATTAAAATTTACTACACTTCTCTAAAACAGATAAAATTCCTAACAATACAAAATCTGGTATTTATCAATGTAACTGTTTAAATTGTGATCATGTTTATATTGGAAAGACTAAATGTAATTTGGTAAGCAGTACGAAAGAACATTTTTGTAACATTAAGTATACACAGACTGATAAATTGGCCGTAGCAGCTCATTTTTGGTCATTTAACCACGAAATAAATCCAGAAGTTAAATTATTAAAACAAATGGTCCGATAGATTTAATGATTTGGGAAAAAATATTTATTTTAAAAAATGAACAATGCGTAATTATAGATAGAGTCAACATGAAAAATTCAATGCCACGGCCGGGATTTGAACCACGGATCTCCTGGTTTCCGTCCAATCGCTCTAACCCATTGAGCTACCATGGCCAACTTGCCGTCAAGACATTAATATACGAGTCAAATGGAGAATTTAATATCGTGACGGCATATTGACCATAGTAGCTCAATGGGTTAGAGCGACTGTACAGAAACCAGGAGATGCATGGTTCAAATCCCGGCCGTGGCATTTAACTTTTCATGTTGACTCTATCAAAAGCCTTAGCCTATATACGGCTAGTGTGAAGAAATTATCCATTTCCATCAATTAATCAAAATTGCGTAATGAATTTTGGAATACCGATAGTTGGTTATTTTTAAGTTCATTTCGTTTTCAGATTTTGGTAATACTGGCAAAAACGTAGTAACTTTGGTGATGGTAAGGTTGACAACGCAGTTGTTTGTGACTGAATATGTAAACAAGAGTTTGCGAAATCGATTTTAGCAATTAATAAGAAAACTTTACATCGTTTTCTTTTAAGATAAGTGAAGTTACTGTAACAAATAATTATATTTATATAGTAAAAATAAAAAGCAAGCGGTCATCTGGGCCAGGTTTAAACCTGTGACCTTAGAATCAGTACATCATGCCTAACCAACGAGCCACCCAAATCATTTCTGTCGATGGACACACATGGAATTTTTCTTAAAAATTGTTTTATTTAGAAGACCTCGAAAGATTTCGAATATTTTTTCTGTCCTGTGCAAGGTGAATTTTGGAGAAAGTAAAACTATGATTGGTAATAATTACATGTTCTCCATTAATTATTATTGAACAAGTTAAGTTATCAATAACTTACTAAACCATTAAGTTATCGATATTAATATATGGTGATATGAGAGCATACGATTTCAAGTTTGTTTCTCCTCCATAAGTATAATTGAAAGCAACAGAACAGGTTCAGAAACAACACAATGAGAAAAGCAATTTTAAACTTGACACAAATATGTGCTCTGCCCACTGCAGTGTTCAAATGAGATGTTTGGTTGCCAGTTTACAGGTTTGGCTGTGGGATTTGCATGCACTGAAGCCTTCACTTCCGTTAGGTTGCTGTTGCATCGGTACGTGTTTGAATTTATGAGCAGATGATAATTACGTCGAAACCCCACACTTTGGGTGCTCCACCTCTGAAATGGATTCATGTTGCTTGTCAATTGCAGGTTCTGTTTGCGCTATAATCATCCGGGTAGCGGAATTCACGCTTCTCTCGCCACACCTCAGAAATAGATTCCTGTCAAACCGCAAGACTTCTCTGATAATTATAATATTCTTTTGCTCTCCAACAGTAACATTCTCTTTTGCCCTATAAAGATGTAGTCTGTCAGGATCTTGCCTATAACGTTGATACTGAAAAATGTTTCACTAAATACATTATCCTGACTATGAAAGATTTTATCCCAATAGGATAAATAATCCCGTTTATCGCGTTCAATGTGTAAATTTTTATTTTATAAACAATTATAACGGCACGATAAAAGTAATGATGTAAAAATTGGCAAGAATTTGGATAATTCTGTGTATTTATTACATTACTCTGCAGCAAAAGTGATGTTTACCTATGATTGAGTGTTCCTAAACGGAATTTTTGCCTGGAGTTCAACGGTGCAATCCGTTTTTCTTTTCTATCACGTCAGTTTTTAGAGGAAATATAGATTTCGTATTTCATAAAATTTCACAGTAGGCCATGGGAAGTTTCTATTGCTAAAGTATAACACTATTGTATTGTGAATGATTTAAGCACATACGTAGTATTTATAACAGAATGGCCATAGATAAGCTGAACTCAGGGGTTTTTACAGCACCAAAGATCAGAAAATTCATGTGTGAACTCAATTTTGAAAATAAAATGAACCAAACAGAAAAGCGTGCCTGGTAGAGCTCTAAAGATGTTGTACACAATTTCTCATGAGAAACAAGGAGACAACGTTACAAAAACTACAGTGAGCACCATGTTGGAGAACTTGAGAACTTCGCTATAACATGAGTTTGAATTTGCATATCCTTCTTGCTCACAATAACTGTTCTCCAGGTTCCTGTCTTTGATTTTACAGTGAAGAACACGGTGTATGTTTCCACCAGACTTGAAAGACATAGCAAGAAGGTACCATGGTGGATGGTGTTAACATGATGGCAGACTATTGTTGGTGTCTGAAAAAGGAACGTAGTCTTGATACGCCTGGAAGATGTGCAAAAATAATAAAATTTCTTCCTAGTGTGGTCACTGTTTCCTCCTATCTAAAGTTGATAATACTTGTAAAATGTGCATAAATTGTGTTTAAAATGACATAATTACATTACATTTTATACACACCATGTTTCTGAGCTAATAGTGATCTTGTAGAAGTGTATATAGTGTATATAGCACTAATAGTTGAATATAAAACGTTTTCTCAATTATTTGACAAATATAGACGTGGTAGAAGAAAATTGATGACATGTGTGAAATCAGTGTCTCAAATTTAGGGGTAAATTACATTCAGAACCCAAACATAAAAGAATTGAATTGCAGAGCAGTGATGTTTATTATTGTCTTTTGCATCAGAGGTTTTCCATATTTGTTGTGATTTAAGCATATAAATTGCATTTTTCTTTGAGAAGCTTTAGTCTACGTTAGCTCAATTTGAAATGGTATTAATACGGTTTTATTTTAATGTTAATCCTTTAGAAATGTGCCTTTATTCTTCAAAGTGCTATAAAAAGCTAAATTGCTAATGTATAAGCACTATGAGTTGTAGGGCACAAATCAAATTACTAAATTTCTAATAATAAAATGTTAAAATTCACCTTGCTCAGGAGGCATTTTCGAAATATCCTTGCAGTTCTTTTGAATATGCTGATATTTTGAAAGTTGTTTTACAGCTCATAGAAAGTGTCAAATAACAAGCATATTTTTCTCTAGTATTAGACAGTTTAATATAGTTTACTTTTCATGCAAATTCCTGTGTACCAGTAACAAAAGTGTAAATATTGACATTTTCCAGCTAATAATATAAAGTGTGTTTGAAATTGGCCTTCTTATAAAAGACATAAACGATGATGATAATATAAATAATATAATAATATAGCAGTGATATTTATGTAGAGAAAGCTGTGTTACTCATCAGATCTTACTCTCGTCTTCTACGAAAAATTAATGGTTAAGAAGATCAGCACTCTTTCATAGACTTTCATAAAAGTAGGTTCACCATAAAGCAAAATTTCGAAGTTATAAATAAATATTGCCACAATGGCTCATCGAGAGACACTTGTGTTCTTTGTAACGGGATTATATTTTCGTTCATCTTCAACTAATAAGAAGCAAGCCAACTTTTTGTAAGATCCAAGTCGAGTTTTAATCTACTGAGAGTCGTGAGATCTTTTCTCAGGTGTGGATGCGGATTTTTGGTGAAAATAAAATTTAGATGAGTCCAATTTTGTAATATATTATTTAATTATGTAATATGAACTACGATTCACTCTTATCTATTATAAATATTGAATAACACTTTTTGAATCTTATTAATTTTCCTTTACAATTACAATCCTCGTAACATCTTTCCTCGTTCTCAAGCAAGACACAAGATTCTCACTTTTTCTAGATTATTGATTTTCTTGTCCCCATAGTAATTCCCACTTTATTTTGTGATTGGCCGATTCTCTGACACGTCATCACACCACGTCATACCACTACTACTTCGGCCAATCACACAACTACATACATTTTTATATATTTATTATTCCTTCGAACATTACTAAACAAAAATACTGTTACATTTCGACACTTGTGTTCTTTTAACAAGGAGGTAGTCTGTAGCGCCAGTCCGACAAGACAAGTAGCGGCTTTGTGAAAGGTTACCTGCTAATGATGTGATAAATTTCGCTCCTTATTTTATTTTCATGTGTTTGGCTGCCAAGGTCAGACTTCAAATTGTCGACCACCGCTCGCTCAAGGAAGAAAACCACTCTCATAATCCATAACTGGGTTACCCTCATCGTTTTTAACTGTCAAGAACAAACATAATCGTAATTTAAGAGTACAGTGAGCTTCAATAAACTTTTACTGTAGGAATAAAAAACACAATGCATGTGCTCACATGAATTTCTTCAGTTACTTTCGTATAAACTATTCTTAGAAATCCTTATACTTCATATTAATCGAGATAGTCGTTTGTAGAAATAGTTTTACTAACAAGTTTTCGTGTAGGTACAAAAGTTGGTCGTAAGGTGATGTCTTCCATATTTTCATTTTCTTTGCATGACTAGACATAAAAGAACAAGGGCTTTAGATCAAATAAAAGGAAATATCTCAGAAATTGTTCATTAAAAAAAAAACATTTGACATAAATTATATACTTTAACGATATCTTCAACTTTGCAATAAGCTTTTCTTTATATCTTAGGATTTACTAGTTTTCCAAAAGTACTTCAAATGAAAAGGACACCTGAGAACTTTTCCAGAATATTTATACATTTAATTTATCATCAACATATCTTAAACATGTGAGCTACATGAGCTACTTTGAAAAAACCAAGGTGTTCAAGCTTTACCATAAAAAGGTTGAAAAAGTTTGCTATGAAATCTTCGTGTCAGTTACTTAGAAAATGCTGAACTCCATTTTATTGGTTTTGGAGACTAGAGACTAGACTTTATTTTTCCTGTTTCTATTACACTTAAATACGAAGTTAGATCTTTGCCTAGTTTTCATTTTTAAGTTATGCTGTTCATACAAACACATTTTTTAAAAATATCCTCTTTTTGAGTTCAGGAAACTACAAAACCATAAGTTTTGTTAAAGTTTCGATATCAAAGTTTTGGATGGAATACAAAGTACTTCCTCTACATCTCATTGGTAAATTATAGAGAAAGTAGAAAGTGAAAACCGAGGAAAAATCATTCATTATACAACAACATATTTAGGGCAACATGACCTTCTGCTTCTCCTATTTGGCAGCACCATTGTTCTATTAAGGATGCGGTACAGTTGCACATTCAATATATAGTTAACATTGTGAATAAATAACCTTTATTTTGGAATCCATTACGCGTAATTTCTCATTATGCAAACTCTCCTTTTCCGAGACACATTCAACTATGTTAGCCCTAATTAGTTCTTGTACCAGTGACACTGACACCGTTGAAAGTAACGCTTTTAGGAGTGTATCCACGGCTACTGGGATGTGTAGGCAAAGAAAACAATGCTGCAATAAATCAGGACGTCTGTGGGTTTATGAAAGTCATGCCGAAGACAACTGTAGCCTACTCCAGCTCATGCATATTTCATTTATACTGTGTCAGAAAACAGTTATTCTCTGCTGGTTCGTTTACAACTATTTCAAGAATGCTTACAATTTTACTTAAAGTGTATTTAAGAATAAAGTATTTAGTTAGGTGGCTGTAGTTTTGAGATTGTGTTGTTAAATTTATATATTAAAAATAATTCTGATGTAGTTCTGTACCCTCTACAGCTTAAGGGTATACAGATTATTCTTACGGAAGTTCTGTTTCATTTAAATAGAAATAAACTTTGCAGAAATATGAATTCTAATTCTTTATCGTTGTTTACTCGCCATTAAAAATTTCAGCATTTTTCATCATTTAAGATGCTCCTTGCAACGCAGTTTTAGTGTTAGACTGATGAAACTTGCTGCACAAGTTCATAGAGACATAGTGAATAGAAATCGCCTAGGGTTTTATTGTGAAATGCATTTAAGCACACTTTCTTTACTTCAAAACACAAAAAAGTTAACATTTTTGGGCAAAAAGCCATATTCATAGCTTTAAAAAATTTTGGAGCCTAAGGTTATTGAGAGACAGAGAAATCTAGGGCAAATTAAAAAACTGGAAGTATTGGGAACCTGTTAAAATATTAGACCAAAATTTAAGTTATTTTGACGCAAGGGACTTTTTAGGTGATATAACCAAAAATAAGTAAATTTGACCATATTATAATCTATCAAAGTGAAATTGATAAAATTGCGGCCATATATTTGTACTAAGTTACATCTATGGTATAAATCTTGAAAAGCTAACGTTATTAGTTCAGGATTTCAAATTTTGGGTCATAGGTATCCTTAAGTACTGGCCATGATCTCTTCACATATTTGCCAGAAACTACTAAAAATCCAAAGGTATAACAGAAGAGTTACTGAGAAAAGTTGTGTGTTTAAAGATATTTACATTTTTTTTTTTTTGTATTACGTTTTTCTTTATTGCTTGATGTATACAGATTATACAAGATATTAATTTCCTCCCGAATGAAGGGAAAGTCACAAGTTATCCAAGAAAACTAAAAAATATTTTTAACTGTTTATGTAGATATCTACAATAAATGGTACTTTTTGAAAATCAATAGTGCTATTTCTGAAAAATTCTTCATTTAGAAGGCAATTTGGTGTTGGGGAGTTTTCTTGAAAATCTTTGTGTAGCATTTATGGACGATCCTGATGTTGTATACCAAGTTTCGTATTCGTACAACATTTCCTTTTGAAACTATACCCTTCATGCATTCAAACAAACACGCGCAAGCGGACTGGTTTATTTTAAATCAGTAGCCTGAAAACCTGGTATATTTTAATCAAATCTTGATAGCAAACAGTTGAATAGACTGCCTCTTATACTGTTTATATACGTGGCAGAAAAAGTCAAATAATGAATCTATCTACTTTTCTACTTAGTTCATTTAATTAGGTATGTATAAAGCACACATATAAGGCGTTATTCTTCTTTTCAGGATACGTTTTTTAATTGTAATTTACGTCCTTCAACTTAAGTCATATTGGATGATGAATGGAACGGGTGAAATGATGCTCAAATGAGCCCAAGGTCCACAGAGCTTAGAGTTACCCCAAAATTCGTCTGTCAGGATAAGGGAAAACACCGGAAAGATCCTTATCCAGGTCACTCTGGCCTGGATAAGGTATCTCTTGAACTTGAGGCAGACACGCTACCATTTACGCTACCGAGGCGGGCATACGATACCTTATTCAAGATAAATATTTAAGCTCAATATTTAGGTTGGTTACGTGCATGTTACATAAGTTAAAATACAACCAGATAATCGTGCTAAATATTTAAGATATTGTATTTATAATAAATTGTCATTCAGATATACGAGGGCTGCTCAATAAAGAATGATCTTAATTTTTACGGTCATAACTTTTAGCACTAAAATTCAATCTTATTGTATTCTGTTAGCTTAATGTGAAACAAACAAGCCGTAGTAGTTACATTGTTGGTACTCCTGGTTCCCGCCTGTGAGAACCAGGCAAGTTCAGACATGTTCAGTATCGCCTACCGCTGCAATGGAGGTAACATGCGAGGAACAATATGCGTCTTTGAAATTCTGCTTTTGTCTCAACAAATCTTCAGTTGAGGCTTATGCAATGTTACAAGAGGCCTATGGAGAGTCTGTTCTTCCCTACAGCACAGCTCGAAGGTGGTTTAAAATGTTTAAAGAGGGGAGACAATCAATTTCAAAGGAAGGTGGAGACGGTGCTCCAGTTACTGCTCTTACCGAAGGAACCATTAACACTGCTGCTGCCATTGTGAGAGAGGATCGACGAATTACCTTAAAATCACTTTCTGAAATACTGAACATTTCATTGGGTGCCTCCCAAACTTTGATGACAGAAACATTACACATGAGACATGTTACTGCGCGATGGGTTCCAAGATGGCCGCATATTGCCAATGTTGTTGCTGAATATCTTGCAAACATCAACGTGAAGTGCATCCCGCACCCACCCTATAGTCCGGATTTAGCCTCATGTGACCTTTTTCTATTCCCTAACTTGAAGAAATGCCTTCGTAGGAGGCATTATCCATCATCAAAAGCAGTGGTGAAGGCTGCGGAGGCGATTTTGAAGGATCTTTCAAAAAATGGTCTCCAGCATGTCTTTGAAGACTGGCAGAAACGCTGGGACAAGTGCAAGACTTTTTTGAGAAGGTCCTTCAAAACTATGAGGATGAGTAAAAGCACGTTGTCAGAAAAATAAATGTGATCATTCTTTATTGAATAGCCCTCGTATTTAAATACTGGACTGGCTTATATTCCTGACATAGATTACAACGTATTCCCGTATACGGTTTAAATATATGTCGTATATAGCTCTTCTTTCTAACAATTAAAACCGTATTTAAAAATAAATAAACAAACATAGAATCTTCATATGCATAAGAAAAAGTGTGATATATTACATTTCCTCTACCCATTCTTCAAAAGTCTTATTTAGGAAGATTATTATATATAGGTTATTTATTTTGTAGAAACCTCTTTTGTATATTTTCTAACACTATGATTGGAATAGAGTAATGCAGTAGGCTTAAAGTATTGTCAAATTTTTATGAGCTGGTGGCTACGGGACATGCTTGAAATTATATTCTTTCCATAAAAGGAATAGCAACCTCATGTTTGCAAAAAGCGTAGATATTTGAAAATTCAAATCAATAACAAGCAAAACTGACAAATCTTAAAAAAGATGCGAAGCCACTACAACATTAGATTACAAATAATGATGGGTAGGCACAAAAGAAATAACATAAAGTGAAAATAATAGTTATCTTTGTATTATAAACTCTTGCTTTTTTCTGCACACAGATGTGGCTGTGGCTGCTGATGGCTGCGGTGCTGGTGACTATGTCGACCTGTAACCCGATCATGGTGTATGAGGGAACGAGGATGGCCCCGATCGAGCCACCACTTCCGGCGCCCCGCATGTTGGCGCCATATCCACCCGTCCCACCAGCTCCTGTCTGGGAGAATCCTGAACCAGAACTGAACTCAGTGTATCGCCGACCACCGCCCAGATATGGCTTCAGGCTTAAACCTCTTCTCAAATCTTACGTGAGTTATATCAAGTGTCTGGCATGCCGCAGGGCTTAACCCGTCATTTCACGAAGATCCCTGGCATGAAAGGCAGAAACAATGTGAAAGTATGCGCTTTACCGCAGTTCTTCGTGAAATGTTGAAGCTTCATAAACAAATGTTGTAACTGTAACCCAAACTTTCACTATCTGTCGTGTAAGGAATGAAGATACACTGTACTCCAGCTTTTCATGATCTTCCTAGGATCTTCGCAAAATGACAGATCTCAGCAATACCCTTGACATAGAATACCTTCGATACATTCCATACAAACACTATTGTTCTTTGAATAGGCTCACAAAACGCCGCTTATCACGTTTTGATACGTCATTCTGCACAACAAATGACTCCCACTTTGCATTCGAATTTCGAAGCTCCTGGTTCGATTCCCTTTGTTCTTGTTTTTATGGTGATTTTAGCAGACCAGCAGGTGGATTGGCTTTTCTAGTACCAGGAATTACTGTTTCAGTCTTTTATGTTTCAAAACTGTTATACCAGGCAATCGTGTTTGTGTTGCGGCTAGAAGTGGAGCTTTTACTGTGTAATAATTTGTTCCTAGCACTTGAAAGGTGGTTGGTGCCCTTTTCTTGGGGTTCGATCCTGCTCAGATAGGATCTCGGGCGTCTGGATTTTTCTGCAACAGTTAGGGACCCTTGCTTGTGCACATCGTTGTCCGGAACCCTTTCTCACAGTGTCATATGAGACAAAGAGCCTCGTAGTAGCTTACTTGTGCTATTGAGCCCAATGAGCGGAGCCTCCTCTCAGTCTGAATTTCCTTTTGGAAACTAAAAATTTGAATGGTTACATTGTATCTACTTAGGTTGGTAAAGAAACCGATAGTTATACTACTTTCAGTTTAGAAATCTGACGTTATATTGGCAGTTTTTATTACAACAGATTATTATGTTAGCTTCATATTCATCTATATCCTTTGCATGGTTCTGAATTTATTGTTACAATAATTTTATACATAATTGATCTCTGAAAACTAAAAGATGTTATACACTTTATTACTACTATTTATTCCATAAATAATTCTAATACAGTACAGAGTTTACACTTTGTTTTTAAAGAACTCTATTGGAAAAACAATATGCAAGATTTAAAAGTTATGAAATTATGAACACGTGGGTAATTTCACATATGAATGAGTTGACATTCGTTGAAAATTATTTTCTTGCAAATACTTAGGACAAAGAAAATTAATGTTTATTGTTACTATTGAACAAATTTATGAAAAAAGTATGGATAAACTTCTTTAAAATGGTAGACTTTAACAATTTAAGTCAATTTTTCAATTTTTGTTTCAGACATACCCGTACAACGGTTACAGCAAGACATACGGCTACAAGGCAATCTGAACATTTCATCTGTGAACAAGGAGGAAGCTATAGGGACCTCACAAAGACTGAGCACTGTTTTCATCTGTTGTTACTTCATTCAAGAAGATTAAGGGAGGTGCTGTCTAACCATGTGTACGAGTTCACTGATCTCGTGTGACAGATTTCTAACTTGCCCGTGCCATACAGTTACGAAATCTGTGCAGTGAATCTGAAGGTGCATAAAATATTCACTTTTTTT
Source organism: Mantis religiosa (assembly GCA_030765055.1). Lineage (NCBI taxonomy): Eukaryota > Metazoa > Arthropoda > Insecta > Mantodea > Mantidae > Mantis > Mantis religiosa. The sequence continues at coordinate 145,457,181 of CM060953.1, forward strand.
CATTTGTTATGTTGATTAGCTCAACCAAAAATCATCTCATTAAATGTTTCATAAAAAAACATGACCCATTATTTTATTTTTAGGATTTAATTTCATATTACGAAAGTCTTAGATTTAATATGTTTCGCTAAAAGCTTTAGTCTTTATTTTAGTCTATTTCTAAAAATTCTTTTTGGTTGTAGAAAAAATACAGAGAAATTATGAAGAGTTAAAATGCCCATTGAATGAATAGTACCACACAGAGTGATCCAAAAGTTGTATATATATCGACATGACAAATATGTGCTTTAAGGATACTCGATACAGAATTGAAAATAACACTTGCAACACGTGTTTACAAATAATGCATGAACCTTTTAAGCTCATTTTCTTAGTACCTTGTTTGCCTACATCATTGCCGCTTGAAAATGTTTCCACGTGAGGCAAATTTATTCAATTTCTTTCAAATTTTCAGTATATATTCTTAAAAGGCGTATACAGAGATCTAACAGACCTCTTCTTGATATAAAGCACAATTTTAATTAAGTATTTTATAAGTTAAAGTACCTATTAGAACTGTTAGTGTTTCCAGGAGAAGTTTTTAATTTAACACAATACGTAAAACTTAATAGTAATGAATTATATTCGAGAAACAATTGAAAAATGCTTTCTAATTTGAATTACAAATTACTACACTAAATAAACTAAAAACTAAATTAAGTTGAATGATATAAATTGGCAATTTCAGTAACGATTGGTTGCCTTTAAAAACTTTATAACCAGATAGAAAGCACATCTCTAAGGAGTGAATATCACCTAGAGCAACAAAAAATGTTCAAACTGTTCACCATCAGCATAGGAGGGTGGTTCGTTTAATATAATGCCCTAATGCCCTATAATTTACCGAGAAAAACACGAGTCAGTTGGAAAATTTAATGTCATGTCGGCACGTTGGCCGTAGCTCAAGGGTTAGAGCGGCTGGACGGCAACCAGAAGATCCGTGGTTCAAATCCCGGCTATGGCATTGCATTTTCCAGTCTGACTATATCTTTCCATACTTTAGCCTACACACGGCCAGTGTAAAAGAACAATTAATTTCCATTAATTGACCTAATAGTGGTTAACTATAAAGCCCGGGCCTTAAAGTACTTACACGTTGTAAGTCGTCATTAAGGTAGTTGTCTCATGTGTTTATGGGAACTCTTAAGTGGTTTACTGGGAAAACCACGAGTCAGTTGGAGAATTTAATGTCATGACGACACGTTGGCCATAGTAGCTCAAGGGTTAGAGCGGCTTGACGGCAACCATAAGTTCCGGGTTCAAATCCTATTATGTTAAAATTATAATCTGACATCAAAATTAGTTCAATTTCATAAATTTTTAATACAACAAATTAATATAACACAGAAGAGTAATTTTAATATAAAATTATAAGGTGCCAGTGGTGAAATAAATCAAGCTCTATTGTTTTTAAGACTCATAAAGTGATACTAGTTATTACTCAATACATTTATGTAATCATACGCCAATTTTGCTTTAAAAAGTCGTAAAATGATTATGGCTGAAACCCAGATGGGTCATTTAGGGAGACCTCTAACTTAGAAGAGATAATTAGGTTACTCATTATTTCCCTACCAAGTTAGACATAAGAACTATACTTTTAATATGAATATTTCACATTTAAGGAATAAAAAATAATTTTCTCTTAGGTCAAATAAGTCTCTAAATTCGGGAAACTGCTTCTGGATGTCGTGCCCCTTCCCTATGACTCTATGACAAAAATAGTTATCATTCAAACAGTATTGTTACAGAAAAGATAATAACTATGTGAATGTAATTATATCAATCATAAGGGTCTTCCATAAGACTGGACCACAATGGATGTGCAAGGAACAATTTAACGGTATTTTAAAAATATGCCTACTTGATATAATCACTAAACAAAAGTTTTCTAAACATGTAATTATCTATCTACTCTCCGATTATTTCAATATTATTAATGCAGCTTTAAAGATGAGGAAACTAATATGCTACATACGTGTATTGATGTTAACTGTAGAAAAATTGATAATTTCATCACTAATAGCCATAGATTCACACCCGGGACCTATTAAAGCTATTGGAATGTGGTGAAAAGCAGATGAATGCTCCAAATGAACAAATTTCCTTATGAACTAATGAACTCTGCAGTATCACGTTAACAAGTGTAATTCTCTCCAGCTGTCATTTGTTTACTTCATGTCTGTGTGTGACATATTACGAACAATCCTCTATAAATTTTGGGTTCCTCTGTGTGTGTTTGAAATTGTAAGTTATGAAATTAAATCTAAAAGCAAACATTTATTCACGCATTATACTGACTACTTTATAGATGGTTTTATGTTATAATAAGCTTTAATTTGTTTTAGTTGCAGCACAAGCAGTTAATGCTTAAAAATTTCAAATCGTGAGCTTTAAAATATTTTGTCAAGTGTTAAAATTTAAAAATTTTGTTATACTTTACAGCAAATTAAATTCAAAGATATAAAAATATGGGTTATAGATTCAAGCCTAAATACATAATTATTGCTTTTAAGACCTATGCTCAAATTGTTTTTTGCATTAATATCATTTACATAATGCTCTGTCATCTTTCATCATTGGACACGAATGTGTGTATTTGCACCTGTTTATACCTTCATCATCTTCTGGTTGGATTCTTCCCATTTCATTTTTAGACATATTGTTTTAGATATTTACATAACTGATTATTATTTATTTTAAATTTTATACTTATCAGATAATTCCTCATTAGACGCAACAACCTTTCTTACAGCATTTGTTACTAAAATGACGTCACTGTTTATCACTACATTATGTGCGTGTGTGTATGTATATTGCTATCATTGTATTATATTTGTTCTTATTTTAACTAAAATGTATGTTGTTTATATTACATAAATAAAACGATATGAAACAATGAAACTGTGTATATTTTTCTGCAATTATATGGTAAACCTCAGTCAAAAACAATCCCTATCCCTTTAATTATAAATATTCTGAATTCATAACCCTTACTTTTGGAACCATCTAAGACATTCTGATCTGTATATATAGTATTAATGATTTTAAAGGAAAAATTAATAATTTCAGTGCTTTTAAAAATGCTACCAGAGAATACCTATGCTCAAAATCATTTTATTTTGTATAAGATTATCTGAATGACAAATTACCCTGATAATCTTATACATAGACCTGTAAGTAGAATCTAACTGTTCCAATGACAAATCATAAACCTTTGAAGCCTATTCAAAAGCTATTGAAATAAATATGTATTGAACAAATGACAACACATGGTACCTTCGAAATTCCCATATAAAATGCTGAGATGTACTGACAAAATCCAAGTGAAAGTGATTAAAAATGTTTGATTTTGTATCCTGCTTTGTTTTCTGTATTGCTTTTCATATTACTTGTATATAACGTATCTCTTATGTTAAATTTTCAAGTGTATATAGTGTTAAACTGTATATCTCTGACAACGTTCAAAGTTCACAGTCCTTTATGGCTACAACTGAACTCACTGAACGTAAATCTAATCTGCTCGTTAATTGATAGGTATATTTTTATGTAGGTAATTCATTTTTGTTTATTAACGAAGACGTTTCCTGAGGTATATCTTATTTTGATTAACATATGTCATTAACCATATTATTAACACCAATAAGCCTACAAAATACTTATAAGTTGATTAAATTGCTCTAATATAATTGCGCCATTTTCAATATTTTCTGAGAAAATGGGTCATTTATAAAGTAAGTTGAAATTCACAAAAATTGTTGTTCAAAGCAAAAACAGGGATCTTGCATATACGTATATATTCAAAGAAAATAAACATGTGGTTAGACCAAATATAATATAATAGTAGAAGAGATAAGAATAATAAGAATAACAATAGTTTTAACAGTAGTACCAATTTAAACAGCATAAGTCGCCTCAAAGCGGGGTTAGAGCTTTCACTCCGCTCCAAAGAGTGCAGGAACCATGATTTCTTTTTAGAACTAGTGCGGAACTCACAGCACTAACTGGTAGACCCTATTTGTAATGTATGGACCATACTGCATAAAATAAGAGGAACGTTAAATTATTATGACGGCACCAAAAATTAAAAGGCTTTTTTTTCTTTTTTTCACCACGTATAGGTAGTCTTCCATAATGGAATAAATATAATACCCATTTAAAAATTTTATAGAATAACACCGTTGTAGTTATTTAGTGTATATGTATTGCTAGATTATAAAAAAGGTGCACTTAATTAAATCAAATGTTATGATCAGCTGCACAGAGCTGGCCTCGTTTTTACTGGAGGAAGAAAAGCTCAAGAACTTCTATTGCCAGACAACACCGCCGATGACCGTACCCTTCTTCTCCTAGTAATCATTTTCTTCTGCCCTTTCCATATACAATGTGATCCATATAAACCTGAACTACTAATAGGCCATACCTTTTGAACCGATAATAGGATGCACATGCAACTTTGGGAGAATATAATACACTATTGGGAGATTACATTGCACCATTTACATCTCACAAAAAAATGTTGGAAGTGTCCTCAGCAGCGTCTATACATGTTTGCACTCGTCTCACCATATACTCTGAAGTTTTACGGAGAGTATCCTCTCCAGTGTTACTTATTTTCGTTCGAATGGATTTCTTGAGAACGTCAATTGTCCGTGGCCTATTCTTGAACACTATTTTAGATACCCTCACAAGAACAAACTCCGGTGAGGTTAGGTTAGATGATCTGGGGTGCCCCAGACATTTTGAGACTATTCGATTATCAAAGAAACTGGTTACAAGTTCCATGGTGCCGTTAGATGTATGGCACGTTGCTCCATCTTGCTGGAAATAACCTTTTCTCAATTCGAATAATCTCCGTAAAACTTCAGAGAATATGATGAGATGAGTGCAAACATTTATAGATGCTGGGGAGGGACACTTACATTTTCTTTGATAAGTAAATAGTGTAATGTAATTTCCCAATTGTGTATTATATTCTGCCAACGTTGCACGTGTGTCCTATTATTAGTTAAAAAGTTATGATCTATTGAAGTGGTTCAGGTTTATATGGATCGCACTGCATTTGCTAAATTTCTGTCAATCTGTTTCTGTCTCAAGTTTTACAACCTCAAGCATTGCATATATTGCACAATTATTTTACTTCGGCTCCTTGTGTGTTTTTCGAATCACAAATGTGTTTTTATTTTCCCAAAGTTAATTGCTAACAGCTTCAATTAAAATATATGTATTGACATAAGCATAAATATAGAATTTTATTTTTTGTAAATGTCTTCTTCAATTCTATTTGCTGTAATTCAATTTCCAACATATTCTATAATTAAACTTCTGTAAGTAATAAAAAGAAATTTAGTGCAGGATAAATGCAGTTCCCCTTAAAACATGCAACATACTGCATAAAACGTTTGTAAAACATTGGAAAATGTTTGCTACTGCTAGAACGAATTTTCCAACACTTTCTGAAATGTTAATTCACATTCTTTTATTTCTCGTAATAGCGGTTAGAGATAATAAAACAAAATACACATAAAGGTACATTTTAAATTTCTTTGAGGTCCACTTCAAATGTACTGTGTACTTAAAATTCTAAAATACTTTTTTTAAACATAACACTCAAAAAGTTTTAAAAATAGGTGCATTTTCGAAAAAATTATAAAAGTGAAAATATAAAACAAAAGTCAGAGGAATGAAGCAATGGTATTTATGTGTTGCATATTGTACATGAAACCTTTTCGTGAATTTCCCACTCCAACCACTCTTTACATGCAAGTGTTTTCTTATTTTTTATATCCCCAAAAATATTTCCATCTGATTTGACGAAAGCATCAAATATTTAAGATATCTGGAAGACAAACAAAATATTATTGAACCTTCTGTGAAAAATTTGTAGTGTAATCTTATAATACAACATAACATACATACAATAGCTCAGTAGATCAAAAATATGGTTCTCACAATAAAACACAAATTATATCAAATTATTTCATAAGGGTGGCATTCTAGATACTCTTTGCTTTTGGTTCACTTTCCTAATATATTTTTAAGTACTTCTCGAGATGTAATGAAAAGAAAATTGAAGCACTCAGATTCAGAAGTTGTCAATGTTTTTGAGAAATCCTGTTAACACACAATAAGCACTCTGTATGCCAGTTTTGTAATAGTGCTAACAGATTTGCAGATCAGAAGATGTTAGGTCAAACATGTTATGACCCTGGAATGTTGCATGGGCATCAATTTCAGAAATAAAGGTTTTTAAGTCTTTTCGAGTTAGATGTTGTTAAGTCAAGTATTTGCCGCATTAGCCGCCCAAGCTCTTTGATATAAGCTGTTGATACATTTTAGATTATACATTTAGACATTAGACATTTTTAGACATTCCTCAAGTGCACTATCAGAAAGTTTATCTTCACTCCCCAATAACAGGGCACTCTTTCATTCCTATTGACAGAATTTTTGGCAATATTGAGAAGAAGAAACGATCAATGGATAAAGTCTTAGTCCCTTCCACGTGGGTGAAGCTGTCGAAGATTCACTACAGAAGAAGCCCATTGATGTTGTCGAAGTCAAACGTCCACTGACCGATAACGGGGAACAAGATGGCACTCCAGTTGTTGAAGCTTTTGACTTCAAAGATGCCCTCAGTCATGTCCTTGTAATAAGTATTCCTGAATTCATTTTAATCCCGGGTGTGTATTTCCAAAGAGGATGTGTACCAGAAGTTCGTCACACAACGTCTTCCTCACTTTATTGTTCTCAGTCTATTTTGAGGAGAGTAGTGAGGTTGCAAGCCTTACACAAGGCATCTGATAGTGCTAAAACACGCCGGATAGGCTTCGGAAGATTAAGAAGGCAAAATATTATGATGTTCGTTCACTACTGAACGCGTCACTCTGCCAGAAGGTACATTTTATGTCACAATGGATTATCGAAGTTATGCAGAAGATATAGTAGAGATGGAGTGATATTTTGATGACAATGTTGTATGTCAATCCATGAAGTGCATACTGGATTAGTCCATAGTAGATATGTATTGCTCAAAATAATGTAATAGTTTATCCATGACTACACATTAAAATATAGTATAATGACAAAGCTCTAACATTAACTCTAATAGTGGAAACGTAGAGTCAGACTGAAAAATTCAATGCCATAGTCGGGATTTGAACCACGGATCTTCTGGTCTCAGTCCAGCTGCTCTAACCATTGAGCTACTATGGCCAACGTGCCGACATGACATTAAATTCTCCAACTGACTCGTGTTTTTTCCGGTAAACCACTTAGGAGTTCTCATAAACACATGAAACCGCCACCTTAATGGCGACTTACAACGTGTAAGTACTTTAAGGCCCGGGCTTTGTAGTTAACCACTATTAGGTCAATTAATGGAAATTAATTGTTGTTTCACAATCCACATCACATTTTCTCCACATCAGTTGGAGAATTTAATGTCATATCGGCACGTTGGTCATAGTAGCTCAATGGTTAGAGCGGCTGGATGGAGACCAGAAGATCCGTGGTTCAAATCCCGGCTAAAGCATTGAATTTTTCAGTCTGACTCTAAGTTTCCACAATTTAGCCTCCACACGGCCAGTGTGAAAGAACAATTAATTTCCATTAACTCTAATAAATCACATTAAGTGAAGTGACTTAACAACTTTTCATCCATTTTAAATTAAAAGTTGTTAAGTTTAATAATAAAATAGCTTGTCACACATGTTACATATGTCAAACCGTGAGAAACACTTCAACACAGTACTTTGTACTTCCAAACGAACCCATCTTATAAAATTCTTTCATTTGTATTAATATTTTGGTATTTCAAATTACTTTTGAAAACTCTATGCAGCACTCCTGCACAATTTTGAAACAGTGACTTAGCAATTTCTCCTTCTGACCGCTTCAATTCCACAGCTTCGGGGGTGGGGGAGTATTTTATACAAATGATTTATAGAAGAAAGATAAAAGTAAGCAAAACGTGGAAAATAAATAATTTGAACGTAATAAGATAGACATTATTTTGAATCGGAGTCACCATTATTGCCCCAGTCTACCTTGTACTGTTTTTTTTTTACAAAGAAACCTATCATTAATCTGTGTGTCAATGGCTGGCTATAAGAACAACCGGTATTAACTTGTAAATAACTGTTATTACTTACCGATACCCTTCACTACTGCAGCTAAAACCTGAAATATTACACAAGCAATTAGTCCATCACTGGTTTGGCTGTTCATCAGTTATTAACCTTGACACACAAGCATAAAACCAATTCCTAATCCTGTGCACATTTTAAATTAACATAACCTGCATTAACAGCATAACGAGCTAACAGAGATAACCTTGCTCATTTAATACAGACCTCATTTATTCTATTTTTTGAGAAACCAAATGTATCGTCCACTTTCTTCTGCAAGATTATCACATGAAATTTTATATAACGTGGTGGTTCAAGGTTTAGACTTTACAGGTAACATGTAGTAACTCGCATTTTAAACATCATAACTTCAGGCTTCAGTATCCCTATTAAATTTACAACGAATTATATAATTAATCCATATCTGCAGACATGTATCACATTTATTACGGTACATAGAAAAAATAAGCTTTTTTTAATGATGGTGGAAACAGGCAGAGAAAGATTAATAATTCAACAAATCAGTTTTAGACAAAGTTCTCCTGAACATTTCAAGAAGATCCAGCGTGGCTGCTCTGTTACCTGGCCATGGAAGTTTCCGTGTTCAATCTTTTCCATAATTGTGGGGTTAAGCCCAGGTATTCTTCCAGTTTCAATTTTCTGGAGTCGTAGTAGGAGATAGGCATATCGGAATATCTTAGGGTCGAGATGCGAGAGTTGTTGAGGATTTTCTAATCTGCAGATCACCACTACTACTAATACTTTGATAAAGAAGAGAAATAGATTTTAAGGTCATGCATGGACCAGGTAAGAGACATGAAAAGTAAAAGCAGTTGGGGAATAATGAATAGGTAGAAGGTAAAATTACAGAAATAGGAACGGGAGACATTTTGGAGAAGGGAAAGAGAAATGGAGAAGGATTTTGGAAGATGGTGAGAAATGGCATACAGGAAATAGGAAGACGAAAATATATGCAGCTTAGAAAGTTAAAAAAAAAAAAAAAAAAAAAAAAAAAAAAAAAAAAAAAAAAAACGTTAGGGTTCTATAGAATAATAAAAGGGGAGTGAGGAAGAAATGAATATGTGGATCATTGCAGTGAGGGGAAAGAGAAGGCCTGGCATGAACGAGAACAGGAACACTGTTTCTGGAGGGCCTATGGAGGGAGAAAAAAGCGTTATGTGAGCTATGTGGATTTAAAAACAGCAAGGAGCATTATATGATAGAGTGCACGGAAATAGCGGAGTAAAGAAATAGGATATGAGAGGGAAAATGTGATAAAATGGACAAAAGAGTAGTAACCATGAGAATATTGACCGGAAAGGGGAGAAGAAGAATAAGGGCATGGGGTAGTTATTAAAAAAAGATGAAAGAGAAGTGGACTAGGGGGAAATAAAAAAGAGGAACTGAAAAGAATAGAGAGGAAAGGGAGAGATTAGGGATCAAGTAGAGGGAGGGCAGCCGATGTGAGCCAAACGCCAGGGAGCCAGGCAATTAGGGGGCCAAATGGAGAATGAACGGCTATACTACAGTCTCCGCTTAGGATATGACAGGCAATAGAAATATTGCGAAATATTGTAAATCATGTAAAATAGAACTAAAGATTCATTCTCTAATACTTTAATAAGTGAAAAATGGGGAAAAACTTACCTGAGAAGACATCTGACGTGTTGTACTCACATAACTTTCTCTATTCTTGTAGAAACTATCCTTATCATTGTCTTATTGCTCTACCTACTTTAGGTAAATCGATATAAACGTGCCTTATTGTTAATCTTCTTGTAAGTGTAAGAACAGTAAGCTTTAAGCGAATGTCACATCTTTTAAGAGTACATTTGACTGCTATGTGATGACTTTGAAACTTTGTTCTCTTTACATGACCAAGAGATAATAAATAAATAACGACTTCTCATTTTAGAAAATTGTAAGTGCTGGAAAATTCAACAAATAACAAGGAATATCTCCAAAGGTACACTCCACAACACGTATCATCCAGAATAAAGAGAACTTTGAAGACATTCCCAGAAAATTCAAGATATACATTCCATGTGCTGCTTAGCCCATAAGTATCCTTTGGCAATGGAAGAATGATTGTTTAGGATTAATAGCATAACTACTACTTAGGTTTCACATAATGCAGATATCCTGACATACACAATGGAAAGAGATGAAGAAGCCAGTATGAAGATTGCCCTACTCGTAGGCCACCAAGTCACACCCCGTTTTGATCATCCTGAAAATTAATCTTCACAGTTATTAATCATAAAAGTATCCACTGACCTACTTTTACTGTATACATCTTTTTTTCTTCCCTCTCTTTAGCAAACTTATCTAACAAGATTTATTAAAACATAGGTAATATGGTATTATGGCCAATGTTTAGGTTCGTTTGGAGTATTTTACTTACTTTTCAGGGGTACAACAGCTATTTAATACTCCTTGATAAGTAAGACTCTTCCCCAAGATCCATCTTCGTATTGTAGTAGATAGGCATGTGGATAGAACAGTTGAGAATAAAATTTTCCATTTTTTTTTCTTTTGTACATTATAAAGCTTCAATATACATTCTATTGTAATAAAATCAGAAGGCTCAAATGATGGTGCGATGATTTTATAAATAACCTTCATGCATGTGGGCCTAGATATTTCTTACCCTGCAACTTCGAACTTAAATAAAACCAAAGAGAACTAAGTAATTTTTTTAAACTTGGCAGAAATTAAGGGATTTATATCAGTCCAGGTTTAATCCATAAACCGTCGCCGAAGAAAACACTGATATACCTGCTACTATAAAGGAATAGTAAACTGGTTCCGGATACGAGAAGTGAACGTGAGACATTTCGGAATACGGATCTGGGTTCGGCTCTCTTTCAAACCGGAATTGATAGCCAGACCTTAACGTGGGAAATGCCATAAATCAGCGCCGTACAATAAATACCTACCCGTGTTAGGACTGACGATGCCACTTTATTTCTCACCATAGCCTCATTTTAAGGATTAAACTTCTTCTAACTTTCTTGTCATGTTTACCCTTCCAAAAATAGGCAGCTTTGTAAAATATGTCTCTATTTCGACGATGATCTCATATGATAAATTTTGTCCCCCGAGTCATTTCTTTGTATTTCGAAACAAAAAGAAATCGCAGGAATCCTGGTCGGGAATATAGGGGTGCGGCAGCAAGTCATAATGCAATTTATGCAGTTTGGTGGCAACAATACCGAGGGGAATGACCTGGTGCGTTGTCCTACCGAAATAAAACTTTCTTCTTAGTCAAATGGGGCTGTGTCTGCAACTTCTTGTCGAATCGGACAAATAGCTCACTGTAATTCTCTTCAGTAATTGTTTTTCCCCTTCCTTTTTCAAAGAAGTCAATGAATATGACACCTGTGATACCTAACATCCCCTCCAAAAATCGTCGGCATCACTTTTATGGCCTAGGAGACAGTCCTTGCCTTCCTTGGAGCAATTCACTGGGAAACCCATTGTTTTGATTGTCGCTTTGTTTCCGGAGTATAATAATTAATCCAGGTATCATCGACGGTGACAACTCGAGCCAGAAATGTTCCCGATTCTACTCAAATAGTTCCACACACAACTTCGGGATTGAAAGCCGCATTGCCTGTTGCCCAATGTGAGCATACACCACATCAGTTCAACAAGTTTTTCATCTCCAGCGATTGAAAAATATGGATTGCCGTTCCCGTAGACAAATCCATGGCTTCTCCAATTTGCGAGCTTTCGTTCCACGGTGAAGAGAATCATATGGTGGACTTTTTCAATGACTTCGGTAAGTGTTCAGCCTGATTTCGTTGTTCTATCTTAAATGCTGTCTATTCAACATTACTCACGATAAGTTTTATCTATGAGAATCAACGGGGTACTTAGTTACAAGAATCATAAGAACTAAAATAACTTACATTTAAAATAAAGGTGAAAATTTTTTGTCGATGTTCTTATTTACACCTAAAGAACTTTTTATCCTGTTTGATGAAGAAAAAGCAAATTAACTATAACAGCATCTGCAATAATAGTGCAATTTCCATGGATGCAGCATCCAAATGTTCATTCATGTTAAAGAGCACTTGCTAGGGAGGGGGAGAAAGAAAACAAAACATGTTCTTAAGGCACTGGTACATGGCAAATATGTAAACTTTTATATGTAAGTATTAAGAATGCTATATTACAGTTTACGGGCAGAGGAAGATTTCAGGCATGGAGGTTCCCTAACCTCAAAATCTAAGGGAAACCTTCCGTCCTTCCGTCCTTCCGTCCGTCCGTCCGTAGTGCTGGCTGGCTGTATAAAACCAGGTTTTTGCTGCGTGCTCACCCGTTAGGGGTTTTACCGCAGGTAAAGTTTTATGTAGGGGATTTTATAGGATGTGATGTGGATTTTGAGGTGGATTTTTGTTTTTGAGGTTACAATTTTGTACCTTCAGGTTGTAGAAAAGGATGCAATACCTTGCACCCTGGTGTTTCGAGTTTGTTTGTTATTTGGTTGGAGAAATTTTGATGCCAAACAGCCTAGAAGAGTTATGTGGAACTTAGCTTTAGCTGCTGTTAGGATTAGCTCCTGGGTTATCTCGGGTTCCCGCAAGCCATGCGGGGTAACCGGAACAGTCTAGAACGGCGTCTAGTGAGGTCATAATCTCCCACTTATCTAACAAGGGCACTTCTGTGTCTGGGTAAAGTAGCGTATAATTTTGAAGCCCGACTAATTTCATCCTCCACGTATGGAAGACCCGAGGCCTCATCTAGCAACCTGGTAGGACCGTAGTCCTCTATTCTGTGCACGTTGAACCCATGCTAACCAGCTGTCTGCGGTCATGCCTCAGATCTCGCAGGCATATAGCATCACCGGAATTACCGGCTCTCGGAAGAGGTATAACTTCAGACCAACCGGCATCGGGGTTGACCCCAGCATTGGATACAGGGAAGCGAGTGCTCCCTGTACCTCCGCCGATAGGTTCCTGATGTGTTAGCGAAAAGTTTTGACTCCTAGGTACTGGACACCCTATCCTTCGACCTCGGAAGCTGAAGTTGGGGCTGTCTGCGGGGGTGTGGCGCTTTGTGAAAAGTATGGCGTGACTTTTGTCCGGATTAACGGACATCCGCCAACGCTGACACCACTGTTGTGTTAGACGGAGGTGTCATTGTATGGGGTTGAAGGCTCTGAGGGTGTTTTTGTCTTTGCAGAACAGAAGCACGTCGTCAGCGTATTGTGCCAATTCGACACGTGGCTCTGTGGGGAAATCTGCCATAAAGACATTGAATAAGTGGGAGACAGTACAGAGCCTTCGGGGACTCCGCCTCTCAATGGTCCGGGAAATCCCCAACAACAAGGCTCTGTCCCTAACCAAAGCTCTCACTAGAGGTTCATCACAATTCCGCCATCTCACGCCTAGCAATGCCGTCCACTCGCCTGATTCTGCGACCCTGAAACATGATGACCAAAGCTTAATATTTAAGTTATAATTTCAAAGGATTGACATGAAAATTGTGAACAAATCCTTCCTTCCATCTACAAGACTAGTTTTGTTATTTTGAGTTTATAAAACGGACTTGTTTGAATTAAAATAGAATTATAAAATTTACTTGTGTCAGTATAAATTTGTAAATAGTTTATACTAATCCTATATTTGAAGGAATTTTGTGTGATTTTGTATAATAAGGACAAAATGCTACTGAACACAAGGTAAGCAACTCTTTAATTTTTCGAAAACAGCTTTTTTCATAACCTTTTCAGTTAACTTTAGCATAAATCTCCGAATTCCTTGTTTACACTTTACCAAATACTTAATGGACTAGTGCGTGATTTTTCCTGTTAACGTTATCCCAAATTAACCTTTGAACGCTGTCTCAGTCGTACGCCATTAAGGACAGTTTGCTTAATTTTGTATCATTCCCATGCAAAAAGTATCACGAATAACGTAACATGTACCAGCATAACAACCTTTTATATGAGTACTATTATAAAATAACAGATGTGTAATTGTGTCATGCTTAGAGAAAGTAGCGTTGTGTGTTTATAGCAAAAGTATTACTATCGTATTTTACTCTCTTACAATTCTAGTAGTGCATGGCATTACTCAAGTCCGAGTTACATGTTATTATCAGCTTTAATTGTTCAGTAGTTAAAGCGCTGTCGCTATTTATTTGCTTCTCACAGTATGGTGCAAAGAGTATGGAGTTTCAGGGCTGGCATTTAGATTTGTGGAAATATTTTATTACATATTAGTTTCTGGATACAGCATAAATAGACTAATATTTATGTAGTTATTTAGCAACTCCTGTTTTCACTTGAGAAAAGTAATTTTGGTTCCCTCTTCTTACTCCTTGTTACAATATTCCGTTATGTATGATTCCTCTAAGCTTCCGATGTATGACACATTGCTGTCCAGAAGACACCACTGCACCTGAAAAAAGTGTACATATACTGTCTCGCCGTGTATGTGAGATAGGCTTGCATAAACATTTCTATTATTTCACATTCCTTCCCATACGCTTCCACGCTTTGCCATGTAGTAGTTTGTACACGTTATATAGATACTGTCTCATAAATAATGTCCTTTTTAATATAAACAATTATTTTAAATGTGTTCTGACAAACAATTAACTAGTTTTCAAAGTATAGACATTAGATTCTATGGTCTATGTCCATCGTACAGCGAGATTTGTTATTCCACGATAATACCAATCTCTGGTGTTTGATGCGAAGAAGTCGGTGGCAGCCACTTGCACTAATTCAAACTTGTCAAAAAAAATCACGTAGAAAATGGGCCAAGGATCGAAAAGGATGATAATCTGATGGTGCGAGATCAGGGCTGTATGCGGGATGTGGTAGCAGCTTGATTCCTCCAAATTCCTTAATCCTTCCATGGTTGTTCGAGCAGTGTGGGGTGTTGCAATGTCCTGTTGCAATAGAACTCTATTTCGGTTAACTAATTTTGGGTATCTACGTCTCAAAATTTCATAAACTCGTTCCATTTGTTGAGAGTAAATATCCGCATCAATCGCCTGCCCGTTTGGAATAAACTCGCAGTAAATCAACGTTCAAAAGTCCACCAGACACACACCATTACTTTGGGATCAATCTAACTTTTTTAACGATGACTTTGGCAGGTTGGCGGTCATCAAGCCACTGTTTCGAGGCATCAAGGTTTCGGTAGCATACCCATTTTTGATCACAAGTGACAATTCTCCTGACAAATCTATCATCCATGAGATTACGGATAACCTGACGAAAGATATAAACTATATGTTGAGCCTGTTGAGCTGTCTGTTCATGAGATACAGATCTACAGCATCTGTATGATTTTCCAAAAGTCTTAAGGTGGCGATGTATGGTATCTTGTGATGCACCAAGTTTTTCTGAAGGCCTACGAGTACTTTCTGTGGATTTTCTCGCAAAGCTTGGCATGTATCCTCAACATTAGTGTTTTCGTCTCCATTGTTGAAACGTTGGAATCATCGTTTTGCCACACGCTCACTAACACCTTCTCCTTCCACTTCACATATTCTTCGAGCTGCGGCAACGGTGTTATTATCCTGTTTCCAGTAGTGTTTTAGAAGGACTTTAAATTCAAACTTTGTTATCTCCATTTTGCGATTGTTTATTAACAAATGAAGACTAACACATGCACGCACTGTACGCAACACTTGCTATGGCATCCTGTAAATAGCAAAGAAACCCAATACATTTTCGAAAACACCAAAATAAAAAAGAACCTTACCTATGTGACCATCTAATATAAGTGTTATAGGTATAACATATCAGATAATATTATCTTTTGAATTGGCGTATAACGTTTATTTTATGAGAAAAAAATGCTGACATCGTGGATAATACCCCACATTACGAAAACACATGATCGAAATCATATACTTTTATTCATGAGTTGTACCTTTGTTCTTACTACTTTAATATTTAGATTTGTGTGTTGTGTGCTAATTTGTGAAATCAAAAAAAAAAAAAAAAAAACTAGATCAAATGTTAGTGAAAGGCCAACATCATCTGTAGGAGGCCTTGAGGAATGATATACTCCACGGCGACGACATGTTCCTGAAATCACGAGCTGCATATGAAGTAGATTCTCACAGTAGTTGCCCACTTTCAACAAAGTAACTTTCTACTTTGTGCGCCTCTAATTTTAGAAACATTTAAACGCTTAATTTGATAATTATTATATAAAACAGAATGAACACACTCATGGGACCAGAACACAAAAATATCTGAAAGTGCCGGCCCATAGACTTACATTATTTGAAAAAAGTCCTTTCTATGCAGGCATAAAAATATATAATAAATTACCGCCAAAATTTAGAGAAATTAAAAATAAAACCCAGTTTCTAAACACCTTAAAAAGACTCTTGCTGAAAAAGCATATTATTCAGTAAGAGAATATATGGCAGACAGTCTCTAGGACCAATGTAGCAACTACAAGATTGCATTTGCACATAATTGTTTAAGCATCACTGTACATATTATCTTTAATTGTTTTTGATATATTCTCTTGTATTTCTAATGTTAATCTTGACGAGTCATCTGTTTACTGGGCTCTTGCCCAACCAGTGTAAATGTTTATGACGAATAAATTATTCTATTCTATTCTATTCATGTAGGGAATTTAAAATGTCAAGGGGTCACGGGTTCGATTCCTGACTGGTGTGTGGAATTTTCTCTAAACAAGATAATTCCCCATCTTCCCCAGAGCCTGAAAATATGAATGAGAGTGTGAACGTGTGCGTGATCTAATGATTAAACTGCAAAGTACAAGCAATCTAATGTATATGTTCTAAAGGAGAACAGACGCCGATATGACCACTGCAGTTAAAGGCAGTGAAAATGGAAATAAAAAAGGATAAGGAATTATTTAAAGAATAACACATTAAGATGATTTACTAGAAAGCCATTTAGGTTAAGGTAATTTGACTCATCCTATATTTTAATTTCAGAACTCAATTACTACTTACTGCTCTACGGTCCAGCAAGTATTGCATTCCACCCAAAAATTCAATATTGTGGTTTCACAAGACATACCATTTTGAGAATCCTTGAATAATAATAATAATAATAATAATAATAATAATAATAATAATAATAATAATAATAATAATAATAATAATAATAATAATAATAATAATAATAATAATAATAATAATAATAATAATAATAATAATAATAATAATAATAATAATAATAATAATAATAATAATAATAATAATAATAATAATAATAATAATAATAATAATAATAATAATAATAATAATAATAATAATAATAATAATAATAATAATAATAATAATAATAATAATAATAATAATAATAATAATAATAATAATAATAATAATAATAATAATAATAATAATATTAATAATAATAATAATAATAATAATAATAATAATAATAATAATAATAATAATAATAATAATAATAATAATAATAATAATAATAATAATAATAATAATAATAATAATAATAATAATAATAATAATAATAATAATAATAATAATAATAATAATAATAATAATAATAATAATAATAATAATAATAATAATAATAATAATAATAATAATAATAATAATAATAATAATAATAATAATAATAATAATAATAATAATAATAATAATAATAATAATAATAATAATAATAATAATAATAATAATAATAATAATAATAATAATAATAATAATAATAATAATAATAATAATAATAATAATAATAATAATAATAATAATAATAATAATAATAATAATAATAATAATAATAATAATAATAATAATAATAATAATAATAATAGTAATAATAATAATCAACTGATGTAGTACTAGTAAATTTACAAATGAATTCATGTGGCAGGGGAGAGGTGATACTCAAGACGCTTTGTAGATGCCACATGACATTTCAATCTGTGAAAACTTATATTTATCTGATTGTAGTATCACAACGGCTAATGTTACGGAGAAGATTATTTGAAATGATTTGCGTATTTGAATGAAAACTATATCTTTCATGACGTAAATTTTCGTATATAATTCTCATGATAGAGGAGTTGTGTAACTTAAACTAAAGTAATTCACAGTAAAGAGGATTTAACATATACAAGTTAGTAGTATAGAATTGGGCATTTCGGCACAGTGTAGATAGGATGTTGAATTCTCCTCTGTGTTAATAAATGTGTGATGTAGAACTCTCATTGATTTAGAACTCTCCTATATGAAAATCGAGGTTTAAAAGAAGGGGAGTTGTGGCGTAGTGCCGTTCTCCCCTGTGCAGTTGAGGGGTTGGGATGATGATGATTGTGTGTGTGTGTGTGTGTGTGTGTGTGTGTGTGTGTGTGTGTGTGTGTGATGTGTGATGGATGGGATGGGTAACGGGGGGTTCCGGGGATGTTTGAATTAAATGTGAATGCTTGTGTGTGTGTGCTTGAACTCTCATGTATTCTTTTCGATGTGTGTATGTGTGTGCTTGAACTCTCACATATGAATATCGAAGAGTCTAGGGTTCGATATTTGTGATGGGGTGGGATGGGTAACGGGGGGGTTCCGGGGATGTTTGAATTAAATGTATTGATAGTAATTCTTCGATGTCTGTGCTTGAACTCTCATATATGAATATCGAGTGTAGGGTTTGATATTTATTACGTTTAGTGTATGATATATGATGCAGTATCGTTATTCTTTAAGAATATCGAGAGAATGATTAGGTATGTTTACTGGGAGAGATTTATGAAAATAAATGTAATAAGACATTCTGGTAAGGGGGTGTTCCCTATGCAGAATCTCTCCTTGAGCTATCGTATCCAAGAGCGATGTAAAGGTTAAGGTTAAATTCCATTCCCACATCGAGGTACGAGAAAATATAAAATCTATTCCACATTGAAATATAAGAATGAATATGTAAATCTATGTGAGAGGGTCGCATGACAAAGAAATGTTCCCCTCTAAGCATGATAAAAGTGGGACATAGCAAATGTAACCATCTCTTTAAGAATGATAAAAAAAAAATATTGAGAGAAAAGTATAAGAATGCAAATGTAAATCTGTTTGAAAGGGCTTTCATGATAAAGGAGCGCACCCTCTAAGCAGGATGACCTAAAAAGAATATTCCCTCTAAGCATGATAAAAGTGGAACATAACATCGAAAATGAAATAAATGCACTAACCATCTAATTAAAAATGATTAAGATAACGAGAGAAAAGTATCTCGTCCTTAAGTATATATGAGTAATACAAAACTGATCAATCAATATGATAATATATATATGCAAGTAGGGATCTATAGTGTAGATATCCTAACTATTCATGGCAAGGTATCACCCTCCATATAAAAAATGGTCTAGAAAATCTCCCCTCAGTATTAGGAATACCCCACTGAACAACATCCCCTTTGGTATGTAGGTCAGAGAAAAAAAGAGTTAATCTCTCCAGACTAGTGACAGGGGTGATCAAAACAGTCTTATTGCTGTAGCGAAGTCTAATTTTGTCAAATAACGTTAGGAAAAAAAGAATATATTTTAAAAATTAAACGAATGAATCTATATATTTGTATGAATGATGAAACAAAACTATGAATGTGTTAGTATACCAAATGTAAAAAAATCAAATGTTCAGAAAAATATATTTTGTACAAGTATGTGTGTGTGTAAAGAAATGTGTAACTATATCACCCTCCCCTCCAAGATGTAGGGAACGAATCACAGTTAGTGTGCGCACGCAACATGGTGTTTGGGAAGGAGAGATACGGTTGGAGGGGGGTGTAAAAAAATGATGAACCTATATAAAGTTTAAACTATGATAATAAAGTTACTAGTAATAAGTTTTAACTCATAACGTAGTCACAACTACTTTAAACATATAGCATAATATGTAGACAGTAACACCTCTCCCGGACGGAGGGGAGGGAGGGCGTGGAGCGATTGTTAATAAATACTGCAGTACGGACGAGTGAGGAGTCAGTCGATTCTCTGGAAATATGGATCCTACAGGTAAGATAGAAAAGTTGTATACTGTAATTCATTTTTTATCTCTGTTTACGAAGAATGTTGAAGTAATACTGATTCGTGTATGCTTATATGTTTGTTTCAGATCATGAGATGGTACAGCTAAATCAACTAGCTGAAGGTGGAACACATCTTCCCACAAAGAAACTACGAGAATTAGAGCAGTCCGTTCAACACATCATTCGATCCGTCAAAACCGTGAAGACCAGATATGGTGAACGGGTCGTCGTCGAAACATCAGAATTCCAAGTCTTCCTCCCGGAGAGATTCAAACACATGACCGCAGCGCAGAAAGATTTACTAAATCGTGGTGACTGCATACTCCAATACCATGGCGAGGAAACACTAGAAAGTGGTTTCAAACGACATAAATTGTCTTTTTTAAGCAGCCCGTAATGTCGTCAAAAGGTGAGTATAATTAATGAACAAAAATTTCATAAAAAAAAAGTGAAAATGTAGTTACTTGCATGTAAATGTGAAATCGTACATGTTGTATTAGAACTTAAAGCGCACGTCATGTAGTATTAGTAATTGAATGTAGTTACTTGCATGTAAATGTGAAATCGTACATGTTGTATTAGAACTTAAAGTGTTAATTATCGCATGTCATGTAGTATTAGTAATTGAGAGTGAACGTTGTAGGGTTAATTTTCAAGTGTAATAATTACGTACATGTGATTATCGTAGTTCAGTTACGTTATTTCACATGCATGTTAGTTATGTATTGTTTGTTACACGTAAAAGTAACGTTGTAGGTCAAAAAAGAACGTTAATTTATATGTGTAAAACGTACATGTGAATATCGTAGTTCAGTTACGGTATTTTACATGTTAGTAATTGAATGTAGTTACTTGCATGTAAATGTGAAATCGTACATGTTGTATTAGAACTTAAAGTGTTAATTATCGCATGTCATGTAGTATTAGTAATTGAGAGTGAACGTTGTAGGGTTAATTTTCAAGTGTAATAATTACGTACATGTGATTATCGTAGTTCAGTTACGTTATTTCACATGCATGTTAGTTATGTATTGTTTGTTACACGTAAAAGTAACGTTGTAGGTCAAAAAAGAACGTTAATTTATATGTGTAAAACGTACATGTGAATATCGTAGTTCAGTTACGGTATTTTACATGTATATGGTTTACGTTGTGTGTTTTTATCATTTATGTAAGGGAGAGAGCATTACGTAAAACAGTTACATACTATCTGAATATTGTAGTTACGTGATGATAGCAATAATTGAAACCGCTGTGTAAAATACATAATCATTATGTAACTATTTTCATATGTAAAAGTTACATGCATGTTACGTTCTACGTAAAGTATAGAGTTTACGTAAAATTGGGATTCATACATGTAAAAGTTATTAACATGTATGTTATTTCTGTTACCACCTTACATACATGTAAATCAATGTTCCCGTATGTAAAGTTAATCGAATGTTGTAATTGCCTCTTTTTTCAGAAACGGCGACAAGATGCTCCGATACTGCCACTGGACAACCCTCGATTCAGCAAGATGAAACCTGTTCGAACGTGACCCATGCTGAGCAATTACGATGTATTCAGAGTGAGTCCGCTTTCAAAAATCGTTTAGCCACCTATGAAATTTACAACTGTGTTAATATACTTGACCCCGTCATATTCTTAGCAGAATGCAAACCTTTAATTTTGAATGAAATTGATAAGGGCTTAAACACGTATAAATCAGGTCTTAAGATAGGATCCTGTTTATCCTGTCAATATGTCATAATATCACAAGAGAGCGATAATATTCATACATTTAACTTTAACAGTAAACTTGAGGTGATATTGCAATCTACAGATAAATCTATATGGTATGAAGAGAAGATTGTACAACCTATACTAGATCATATGGATAATTTTGAATCGCGTACCAGTTCAAAAGCTTTATACAGTATTGAGAAATTAACAATATATGTGACACAATACGATTCATTGAATGCAGGGATGTATACTGAACTACCCGACTTTATAAAATCGAAGAGAGCTGTTATTAACATTCGTAATACAGATAAATACTGCTTTGCATACTGTCTGTTAGCATCCAAATATCCAGTAGAACGTAACAAGAATCGACCCACGTCCTATACAAGATATGATTTTCGTAATGAATTTAACTTTGAGAATATAACATTCCCCGTATCATTGAAAGATGTAGAAAAATTCGAGAATCAAAATTCAAATATTTCAATAACGATATACGGTGTTGAAAATAAATCGATTATTCTCTTATATCAACCAAGAGAGATAAAAGCACATCATGTTAATCTTTTAATGTATAAAAGACATTATTGTCTGATAACAGACTTATCACGTTTGCTAGGAAAGCAGTTAACCAAACATCATGGGCGAAAATGGTTATGTAACAATTGTAACTTGTATTTCACATCAGAATCACGTTTAAATAGCCATAAAAAGAGGTGTATGATGAATCAAATTATCAGAATGCCCGAGGCTGGTAAAACTGATCTCGTTGAATTTAACGCATATTCGAAATGTCTAAAAGTTCCATTCGTGGTTTATGCAGACATAGAATGTATCTTACGTAAGGTAGATTCGTGTCAAGATGTAGCAAGCAAAAGTTGGACCCGTACCATTCATAAACATGAAGCGTATGCAATTGCATTACATTTGGTCTGTAGTTATGATAAAAATTTAACACGTTTCAAATCATTTGAAGGTCCATATGCAATTGAAAATTTTCTTAAAGAATTAACGTTAATTGCAAATCAGGTCATTAATATATATGCTAATAAAATTGAAATAAGTATGAGAGATGTGGATGAGCTAGAATATCAAAATGCAACACGATGTCACATATGCAAACGTGAATTTCTTAACTCGTGTATAAAGGTTCGTGATCATTGTCATTTGACTGGAAGTTACGTTGGCCCAGCTCATAAGCACTGCAATTTAAATAGGAAAATGCCAGGATTCATACCAATATTCTTTCATTGCTTGTCAAAATACGATGCTCATTTCATAGTAAAGAAACTAGGTTACGATACGGAACCTATCAACTGTATTGCACAAACTTCTGAAAATTACTTATCCTTTAGCAAAAGATATACAAATTCGAATGGAATGAGTATATATCTAAGATTTCTGGATAGCTATCGTTTTTTTGGATTCAAAACTTAGTAACCTTTCGGATATGTTAGAATCAGATGATTTTCATTATACCAATAATACGTACACGAATCCTTTGCATAGACAACTGATGAAACGCAAAGGTGTCTTCCCGTACACGTATGTGGATTCTATAGAAAAATTATACGAGAATAGTCTACCATCCAAACATCAGTTTGATCATGTAAGCGATGAGGATTATAGTCATGCTAGAACGGTATGGAATGAATTCAATGTTAAAAATCTGGGTGAATATTTAAATATATATCTTAAGTGCGATACATTAATACTAACGGACGTGTTTGAACGCTTCCGTGAATTAAGTATCGGTTTGTACGGACTCGACCCGTGTCAGTATTACACACTTCCCGGGTTAGCCTATGATGCAATGTTAAGAACGACTGGTGTACAGATTTCATTATTAACAGATAAGACTATGCTAGATTTCTTCGAAAAAGGAATACGAGGTGGAATTTGCACTGTGTCCAAACGGTATGCAAAGGCGAATAACAGATACATGACTAGCTACGATAACACTCAACCAACTAATTATTTAATGTACGTTGACTGCAATTCTTTATATAGTTATACAATGGAAAATAATAGCTTAACATACACTGATATAAGGTGGCTAACTGATGCTGAAATTAAATCAATAGATTTTATGTCTATTACAAGTGATTCTGACGTGGGATATGTGTTGGAAGTAGACTTTAAATATCCACAGGAACTTCATGATATACAAAATGATTTGCCATTATGCCCTTTGAATGAAATCGCGCCAGGTGATAAGTATACAAAATTGCTAACAACATTGAATGATAAAAATAAATACGTATTACATTATCTCAATTTTCAACAATGTGTTAAACTTGGTTTGATTCCATCGCGTATACATAGAGTAATAGGTTATAAACAATCTAACTGGATAAATCCTTACATTGAACTCAACGTTCGTAAACGTATTGAAGATAAGACGAAATTTGGTCAAAATCTATGGAAGTTAATGAATAATTGTGTTTATGGAAAATTTATAGAGAATGTAAAACGTTATAATTCATTTCATTTAGCTACCAGCTGGAAACGAGCGCGTAAATTGTTAGCTCGACAAACGTGTATAAGGTACGTGATTTTTGATGAAAATTTAATAGGTATAGAATTGGTCAGAGATGAAATATTGATGAATAAGCCAATATACATAGGACAAGCAATCCTGGATCTATCCAAACATAAAATGTATGATTTTTATTATGAAATTCTGAAGAAAAAATTGAAAGATGTAACTTTAATCTATACGGACACGGATGCTTTTCTCTTCGAATCTAGCTGCGATATATATGAATTTATTAAAGCCAATATACATTTATTCGATACATCTAATTATCCAATTGATAATGTGTATGGTATTCCGTTAGCAAATAAGAAAATTTCAGGATTATTCAAGGATGAGCTAGCCGGTAGAGTGATGATTGAATATGTAGGTCTGAAATCCAAATTATACTGTTATCGATATGATACTGAAGTGATTAAAAAATCAAAAGGTGTAACAAAAGATTCGATGAGATTCATAACCTTTGAACAATATCTCTCATGTATTACACATCCTGACACGATACATCGAAGCATGCAGACATGTTTCAGAAGTTATAAACACGATGTTCATACCATTGAATCTAATAAGATAGCTTTAAGTGGTATCGATACAAAACGATACATTCCCAATAATTCATTTTCAACATTAGCATGGGGACATTATGCTATAGAAAATTGTCAAGTGTAATTTTCATTTTTCTTTTCTCAATAAAGCATAGATTCAACTGAGTTAAAAGGTATTACTAGGCCACGATAATAACATACTACTGTATTTCAAAAAATAAAATAATTGAGTTTCAAGTATAATTGTAAAGTGTGTTGCAACTGAGTTAAAAGGTATTACTAGGCACATGATAATAACATATTACTGTATTTCAAAAAAAAATAATTGAGTTTCAAGAATAATTGTAAAGTGTGTTACAACTGAGTTAAAAGGTATTACTAGGCACATGATAATAACATATTACTGTATTTCAAAAAACGAAATAATTGAGTTTCAAGTATAATTGTAAAGTGTGTTACTAATTACATGATAATAACATATTTACTTCATTTGAAAGATAACGTGTTGCTTTTTTTATGTTTACGTTAGGGGGGAAGGAATATTTTTTCCTATTCATGTCGTTTTGAAATGTTAGATAGCAGAAATCAATGTAACCTTATTGATCTCTACAATGAAATGTTAATTCAACTATAATCATGTATGATTTTTTATTAAAATATATTTACTAATTATATCAAAATGTTATTATCATGTCTCCGTTAAGGGGTGAGGGGAGATTTTATATATATATATCAATGTGAACTAGCATGTACAAAGGCTCTTATTTCAGCTATACTCATGTATGATGTTTGTTTAACGTATATTACTAATTACTTAAAATTGTAATTATCATGTTTACGTTAAGGGTAGGTGAATTTATATATACTCAATGTGAACTAGCATGTACGTTATGTTAAAATCTCTACAATTAAATGTTAATTCAACTATAATCATGTATGATTTTTTAAAAAAGTATAAAATGTTATTATCATGTTTAAGTTAAGGAGATGTGAATTTATATATTATCGATGTGACTAGCAGTTACAGAAGATGTCAGGAATCAATGTGAACAAACAAAAATAAAACACAATATATCATTAAAATTATATTTCTTTATTGAGTTGTGTGTTTTTTATTTATACAATGTCCAACTCATTAATCCATTCACGGGTAGGAAATCCTAACCATTTCACCAGAATCCTATCACCACGACGTCTGATGATCCTTTCAACTAAATACGTGTCTGGATATTGAGTTTTCTGTAATTCATAACCGTAGAATGCTCCTTCAATCAGTTTACCCTCCAGATCCTCGATGAGATAGGTCAATGGATGTGTCCTTTGCACTGTACGTATCCTAAAGACTTCAACACTCCAATTTGGTAGATAACCTTTCTCCATAACACCTTTATGCTTAGAAATCCTCACGTAGTCACCAACACGATGAAGTCTAGATCTTCGCTTCTCACGCAGACTTCTATCATATTTGTACACGCTGAGGAGGAGAGAATTATCACGAACTTCTACAGGCTTCATACGAATCGTTCGATGGTAAGTATTATTGTATGTATGAATAATTCTAGGTAGTATGTTTACCCATTGATATGAGCCTTGAACAATAAATTCCTTATGCAAATTCAGTTTGATCGTTCTTATTAAACGTTCCACTGCAGCAGCCTTAACGTGAGTGAATGTACTGTAATGATTAATATTATTACGATTCATTAGTTCGCGGAAATGTTTATTGTAAAACTCCCTTCCTTTATCAGATTGAACATTCTTCGGAAACGATTCCATTTCATTCAATATCTCCTCCATAGCAGTCGAAACGTTAATACCACTTTTATCACGTAATGGTCGTGCATAAGCCATCTTGGAATAAAAATTGCATGCAAGAAGAATATACTTATAATTCCTATTGTCTCTTGCATAATTAGACATGTCCATAAGATCTATTTGTACTAAATCGTTCATTCCTTTGCTTATGATCTTACGACGCAAAAATCGTCTTCTAGCTGGTGCATGTAACTCGGTTGCAATGCGACGTTTTATCATGCTATAATTTTTGATGTTTTAAGTTCTGTAATAATTTCTTCTATCTCGGGTGAGTGATTCAAATTACCTGCATCCCTCGACGCAACTAATAATCTTAATCTGTTTATTATTTCATTCGGATCGTTCCAGTAGATGTAATCTAATTTTCTCTGCGGTACATGTTCTTTCCAACGTAAACCAAATCCAGTTCGATTACTAACAAGGTCACGAATGATATGACGATACTTGAACCCTCGATTTGCTCTTAAACGTCCATCTCTTGAGTAGCCGTGTCTGTAAACTTGAGTATTTTGTAAGATTTGCGAATACACGTCTAAATCATCATCTGTGTACGATGTCTTGCGAGGTAAACGTTTAAATAATAATTCATATAAGCCTGCTGTGGGTTCATACGTTTCTGTTCCTATCTGAACACCATCAGATTTAAACACAACTGTCTTGTTACCCAATTTATACTCATTATCCTCGTAACGTATGCCGTAAGTATTATCCATGTCACTCGAACTGGCAGTTCGAACCTTGTGTAGATACTTTGACACGAGATCAGATCCGTTAGCATCATCTGTAGTTTCGTCGTCGTCGTTGTTGTCTTGGTGTGCTTTCGCTATTACTTTCAATGGTTCGGTTACAGGTTGAAGAACTTCAGACATGACTCGTTGCGTTTCGAATTTCATTCCTTTGAGAGAACGTAACTTTTCTCTTATTGCCCTACTGTGACGGGCAATGGATTCCTTAAGTCTTATAGCTTGAGCATCCATATCGAAATGAATGTATAATTAATCAGCTACTGCTAATTTATATGAAACTATCAGTTCTATACTTAATATATGACCATCTTTAGCACGTCCGACTGGTGCTGTAAACGATAGAATATCGCCAGTTTCAACTCTTACAGGATATCTTTCAACTAATCTTCCGTTTATTGCAAACAATGTATCATTTACAGTATGCGGATGTACCGATGATACGATGGAACACGAGAGTACACTTCCATTTCCAGGAACTTTATAGTATTCGAGTCCCGATGTTAACGTATACCTTAAAGAGGGACCTCGAAACGGACGTGTTTGCAATGAAATTATGAGTTGTGCTTTCAATTGTTGTAACATAGTGTTTACAACATTTCTCATTCGTGTTTTCATAGTATGAATATCATTATTTATAGTGATTAGTTTATTATCAAGTTCCGTTTGTCGTGCGGTTAGTTCTTTCACTTCTTTTTCTACAGCTGTAGTAATAGTCTCGCTAGCGGAGGTGATTGTTCTAGTTAACTGACTTTGTAATTCATTCTGTTTCCGTGTAATAGTATCGGCAATGTTTGTTATAGTCTCAGTTAAACCCGTTTGCAATTCATTGTGTTTCTGTATAAAGAAATGATTAACATAACTCATGGTGACTGCATCACTATCTTCTATCGGCTCGGCTAAATCCTTCAATCTCTTCATTCGAAATGATAGAGTTTCATTAGAATCGTGAATTGGAATCCTATCATCTACATATTTTTTATTAGGAACGTCGTGTTCGTGAAGGGGGTCCAACAGCGTTTTCATTCTTATACCATCTATAATGACATTATTTTCGGAATCACGTTTAAATGCATATTTACTTAAGTACTCCATTAAATTGTTGTATTGGATGTCGAGCGATTTTTGTATGTGATCCCTAAGCATAGCTTCAAACTCGCCCATACGCTGATACGAGGTCTGCTCGCTGAAGATCTGCATTCGATTCTCGACGTCAGCCGTATGCGTATCCACATAACGTTTAGTCGATGCATCGTCACCTTCTTCAGGGTCGTGAATATTGCACAACCGCTTTCCCTTGAATCGATAGTTTCCCGATCCATCTCTAGTTATGATATATCGATTGAACACACCCCTAGAGGGTATGATTCTTCGGGATCCGAACCTGTCGATACTCATTGCTTAAGTGATGGATTATTCTATTTATTCATTCTGATAAAGCGATCAAAACCGTGACGGTAGCGTCCCTTGTTCAGTGGATATTCTGGTACTATAACAACAAAGGATCGTTCGTCACTCTCCCATATATGTTTACACATATCCTTAAATTCATCATAGGACATATCGGTATTTACATAATCTTCGTATATATGTTTTAAATTGAGATTATCCTGTCTAAAGAATATAATCATATTTGCATTATCTCTAATTAAATGTTTAGGTACTTTAGCATATGATTGTGCTAAATATATAGCATCGACATTACGATGTCTACCCATACTGTAATATGAAGCTATCTTACCCTGTTTTTCATTTATCACATCATCAAATACGAATATCGAATTTTCTCTAGCATCCGACGTTTGAATCACTTTATCACCATCATCGAACGTAAATACACCTATATCGGGTATAGTTTTCAGTAACCTGAGTAAATATCGATATTTAGGTTGTTGCAACGATTTCGAGTATATGTAGAGGTTTTCGAATCTCAGACCATTCTCGTGAATAAGCAGGTTGAGTAAAACGTTCGTTTTTCCAGCATTTGAACTGCCCAGTATGACCGCTCTAACGTTACTCGGAAACAACGTACCGTGTCGTCCTTTGCGAATGTCGTCCTCGAAATCTAACACCTGTATGGGTAGCGTACACTTTTGCTTTACTATCTCCATATCGCGACTAATACTTATAAAGCATAAGTTTTGTCTTTTATCTCGTTCGTGATAAGGGCAATCTATGTCTTTACTGGATTTAGCCAATCGTCATAGGAATCGTATACTTATAAAGCGCACGTTTTGCCTTTTTTATTTCATAGTGTGACATGCGCTCTACACGTGCACGCAAAGGTTCGGGAATTCTTAATTCCTTGATTAATTCATTACCATTTGAGGCACATTTACCGGGTTATCGTTTCTGCGGTCCCGGAACGAAACTACATAAACGCTTGCAGAGAGGTGACTTACCGGTGAACGGGTTAGATTCAGCGTGTCTCGATCACGATCGGGCTTACGCAGAGAGTACTGATACAGATTCTCGTCGTCTAGCCGATAAGGTGTTGGTAGAGAAAGCTTGGAGACGTGTAAAGTCTGCCGACGCTTCTTTGGGCGAACGACTTGCAGCTCGACTTGTGACTACACTTATGAAGGGTAAACTGGCAGCGGGCGCTGGCATGCGTAAACGTCGCAACAAGAGAGGTGGTTTCTTACCTTTGCTACCACTTTTAGCAGCTCTAGGTGCAGCAGGTGGTCTAGCTGGAGGTGCTGCTCAGATTGCTACGGCTGTCAATAAGAAACGTTCGGATGCAAAACAACTTGCAGAATTAACACGTCACAACGAGCGCATGGAATCTTTGGCTCAGGGCAAAGGTCTTCGCCGTAAGAGACGTCGTAAGGGTAGAGGATTGTATCTTCGATCAAAAAACTCGGGGCGAGGCCTATATTTATCCCGGAAAAAGCCCTGAGTGCTAACGAGATCGATTCGTATGCACGACGTCTACACATTCCACATTTTAGAGGTGTCTACATGATCGATAAACTACCTCCACGTCCTCGATACTATGAGAGAATAGTAGTGAATCTGGATACATCAAATAACCCTGGTACACATTGGATTGCTGTACGTAAGGATGGTGACGTTGCCTACTACTTTGACAGTTTCGGCGATCTGAGACCTCCGGAAGAGATAGAAACGTACCTTTCGGGTGTCAGGCTCCTATATAATACGACGAGATTTCAAGAATTCGATTCTGTGATTTGCGGTCACTT
Source organism: Mantis religiosa (assembly GCA_030765055.1). NCBI lineage: Eukaryota > Metazoa > Arthropoda > Insecta > Mantodea > Mantidae > Mantis > Mantis religiosa. The sequence goes on from CM060953.1 coordinate 145,487,917, forward strand.
GTGCCTTCAGTTTCTCCTCGATGAGTTACACGATCACCGTGAGTGGTAGTGATACCAGCTTCTCTACATTTCTAAATCCACCATTACATCTGGATCCTAACGGACATTACGAGATAGCTCTATTGAATTTTGAGACTTTTTACTCGATTCCGAATGTGGACGAGAGTAATAATCTATTCCATTACGTTCGCGATGGAAAAGTCGAACGTATAGTAATTCCACCGGGTACTTATGAATTGGATGATATCGCCAGATTGATCAAGGATGCTCTCGACATCGGTGACGACTTTATTCTACGTGCTAATAATAACACCATGAAATCAGAAATTCAATCTCCCTATATTATCGACTTTAGTCGTGAGAGATCTATTGCTTCTCTTCTCGGTTTCACCTCTAAACAGAGGGTACCGGCAAACGTGCTGACCGAGTCTAATGATTTGGTTAACATATTCAAGGTCAGCATCATACGTATCGAGTGTAGTCTTGCAACGGGATCTTTCATCAATGGTAAAAGTGGTCATTCTCTGTATGAATTTTTCCCATCGGTACCTCCAGGTTATCATATCTCGCAGGAACCATCAAGTCCTATATATTTACCAATCATCGATACGAATCTCATTGATCATCTCGACATTAGAGTGGTAGACCAGAACGGCGATAAGTTAGATTTCAGGAACGAAACCATCACTGTACGATTGCACATACGTCGTAATGGGTATAAGTTTTAAGAGACGATGCTATATTAAAAAACATCTCTCGAGATTGACCTCTACTCGATCATCGACCCGCAAGCTAATCACATCGTCTAATCGAAAATTTCTCGCTAACTTAGGCTTCAAGGTTCTATGATGGATGTGTTGGACGTGACCGGGATTCCGACCTTTGATGATAAGATCAGTAAGGAGGAAGAACACGTATTCCTACCGTACAATACGTCAGCTCTCGATGTGAACGATGAAATTAGAATTCCATGTCAAGCTGAAGATTTGTACACGCTTCCTAGTAGAAGTTATCTCTACATTGAGGGGACTCTCACTAAACCCGACGGCAGCGTTGCCACATCGAAATTGAGTAACAATGCTATGGCATTCCTATTCGATGAGATTCGTCTGGATATGAATGGAACGACTATTGATAGAACTAGGAATCCGGGCATTTCATCAACGATGCGTAACTATGCAGCACTGAATGAACTGGAATCGAATCGTTTACTAAATGCTGGATGGATCTATCCAGGAGGTGTGGTAGACATCGTGAATACATCGAATGGTATCTTCAATGCTATCGTTCCTCTTTCGATGTTGCTGGGTTTCGCCGACGATCACAAGGAGGTCATACTTAATAGCAAGTTTGAACTTATTCTCATTAGATCTAAGGATTCTAATAATTGTATCATTGGAAACGATCCTACAACCATACAACTAACTAGACTCGAATGGAGGATGCCTGTACTTCGACTTTCAGATTCTGAACGAGTTGATAAACTTAAACTCGTCAAATCGGATAAACCTCTACACGTCGCATTTCGAACCTTGGACCTTCACACTCAACCTGCTGTACCTCAAACTAAAGCGTTCACATGGAACATTGCAACCACGACTAAACTTGAAAAACCACGTTTCGTCATAGTCGGTGCACAAGTGGATAGATTGAATCATCTCGCTAAGGATGCCTCTCTATTTGATAATTGTAATATCACCAATCTGAAACTTTATCTCAACAGTGAATCTTACCCCTATCACGATATGAATTTGGATTTCGCCAATTCGAAATTTGCATCTCTGTATGATCAATATTCCAAATTTCAATCATCCTACTATGGAAAGGAGAATTACCCTCTTTTGAAAAGGAACGACTTTCTGAAATATGCACCGCTATTCGTCATCGATTGCTCTCATCAACCTGAGGATACTGTGACGGGGGCAGTGAATGTCAGATTGGAAGTTCAAGCATCGTCAAATTTTCCTGCACAAACTTCATTATTCTGTTTAATTATTCATGATAAATTATTCACTTATAAACCACTAACTCATGTTGTACAATCTATCATATAGGTGTAATAAATAAAAACATTACAAATTCAAATTATCTTTTTATTGACTTTAACATACATCTCCAATATCCTCTTCCTTGCACTCCTGCTTTTTGCATCATATGAACATAATGATTTATGAATATCATACAACTGATATAAATTTCTTTCAATATATGGAATTAGTCTTTTAAGTCCATTGAATGCAGTACTATTCAGATTTATACTGCCCACATTTAAACATGTATTCACAAACGTTATTTCTTGCATCTTATTCATGCATAACATTATATTAAATGCATATATTATATTTTCACTGTACGGTGCACATGGATGCTTACCATCTTTCAGATACGTATCCAAAACACACACATTTGACATTATTACCTCCCAATCCTCTTTTGTAATATACACAAACGTATCGTCATGTGTAGCTTTAATGTAAAGTGATGGGAGTTCATTGTATAATCCTATGTTCACACGAAAGTCAATGCTGATGGAGATGTCGTTATCGTTCATGCACACACTATTTACCATCACTCGCAACTTCCTCCTCTACTTCTTCTGCGAAGGGTGTGAAGGGTTCGAACATCATTATGATGAAACTGTCTTGATCGAACGTCTTCTTGGCTTTGACGATTCTCGGTTTGCAGTTCGTCTTCTTCTTTTTCTTGTCTCCTTTCTTACTGGATCTGCGGACATACACGAACTATGTCTCAACATCGTGAATATTTAATACACTTGTTAACGTAAAACTCTTATTATTTTATACTCACTTTTCTATGACTTCCTCCTCGGGTTTCGATGTACCGATATCCTTAAACGGACGATCATTGTACGGACCGCACACATCTTCACCTTGATCCTGTTCGGACTGGCATGCCACATCTTCACTTTGGGCTTTACTGAAATAAACATATTTATCATTAGTTATATAACACATAACAACACTTTCACGTTAACACACACAATTATAATTCTACTTACCCTAGGTACACTTTACAATTCTTTCCGCATTGAGCATAAGATGTGATCGAATCATGATGGGAAGGATTCTTGCAAATCACTTGATGCATCTTTCCATCACACGTTTCATCGTGGTGCTCAACCCAATGCTTTTGCAAATCTTCGAAATTGCGTAGATTCTCCCAGAATCTGGTATCACTTTCAATGATAGGAGTTGTTGTTCCACTCATCTTGACGTTGCGATGTGAAGTGAGAATGCATTCGTTCCCCGAGTGAGCAGATGGATGATGAAACGTGATCGTACCTGTCTCCCCCCCTCCCCATCCTATCGTCGATTGTTCTTAACGTACGGAGGGTTTGTGTGAAGTGAGGACACGTTCGTTCCCGAGCTGGCGGGACAGGATGAGACTTGTTAATTCGAATTTACTATATTGGCGTTTTATCACGTTTCCCCCCTTCCACCCTCTCGTCGCTTGTACTGGAGGAGGACTAGTCTTTATCCTCGCGTACATGAATGGGTATCGAACCGAGGACCCTATATTCATATATATGAATCCTCCCGAGAACTCGATATTCATAGATGACCCACACATATACATATATGCACAAATCTTGAGGAATGACAACACGTCATCATCCTTATACTTCAATGTGGAATAGATTTTATATTTTCTCGTACCTCGATGTGGGAATGGAATTTAACCTTAACCTTTACATCGCTCTTGGATACGATAGCTCAAGGAGAGATTCTGCATAGGGAACACCCCCTTACCAGAATGTCTTATTACATTTATTTTCATAAATCTCTCCCAGTAAACATACCTAATCATTCTCTCGATATTCTTAAAGAATAACGATACTGCATCATATATCATACACTAAACGTAATAAATATCAAACCCTACACTCGATATTCATATATGAGAGTTCAAGCACAGACATCGAAGAATTACTATCAATACATTTTATTCAAACATCCCCGGAACCCCCCCGTTACCCATCCCACCCCATCACAAATATCGAACCCTAGACTCTTCGATATTCATATGTGAGAGTTCAAGCACACACATACACACATCGAAAAGAATACATGAGAGTTCAAGCACACACACAAGCATTCACATTTAATTCAAACATCCCCGGAACCCCCCGTTACCCATCCCATCCATCACACACACACACACACACACACACACACACACACACACACACACACACACACACACACACACAATCATCATCATCCAAACCCCTCAACTGCACAGGGGAGAACGGCACTACGCCACAACTCCCCTTCTTTTAAACCTCGATTTTCATATAGGAGAGTTCTAAATCAATGAGAGTTCTACATCACACATTTATTAACACAGAGGAGAATTCAACATCCTATCTACACTGTGCCGAAATGCCCAATTCTATACTACTCAAGTTATTAGTCATGTACTGTCTGCCCACCAAAAGAAAGCAAGCGGAGCATGGAGAGAGAGAGAGAAGGATCTGAGCTGTTTATTTGCTCTGGTAGTGGATCTGTTTAGTACGAAATGAGAGTGTAAGAGTGCATATGAGTCACCCATGCTGTCATATCTAATGCTCGTTTCAGTAACTGCAGTTATAGATATTATATATGTGATACTGAAATTAAGAATTGCAATGTATAAAGAATCATGATGGATGTCAAAGGAATGTTGTTTCTTTGTTACAACACGTGCAAGGGCAGTTGAGTCGAATAGCAGTTTGGGTGAATAAGTTGTTTTAACAAAAGAAACGTAAGAAACAGTGCCCTTAGCAGATTTCTAAAGAATGGCATTTGAGTTGTTGAATAGGGTATTCTTCGGATCATTCATAATGGAGTCAAAATAGCCACAAAGGAAAGCTTTGTGTGAAAAGAGGATTTCGAGAAAGTGAAAGTCACATATACACCCACGCGCATCTGTGGTCATTCAGTCTTCGGCGTGGAGCTGATTAGAGCACTTCGTGGCTGGCAAGCCATTGAAACAGTCTGAGGTGTGAGGGCGATTAGGGCAGTCCTCTTGTTCTGTCTTGGGCCAGGCATACCAGAAATGAGAGAATATATTTGTCGGTTCATATATACGTGAGGAACGAATAAAGTTTATCGAGTAATAAACATTCTGCCGTCAGTAGCTCTAAACAGGGATATAGGTAGCCCTTGGTCGGCAACTTCAATTTCGATGTTCTAATAAAAAGAAGCAGTAAATAAATACGTTTGAAACGGGCATTCCAGTGTTATTAAAATATCCTTCTCACACACATCCACGCATACCCTGTGAGAAACCTGATTGTTTTACCCTGAGCCACACATTATAATAGCTTCAAAGTAGCATCAACGTGGAACCCTTGACAAAATAGACAATATAGTTACATATGGGTGAGTTATGTAGCAACACTGTGTATTTTACATGAACCTAGCATCCTTATATACGGAAGACGAGCATAATCATCACGCGTACAGCAAAAGTGACTGTGCTACACATTTCTCTGCTTTGCCCTCTTGTGGTGGGCAGACAGTAAATATCTTAGAAATTTCGTATTTATGTGAATTATGCTGTTCAGTGACAGATACACACACTCACACATAAATATTCTTCTAAAACATTTTTGGAGATTCAGTGAATCTGAAAAGTATATTTTCGAATAAAAGTTAATATAGGAATTAATATAGGAAATGCCGAATAGATAAGTATCTAAGAATTCGATACTGATGTTTCACTGAATGTATTTTGATTTCCCTAAGCACAAAATATAACTTAGAAAAATGTTCCTTTGTGTATGTCTGTGTGTGACAATACTTCCCCCACCGAACCTACGTAATAAAGACAGTAAAAATAAATTCAAGTCAGTATTAAAAGGACATTTTATCACTTAATTTAATGAATTACATGAGTGTTCCATTTACACACTAGTATTTGATATTGACCAATAAGGTTTGACAATTCGTCCGATGTCCACCAATCACGTTTGTTTATCTTAAACTACGTTCCCAAGGGCCGCGCCGTGGCAGAGCGATTGGCCCACGCTGACTCTCACCTGGGTTCGGTCCCAAGTAACCGCATGTAGGATTTGGCGCAGAGACGAGTTTACTTCGGGATCTCCGGTTTCCAATGCCATTATTGCACCAATTGCTTCACTATCACCTTTCCTATCATCTATCATCGGTATGTAATATTCCTAAAGAATGGCGCTTTTCAGTAAAAGAAAACTACACAATTTTATCTGTTAGAACCATGATAGTGTTTGAGATGGCTCATTTGATACGTAACCTATTCGATTCTGGAGAAATACTACCTTAACCTGACTTATTTAAAGGAGTTAATACCCAGGAAGAGGCACAGGCGATATAGCACCTGTGGCGCGAATTCCAAGAGGTCGTAGGTTTGATTCCCGTAGACGACCTTGCTGAAACGTGCTTTTTCAAGGTTTCCCCAGTCGCTAAGTGAATGCTGGAAGAAATAATTGCATCTTTGAATTTCCTGTCTCCCCATTTCACTTTATGCTTCATCGTGGCCGACTGTTACATCGGCGGGAGTTTCCGCGAGAATTACAAGAAGTGTACTCTCGGTGAACCAACTCTCGTCCTCTGGACTGGGGAAGGTCTAGGATCCCGGGCCACCTATGGGATGTTCAAGGGGGAAGGAGAGCCGGTTGTACGAGCCACCACCGCTAAAACGAGATCGACCACTCTTAGTGTCCTCTGGTCCTTCCCCCCCCCCCCCCCCCGGGAGGGGGGCACAAAAGATCTATAGATGAGAGACTGACATTAAAAACTACTTAACTCCAATCCGCCTAATTGAATGACTGTAAACTAGTAGATTCCTTTAACTTTCAATTTTGAAAATTCGGATTTTAGTCAATACACATTGAAACAGTGACAATTTTCAAATAAATTATGCACTTGAGAAAGATGACTTGCATTCTGATTTAGTTTGCCTTAGGTTTTAATTGAATTATTCTCTAATTATCTTTACTTGTAGCATTAGTATTCCGTAACACGCATTGTTTTGTGTGTGTGTGTGTGTGTGTGTGTGTGTGTGTGTGTGTGTGTGTGTGTGTGTGTGTGTGTGTGTGTGTGTGTGTGTGTGTGTGTGTGTGTGTGTGTGTGTAATTTACGTCCTCCAACGTTAAGTTATATCGGACGATGAATTGAATGGGTGAAATGATGCTTAAATTCAAATTTAGTTTGCTGTTGATCTGATAGCTGGAGCACTGTTACTTTCTTCTGCTTGAATAAGTTTTAGAGATTCATATTCAGGGCACCAGTTTCATCAGGTTAATTGGTAACCTCTCGTTGGATTGTCTGTTACAATAAAGCGTAGGTACAGGCATAAAGCGTTTTCTGAGGATTATCTGAGATCTGTTTATTCTAAATGCATTCTGATTTGTATAATCTAGCATCACTAGTAAACTATAACAGACAAATGTTTCCTATCGATAATTGCGGACATTTTTGAATTGATTCTATTTATGTCACATTGAATTTTCTAATATTTTACCACACTTGTCTTGAAATACTAAGTCAGTCGTTTTTTGTTTCTTGCGATGGAATATCCAGTGCAGCATACACAGACTTATTTTTTTGACAATTATTATCGCTTCTGTGTCGTGAATTCTCTTGTACCTACATTGAAAGTCTTAATGAAACCATCCTGATTAATATGAAGTAAATAAAAATAAACTTTTGTAAAAGTGTAGCTTGTAGAAGAAACACATAAATAGGCGGCAACAGCCAGGGAGAATCCTCTGATTGTGGCTAATGCAATTGTGTTACAAGAAAGTAGGCTGTGAGTGCACCCACACTTGGCTATGTATGTTTTTGCTGCATTATGCAATGACTTGTATAATGTACAAGGAGGTAGCCAGTATTCCAGTCATGGATCAGTGGTTACAAGAAATCCTCTCGCTGCCAACAGCAGACCTGCCAGTAAATTCCACTAATGTGCATGTGCTTAGACTATGACAACTGCAAGCATTGAGCTCCACAACAACCTGTCAACTCTACAGCTTCAAAATCGCATGGTAACAGATCAATCAATCTTTTCTGCTGTTGTACAAATGCTGCTAACATAAAGTGAGGAAAGCTGTATATGTATAGCTAAACTTAACAACCACTTATATTATTTTGATATTCCTATTACCCTTAAAAGCACTGCTCTTCCTGACAGTCATACGATGTAAAAGAGCCTCCAATTTCACTTCTAAGTAACTAAAAGACTAAAAATATTTTCCAAGATGTATACTATAGTTCCAAATTATTAATGCAATAAAATTACCTGCAAGGATAGTCAGAATAGATTGTCACTCCACAGTAGACGTAAGTAAAATATTTAATGTTTTGTTTTCACGTGACGTTATCTATAAGTGCAAAATGTACACATGTTCATATAAAAAGTGCTTCATATATCATCTCAACATTCCTCATTATATGTCTTTATCTAGAAATTGTTTCCAAGCAAGTACAATATCACAACATTCAAAGTTGTATTAGTGATAATAAGATCTTACGATGGAAACAAAAGGGTTGGGAATGTAAGAATTGCAAATTCTGATCATACCTATTGGGTATGTCTGCCTCACGTTTAAGAGGTAACCATATTGAATGTCAGCCAGGGTGAGTTATCTGGATAAGATTTTTTCTAGGGTGTCAAATAAAAGAAAGGTGAATGTCGGACAACTCTAATCTCTGTGGACCCTCGGCATTTTTGAGCATCATTCAATCATTTCATCGTCCGATACGACTTAACGTTGGAGGACGTTTATTTAAAAAATAATCGTCGTTTTATGGAGTATAATTCGCAATTTTCTCACTAGAATGAGCTCAAACACCTTGTTATAGTATTCTCAATTCATTTCAAAGCATAACTGAATAGGTGTTTGTTTTCAGTATAAGCTCACAATGCAAACAATGTAAGAATCATTGCGATGAATTATGGGAAGTTCACAAAATATCTGAAACACTTCTTGCGGCCTAGCCATAACAAACCGAAGATAGTTTATAAAAATTGTATAATACGAGGGCTGTTCAATAAAGAATGATCACTATTTCTTTTTCTTTCTTTCTTTTTTTTTTCGACTACGTACCTTTACTCATCCTCATAATTTGGATGATCCTTCTCAAAACAGTCTCCCCTGAATGCGATGCACTTGTCCCAGCGTTTCTGCCAGTCTTCAAAGACATCCTGGACTCCATTTTTGAGAGATCCTTCAAAATGGCCTCCGCAGCCTTCACCACTGCTTCTGATGATGAATAATGCCTACCACGAAGGCGTTTCTTCAAATTAGGGAATAGAAAACAGTCACATGGGGTTAAATCCAGACTATAGGGAAGGTGAGGGATGCACTTCAAGTTGAATTTTGCAAGATATTCAGCAACAGCATTGGTAATCTGCGGCCGCGCATTATCGTGGTGCAGCATCCAGCCTTCATCATGGAAATGTAGTCTTTTGTGCCTGATGTGGACAGTGTTTTCAGGACATCCCTGTAGTATTGTCCAGTAACTGATGTGTATGCAGATATTCCATGAATATCAAAGAATGAGATGACCATAACTTCCCCAGCAGAAGCAACCACTTTTGGTTTTTGGGGTTTGGTGATGAAGGAGATTTCCACACTGAGCTTTGCTGTTTGCTCTCAGGATCAAAATGATGTAGCCAAGTTTCATCAGCAGTGATTACGTTTGAAAGAAACTCTGGATCTTCCTCTAACATCAACTTTAACTGCATGTTACTTCCATTGCAGCGGAAGGCGATACAGAACATGTCTGAACTTGCCTGGTTCTCACAGGCGGGAACCAGGAGTACCAACAACGAAACTACTACGACGTGTTTGTTTCACATTAAGCTAACAAAGTGTAATAAGATTGAATTTTAGAGCGAAAAATTATGACCATAAAAAGTTATGATTATTCTTTATTGAACAGCCCTCGTATTTCCATTCACATTCCTAGTTAATCAGTGCAATGTCTGATTAAGGAATGTGGAAAAGGGTGTTACTTTGCAAACTAAGTTTAAAGGAACATATTCTTTTACACCACATATAATTCTATCTACACACTCCCCTTATAAACAATTCCTACAACACCATACATTTTTATCTTATTTATATTACTAGAAAGCAATGTTTATGGAAATAGCTTTACACACCTTCGGATACAGAAGACTGAGGAGGCATTCAAGTCTTTAAAAACGGGTTCTATATATATATATATTCTGACTTTGAATTTTTTCGTTTTCTTTCTTTATTTTCCCCCCTTCTTTTTTGTAATTTACGTCCTCGAACATTAAGTCATATCGGACGATGAATGGTATGGGTGAAATGATGCTCAAATGAGTTCAGGATCCATAGAGCTTACAGTTACTCGATATTCGCCTTTCAGGATAAGGGAAAACTCCGGAAAAAACCTTATCCAGGTAACTCACCCTGACTGTGAATCGAACTCGGGACCTCCTGAACGTGAGGCAGACACGCTATCATCTATGCTACCGAGGCGGTAGGCTTTGAAATGACCGCCAGAAACGCTTAATTAGCAGTTTAACATTTCAAAAACGTAAAATGGATTTCAAATTTAAACCAACAGTAAGGAATATTTGGAGAACAGCTAACCTATACCCCCGCATAAGAAATGAATAAATTGTGGGCTCAAAAGAGAACTACAGTTTCTATGTGGTAAGTTTTCTATTTCTTGCAATTTATCAGTTATATAGTATTAATTCGGAATGAAGAAATTTCATTGTGCATTACCAAAAATTCACAGCTTAAACGATAATTAATTAAAAGTATTCGAATCATTTTAAGCATAATTTCATGTGGACAGCAACTTGGTGCGTCGGCATGTCCTTAAAACTCTTCATAAAGTTGCACTAAATTCCTTATCTGTGCTCTCATTAACGTACATTTATTTTCTAATACATCGAAACATAACCTAAAAACATGTTATCGCCTTCACGTACATCGAGACGAAGTTCTCTCGAGCAGTAAATGGATTGATCACGATTTCATCAGATGATAATGTATGTTAACCACGCGTCGCGGCAATAATAAGAAAGTATAACTGGTAATACGTGAAAAGTTTAAGCAATCAATGTGATGCATGGAGTAACTGGTAGCCTTTCTACAAGCTACTCAGCTCCTATATTTAGGATAACCTATAAAAGATGTATTACTAAACACGAAAATATACATATTATATCATCCATGCTAAAACCAACATGCGATACATATAACGCAAAACTATCACGAGAAATACAATACAACTTGGGTTTCAAATCTAGTTTCGCAAGATACTCACGCATGGTATTGACTGAGCGGTTCAGAGAGTTACTCCTCTGGCCACTAGAGAGCAGAAACTTCACGTTACTGTAGTACATTGCATTTGATAGAGATGGCGCCTGAGTTTAACATGTTTTGTCCTATTATGTTTACAGCGTTTTCCAAGCAGAAATTAGGATGTTTCTCCCATATCTTTTTCGGTCTTCCAGGTGCTCCAGCCAATAGTAAAATATATGTTGCTATCGTGGAATTAATTCAGAAGTCATCTGGGATACATGTTCATTCCATTCAAATGAATGCAATCCCTTTTGCCTTTGTTTGGATATTCAGTTGTCTTCTTATTTCTTCACTTCTAATCCTATCTCCCCTTGATTTATGAACAATTTCTCTCAAAATATTAGTCTGTTTTGCCGTAAAGACCCATTTCATTTTAGGACTGTCTTTTGTTTTCTCAGAAACATACACCAATCTTCAAATACTTCGTAAAATGCACTTGTATAGTTTTGGTATGTTACATAAATGCTAAATAAGTTTGAGTCTGAGTGAAATGAAATCTATTTTTAATTAGTCGGTAAAATATATTCATATTAATATTATTTTCTCTAAAATACTATATTCAAGCACGTCTTTTAGGAAACAACTAGGTAAATGAAATTCTGTATGGAAGTGTTTCATAAACATGCAATTTATAGAGAACGCTAACGCTACGATTTGACACAATTTATGTACTTTAATGATTCTACATAATTTTCATAGTATTCACAGAAAATTAAAGATATGAATTTCATTTCCCTTATCAGTGTATCAAACGTGTGACATTTAACGAAAATCATAAGAGGCGTTCTTGTAAAATAAATACCCTTTACATACAACGGGTAGCAAAGTAAATTAGGGTAAAGTCTGTTTAGTTAATTCGTGTGCAGATCGGCCGCCTTCTTTGACAAACCCGACCCGCCTTCTCCCAGTCCTTTCTGCAAGGATACGTCATGGGTGTCGTACGAGATTTCGTCTAAATAAATTATCTTATGTACATTACTGCGAACTTCCTTAGTTTTGACATCTATAATTTCTCAGCGAATTAAATCGCATGTGAAATTATCCACTTTAGAGAAACGTTTCCTTTTGTTTTCACACTTGATTGGCGTCTTTGGTATTCCTTCCGTCACAATATTTCTTACTGTATTTCTGTGGATATCCAGAATTTATCATCAGGTTCATTGCATGACCCCTTATCAAGATTATTTTTCAGCACATATTTATATGTATTCAAAACAAGTGCTTGAATTTGCTTAGAAACAGTTCCCGTTATAACTTTTTTTTGAACTTCTCCAGTAACATAACTCGGCCCAGCAACATTTTCCAATTCATTTACACTATTGTCCTTACCTTGATTATTTTCAATTGACTGGAAGTTATCTACTACTTCATTTGCATTTACCATTGCATTTCGCTCCCACGGTCTCCACATCGTGACACACAACAAATTTTTGCACGTAATGAAACAGATAAACTGGAATTTGGAACTTTGGCAACTAAGACTCCACATGGAGTAAACATGCCACTGTCATTTCCAGAAAATCAGGGTTGCTATTGGTCCTCAACGACAGTGCTCCATTTTTTAAGAGATAGATTTATGACGGTCATTAGTGGGCGGTAGGGTCAGTTTCCTTTGAGTCCGAAATGCACACGCGTTGACTAGACAGACTTTACTGTGGTTGAACAGGGACTTTGGCACAGCGGCCATGCGGCCGTTGTACCTCTACCTCCTGAGGGAGGACCTCAGACAGTAGGCAAGAGCCTTACAGATCAGAGGGCAGGGTTCCTATTATTTACTGATACAACCTCCAGGTAGCGTCTAGCCCAACAAGCAGCTGAACGCGCCCTCCGTGGTACTTGAAGCCCTAAATCGCACTGCTAGAGGATAGATAGCACCGTTATAAATCAAATTAGCCTTAGATAATTCAATTAACTGGTAGTGTTTGCTTTCAATTGAAGTGTTTCGCGTCCTTTTCAGAATGCAATTTTTCCTCTTCGAAGGCAAATGTAAATATTATTGCATAATATATTTTTAACTGCCATCGGGTCTTATTGTATGTTGCATCTGCAACATTTACAAAGATCCCACTAGTTTCTCTATATTTGTCTATTGCAGGTAAGAGGACTGCAGGTATTCAACTCAACATTCCCATACTGAAATTTCACATAAAATGCAGGTTTTGTAAAGCCTAACACCTTGAAAAGTATTATTTAGGAAAGGAACGTACCCACGCTTGTGTGTGTGTGTGTGTATGTGTGTGTGTGTGTGTGTGTGTGTGTGTGTGTGTGTGTGTGTGTGTGTGTGTGTGTGTCAGTAGGAGGGATTACGAATAGCATTACTCCCAACCCTGCTTTATGGGTGTGAAAACTGGGTCTTGACTGTCTCACAACAGAAAAAATTGGAGGCTGCTGAGATGAAATTTCTGAGACAGGTGGTAGGTTATAGACTCATAGACAAGAAAAGAAACCAGGATACTAGAAGAGACTTGGAAATTCAGAGTCTAAATGAAACAATCATTGCATAAAGACAAAAATGACAAGCTCATGTGCAGAGAATGACCGAAGACCGTACATCACAAATAGTATACAAGTATAAACCTGTAGGTAGAAGAAATGTTGGTAGGCCACGAATGAGATGGTCTGATCAATTTTCTTGAAGTCGGAACGGGCCACAAGGCGTATACCATGATGATGATGATGATGATGATGATGATGATGATGATGATGATGATGATGATGATGATGATGATGATGATGATGATGATGATGATGATGATGATGATGATGATGATGATGATGATGATGATGATGATGATGATGATGATGATGATGATGATGATGATGATGATGATATACTCAAGCCATGAAGATTTTGAAATTAAGTTCCCTCATCCCTTACTGAGAGGAATGGCTCAAGTGGTAACGTCTGTGGACCACATTCGTGAAGTACTAAGTTCACATCCAGGGACCTACCTTCATAATCCATAATATTTTTCGTGTTTTTCACCAGGTTCCTGTGGGACTGTTGAGAATGTCCTTTAGGTACATACTCCAAATTTCCTCTCTCCCTATTTCTCTTCGGGTCTCATTTTGCTTCACCCTACTTGGTTCTTTCGGTAAAGCAATCTCTGGAAGCTCCAAGTCCCTAACTTGTTCCATTATCGGGGAATCATTTCTCTGCTGGACCTGCTTTGGAGAGGGCGATGAAGCAAGCAGCTCTCTACAGCTTTCTTTCGAGTAAGCATCAGGTCATTATCTAGCACCACCATATACCACGACATGGTAAATATACGCCACGAAATGGTAAGTACACGCCACGAAATACGCCTAGAACTACAACTCAAAGATGAATAGAATATGAAACGAGAAGGAAATAATGAAGAAGAGATCGTCGTGGACGAGAAACTACAGCTCAGGAATAACAAAAAAAAAAAAACAAAAAAAAAACTAAGGTCAGGGTAGCACACGACAGGAGACGAACCCGGCAAGTCTCGAAATAAGTCTTACGCTTTACCGCAGAGCCGTCAGGTTTGGTATATCTAATGATAGTGTAAAATTTAAACACATCTCTTTTTATCAATTTACGTCCTCCAAAGCTAAGTCATACCGGAGGATGAGTGAAGCGGGTGAAATGATGAGCCCAGAGTCAATAAATAGAGCCTAGAGTTATCTGACATTCGTCTTTCAGAATAAGGGAAATCCCAGGGGGAAAAAACTTAATGCTGATAACTCACCCTGACCGAGATTCCAACTCGGGACCTCTTGAACATGAGGACCTCTTGAACGTCTATCACCCAGACTACCGAGGCACGCAGAGAAGAACATGATAATTTGCAGGAACAAGTATTTAATTTACGGACATGAACTATCAGATAACTATGTTATAACCACTACTTGTATATAGTAAAAAACTTGAAGATACGAAGTGTAGCCTCATTATTTGAAAGCAGTTAAACAAACGTATTTGGCAACAATAAAAAAGAAAGACAATGCAAACGTCCGTTTGGGATTATAATAATTATTAATAACACAACTTCCTCAAGTGTTTTAATGATTACAATGAGAAGAAAAGAAGGGAAAAACAAAAGAAAGTCACAAAGCTTTACGAAAGTGTCATTGTTTCCCCCACCCCATCTGAAATAAACTTTATGTGCTTTTATTTATGTTAGTTTACTATAATAAAAATTACACAAGGTCTTGGCCTCCACACTCATTCGATAGTACACTTGTCTACTACGCGAGGGATGCCGGGTTCGACACCACGATGGGGAAATGCAATTTTTCTTTAGCAAGAACTAAAACCTCTGTATACAAGTTAACACCACTGCTGATAGGGTAATAGGCGGAGAATATGGCCACTTTTAAAAGCTCAGCACAACTGAAAATATCAAAATACTCTGAATTCATTCCTATGAAGACAACTTGGTAAACTATTCTCAGAAAAGTCATATATTAATGGTTATGAAAATACCTTAAGGATAATATTGTATTTTAGTAAAAATCGTGGTACTAGTTTCTGAGGAGTTGAGAAACAATTCTGTTTCCGTAAAGGATATTTTGGATTGATGGGATTTTCCATATCACCTATCACGTCCTTGAAAGACAGACACACACTCTATCTCTCTACCACTCTCTCTTATATAGACACACAGGCGCGCTAAAGGCGTATAATTTTAGACAGAGGATTCCAGAGATTCAAAAGTGTATTTTGGTGACATTTTGATATCGTATTTTTGGGGTAGAATTCAATACTTTTTCTACCTAAGTGGGAATGGCATTTCATTGCGGAGGGTATTCGGTCCGTAGGCCACCATGCTGGGCCCATTGTTCCTATGCCCCCAAGTGGGGGCACCCCGGAAGGGAGGATTAGGCGAAGGAGACAGAGGGTGGCCGACCCAAGGGGCCACGACAGTACAGAGGGCAGGGTCTCTACAATTTACTTACATAGAGACTTCCCCTGACAGGCCAGGGCAACGAACTCGCTCCCCTACAGCGGGACGGCAATGAGCCCAGCAGCCGAGCCCTAATGGCCCCAAGGTAGACGATTCGAGTCCCAAAGGTCCCTGGCTGGCGGTCCAAAAATGTTCCCAGCAGAGGAGCGGAGAGCGGCAACCGACCTATCGGAGATGAAGTAGTTTTCCTCAGAGCATATCATCCTGCCATGCACCGCCGAGACACCCGCCGACACTTCTATCCTGAAAGAGACCACCAGATGAGAGAGGATATGAAATGATAATGGAGATGATATGGAGGGACAGGAAATTTGGGGGATGTAATTAATCTACCCCGCATTCACCTAGCGACCTGGGAAAACTCCCGAAAAAACCCATGGATCAGGTAGGTCGGCCACGGGAATCGAACCCGGGCCTCCAGAATGCGGGCCACAGACGAAACCGCCTGAGGCCATCCCGCGCAGTTTCTATCTAAGTGACTGGTAAATAAAATAAAAACGCTGAGCTTAAGGTTCCCTTTTTCGTTTTCATATACCAACTACCAATGAACGTTTATTACAATTACAGTTCTAGTTGTACTGTTCTTTTTGTCCAATCTCCACAAAGCTGTACATTCGTCCTGTGTTGCATTTACAAAGCAGGCTAAAAACGCATTAATAGACCGACGCCTAGAGCACATGCGCGTGCAAGACCCATCATGTTAGCGAAGATGGAATGAGGTGACGCAACAATATCTTGACATATCTGGAGCTCGCACGAACAACGTGGCTCCAGGTTTTACATTCTCCACAGTCTCGGAAAGAATCGTGACTCTTGCATTCATAATCTTGCCTTAATATCTGCGGCTGGGGACAGTGGTGCCAACTTGGTCGTTTTATAACCGTAGAGCTTTGCAAATAATCTCAGACATTTTTGCTTTCCATGCCACTTTCTTACGCTAGCCAAACTGAATCACTTTATGAACTTGATATTCAGATTTCACCGGATATATATTTTGAGGTCCACTGGATATAAAAAATGCATTTTCATGACACGTCTTTGTGTGTAGATGAGTCGGGAGTATACCCGAATACGGGTGAAGGAAATCACTACTAGAATACTACACAGTACCTACAGTGTCTCTTTCAATAATGTTGCAATGCTTGGCAAGTCACGTGATTTTGCACTCACCCCCGCTTCCTGAGTGTTCCCGATTCTAGTGTGCGTTTTTTTAAACATAATTATTCAAAAGCGTTGGTTGAAACACCAAGTTGAGTACTTATACTTAGCATTTTTGAAGGCTGCAAGACGCAGCAGCAGACTAGCAGCAGAATCGAGTCGTCCAGGTCTACCTGGACGGAGTGTTTGCTGCCCAGCACCTAGCCGCTTATTGCGGCTTTATCTGGGCAGTATAATAGAGTCGTCTTATGTCTCAGGCGGTTGTCTTCGGCAGTGGTATGTCTAGCCTTATGCACACTGCTGCCCCGTGGGGGTTGTGCGCCCAGTGCTGGCTGCGTCCTTCCGCCTGCCTGGGAGGCATCTGAGCACAGTCCGCTTAACAGGCTAGAGGGAAAGGAACAAATGTTTAGGTAATGGACTTACCAAGCCCATTTCTGGGCTTGGGGGTTTGAAGTCAGGGGAATGTGGCCCTGTTCAGTTCTAGTTACCCAAAGCATCTTTGGGCAACCGGTAGCTCGGTCGGTGGCGAGGAACCCTTTGGTCGTAACGGCCAAGGGTGTTCACCAGGATATTGGGATGGGAGTCTAGCTTATCGTAGATGGTACGGGATCTCTCCCGCACCACGTCCACAATGTACGGGAATCCGGAGTAGGTGTGAAGGATGTGGGACGGCAATCTACGCCCAGTATCGTAGATCATGCGCAGTGCTCTGTTCTGGACGCACTGTAGTCTGCGAATAGTGGTCGGAGACGCTCATCCCCAGACTTCGAAGCCGTACAGAATCAGGGGCGGTATAATCGCCCGATACAGGCGTAGTTTGAGATGCGTTGGCATGGTGGATTTGAGTACTGGGTACAACTGCCTGAGTGCTGCATGCCCTTGTCCGGCTTTGATCCGGACGTGAGGTGCGCAGGTGAGAACGCGATCGAGGTGGACACCAAGGTATTTGGCAGTGGGAACCCAGGGGATTTGCCTCCGCCTCAACCTCAGCGACCAATCCGGTCGCCTAGCTCGGACCTTAGCCAGGAGAAGAGCGGAGCTCTTCTCTGGGCTAATAGCCATCCTCCACTTCTCACTCCAACGGCCAATGGCTCGGAGCTGGCGCTGCAGCGGAGGATGACAATATCTTAGGTTTTTGTTATGTGCCATTAGATTTTCCAGAAAAACTCCATGTGGAAAATTAACCTATACACGAGAATACTTAATTAGTTTATATCTTCTTTTAAAAAAACAACTATAAAAATTACCGTCCAAAATTTGTAGCAGCACCTTTTTTAACTTAAATCTGTTTCTAAGTGTCTTAAGTAATCATTTTACATATCTCTAAGAAAGAAAGACAATTGAACAAGTGCATCCTAAGATGCCTTGACGCAGATTGTGGTTTCAGCGGTGGCTGGCGTACCGTTTGTTGAAAGAGACGGGAAGGACCATCGATGAATTTTTCACGTCCAGCCCATTCTCTGTTAAGCAGCAAGTCCGGTCATAACTCCGAGGCCCATATTTAATTCCAGGATCAATTTCTGCAATACTTGGATAAGGTAGTTATAGATATGATCCAATTCAGAAACATATTGCAGAAGTTGATCCTGAAATTAAATATGGATCTCGGAATTATGGCCAGAATTGCTGGCTAACAGAACCCGTTACCTTGGAATCAGTAGGCTACCCAGACTCCCATGCTAGGATTGCTGTATGAACTAAATCAGCCTGACAGGTATTAGGGTCAAATAGATATGGGAATATTAAACTAGATCTACTGATATCTAATATAAGTTGGACAAGGTAGTTATATTAGATATAAGTAGTTCATAAAACCATCCTAGCATGGGAGTCTGGTTAGCCTACTTATTTCAAGGTAACGGGTTCAAACCTGGCAGAGACTGGTAGTTTTTAAGTTTGCCTGAAGGCGAAAGCCTCATAAGAATAGATTTATTGTTAGGTAAACGAACTCCTGCGGGAAGAAATTTTTACACACCGGTGATGCTGATGTGATCCTGGCAATTGACAACGTCGTTAAAAAACTGTAAATAAGAAAATAAAAACTACATGGAATTCAGAATAATACAAACCGAATGAATAGTTAACGCCAGAAAATAAATATTAGCATAGGTTTTCTGTTTTAACAATGTATAAATTCTTGTGTATAGTGAGGCTTTGTCTATCTCCTATGAATTGCTAGTTACGCAAAAGTTATCCAGAACAATATGGAATTCATAGGGCATTCCCAGATGATATATCATGAAAATATCTTAAACATGCGGAATTCTAATGAAAACCGCCATACCCATTTATAGGAAAATCAACATTTTTTTAAACGTTCCATGTAAAGGACAGCCCGCCCGCCTCGGTAGCGTGGTAGTAGCATGTCTGCCTTACGTTCGAGAGGTCCCGAATTCAAATCTCGGTCAGGGTGAGTTACCTGGATAAGGTTCTTTCCGGGGTTTTCCCTTATCCTAAAAGTCGAATGTCGGGTAACTCTAAGCTCCATGGACCCTGGACCCATTTGCGCAGCATTTCACCCATTCCATTCATCTTCCGATATGACTTAAGAAAAACAGTTAAAGAATGTAAATTACAAAAAAGAATAGCCCAGACTGAGGAGATTTTGTTAAGTCCTTATTTTTAAATTTACGTCCTCCAACGTTAAGTCATGTCGGACGGTTAATCAAATGGGTGAAATGATGCTCAAATGAGTCCAGGGTCCATGGAGCTTAGAGTTACCCGACATTTGTCTTTTAAAGATAAGGGAAAACTTTGGAATATGTCCTTATCCAGGTAACTTACCCTCACCGAGATTTGAACTCGGGACCTCTCGGTTTAAGTCCTTCTTACTGCATCTTAGGAACATGGTGAACTAAATTAACCAAGTTTGTACACAACAGATTTTCTTTTTTCGCGTTATAACCGTTCAAGCACACGCAAGCACACGGATCACTTTCTAAAACATTTTTCATGGTTTCAAGGGTTCTACAGCATATTTGCGATGAAATCTTTACACCTACCTATTAAATGTAGTAAAGAATTTAAAACACGTAATTGCGCTTATGAATTTGCAATGCTATCATTTCCTCACTTTTTAAAGGAAAGAGCGTCTAGTGAGATATGATGCCTATGAACTCTTAATTTATAAAATTCTGTGTTTTCTGTATTAACATATACTGATCTTATTATTGTTCAGTATTAGTCATTCTTGTAGTTCCTCAACCGAAGTTAATCTTTCACTTGCGATATTCTGTTAAGTTCCTTATTCTTAGGCAACCCAACAAACTCTGAAGGCTAACGTGATGTCCGCACTGAAAGGCGTAAAACCTAATAAAAACTAACCTCTAGCGATAAATGATTCTTGTTTCTTTGTAAAGTGAGGCATAACAAAAATAGAAAGAAATCATTCTATATGAAGCAGTTTTAGGACTGCTTATATTTTCCAAACAATTTTATCTGAAAGAGCTTATTAGTAAGAAAATGCTGCTATCAGTAATATCACATTCATTACTTTGCGGAGGCAATTGACAGGGTATATGTCAATCAAATGAACTTAACATTTCATAATACCTAAAAAAAACGCACATCGGATTATTTTGGAAGACTAAATGCTAAGAAAATGAAGATAATTTCTATGATTTTTAAAAGGATAGATAATAATGTTCCTGCAGCAAGCTTTGGTATTTGTATTATGATTCCTTGTAATCAAAAATTAATAAATAATTAAAATTCCTTTAAGAGCTGCTGCAGCATATTCAATATATCTTAGTTTTCATTTCAGTATTTCAAGAATTCATTTTAATAAACATTTTGAAGTCATTTTAATTGTTTTTCACCAATTGCAATAACAGATAGTCAAAGTATTTGCTATAATTCACCAGAAAGCCATGTTTTAGGCAAACTGAGTTCACATAATCGTGCTTATTAAATGCTTCATTTATATTTCTGCGAACACCATAACTGAAAATTTGAATGAACACCAGCCGTAATATATAATTTGAGTATCTTCCAAAATTTTGATAAGTTTTTTCTAGAAAACTCATCTAAAATTTATATGGAAAATATTACCTTATTTTTTTATTTTCTTAAATAATGCTTTTTAGATTAAGTACTAACATTTTAAGAATATTTTACCATTAATAAAATATATCTATGTAATTTTCTGCTAATATTATGTGAATTACTTTTAGTAAACTTTTTATAATTGTATACAGATGGTATAACTTAAGAGACAAAAGCATACGTGACAAGAAGGACTTAGATATCCTTAAAACATATAACTTATACAAACTTCTATAGCATTTACCATAGTGGCATTTATAGGGTTTATGTTTGCAAATATTTTACAATCATTTTAAGAGTTAATTCATCGTTCTTTTGTTTCTTGAGATATCATGCAAAGTGTGGTAGCATATGGGTACACTTTTAAGTTTTGACTATATATTTCTTGCTCCTACATAATCTACATAAGAGAATCAATCCGTAAAAATTATTTTGCAAAAGGGATATAAAAATAAATGATAGTGGGCAGAGAAACTTTTACCCAAGTACTTTTTAATAGTTTATAAAAATAGAAAAATAATTTTGGGTATGCGAGGAAAGGATTGTGTGAATTCAAAGAAGAATCTGATTTCAGGAAATTATATATTTTAAGAGGCGTATCACTTGCACAATAGGTTGCCAATATTGATCATTTTTTATTCGGAGGGGCTTGAAACATGGGTCGTGAAGTGCAAAATTCTCCAATAAAGTTGGGTATTATAATATTTATTAAAATTACTCAAGTGAAAGATATTCAGTCATAGTGTAGTACAGATGCTTTCAATTTTTTGAAAATGAAATCAGTGATTCGTTAATTTAGAGTCTCGATGAGATTAATTATAGGTTTGTTTAGTCTTACCTCATTGTTTTCTAGAGAAAATGTTGCATCACCTCAGTAAATTCTGTGGACACTGAGGGTGACCCATGTCATTAAAAGATGTACTCGAATACTTAGACTGAGTATTCTCTTCTCTATTGCAGGTTTTCCTGCAATATTTAATGCGCATCCACATGGGACCAGAGAAGCTGTCGATACCTAATTCGCATCCACATGGGACCAGCGAAGCTGTCGAAACCTAATTCGCATCCACATGGTACCTGCGAAACTATCGATACCTACTGCGCATCAACATGGTACCAGCGAAGCTATCGATACCAATTGCGTATCCACATGGTGTTAGCGAAGCTATCGATACCTACTGAGCATCAACATGGTACCAGCAAAGATGTCGATATCTACTGCGCAACCACATGGCACAAGCGAAGCTATCGATACCTACTGCGCATCCACATGGCAGAAGCGAAGCTGTCGATAACTACTGCGCATACACATGGTACCAGCGAAGTGTCGATACCTATTTCCCGTAGAGGAGGGGATCCGTCCCCTTCAGCTGCCGTGGTGCGGGCGCTGCGGACCCTTAGCACTCGTGATGCCTCTGACGTTACTAGAGCAACCTCGGGCTGAACTGCCGAGCCCCTTCCGGTCCAGCGAAGCCAATCCATTCTGGTGAGCTGTTGGGGAGTTTCCAACTGCCAAAGTGTAGGGAGCCTGCTCTCTGTACTGTCGTAGCTGCTTGGGACAGCCACTCTCTGTCTCCTATCCCCTCCTCCTTCCTGCCGGGAATGCCCCACTTGGCGATGTAGGTACAATACATCAAGACTGGCCGCAATGCCGAATCTCCTACATACCTTTGCATAATGCAACTCTGTACTTGTATGCTCCGATTATATCCAATATTAATTGAAATCAAAGTTGTGTCGTAGTTCATTTTGTTTTGAACTCCTTGCAAACCGTTCGTTCTTTCAAAGCAATTTTACTTTTTTCTTTATTGAGAAATCTCTTAAAATTTGAGGGAGATGCAGAATTGAAGACATGCCCAGAAAAACGGATTAACCCACATTTTTTAAAAACGGAG
Organism: Mantis religiosa; assembly: GCA_030765055.1. Classification (NCBI taxonomy): domain Eukaryota; kingdom Metazoa; phylum Arthropoda; class Insecta; order Mantodea; family Mantidae; genus Mantis; species Mantis religiosa. The sequence goes on from CM060953.1 coordinate 145,511,280, forward strand.
AAAAACGGTGTTTTGTGAATGAGGTTGAAAGGATTTGTTAAGGTTATTTTATTTCATTTCTGAGAATATGAGACTCAAGAATACAGAATAGTTATGAATGTTGTCCTTAATAGACCCCAAAACATGACTAATGTAATAACATTAATAAAAGTAAAATATGAAAAATATTTTTCAAGTTTTATTCTAAATATTTTCTAAATACCTTTTAGGGAAAACTAATAATTAAGTATGTCTTTTGGATTTTAAACAAGGTGTGCTTTGGATTATTCCACTTTAAATAAGTAGGTATATCTTTTTGAGAAGTAGCTACAAACTTTTCAGCTGTAGTCCGGCTGATCAAAAATGCTTCATCAGTAATATTCTGAGAAGCTGTGGTCTCAGATGTAAGAGTTTTATAGTACTCATAATAAGTTGCTGGGATATATTTCATCAGATCCAGTAAGCCTTTTAATTTTGCAGGATTTATAGGTCTTGGACCATTGTATTTTGGAGGAAATGTCATATAACTAAACCACAGTTTGCCAGATATTTTCCTTGTAATGTCCAAAGTGTAATAATCCTCAATACCACCGTAACTGCATTTAAAATATAACTTAAACGGATGGTCTTTAAATACTTTCATGCATGTCACCTTGCTCACCTTGCACTTTACAGATTCTGAAACTGTTCTTTTCTTTTCTGTTTATCGTACTTTGCAGAGATGAACGTGTTAGTTTTAATTTTAACAATATGAAAAGGATTCTGTACCCTGGTTTTTTCACTAACTCCATCCTTTGATCTGGAACATAAATGTAAGCTGCTTGCCTTTTTTTCTATAAGACCGAAATCACGGTCAATGGCAGGCACAGAGTATGAATAGGTTAGCCCATTTTTGACATTATATGCATAGCATATCACAAAACGCAAGAACTCCCTTTATTTAGCGTAATATGATTACCTGATGATAGACCAGCACAAGAAAAGATAGCTCTCTGCCGCAACAACAGATGGCAGCACTTATCGCAAAATATTTTATTATGAGGTTTAGCCCGTTTTTCCGCCGCGCATGTCTTCAATTCTTCAATAAAATTATTGGGGTTAATTATTTGAGCTCAATGTAACACTAGTTTTCCATTAGCCATGAACGATAAAGGTATTAATGTAACAAGTAAATTATGTAGAGAGTGTATTCTTTGTTCTGTTTCCACGAAACTATATTCTTAAATGAATGTGGTGGTAGCATACACGCTTTGTTTGTCGCTCATCACCATTATTATCATTGTCGTGTTGCTCCTGGATTCATTAGTTACTCAATCCATCAACGAACGTCGTGCAAGTGTAATTATAATGGAATCTTTTAATTGCTGTTATTTAATTCACCGTAAACAATGTATTACGCACCACGATTTCCATCTTGGAAATTTACATTTTCGGTAAAATTCGTCGGTAGAGTACTTTAAGTGGTCATCATGAATGCGATTTCGAACTGCTATTGTACATTGCGTATGCTATGGCCCCTCTCATTCTATAATAACTTTACAAGCATAGTTTGTTTTTAATTTTATGTATATCATGAGATATCTGCAAAAGCCTGTCAACCCATCCATTTTGACTGACTTTGTGTAATTGCGAAACCATAAGAGATTTAAAATCTTATTTTACAAAATTGGGAGGATTGTTAATATTACTGTTTTAAACCATTGTTATTATTAAGTACTTAATAAAATGAAATGCTCTGTCACTTCAATTGATTTTCATGAGCATTCAGCATACATATAGCGAGTTTCATTACATTTGTCTAACGTCTTATTTTTTCTTCTACCTGTGCATCCTTTACCTGTGCGTCGTCTTTTTTCCCCCTTTTTTTAAGTACAAGGAGAAAGGAAATAAGTTTATTTATGTGCTAAGTGTGATAAGGAAGGAGTATGGACTCAGATTTTTTTTTTTTTTTTTTTTGTTTGTTTAAGTCTCATAAATCAAATTCCAAATGCTTATTCAGGAGGTTCGATACGTTAGGGTATCGTCTCATCCTGTATCTTTCAGCCTTTAGCCATGATATAAACTCTAATAAAGTCGGTTGGTCGAAACTCAAGCAGTAATGGTAGAAAACAAAAGTCAACCATATCTGTAGGTGCTCTGTTGCGTCCTTCTGGAAGTTCCAAGCTAAGAAAACTGAGGTTACAGAATCCTCAGACTTTATCCCAATCATGTGTCCTGTCTGCTTCTTGGTCCATTTCCAGATGGCACGTACCACTACGCAGCTGGTTATTCTATGAAGTTGCGTATCTACGTGTCCACAATGTTTACACCACGGCGCAGGCACTATATTGTGTTTATGTTTCTTAGCTTCCGTGGGAATGATTTCGTTTACAAATAGCCGAAGAGTTTCCATATATTTTTCCAGGGAGTATTTGGATATTTGAGAACAATCGTCGGCACTGCCAAGAAATCCTTTACTAATTCCTTATATATGATTTTGGATGTTAACGTCGTTGTTGTCCTTGCAATTAAAGGCAAAACTCTCTCATAATCCCTTGGCACCTGCCGAAAGGCTGCAGGAGCTACCTTATGTGCGCCAATCACTTGTTTGCTGAACTGTATATCCTGTTGGCTACCTTGGCCATTGATGGCTGTCAGGATAGAACGCAACAACAGGACACGACACTTCACTTGCACATCCACCAAATTCATCTAAGCACGTCACGTTGGTATACCGAAACCATCTCGGAATATATTATTCATGATTTACGAGTAGAAAACAAACTTTTATGGATAATTAACAGAATACAAGAACAAGAAATGCATCAGAACTTTCACGTATGTTATTCTCTCTCAAGTTCACTATTTCTCCGTTTCTGTCTCACACACATGATGGGTGCATACTGTAATGCTTCTAGACTTTGCGGACCCAAAGAATTGTAAATTAACCATTTCCAACAGGCTGTCCATTATTTGCGTAATATTTAATATTCCGTCTATGTTCCTTTATCTTATGGAATATGGAATAAGTCAATCTTTTAAAAATTACTCCCACAAAAGTTTACTTTTTCTATCTACTTCATGTTCGTGTAGATAAACTTTTGCAGAAATGATTTCATTATAGATTTCGCTAAAGATATAAGGGGCATATATGAAGCTGAAATAATAGCTAATCTGTATAAACTCAAACAGTGCAAGTACATTGAATAAGGTCTAAAATATATAGTGCGATCCATATAAACCTGAACTATTTCAATAAGCCCTAACATTTGAACCAATAATAGGAAACACCTGCAAATTTGATATATTATAATGCACAATTGGGAGATTACATTACACTATTTACATCTCAGAGAAAATGTTGGAAGTGTCCTCCACCAGCATCTATACATGTTTGCACTCGTCTCACCATATTCTCTGAAGTTTTACGGAGAGTATGTTACTTATTTCGGTTTAAATGGATTCCTTGAGAACATCAACTGTCCGTGGCCTATTCTTCTGCACCCTATTTCTTAGATATCCCGAGAAGAAAATACCCCGATGAGGTTAGGTCAGGGGATCTGGGTGGGGGGGGGGGGTGGAGCGCAAGACATTTTGAGATTATTCGATTATCAAAGAAACTGGTTCCATGTTCCATGGTGTCACGAGAAGTATGACAAGTTGCTCCATATTTATAGAAACAACCTTCTCTCAATTTGATATCATCTCCGTAAAACTTCAGAGAATATGGTGAGACGAGTGCAAAAGGGTGTAGATGCTGGTAGAGCACACTTCTAACATTTTGTCTGAGATATAAACAATGTAAAGTAATCTCCTAATTGACCATTATATTCCTCCAAGTTTGCAGGCGTGTTCTATTATTGGTTCAAAAGTTATGGCCTATTGAAATGGTTCACCTTTAAATGGATCGCACTATATAAAATGTAAATACGAAGGCTGTTCAATAAAGAATGATCACAATTCTCTTTGACAACGTACCTTGGTCCTTGGTCCTTCTCAAAATAGTCTCCCCTGAATGCGATGCACTTGTCCCAGCGTTTCTGCCAGTCTTCAAAGACATGTTGGAAACTATATTTTGAGAAATCCTTCCAAATCGCCTCCGCAGCTTACACCACTGCTTCTGATGATGGATAATGCCTCCCACGAAGGCGTTTCTTCAAGTTATGGTACAGAAAAGTGTCACAAGGGGCTAAATCCGGACTATAGGGAGGGTGAGGGATGCACTTCATGTTGATTTTTGCAAGATATTCAGCAACAACATTGGCAATATGCTGCTGCATATTATCATGGTGCAGCATCCAGCCTGCTTCATGGAAATGTGGTCCTTTGCGCCTGATATGGATTTGCAATGTTTTCAGGACATCCCTGTAGTATTGTGCAGTTACTGATGTGTGTGCAGGTACAACATACTGATAAACAATTTCATGAATATCAAAGAATGAGATGACCATAATTTTCCCAGCAGAAGCAACCACTTTTGCTTTCTGGGAGTTTGCTGATGAAAGAGATTTCCATACTGAGCTCTGCAGTTTACTCTCAGGATCAAAATGATGTAGCCAAGTTTCATCAGCAGTGATTACGTTTGAAAGAAATTCTGGATCTTCCTTTAACATCAATTTTAACTGCATGCAGACCTGCATGCGAATGTCCTTTTGCTCGGGAATCAACAGTCTTGGAACCCATTGCTCACAAACACGTCTCATGTGTAATGTGTGGGTGGCACCCAATGAAGTGTTTAGTATTTCAGAATGTGATCTTAAGGTAATTCGTCGGTCCTCTCTCACAATGGTAGCAGCAATGTTGATGTTTTTTTCCGTAAGAGCAGTAACAGGAGCACCGGGTCCAACTTCATTTGGAATTGATTGTCTCCCCTCTTTAAACATTTTAAAACACCTTCGAGCTGTACTGTAGGGAAAACAGACTCTCCATAGGCCTTCTGTAATATAGCATAGGCCTCAACTGAAGATTTGTTCAGGCGAAAGCAGAATTTCAAAGCCGCATATTGTTCCTCGCGTGTTACCTCCAATGCAGCGTTAGGCGATACTGAACATATCTGAACTTGCCAGGTTCTCACAGGTGGGAACCAGGAGTACCAACAATGAAACTACTGCGGTGTTTATGTTTCACATTAAGCTAACAGAATATAATAAGTTTGAATTTTAGTACAAAAAATTATGACCGTAAAAAAATTATGATCATTCTTTATTGAACAGCCTTCGTATCTTATATTATTTACGCCATTTGCAGACCGAAATTGCACTCTTTAAATGAATGGAAGTTTAGAATTTAAATGTTATAAACTATTTGAAAATACCAACAAGTTACAAAGAATATTTTGAAAATGATTAGTGCGGGAATAATGCATTTTATATAGACCCTGTGGCTTAATGTGACGTACTTCAGAAGTGGCTCATTTTTCGCGGCCTTTATCTGCTATACAAAAAGCGTATAGGATGATACAGGCATTTAAAATTATTTTATTTAAAGAAATTCAATAAATTTCAGAAAATTTTTCATATAAGAGCAGGTTTATCCATATTTATGTTCCATTTCGTTTGCATCCTTGGAAACCAAATTCAAATAAACACCAAATTTAATATTTTCCTTCCAACTATTTTAGTTTTAGTTAAATGTTCACATGCATGCAAAATTAAGGACATATTTTTTAAATTTTTTCTAGTTTTAATTTTGTTTTCATTGGCCTTTTTATTATTCTCTCTTTCTTTCTTAATATATCCCCATGAAACGTCAACGACGAATATTTGCGTGAAATGCAATACTTTACTTGCTAAAGGTAAGTGGCAGAGAAAAAATAAATAGGTGGCTGCAGAAAGAAAAGTAATAATTTTATTTTACGACGATTTGAAATGTCGTTTCGTTGACTGTTGCCTCCCACATACACATTCACGCAACTGCTTGTAGAACCCGTTTGTCTACTGTTATTCTGTACTTAATTATCACTATGTGCCAAAGGTCCCTCTAGTAACATGATTACATATTCACACCCGATCTTCTTGCGATAGTCTGCAGATGACTTGAAAAATTACATAATTGGATAATCAATCACTTTGATTTATCGAACATTAAGAATCAATATTCAGTTAAAGTATCTGTATAATGGAAATGTATTTGTTAGTAACTTATTGAATATTATATATCATAAACGTTTTAAAAGACACAAAAGGCATTAGTCAACAGGCATAATCTCTGATGGATTTTTCTCTCTATTATTTATGTATTAGTAACTTCTTCCACACAAAAATTCACTAAAAGAGAATCTTGGTTACGTAAGTAAGGCTACATCAAACTCCTTTTGCATCGAAAATGTCTTAATATTTGTCAGTCTCTCAAAGGTGGTCCTAACGTGTTTGATTTTATAAAAAAAATAACAGACGTATTTTGAATTTCAGGGCGAGTAGGTTACGAAATGCTTTTGATTCAAGAAGAATTCTACACATTTTTGTATAACTAGTATACAGTAAAAGATACATAAAACTTTACTGAATAAAGTAAAGATATGATTGAAGCAAAGTATATAGGTATAAGCATTTTCTGCGGCATTAACTATTTTCGAAAGATTCTCTGTTATTGATTTTAATTTTTAAACAGCATTCTTTATTTTAAGTATTTTATTTACCGTTAATTTTTTCTTTCGCAGTCATTGAGAATGGAATTCAAACCTAAAAATAGCGGCCTGTTTTTTTCCATTCATGTTCTTTTTGTACATGTACATGTCTCATGTACTTTCAACGAAAAAGGCAAATAAATTCCTTTTGCAAAGTGTATCTGGTTTAATAAGAAAGTTGTATGTAGATGCCTTTAAAATATTTTTTGTAGAAGTTGAATAGAGAAACGTCATCTAAACGTAAATACATCAAGGCTTTATAATATCTACTATAGATGGATTAAGACTATTTTATAACGTCATTTCCAGCGATGACCACTAACGATGCTTGGACACATATCTGAAGTGAAAGCATCCACAGGGCTGAGTCCGTTAACTCCGATGATAGGATAATAAAATGATTGTTGGTGGAATGAGATGACTTACAGCTTTCTCCGTGGACTTTGAATCAAGTTATACTTGAGCTAGTTAAGGGGAAGGTTTGCATAAAACCGACAGACTCGGGAATAGAATTATAGACCATCGGAATAAGAGCTGCAAAAGAAACTACTGAGGCAGCTCGGCACCCCTATTTATATCTATATACTAGTTTCTTTGGCGAACTTTGTAGCGCCAATAAAAGTGTCTGAACTAATCTTTATAAATAAAACAAATTCGGATTACTTAGTTATTTATTTTGCAATTGGGGGTGAGGTTTCATTCCAACACAGTTGCAATTAAGTTAATCAATTTAAAGCTTTCAAATAAACAATATTATTTGTCTTTTTGTGGTGCGTAAATACGAGGGTTGTTAAATAAAGAATGATCACAATTTTTTTTGACAACCTACCTTTACTCATCCTCATTATTTTGATAGTCCTTCTCAAAATATTCTCCACTGAATGCGATGCACTTGTCCCAGCGTTTCTGCCAGTCTTCAAAGACATGCTAGAAACCATTTTTTCAGATATCCTTCAAAATCGCCTCCGCAGCCTTCCCCACTGCTTCTGATGATGGATAATGCCTCCTACGAAGGCGTTTGTTCACATTAGGGAATAGGAAAAAGTCACATGGGGCTAACTCCGGACTATAGGGAGGGTGAAGGATGCACTTCTCGTTGATTTTGGCAAGATATTCAGCAACAACATTGGCAATATGCGGCCGCGCATTATCGTGAAACGTCTTCAAGCTGGTGTTTATTTACTTTTTTTACACTTTATTTGCATCATTGCCTTTATTATTAGGAGTAGCATCAGCCTGCTTCACGGAAATGTGGTCTTTTGCGCCTGACATGGACTTGCAACGTTTTCAGGACATTCCTGTAGTATTGTCCAGTTACTGATCTGTGTGCAGGTAAAACATGCTGATAAACCATTCCATGAATACCAAAGAATGAGATGACCATAATTTTCCAAGCAGAGACAACCACTCTTGCTTTTTTTTTTTTTTGCGCGGGGGAGGGGGTGGTGATGAAGGCGATTTCCACACTGAGCTTTGCTGTTTGCTCTCATGGTCAAAATAATGTAGCCAAATTCCATCAGCAGTGATTACGTTTGAAATAAACTCCGGATCTTCCTCTAACATCAACTTTAACTGCATGTTACCTCCATTGCAGCGGTAGGCGATACTGAACATGTCTGAACTTGCCTGGTTCTTACAGGCGGGAATCAGAAGTACCAACAATGAAACTACTACGGCGCGTTTGTTTCGCATTAAGCTAACAGAATCTAATATGATTGAATTTTAGTACGAAAAATTATGATCATTCTTTATTGAACAGCCCTCGTATATAAAGATAGTGGTTTTACGACGCGAGAATAAAGGAGGTATAATTGCCCATGAGAAAAACAGGGAAACTCCAAGTTGATTCCGTAAACTTCCATATAAACAATGAGGAAATATTTGTGTATAGGAAAGGGAAACCTGTAATACAACAAGCGTCAGATAAGCCTACCGCTACAGCCTGCATCCCGTTTACCGGCAATCTATCCAGCAGAATCAGCAGAATTCTCGCCAAATACATCAGGACTATCCACAGGCCACCTCCGAAGATTAAACATATGTTAAGGCCAGTGAAAGACAAACTGGACTTCCAAGTTCCGGGAGTGTACTGCATTCCTTGTGAATGTGGGAAACCGTATGGAGGACAAACCGGAAGGACCATCGCTACTAGAATAATCGAGCATGAACGGAGCATTCGTTTAATGCAACCTGAGAAGTCTGGGCTGGCAGAGCATTGTTTTGATAATGTCACCCGAGCGTCGGAACACCCTGTAGACTGGGCAAGCAGCAGACGGGTCGGTCTTCGCCCCGCCCCCTCGTTTGTCTTATAGCGTTAAGAAGGGTTGGCTGGGACAAAAAACATCACGGCGCCGTCTCTTTCTGTTCCACCTGTGTTCTCGAACTTACAGGATATTTCCTCTAATCTAGAACCTTCCGATCGACCCGCTGGCCCTATATGAGCAGCACGTCGGGCAAGACAGTCAGTCGCAGTTCTTGGTGTAAGAATGCAGTGATAGTGTACGACGCATCGGAAGATTGTACGTAATTACGAGTGCAAGTGAAATTGTAACGGACGAACTGGTGAATCGTAATTGTGTGCATTACGTAATTCTGTGTAATTGGCAAGAGTTTAACTGTAAGTCGGTGGAAATAAAGAACATTTTTGAGTGGTGAAATTGGACTTTTCATTTCACGAACCCACAAAGTCACAATAATGACCATAGAGCCAATTTTCGGGAGACGACCATCTTGGCAAAATGCAACAGTTACTTGGAGCGGAGAATTAAGGAGGCTTTGGCGATTTCCTCTGAAAGGAGCACGCTTAGTCGTGATGCTGGATTTCAGTTCAGCTCCTCTTGGAAACCGGCCTTGAAAATGGAAATCCATCGAATTAAGAAGCAAAGATCAATACAGCTTGATAATCAAGTTAAGTAGTTACGTTTCTTTGACACAATTTTCTATACTCACTCCATCCCCTGACCTGGCATTTAATTTACTGAAAACAGTCTTTTGTTCAGTAATGCGAATTTTGATAGTGTTTTGTCTTTGTTTATAGTTGTGTTATATCCAGTATTTCATTTGTGGTTATAACATTTTATAAATACCCTGATGATGGGAGAGATGCACACTCCCGAAACGTTGATATCCAATCATTTTTTCATCTGGCTGCCGGAGAAGAAAGTGAGTGATAATGACGAAGTCCATTGCTACTTCAGGTACTTTTGTCACCTTTTAAACCTTCCTTGGACTTATACAAATATTTTCAAATCCAAAATAAAACAAATCGCTTCAGCCGTTCTCAAGTTTTTGTGAGACTAACCAACGTCAATTCTTACACTACTATGAAACTAAACTTTATATATTTATATATTTATTTATATATATTTATTCCACTTTTCTAAATGGTTTTCTTCTATCATTAACCTATTTTGTTTGCTAGCTTCAACTCTTGAGATTATATCTGCAAGGAAAAAACACCCTGCAACTTTCTACTCGTATATTCACAGAACACATATAATAACTATAATTTCAAAGTTTACCATAACAATTTTCAGTGTGTTTCTCAACCGCATATAAGAAACGAAATTGATAGGAGGAGCCGTAAATAGTGAAAACTGGGTTTGCCATGATCTCTTATGAGTTTCGTGTTACAGATGACGATCGCTAATCGTTTCTGTGGTGAAGTAATCTTCCGTGGAATACGTGCAAATAAGGATTATCATACGTGATCTCGTAAATAAATACAGAGTCTACGTGATTGCTCCTGCCGAACTTTACCAAACACGGTGTTCTAAAAGCCAGACAAAGGTAAATGCTAGATAAAATCTGATGCTTAAACTGCATAATGATAGTAGTGTCTCACTGCTTTGGCTGCAAATTAAACAATGCAATTGTTGAAAGTAGAAATGCGTTAATCAGTGACTGGTATCGGAATAATTGGTTTGTAAGAATAATATTTGTATAAAGAAATAATAGGGAAAACAATAAATAACAGCAGTATATAATTTCCGCGTGTTTATGTTAACACATAATGTAGGAAACATGAAATTACTTTGTTTGCTAATGAAGCTGCCAAATGGTAGTAAAATTTCAGCGTTAGCAGTGTAAGAATTTCGCCCTGCAGTTATTTTATGAGCCAGCAAATTCAATAACATGGAGTTGTCACTTTTAAGCACGTTTAAAAACTACTGATCTGGACCAGGTTTGAAGCCAAGTCGTTGGAATTAGTACATCAGCGCCTAATTAAGTGAGCCACCCTGATTAACTGCAAGAAGCATGACTTTCTACTTTGACAGGAAAGAAGAAATTGTTAGCCAAGTTCCGTGTTGAGGGAAGTGAAAGTCAGTATAGCTAAGGCAATTAGGGTTCCAGAGCACTCTTTCAATTCTAATTACTTAGAGCCAACTGAAAAATTCAATGTCATGGTCGAGATTGGAACCACGGATCTCCTGGTTTCCGTCCAGTCGCTCTAACCACTTGAGCCACCATGGCCAACTTGCCGAAGTGACATTAAACTCTCCAATTGACTCATATTTTCCCGGTAAACCACTTACACATTTGTGGCCACTTACTGTAGTAAGTACTTAAATACCAGGATTTTTATCTTTGAACCTTTTTAATGTTAAATTTTATATTGAGGGATAAATTCTTATAGAATTAACTCTTTTAAATACATTACTCCGGATATGGATACTTTTAATTAATTAGAGAAAACTGAAAAATTCAATGCCATGACCGGGATTTGCACCACGGATCTCCTGGTTTTCGTCCAGTTGCTCTAACCCCTTGAGCTACCATGGAAAACATGCCGACGCGACATTAAAGTCTACAATTGACTCATATTTTCCCGGTAAACCACTTAGAGTTCTCTTACAGTTCTATTAGCTTAAATGCCAGACATCTGGCACTCAGATTCATTCAGAAGTGAGATTTGCGTGGAAACATTCACGAATGGCCAGTTATAAAAATTATAAAAGGAATGAAATGTTTATGACTAAGCGAGTTACAGAGTAAAAGAGTTTAAGGTGAGAGTAATAAATAATATTTGGCAATATTTAAGACAATATTTAAGTTGATATTTTGTGCCTTTTCCCTCGTTATTTTACAGTTTATCAGAAGAGTAAATGAGTGACTATCGACAGTTTCTAGCCCCTAAAGACCACGCTTCGGTTATACATGTTTAATGGTGTCGCAAGTAAACTTTGTGAGAATTTAGAAGATCTAATACTTCAGCAGTTAGAATTTTTGTTTTTAAGATTGAGAAACCGTGTGATCTACATCCTTAAACCCCAAGCATCCCACCTCAAACAGCTTATAGTTGGCCTTTGTTAAAATGATTAGTCAACTTAACTGGTATTGATTATTCTCAATCTACCATACATACACTGAGAAAAAGATTCAAAACTGAAGCAGGTGGCAGTCGATTCGTAAAGGACCAAGATATTGGAGATGACATCAAGAAATGTAGGAAGCAGGGAAAATTGTCCTCTGAATGTCACGTACTTCATCTCATAGTGTGTAAATCACAGTGTTGTGACCACCCAAAAGTTCGTACCGATATTTCACCGGTTTACAAGTTCCAAGTATACTGTCGTGTTTGACGCCCGCTTTTACTGCATACGGCACCGCAGGTGTTGACACTGAAGATACATTAGATGAAGATGGACCACCGTGGAATGAGATAGCCGGGGAAACCGGAAATCCCAGAGAAAACTTGCCTCAGCGCCGTGTTGTCCAGCTCACTTTATATAAAGAAGAAGATGCACCCGAATTGACATTAAGTTTTTTTTAACTTCTTATCTATGCTATAATCAGAGTTAGATTGAACATTGTTTACGCATATGATGTGATATCTTTTGCATGGTTCCCACACATTTCACAAGAATAGCTTTCTCACGGCTCGTGCTATTTCTTGTGTTTACATAGTTCATAATGGAAGCCATGGGTTGCTAGTTCTATGATGGCATTTTGCTGGGACTGATCTTCCTTGGTTCAGGATCTTTCCAGCTTTGCACTAAAGGTGTAGAAATTCTTGTGGATCTCCCTCCTCTTCACTCTTCTCTCTTCTAACACTTCCTCGTAAAGGCCGGTAGATGGCATCAGATATGTCAGGTCTATGTCTTCCAAAAAGAAAATCTCCCTGGTAAGCTGATAAACCAATCGAGATTTGGTGTCTACCCTACAGCCAACACCTTCTTTATATATCGCGCTTTTAATTTCCCCAGCCTTCTAAGGTCATCCCTTTCCTCTTCTTTCATATTAGTTCTACACCACACAGTGCTACCAGATGTACTTCCGCCCAAAACAAGATCATTGCTGTGTCATTGCAGTCGGTTGGGATCAAAGCCGGGCCGCCTTGGTGAGAGTCGGGCGGTCTAACCCTTCAGTCACGGCGTGGCCACTACAAGTTTCAAGTGTGTGTGTGTGTGTGTGTGTGTGTGTGTGTGTGTGTGTGTGTGTGTGTGTGTGTGTGTGTGTGTGTGTGTAAGTGAGTGTAAATAGCATAACTCAAAAATGAAAAGGGGGATAAACGCCAAACGATATTTAAATTCAACACTTGACAAAGATACGTGCGACAAGAACATTTTCAATTAAATACGCAATATTAAACTGCCTACAACATGGAATGTGTTTGTAAATTTGTTATTTTCTAAAAACTGCTAATGAATTTGATTTAAAAAGTGTATATTTTACATCTTTACGAGAAAAATAAAATCAATATCTAGACATTTTTGGAAAAAGCTATACAATCCTCTTTATTAGGAAGGGATCTTGTAAAACCGTGTAGGTGACAACCGAAAATGCACTGCAATAAAAAAGTACACGGCTTTAAAGCATAAACATTATTTCAAATATTTCAATTTACATTTCCAAATTATCAATTATTAATAGTTCGATTTGTTGAGTAACACTGGTTGACAATATTTTCTTCACAAAAAATCTGATTAGCGAATATAGTGCATTTTTTCATGCTGAATTCAGATATATGTAGGTAGTCAGGATTTTTCCATCTCACACAGCTTTTTTCAACTTTTTCTTAAAATCTGATGTTAGATTTCCCTTTGACCCTATATGTAGCAATTTTATTTTAGCTATACTTAAGGATATGTAGAATATAATGCTTAAACACGTAACACTGTGCATTTTCAGGTTCGTGCGGTTGTTCACAGACCTATCTAAAGTCAATTTGAAGGTGTGCATTGCGAAAGAGAAAAGCTAGTTTCAGAGAAAATCAGATATGAAAAATATAAATGGGATATCTGTGGTGACTTAAAGGTAACTGCTTTATTGTTTAGTTTGCAACTTGGCTTCAGCAAATTTTACTCTCTTTTGTGCAAATGCGGCAGTAGAGATAAGAAGTCTGACTACGTTAAAAAAATCATGGCCTAAGCGTGAATCTCTTACACACCTGGGCAGAAAAATATGTTTCGTGTCCCTTTAGTGAATCCTGAAAGAAAATCCATTTGTGTCCATTACATATCAAATTAGGACTTACGAAAAATTTCGTAAAAGTAATGGGTAAACAGTCTAATGGTTTATTGTACTTGAAATCGAAACAATCCAAAAACTGTTTTTTATGCATTTTACCTCCTCCAGCGTTAAGTCATATCGGACGATGAATGAAATGTGTGAAATAATGCTCAATGAGTCCGGGGTCCACGGAGCTTAGACCTGCCCGACATTCATCTTTCAGGATAAGGGAAAACCCCGGAAAAACCTTAACCAGGTAATTCACCCTAACCGAGATTCGAACTCGGGATCTCTTGAACGTGAGGCAGTCACGTTAGCATCTACGCTATCGAGGCGGGCTCCAAAGACTGTGATGCTAAACTGAAAGAAGGGATCTTTATAGGACTCCTAAATGCGGTCATTAATGAACATTTTATAGGACTGTTAAATCGACTGGAAAAATCAGACTGGCAGTCTTTCAAAGATTTATAATTTCCTTAGAAACCATACAGCAGAAAACTATCGGCATAGTGGCTGATCTGAATTTCTATATGATGTAACATGTCTGAGAATTCACTTCTTGGACTCTCAATTAGATTTTTCTGTAAATTTTTGGATGAGCACTGAGTGTGTTTTTATCAGCAAATTTGTAGAATGGAAAAGAAGTGCATAGAGATGTGGAGTTCTAATGTCCTGGCTGACTACTGTTGGACGAAGAGCGACGTTGCAGATGCAAAGTATGCTTTAAAATCGATATATACCACTACTTAAGTAAGTTATAGTTAGATAGCTAGTTACTGATTTCACTAAATATTATGAAAAAGTTAAAATGAGTATCACAAGAAAACCTCCTGCCTGATGAAGGAAAACTGAAATACTATTTGAATTTTACATGAAAAATGATTCTATAATCTGTTATTCTTATTCTTGTGAAAGAAAACAGTTCATGTTTGTCGACCAGTGTAACTTGTATTTATTTCTAAGTCCTGTTGATTTTCAGTTGTTTCTTGCTTCTACATGGAAGGAGCATTGCTTTTTAAGGTCAGTATGTAGCATTCAGTTACCATTTGACTGCCACTGTTCCTTTTATATCTTAAAGGAATATGTAATAGGGTTATTTCTGCAAAAGTTTTATCTCAGTTCAATTAAGTAGATAGAATACAAAACTCGTATATATAAACTAAGGTCGTATGAATGTAACGTATCGAGATTTTTCACCTATATCTTTCACACCTCAAAACTTTTCGAAATAATCAAGGTGCCAAAGAGTTTAGTGGTATCCAACATATGACTCATACCAGAAGCAAGTTGTAAATAAACAAACGTTTAGGAACTACACATCTATGGTTGCCAGAATGCGAGAGAAAAAAAAGGTAGTGACTCACTTTTTAACCTCTTTTTAAACTAAGAAAGATAAATTCGCAAACGCATTATGCTGAATACATAAACATTAAATTATGCACATTATTCATCTTCCAAGTGCTCTTCAATCTAACAGGCTACATTTAATTGTATTTCTCTGAACTCTTGGCATATTTTAATAACTCCACAACACATAATTATAAAATTCTGAACAGGATTTATTCTCATAGTTCACTGTCACCTGGAGCTCTGCATTAATTAAATCTGTTGAGCACATGTTTCTTGTGTCAGTCCACTTACTTTTCATGAATAAAAAGATTCGCTCTATAAAAGAATTTTAACCAGGGATGCTAAATGAAAATTCTATTACTTTGGAAATATTTGACATATAATTGTCATACCCGGGTACCGACGAAAGGAATATAAGCCAGTTTGCTGCACAATCACCATCTTTGTTTACACTGCTGCAGAGATAATCTTGACTACTGCTCTCGTACAGGTCATCAATGAAAATAAGTTCTCTGAGGTGGAACACCTCTTTGGGTTTTTCAAAATCTTCGAACTCAGTCCCTTCCTGTAAATAAAATGCTGTAAGGGATACATAGAGGTTGTCATTTATCACTTTATATCTTTCCTGTAGGTACTAAAGCATATTACTATAAAAGCTGTTCAGGTCTGCAATAACCTTTTTCTGTAGTGGCATAGACAATCAATTAATGACTCCTTTTGCAACAGCACAGAGTAGAATGCTAACGGAAGTGGAACTGAAAGCAACTGAAGGACAAAATCAGAGAGACATTAAATTAGCTTATTATTGCTGGCAGAAACGTCTTGCTCTGCTGCTACATGACGTCACACACATGTACCGACGTTGATTTAGAAGGCACTTCTGTTGCCAACTTTCGCGAAATGAAACAAAACGAAGTGCCATTTTCCAAAGTTCACATATACTTTATGAGAATACTTAAGTCATTATACATAATTCAATAATTCGCAGTAAGTGAATAAAAACGGAGAATTGCGTACTCCAGGTAAATAATAAACGGAGGAAAAATATTTGGGAGAAAAAACGAAGGTTTCCAATAAAAACGGAGCATCTGGCCATCCTATACACATCTCTGTCTTTGTGGGTATAAAATACATCGAAAATTGTGGCGGTACATCGACCGTGTGAAACCGACAATCTTCAGAAGGTGGGGTATCATGTGAGTGTGCAGGTTGCATCCCAAATTACTGTCCCAGACAGGAGTGGCACTGTGGTTTTAGCACGTCTTGCAAAACACTCAGAAGATTCGTGGCTCGAATCCAGATCGTGACCAATTGTTTTTCACAGAAACTCTGGTCACAAGTGGCAATTAAAGATTTCTGAGAGTGAGGGAAAGTCGAGTGTGATGAAAGCAACTTACTATCTTAAATTCAGCAATGCATCCCACTGTGTCTGTAAACAAAAGACGATGGAATCCTTTCTTCTGGTGAAAGGTGAACACGAGACCTTGCTATGATGGTCACTCGTTGGAAAAAATTAATAACTTTCTTTAAAGATACCAATCTGTGGAAAAAGCCAAGTTTTTACAAAATTCATGAATATGGATATTATGGTTATAAACACCACAGACTTTCTGCTTAAGTTCTTTGTAGATTTTACATCTGTGCTCCTAACATAGCATGTCATATTACAATTTAAGTATTTCCATGTAGCCTTAACTCTAATTTTCCTCCACATTAAACGAACCATTCAAGGGAGACCTCAGGAACCTTCAAATTTCAGTTACCTATGGAGGAGCAGAAAAGGATGAAGAAGGGTCTGTATGTGCACTAAATCCTTTTTAGACAGCTGGACTAAAAATTAGAAATTTTGAACAATACACAAGAATTAGAAGCTAAACTTTATCACACTAATGTAATAAAATGTTTTGCCACTCCATTGTTATCAACTTTGGTTTCAAGTCCAATCACATTTGTATTTGCACATAATGTCTAATGAAGGTTAACAGTATGTGTTCACAATGATTTAATTCACCATATTTTAATTAATCACAATACATTGGCTATTTAAGCTGTTTCATGTGTCGGTAGCCTTGTACTGTCTTCGAAATAATTCGTTATTCTTTTAATTATAACTTGAATAATCGGTCAACTGGGGCAGAGATGAAATTTAACTCCAAGGACCGGACGAATTCTGGAAGATTAAGAACAGTTTGATATATCATATAATCGCTTAAAGATAATCTTATTGCTACTTTAAAATTTCAAGGTTGTCTAAAAGTAGTAGATGAACTATTTAAACTCCCAACGCCTGAACAATGTTATTTTAGCGTTACAACCCTTAGCAGCTCATTTCTGGAATTTGAATTTATAGCCACCCATTCCAGTTTAAAACGTCCTGTGTGCCCACCTTGGTGGCGTAGGTGGTAGAATGTCTGCATCACGTTAAAGAGGTCCCGAGTTCGAATCTCAGTCAGGGTGAGTTACCTGGATAAGGTTTTTCCGGGGTTTACCCTTATCCTAAAAGACGAATGTCGGGTAACTCTAAGCTCCATAGACCCTGGGCCCATTTGAGCATCATTTCATCCATTCCATTCATTTTGATATAATTTAAAAGTTAAAGGTTGACAAAAAAAGCCGTTCTGTGTGTTTTCCGATTCAAATGAATGAACTTTTATATACCTACCTCCTTATAAGTAATGGATTAAAATGATAAAATGAATTTTTACTGATAAACTTAGCTGTGATGTTATGAAACAATAAAACTAATTTGTGTAAATTTTAGATCACTATATATATAATTAAAATCAATTTTTTACAGTTTACTAACATGCCATTAATTTAATTGGAAAGTATTTACTTTTTGTCTTTGACTCGGGTTCGGGAGGTCCGGGTTCGATTCCCGTGGCCGACCTACCTTACCCATAGGCTTTTTCGGGGGTTTTCCCGGGTAGCCAGGTGGTTACTTACTATCCCTCCATTTCATCAGGGCAGAAGTGTCGGCTGGTATCTTGGCGATGTATGGCAGGTTGATATATGCTCCTGAAAAACACTTCGTCCTCCGGTGGCAAGGTCTCCAGTCTCCGACCAGCCTGGTGGGCGGTTTCAGCACCACGGTGGGATACCGGTTGTACTGACTTGCCAGGGAGTTTCCAACTGGTCAATTGTAGGGGCCCTGTCCTCTGCACTGTCATGACTCATTGGTACGGCACCCTCTGTCTCCTCTCACCTCATCCTTCCTCCCGGGGATGCCCTACTTGAGGGCATAGATACAATAGGCCAAGTTTAGATCTTCGTAGCATAGTCCAATCCAGTCCTATACACGATGAAATGTGTAATGATAGTTTATCTGTTTGTTAACGAGAATTATAAGGTAAATTTTTGAAAGAATATTGTATAACTTGCTGTATAAATTGGCTGTTTCGTAGTCTGCAAAGTTATCATTAATACGAATAAATTTTCTGTAATTGCTACCCGTACATAACCTAGCTGATATGTCATAGAAAATAAACAAAAACTTACTAAACGAAAAGCATAGCTTTCGAAACTATATCCGAGATATTTGTTTAAATATTCAAATATGTATCATAATATATTTTAAGTGATGTTCCTCGCTTCCTTGTGATACCGCGAAAATGGTCAAACTTAACACATAATGAACACATTATTGAACTCTGCTGCATATGAAATATCAGAAAACACACGTCGGATACTCTCATTTAATTCATCGGGTGAATGAAAATTTGTTGCATAAAATATTTAACATGTTAAATTGGATTACTCGGTTTCTCTCTCAACGTTTCTGTGCTACAAAATACAATGGCAGTACATCCAAATTCCGACAAATAAAAATGGGCCTACCACAAGGTACAGTACTGAGTACAACCTTGTTCAACATCTACATCAATTATCTTCCCGCGGCTGTATCAAACACATAAATAAAGACAACACCTTTTGCAGATGACATGAACATGTGGACATCTTCCCCACAAATAGAGAAATCCAAAACCTCAATGGAAGAGACTCTGCTACTATTGGAAAAGTAGACTGACAACAATTTGATGAAAATAAATACTGATAAAACAACATTCCAAATACTTAGCTTAAAAAAGAAAATCCCTAAACTAAATCTGCAGTTCAAGAAAGCAAACCTGAAACAAACATATGAAACAAAATATTTAGGACCAATTTTTTATTCAAAATTATCTTGAAGACATCATATTGAAGCAGTAGTAAACAAATCGACAAAAAAATTTCAATTTTTAAAAGATTGGCTGGAGTCAAGTGGGGCAGTAATCGGGAGACACTGAACACCACATACAAAATATTCATTAAGCCAATAATTCTTTATAATGCAGAGATAATAATTACAGCAAACAGTTCTAACATAAATCACCTAGAAGTATGCCAAAATCAGGCCCTGCGACTAATAACCGGTGCAGCAAAATCAACTCCAATCACGGCAATGCAAGCCTTAACTCGGAACTATCCAATACATCTAACTTTAGAGGAGCAGGGACTAATACGATATGAAAAAAATGTTGCGGTTAGAAACAAAAAAATGGGAGAAAAGATTACTACAACTAATCAAGTTGAAAAAACAAACAAAGTTATGGAATTAAAACAGATCTGAATCGTCCTAATTCTAAAGAAAACATTTTAATCAAAGAAAACCCACTGACTTTTGAACCAATCAATATTCAATTAGATTTACAACAAATAGTTACAAAATCTGAAACTTCCAAATCTGTACTAAAAGCACTAGCATTAGAAACTGTGAACAAAAGATACCCACCTGAAGAATGGTTAAATATCTACACAGTTGCATCTAACTTGGACAACTCAGGCGCAGGAATTAAGTGTGCACTGTTCTCATTCTATCAACCAGCAGGACACCACACAACAAATTTTGATGCAGAAGTAACGGCTATTCATATTTCACTCAAACACCTTCTATACAAAATAGATACTTCAATAATGCTGTCATACTTTCTGATTCTAAAGTAGCATTATGTGCAATAAGTTCATATAAACTGAGGTCAATCCAAATTAAGGAATGTCACAAAATGATCCAACAACTTCAAAAACTGCAGAAAAGAATTATATTACAGTGGATACCTGAACATTGTGGAATTGCTGGAAATGAATCAGCTGATTTCCTTGCCAAAAACGTTGCAAATTTAATTCAGAACAAAAGTAAAAACTTACCCTTTATATCCATAAAAAGATTAATCAAAAGCAAATATAAAAAAACCAATCAATATCTAACAAAGCCAAAGATAAAAATGGAACATTTTAATTAAAAATCCAGAAATTATTCCAGAAATCCCAAGTTAAGCTGCGGTAGCAAATTTTAGATTACTCACGGAACATGATTATTTGGCCAAACATTTACACAGAATAGGAATTTATACAAGTCCAAATTGTCCTCTGTGCAACAAAGAAGAGGAAATGACTGAAGAACATCTTTTAACCTGTGAAGCCCTACCTGTCGGACCCACTACACAGAAATATTGGAGAGCAAGAGAGCTTCATTGGCTTCATTGCCAAAGCCTAGCATTTGAAAACAACAACATTTCCCACTGATAAAAGTCATTTTCGTCCTGTCATAACAATAATGAAAGACAACAATTTTGTTTAAGACAGTTTTCTATGCTTGGTTCTCAGAGTTTCATTTCTCTAAACTAAACCCAATATACTTGCGTTTTCTAATTTTGTAGGGAATGGTAGTTATTGTGAAAGTCGGGTTTGTTTAGTGGATTTTATCTTTATAAACCGCTGTTTACAGAAGGTGCGTAGGTATAATAGGTATTGAGTAATTCGACACAGTGGGTTGTCAGGAATTGCCAGTCACTTTATCGTAGATCGGGGAGCATCAAAGCTCCACGCAGAATGAAAGAAATACATTTAACCAAGTCACGTTCTGCCAATCGTATTTAACATCTTAGTCAAATACTGCCAACCGTAAAGATAATCTCCAACGTACTTTTTTAAGATCACGAGGGCAATGTTACTAATATGGAACTGTCCTTCGGTCGAGGGTCAAAGCAATTCCGTTCCACGATAGAGGATGATTTTTGTACTCCTGTATTCAGATTAGGTAGTTTTTCCGCACAGTTTTTCGAGATGTACTAACGACCTCTGCTAGTTCTAGATTAAGGATTATAACTTTTTAACTCTTAGATAAACAATTAAATGTTATGCATTCATTATTTAAGATTAAGCTACATTTTGCGTTAAAATATGGTGTGTATATTTCGCTAAATTCGTCTATTGATTACAATTTTACGGACGCGATTGTTCCATAAATTTACTTTCAATATAATAAAACGTTTGGCTAGGAATTATTTCAAATTTCATTAAATTTATTATTCCTATATCTATACCTACAGCAATTTGTAACAGCTGTCTTTGTGTATCTTGAGGTCCTAGAGTAAGGAAAATACTATTTCTGTAAAATGTATCCACTTAAAATTGGCGAAATGTAAGTATATATGTAGCATGTAATATTTCAATAATTGTTGACGCTAGGGAAAAGGATGGCTGTTTCTAGAAAACTATTTTTTAACGACATTAAATTTTGTGACGGTTATTTCATGTCTTTTAAATTTTAATAATTTTTATACAAAATAGGGAAGGTGAAATTGGTTAAGCCACGGAAAGACACAACGCAAGTTAAATCTTCCATAACATTGTTGCCATTGATAATTGCAATAATTCAATTACGTAAAGTGGTGAGTGGACCAATAAAATAGAATTAATTTAGTTGTTCTAGGAACGTAATGTGCAGAGAACCCAAAATAATCAGCTTGGCGTTACTCTGCAAACGACGGTCGCCCCCCTCGGTATCGTAGATGGTGGCATGTCTGCCTCATGTTCAAGAGGTCCCGAGTTCGAATCTCGGTCAGGGTGAGTTACCTGGATAAGGTTTTTCCAGGATTTCCCTTATCCTTCAAGACAAATGTCGCGTAACTCTAAGCTCCATGGACTCTGTTCTCATTTGAGCATCATTTCAACCAATTCATTCACCGTCCGATATGACTTAACGTTGCAGGACGTAAATTTAAAAAAAAAAACACGGTCTTGTGTGTAAGACTGTTTTTGTGTCGTTCTGCGATCGTGCAGGAAATGTTTAATTGTGAATACATTTCTGTTGCACTAGTGGCGTGTGCCAGAGACATAAAACTCATCGATGTAACAATTGTTCGTAAAATGACAGCATCCACAATATTTGAAATTGTAGCAGAATTTACTAATTGTTTTGTTTTAAAAGAGAGGAATTGTTTATTTTTCAACAATTGCAGCATCAAATACCTTTACTCCAAGACTGCGATCAGATGTAAGACTCATTGCTCCAGAGCTCCGAGAGATCTACAAGATTGCTACCAGATCGTCATCAAATGTGAGAAACTAATCATCAGCATCTTCTATCATTCCCATTTGCAACAAAAAGTGGTTGCAAAATGATTGCCATAACGCGGGGCTTCCAGAACGTCGTCTTCTATCATCATGCATTTTGCGATCGAATACGGTTCCAATTTCTTTAGTATACAAAAGCACTTCCACAATTAAAAAGCATAGGTTTATTTTCCAACAGCACAAAAACTGACATAAATTCTTTGTACATTCTGTAAAATATCTGGCTGAGGTTACTCCAAGATTTTCCTCAGCTACTAAAGCAAATGCTGTCATTTACCTCGGAGCATCATTGTATCATTGGTAAGGCAATAATATATTTGCATATAATTTATATCTTTGAACAAATTTATTACAGAGAATAAATCTGATTCTAATACTGGTTCTGACCATTACAACATAATTACAAGGACTAAATGTTATAAATATGTCATAACCGTTCCAAGAGGTTAGTAGAAGTGTTTTCACAAGATGTTTTAACATCACAATAAAAGCTTTCAGGCAAATAACGTGGGCCATGGAACTGTTGCAATTCGCAACGTGACTTGGCGTTTACTCCATTTAAGTCTCAAGGGCCACATGTTCTATCCAAGGTTGTCTCAGCTAATTTAAACCTAAATAGAGACTTTCAAAGGTAGCAAAACATATGTACTAACAATATACACAAAATAAGTATGACTCAACTTTAAGTTTCTCTGCCAACTTAAGATGATTGTACAGAATTGTAAATGTCATCTAATTCCCAAAATTTTAGAACGTGGCACGAGTCATTCTTCTTTCACTATTAGGACTTAATTATGCAATGTGAATAAATATGCATTAAGTTCTTATTAATATCCGAAAATGGTATTTCTACTTGAAGCTTCCATGCTTTTATTTGATAACATGGTTATCCTTTATTTAAAAAAAAAAATATTTTCACATCGACTGCACTAGTTCAATGCAATAATAAAATATTAAAAGCTATAGAAATGGACAAATAGGCCTTAAGATAATTTTCTTAATATCAATGATAGGCATTTAGCGTTTGTATAACATACCCACAACATAATTAATTCTTAAGAAGTATCATTTATTTTTTAGGAAGAGTAAGTAATATTTCAAAGCTGCAATTGATGCCTGTGAATCACTGTAAAGGCGAGCAGTAGATACTTTGCGGCTTGGCCGTATACATGGTAGCCGAGCGTAAAACTGATGTGTCTCGTAAGGAGACCAAAGTGAGTTAGAATGCTTGATGTGTATGCTTCTTTTTAGTATTCATACTTTAATAGCAATGCCTTATGTTTTTCCTGCAGAAGATAAATAATATTTTAAACACGTTCATTTATAAAAACGGAAAATAACATATTCTTGTCGTTTTCAAAATAAATACAATTTTATTAGAAAATTACGTAATATTGGTTGTGTAAACACTAGAAGTCATTCATCAATTATGAATGTTGCTGGCAAATAATGCGAAGTATCCTGTCGTGAAAATTTTACTGGACATTTGGTTTCATCCATGCCCCGTAGAATGAGGACAGTAATAGAAGCAGAAGGTTTACTCAGCTGATACTAAGTTAATTTCCATTTTAGTGTGAGAAAACCATATTCCATATCTAATAATTAATAATCACTTTAATAAATTTGGGAAATCCATATACAGTGTTTCAAAATGTGCTAGAGTATCAACAAGGTCTTCCAATAGTGGTGACTTAAAATGCTGTAAATAGTCTGTGTACATATTCCTTCAGGAAACTACTAGATATTTATTAATTTATTTTTATGTTTTCATTAAGCTTCATCTCCAAATAAGTGCATAGTCTTGGTCATCTGGCTTCTTATAGAAATGCGTGTTGAACACTTTTTATAATAATTATGTTCATATTTTTCGAGCAGAGTGTAGGGAAATTTTGTTCGATCTGTAGCTAGACGCAATGATTTTTGGTTGGCAACACTAACTGAGTAAGCTAAACAGTAAACAATTCCTTGTTTCGGCTGTTGAGTTGGCAGTCGATATAATTCAGAAGTTATACATGCACTAAATTTTGCATAAATAATAAAAACTCGAAAACATAGTGTTATTTTGAAAGCATTATTTCAAACCTATTTTTTTCAAACATCTAGAACTATTACCAAAAAATAAAGTTTTCTTTGGCACTTTACCTCGCAGCAGACAGAAGTACCTGGAGTAAACCTTACGCAAGCTCACATAATCATGTAATCTCTCCCCACCATTATTCTAATGTTATTGTGTGTTTTCTCATTGCAGTTCACTGTGGCATGCCAGTCTAGCGAAGTTGTTGACCTCGGTATCCCATGGAGTTACATCTTCAGGTAAAGTAATCTGTCTCTCTTTTAGTGAATACAGGTCTGATTCTAATAGAATTCTATTGATATGCAATAACACCTTGGTTTTTCTCACCAAACAGGAATTGAATATATTTACTTTTATCATAACATCGGTCTAAATCGGGCTGGCACTGTGCCAGGGAGTTATGCAGTAATGACATTGAATTTTTGAAATACTCTGGTAAAACAGTGCAATTTGGGAGGGGACGAAATGCTCAAAAGAGAGGAAACTCCATCAGTCAAACGTATCAAATAATTCAGAACTACTAAAATTTGTTTGAAATATACAAAAGAAAATAATTATTACGTTATCTTAAAAACATCATAACGGAAGCTGGAATGTAAGTTTGAATCCAGATTTAATAATTTCTAAAATATCATAAACATAAAAACAGGTAATTTGTAAACGTTAATGTCATTTTTTTTCAATTCGATTATTTTATAAATTTTTGGTACACTTACTCCACAGTATTAAAGATAGTTACATGAAATTTCCACGATAATGAGCTATCAAAATAAGAATAGATTTCTTTGTAACTTTTAAGTTTAAATCATTTCATATTACTACATCTGTAACCAATAACTAATAATAATGGTAATAATCAAGTTCAGATATTAAACTTCCTATTATTTTGTGAGGGATGTTCAACAAATAATGACCACAGTTTTGCTTTTTGACAACGTACCCTTAGTCATCCTCATAATTTTGATGTTCCTTTTCAAAATAGTCTCCCCTGAATGCGACACACTTGTCCCAGCGTTTCTGCCAGTCTTCAAAGACATGCTGGAAACCCATTTTTGAGATATCCTTCAAAATCGCCTCCGCAGCCTTCATCACTGCTTCTGATGATGGATAATGCCTCCCACGAAGGCGTTTCTTCAAGTTAGGGAATACAAAAAAGGAACATGGGGCTAAATCTGGACTATAGGGAGGGTGAGGGATGCACTTCACGTTGACTTTTGCAAGATATTCAGCAACAAAATTGGCAATATGCGGTCGCGCATTATCGTGGTGCAGCATCCAGCCTGCTTCATGGAAATGTGATCTTTTCGCCTGATATGGACTTGCAATGTTTTCAGGACATACTGATGTGTGTGCAGGTAAAACATGCTAATAAACCATTCCATGAATATCAAAGAATGACATGACCATAGCTTTCCCAGCTGAAGCAACCAATTTTGCTTTTTGGGGGGTTGGTGATGAGGGGGATTTCCACACTGAGCCTTGCTGTTTGCTCTCAAGATTAAAATGATGTAGCCAAGTTTCATCAGCAGTGATTACGTTTGAAAGATACTTCGGATCTTCCTCTAACATCAACTTTAACTGCACGCAGACCTGCATGCGAATATCCTTTTGTTCGGGAATCAGCAGTCTTGGAACCCATCGCGCACAAACACGTCTCATGTGTAATGTTTCTGTCACCAACGTGTGGGTGGCACCCAATGAAATGTTCAGAACTTCAGAAAGTGGTCTTAAGATAATTCGCGATCCTCTCTCACAATGGCAGCAGCAGTGTTGATGTTTTGTTCCGTAAGATCAGTAACTGGAGCACCGCGTCCACCTTTCTTTGAAATCGTCTCCTCTCTTTAAACATTTTAAACCACCTTCGAACTGTGCTGTAGGAAAGAACAGACTCTCCATAGGCCTCGTGTAACATTGTATAGGCCTCAACTTAAGATTTGTTGAGAATTTCAAAGCCGCATATTGTTCCTCGCCTGTTACCTCCATTGCAGCGGTAGGCGATACTGAACATGTCAGAACTTGCCTGGTTCTCACAGGCGGAAAACCTGGGATACCAACAATGAAACTACTACGGTGTGTTTGCTTCACATTAAGCTAACAGAATATAAGATTGAATTTTAGTGTGAAAAATTATGACCGTAAAAAATTTATGGTTATTCTTTATTGAACAGCCCTCGTAATAAAGGCATAAATTAGATAAGATACAAATTTTAGGTGCGTGTCTCATAGCACATGAGAACTCCCAGTGGTCTACCGGGAAATATTCGAGTCAGGTGGAGAATTTAATGTCATGTCGGTATGTTGGCCATAGTAGCTCAGTGGTTTATAGCAACCGCACGGAGAGCGGGAGATCCGTGGTTCAAATCCCGGCTGTGGCACTGAATTTTTCAGTCTGGCTCTACTCATTCAAACCTTACCCTACCTACGACTAGTGTGTGAGATATGATTATTTCCATCAATTTACCTAAAAAACATAGTGGTTTAACTATGAAGCCTGGGACTTAAGTACTTACAGCATAGTAAGTCGCCACAAAAGGTGCGTGTCTCATAGCATATGAGAACCCCTAGTGGTCTATCGGGAAACATACGAGTCAGCTGGAGAATTTGTCATGTCGGCATGTTGGCCATAGTAGCTCAGTGGTTTAGAGCAGCCGCACGAGAGCGGGAGATCCGTGGTTCAAATCCCGGCTATGGCACCTAAAAGTGCAAAATTAACATGAACGGAGTAGGACAGTGTTACTCCTCTTAAACGGGTATAGTAACAAGGTCTTTATAGGAGAACCTACCAGGGACTTCTAAGAGGTATGTCTGATGGTAGTGCATGTAAAACAGAAAGCATAGCACAACAGTGTTCGACAAAAGTGCAAATCAATGAGAATGCTAGCCCGCCTCGATAGCGTAGATGGTAGCATGTCTGCCTCACGTTCAAGAGGTCCCGAGTTCGAATCTCGGTCAGGGTGAGTTATCTGGATAAGGTTTTTCCGGGGTTTTCCCTTATCCTGAAAGACGAATGTCAGGTAGCTCTAAGCTCCATGGACCCTGGAATCATTTGAGCATCATTTCATCCAATTCATTCACCGTCCGATATGACTTAATGTTGGAGGACGCGAATTAAAAAAAATGAGAATGCTATTAACTTTTAAATATTAATACAATAAATTCACTATTTATTGACTGCTAGTAAGCCTCAATACTGAGGAAATAGCATGAACATTAGATGCTCTAACATTTCCATTGAATATGCCATTCCGTTATCTGTTTCTACATATTTGTTTCAAACCGTCTACAACCCTGTGGCGTTATTTCCCAGCTTAATCTCTCTCCATCTTAATCAGCCACACGTTTGGGCGAAATATGTAGCGGTATTTCTTCGCTGCAAGCACAATCCTTTCCCATGTCGTCAGTTTGTGCGGCTCAGTTTCTTCAGGTCACTAATTGTATCGTCTGAATTGAATTTGATTAAATAGGAGTCATGAGGTCTGTTCTCAGGTGTAGATTTTTGGTGACAGAAATAAAATTTTATATGACTCCGATATCGTAATATATTATTTAATTGTATAATCTCGATTACAATTCATTCGAACTTTCTTTCTTAATCGGGCACTGTAGATGACCTCCAACACATCGATAAATCCTTATTTTTAAGTTAATATTTGTGGCGATATAACAGGTCGTCTCGTTTCTCGATGATTAATCAGCCCCAAAGTTGGGAGCAATCTTTGTGACCGTCCCTCTTAATCATTGCAGGTCGAATTGCTTCTTGATGATTGAGTTTGATATATTATTTAATTTGATTGTATAATCTAACGTCTACTAGTCACTATTACGAATACCGAATAACCCTTTTTTGAAGGTTATTAACTTTCCGTTACACTTATATTCACCGCAACATTTTTTTCATCGTCATGAAACCAGATTGAAGAACATATATCTATCTCAAGATTATTGATTTTCCGTAACTATCGTTATTCCTCTGTTAATTTTGTTTTTAATATTGTCATACTAAGTCATATCAGAAAACAAATTTCATATAGAAGGTTCTAACTAAAACATATTGTTACAACACTTAGTGAAAGAAATAACATATAGGAGATGGTTTCCCAGTTACGAAAAAAAGCACAAAATTCATACAAAATAAGGAAGGTTTACAAAAAATCTAAGAAGAGCTTTCATTTGGAATTGTTACAGTAGTTATGAGGAATATAAAATAACGAAATTTATACAGTGTGAAATGTTACTTAGGGTAGGCAAAATACTATTAAAATCACCCTCTTCACTCATCCACACGATGATTCATCTAAAACCTTTCTTCAGTAGATATCGAAACGTGTTACTCTGGTGAATTATGAACATCAAAGCTTTCAACCTTTCTCAATATTATATAAACAGAGAAACTAAAATCTATAACTTCAATTAACCATTTTGCGCATTACATTTTAACCATGTAATAATATGACCGCAAACTTATGCAGAGAGAAGCACTCATCACGAGTTTATGAGGCATGAGTTTATTCTAAACATTCTTTACCGCGGTAGGAGCAGGTCATTAAGGAACAAAGATTTGTTTTTTTGCTGTGTTATTTTCGCTGAATGAGTTAGGCTGATTGAACTCAGCGACCAAGGGCATGAAATTGCAAACACCGACCTTCTGGCGATGACTGGAATATTTTGCTGGACAGCGACATCAATCGTTAATGGCGGAAGTGTTCTTTCAGTAGATAAACTACCGCATTAACCTCACCCCCTGGAATAGCTTCTCTTGTTCTGAATAGCATTTAATGATCGTGCCTACACGCGTACTAATGACGAATGACGTGATAATTAGGAAATGAAATTTTACAGGAATACGTTAGATTATCCTCTAGGTATTGACCGGCCACCTATGTAGCGTAGGTAGTAGTGCGTCTGCCTCGAGTTTAAGAGGTCCCGAGCTCTCGTCCCGAGCTCTCCAATCTCGATCAAGGCAAGTTATCTGAATGAAACCGAGGAAGACCCGGGTTAGATTCCCGTGGCCGAACTACCTGACCCATGGGTTCTTTCGGGGGTCTTCCCAGGTCACTAGGCAAATGCTGGGTAGGTTAATTACATCCCCCGAAATTCCTGTCCCTCCATTATAATTTCATATCAACTCTCATCCGGTGGTCTCTTTCAGGGTAGAAGTGTCGGCGGGTGTCTCGGCGGTGCATGGAAGGATGGCATACTCAGAGGTAAACTACTTCCTACTCCGGTAGATCGGTTGCCTGTCTCCGCTCCTCTGCTGGCACCATTTCGGGACTGCCCGCCAGGGACCTTTAGGGCTCGGATCGCCTGCCTGGGACCTTTGGGGCTCGGGTGCTGGACTCGTTGCCGTCCCGCAGTAGGGGAGTGAGTCCGTTGTCCTGGCCTGTTGGGGAAAGTATCTATCCAAGTAAACTGTAGGGACCCTGCTCTCTGTACTGTCTTGGCTCCTTGGTTCAGCCGCCCTCTGTCTCCTTCGCCTCATCCTTCCTCCCGGGGGTGACCCAATGGAGGGCATAGGAACAATGGGCCCAGCATGGTGGCCTAAGTACCGAATCCTCTCCGTAATGAAACCCTAATCCTACCTGAATGAGGCTTCTTCCGAGGTTTTCACTAGAACTGGATTATTTTGGAAGTCTATACTCGGTCTATTGTACCTATGCTCCTAAGTCGGGCATCCCCGGAGAGGAAGCATGAGGTGAGAGAAGACATATGGGGCTATCTCAAAGACCCACGACAATGCAGAGGGTAAGGTCCTTACATTTTTACTTAGATGGAAACTTCCCTCGGCAGGCCAGGACAACGGACATCTCACCCTACTGTGGTTGGGGAACAGTTCCACCACGAGATTTGCTTCGGAGACCGGCAACCGTCCTAGGGCAGGAAGTGGTTTACTCAGAGCTTATAATCCTGCCATGCAGCGCCTAGACACCCGCCGACACTTCCACCTTAAAAGAGACCACCAGATGAGAGATGATGTAAAATGATAATGGAGATGAATGGAGGGACAGGACATTTGGAGGATGTATTTAACCTACCCAGCATTCACCTGGCGATCCAGGAAACCTCCGAAAAACCCATTGGTCAGGTAGGGGAATCTAACCCACGTCACAGCCCCTTATCCTGAAGATGAATGAGGGTAACTCTAAGGTCTATGGTCCATTTGAGCATCTTTCAACCCATTCCATTCATCGTCCGATATGACGATGGAAGACCTAAATTAGTAGTAGTAGTAGTAGTAGTAGTAGTAGTAGTAGTAGTAGTAGTAGTAGTAGTAGTAGTACTAGTAGTAGTAGTAGTAGTAGTAGTAGTAGTAGTAGTAGTAGTAGTAGTAGTAGTAGTAGTAGTAGTAGTAGTAGTAGTAGTAAGAATAACAATATCTGGTTATTGAGCAGTTATAATGACTGATCAGCAATCAATATCAACGATTCTGCCTGCTTTTTTTTATGGAACAGTGTGTTTTTCCTGTGATTCTGGTTTATTTCCCGGATTTTCGTTTACAAACATATATTTATATGTACAGTAGCGAATTATTTATCTTCCTTCCACGCGACGAAGCACCTGTCATACACTCGCGACCATATCCAAGAGCACTGCATCATTCGTGCTGATAAATTCGCGTTCACGAGTCTATGCCTAAACGACCTCGCCCACTTGTGTGACAACCTGCAACAAGAATCTTGACAGAAATGAATACTACCTTGGGAATAAAGAAAACTACACTTTGGTTTTGGGAGCATATTTAAAATTTGCAACTCTGCTCGCGTTATAGAACTAAATGCTGAGGTTTTGCTCTTTTCTTTTCTCTTTCAAATCCAAATTCTCTTTGCCTCCCACCCTTTTTCTCTATCCGTTCCTCTCTCTTTCTCTCCCTCCATCCGTGTTTCGTTTCTACTCTCACTTTCTCTTTCTCTCTTTGTAAATTGAATGTCATATGATGTCGGTCTCACTTATTCTGTTGTGTAGGCGCTGGCCTACTGATCCCAAGGTCGCGAGATCAAACCTAACGCAGCAGACCCTTGTCAGTAGACTTACTAGCACGTAAAGTATAGGACAAAATTCTGGTACACCGGTGGTATTGATATGTATCTGCACATTAAGTGTTGTTAACAACAAAATAATTTTTTTTTCATTTATACCCCGCCTTTAACTCCAATGGTCATACCGGCGGCCGTTCTCCTTTGAAACATATGAAGGTTTTAACTCGTATTCGTTGGGTTTTGATCATTAGATCACGTACACATTCACACTCTCTTTTGTACTTCCAGACACTGGGGAAGATGAGGAATTATCTTGGTCGGAGAAAAATCCCCACCCCAACCTTGGGAATCGAACCCGGGACCCCTAGCACGGCAGGCAGGTGCTCTACCGACTGAGCTACGGGGCGAGCCAAAACAATATTTATTCTATGTCACATGGTGTGTAAAACCTGCCAATTAAGCAGCTGTTTCTTGCGTTATAAGGAAGTAAAGGTTTAGCAGTCAGCAAATCTGTGCATTTTGCATGCTATTATGTAGTTCTAACTATAAGATTTTTCATGGTAATCGATTTACGCATATACATAATAACAAAGCATTGATTGATGTTGCCGTTTAAGTATTTAACTTTTTTATTAATATCTAATCTTTAATTAAAATGGTCAAATTAGCGTTCTTTTTACTTTGTAACACTGACTATTGGCAATCGTGTGATATTTTTAGGAAATTTTGTGCATTATATCGTGCACAGACACATTCACTACTCCATTCATACCCCCAGGATGTATAAGAACAGAGTAGGTATATCCTGGATAGAGTAAAATTCCATCCTACCCGGGAATCAAAATAGGGATCTTTCACGGAGCAGGGAGGTGTTCCACTTACCTAGGTCTCAAGTACTTACCCTGTCGAAATTTTTTAAATAACGAAACTTACCAAAACTATTATGCTTTATGATGTAAAAGTATGTGGAAAGAAAGAAGTAAAAAAGCGAAAGGATAACTGAACTACTTCAGTTCTTAATTTACGCTCCATTAGAAAACCAATTTTTGGGCAAGAGGTGTTCTGAATGCATTATTGTATGAAAGATTGTTACCCATTATTGTCATTTGATGGATAGAGTTAACATGAAAAATTCCTTGCCATGGCCGGGATTTGAACCACGGAAACCAGGAGATCCGTGGTTCAAATCCCGGCCATGGCATTGAATTTTTCATGTTGACTCTATCCATTCAAATATCTTAGCCTATATACGGCTAGTGTGGAGAAATGATTAATTTCCATCAATTAACTAAACTTATTGTCATTTTCACACATAGCAATCAATGTTAAGGTACCACACAATTAGGAAAAAAATAGTTTAATTGAATCGCCTTGTACTTTTCCATAGTTGAAAAGAAAGGCACTTGTAGTGAGTTTTCTAGGCATCAGGCAGTCGTCCTTCAGATTTTGACAACGTGAAAGATCCGTAGTTCAAATCCAGAGTATAACACTGAGTTTTTGGACCTTAGTTTGTATGAAG
This sequence comes from Mantis religiosa, assembly GCA_030765055.1. Classification (NCBI taxonomy): domain Eukaryota; kingdom Metazoa; phylum Arthropoda; class Insecta; order Mantodea; family Mantidae; genus Mantis; species Mantis religiosa. Next base: position 145,544,627 of record CM060953.1, read on the forward strand.
GAACAGTTAATTGTGGCAATAAAGAAATTAAATGTACAAAGACACTAAAATCAGTATAAATGTTGGAAATGGAAGATATAGTTAACATATACGCATAAATCAAGGTGTAATGCAGTGGTGTAGTTTATCTTCTACATTGTTTTCAATTTATATATGTGATTTGATTAGGGAATGGATGTAGATATTTGTGTTGCAGCACAGTTTATGCTCAAGACGATGCTGTTTTAAGAAGAATTGTCAAAGTATTAAAAGTGAGTTATATTTCATATATAAGTACGAGTAGCTGGCATGCTTAATTTATGAGAGTACTCATTCAAATTGTTTGACATTCACCTTCCTCCAAAAGCACTTTTCTACCCTAAATTCGGGTCATCTTCAGTACTTCTCTGAGTAGTTGGAGCAGATTTCACTAAAGATGACCCGAATTTAGGGTAGAAAAGTGCTTTTGGAGGAAGGTGAATGTCAAATCTGAGTGAAATCTGCTCCAACTACTCAGAGAAGTACTGAAGATGACCCGAATTTAGGGTAGAAAAGTGCTTTTGGAGGAAGGTGAATGTCAAACAGTTTGAATGAGTACTCTCATAAATTAAGCATGCCAGCTACTTATATACGATGCTATTTGTGGATGATGAAAGTAAAACTGAAGACGAACTGCAAACAGCAGTGTATGTGAGGACTACACTTTTAAAAGTTCAACAAATAAAACAAAACAAACGGTCTTTCAAAGTAAATACACTGAGAACCAAAATTGTAGATAATTATACTATATTAGAGCAAGTCACGAGTTTTAAATACTTAGTACGCACATCAGTTTTAAGTAAAAAAAAAAAATTAAAAATAAACTGCTCACGTTTCAACAGATATTCACATAATAAACAGGAAAATTAAAACCGGAAAGGAAACTCGAGTAAATTTTTGCAAAATCATGGCCGTACCTGCTTTTCTTTGTAGATCTGAAACATGTATATTAACACAAGCTGACAAAGAAAAGCTACAGGGTGCTGAAATAAGGTTCATAAGATCAGTTAAAGTATGCATCCCTTCAGATGAAAAAGTTATATATTATAGAAATGAATGGAAACAACAAATAGAAAGAACGTCAACAGAGATGATCCAAAGAAAACCATTTTACTACAGCCCTAAAGTAAGTAGACAATCGGGAAGACCAGGAAACGACAGTGAGATGCATTTTGAAGCCGGAACAGCGACATTTGAATAAGAAGAAGATATCTTATTTAATATTTGATATTTATTTGTAGAGTTTCCATTCCAGTTTCACTACAATGAGTTTACCATCGAACATGCACTATTATACATCCTCTACAAATACATGAAATAGCTAACCCAAGATTTACTCAGGTCCCCTGGCCATAAGCTTCTGTTTTCCTCAGCAGCTTGGTGTCATTTCTTCTTGACCTTCGCTTCTTTTAACCGAATCCACTTTTCTCTTAACCTATATAAGAATTATCCTATACATCTACTTTTCTTTTCACCCATCCCCGTTAGCAAGCGCAACGCCAATATCTCTTTACTCACTCTGTCCCATTTCATATCCAATACTTTTGTCCTGTAATTTGTTAACTCCTTACATTCTATCAGGTAATGAACAGTGCTCTCTTCATGTCCACAAAATTTACATATCCGTACCTCATTTCTTCTCACCCCTTTTAGATATATTATTCCTACTCTCATCAATGCTATGCCTTCTGTTTTAGTTTTGTCACAATGATCTATATATTTTCCCTACCCCATTCTGTTTTTAATTGTTTATAAAATTTCAAAGATATCTTTTCTTCTATACTTTCCCATATCTCCTGCTTATCAATGTCTTGTACTCTGGTTCTCACTTCCTTCCAAAACCCGCTATGATTTATCTCCCCTGCTCCCCATAAATCTCCCATACCTATCTTCAATTCCATTCCCTCCAGTTCCGACCACCAACTATTTATGTTCTTAATGATTTTCTGTTGCTTCATGCACAGATTCAATAATTCCCCTTTCTGCCCTTTAATACACTTATATCAGAATTTCATGATTCTCTCTATTATTATTTCCTTCCATTTTGTATTACCCAACTCAAGTAACGCCACTTCTCTTGGTGCCGATTTCGGCATTCTAGTAGTTCTTTGCAAAACAATCCATACACCTTTTATAATAGTGCACCTATCTCTGATGTGGCCTATACCTCCGCTGGAGGAAGAAGAAGAAGAAGAAGAAGAAGAAGAAGAAGAAGAAGAAGAAGAAGAAGAAGAAGAAGAAGAAGAAGAAGAAGAAGAAGAAGAAGAAGAAGAAGAAGAAGAAGAAGAAGAAGAAGAAGAAGAAGAAGAAGAAGAAGAAGAAGAAGAAGAAGAAGAAGAAGAAGAAGAAGAAGAAGAAGAAGAAGAAGAAGAAGAAGAAGAAGAAGAAGAAGAAGAAGAAGAAGAAGAAGAAGAAGAAGAAGAAGAAGAAGAAGAAGAAGAAGAAGAAGAAGAAGAAGAAGAAGAAGAAGAAGAAGAAGAAGAAGAAGAAGAAGAAGAAGAAGAAGAAGAAGAAGAAGAAGAAGAAGAAGAAGAAGAAGAAGAAGAAGAAGAAGAAGAAGAAGAAGAAGAAGAAGAAGAAGAAGAAGAAGAAGAAGAAGAAGAAGAAGAAGAAGAAGAAGAAGAAGAAGAAGAAGAAGAAGAAGAAGAAGAAGAAGAAGAAGAAGAAGAAGAAGAAGAAGAAGAAGAAGAAGAAGAAGAAGAAGAAGAAGAAGAAGAAGAAGAAGAAGAAGAAGAAGAAGAAGAAGAAGAAGAAGAAGAAGAAGAAGAAGAAGAAGAAGAAGAAGAAGAAGAAGAAGAAGAAGAAGAAGAAGAAGAAGAAGAAGAAGAAGAAGAAGAAGAAGAAGAAGAAGAAGAAGAAGAAGAAGAAGAAGAAGAAGAAGAAGAAGAAGAAGAAGAAGAAGAAGAAGAAGAAGAAGAAGAAGAAGAAGAAGAAGAAGAAGAAGAAGAAGAAGAAGAAGAAGAAGAAGAAGAAGAAGAAGAAGAAATAAGTTAAGTTATTCCACTTGAAACTCTTGGTAAGTTAGGTCGATTTCCTCATGCAATTTACAGATCTAGACTATTGCGAGCTTCTTCTGTTGCAGCTGCATCGTGAATGGTTCAGCCTGAGCTTATGTTAATTTTACATCTTCAATCTGATTGAAGCCCTAGTTTCTTCTCCCGATAGATAGATATACATATTACCCATCTTGCAAAATGACTAGCGAACAAAAACTGGTTCAATAATGAACAAAGGCGGTTGATCTGTATCCGTATTCACCGTTACACGCAAGCCCACAAAAACCAATGGCGTGTGCCCTTCACAATACAATACCCACATCTGACCTTATGGAAGAACATCCTTTTCTCTTCTTCAGAAGGAGGAGAGGAGAAGAGCGCATTCCTTTAGCAAGGACGCTGCACTAAATACCGCTCTCGCTTCAGTGACAGTACCTGAAGCCATTGCTTCGTATCCCTCCTTGCTTTTCCGTGACGTAACTGCCCATAAGTAACTCGTAATTTGCAACCAATATACTAGAAATTTCTCTAGACTAAGCCCCCACCCTTTTCAGTTGCGTCCTCCAACTATGCATAAAATGGGTGAAATGATGCTCAAATGAGCCCAGGGAACATAAATATCAGAGTTACCCGACATTCATCTTTCAGAATAAGGGAAAACCCAGGTAAAACATCATCCAGATAACTTGCCCTGAGCGAGATTCGAACTCGGAACCTCTTGGAGGACGTGAGGTGCGTTACACTTGATAGCTAGAACTTTCTATAGCTAGAACCGTAATTAAGTACCCTTAGCACCGAAGAGTGTCAAAGCAAGTGACTATTTTGCTTTCCATTTAGGCGTTTTACAACAGCTATAGCAAATAACATATATTTTATTTTAATTTATTTATTTTAGGTAGCATGAACAACTAGGTCATGAGCGACCATGTAGATATAAAAACAAAATGTGTATTGTGCTTCAATACAGACATATTGGAAACAGCATATGAATAATAACAGTAATACAATAATTACAATACAGTATGGCAAACACTTTATTAATAATGGTAGTATTCGAGTATGTGTGTGTGTGTGTGTGCGTGTGTTTGTGTGTGTGTTGTAAAACTCACAATGACGTAGGTAGTTTTATGCTAGGTATAAAATGAACATGTTGAAAACAGATGTGGAATTGTTCAGTACTTTCTTTTGTTGTGAAGAAACTTTCCATTTTTGTTGTAAATATTACACTACAGTAGTTGCACAAAGTGCCTTGACTTTTATTTAGGAGGTGCTCATGCGACAATTTCGAATGACGCAATTCGTAAACTGTTACAGAATATCTGGTCCTTTAAGTTCTTTCGGTAGATTTGATTGCCGTTGAAAACTGTGTTTCTGATTTCTGAAAGCCTATTGGGGTAGTTTCTTAACCATTTAGGATTCCACAACTTCTTGTTTAGGCTGCTGAGATGTGTTTTAAGATTGGTGTGAGAGACTGTTTTTTCCGTGTGACTGGGAAAGTGTTGTAGCTTCCTTGGCTGCTTTGTCGGCTTGTTCATTGCCAATAATGCCATTGTGGGATCGTAGGTGTCCACAAAAAGATAACTTGTCAGTTGCCATGAATTATATTACAAAGCTGCTTGATTTCTTCAATTGTTGCTTCTTGGTGTGGCTTAGGATACTTTCAATTACACTTCGTGAACCTGTATAAATTAGAAATTTTAGTTCATTGGAATTTTTAATTACTTCTAAGGCCTTCCTAATTGCAAACGCTTCACAAAAGAAAAACGAGCTTATATCATTTAGTTTATATATAAAATACTTTCAGTGGACAGGTTAGACCTCCTAAATATATCCAAGCAACCATGCTTTTAATAAAGGTTTACAAGATAATGCTTCACCTTTAATAGAACAACGTATATATTTCCATGATCATTCAATATTTATTATTACTATAATTATTACCACAGTTACATTGTCATTGTATTGTTACATCTATGGCTAAGGAATACTCAGGAAACTATCAAATTTTATAAATTTAGGACCAAGGCTCACTCTGGGCACTTGTCTTGTTCACATGTTTTGAAGTTCCGAATTCCGCTGAGTGGCTAAATTAGCAGCTGGCGGACTGCTCGCGTGTTTTTAACACCAGAAGGTGACCGCACGTATTTTTAGAAATATGACTTACGGTTACGTCAATTTGGCTTAATATGATTGGGGGATGGCTACGTAATGTCCTAATTCGGGACCATCGACGCGGTAACGACGCCGAGTTGACGCGTTAACGTCATAGGTCACCCACATATTTAAGATCATTGATTTCAATCATGGGGTTGCAGTTCAGGCTCATTTCAGTACAAGCTCAGTTGAGTACAAGTCAGTTGTTGGGGTCAGTTCTTGTCAGTGCAGTTCAGGGTCAGCTCACGCCATGCCGCCCTCGAGAGATGGCGACGCCATGTATCCTGAGCCATACGCGAAACACCGCACCATTAAGGCAAGCCCTTGGAAATCAGTGATATGTTATAGTATCACTACTTTCACCCCTAAGCCCCTTCAGGGCTAAAGAAAGGTTTCGTAATACATTTGTACTACCAATCATAATTAGTATATAGTAAACGGGGTTAAAAATAGAGCGTACTAACTTGTATTGTTCCCGTCTCCGGAGTTCTCTCATCTACTTCCTAGCTCCTAGCTCGCGTTCCCATTTCGCCCTACCATCTGGTCCCCCTCACCTAACGTAACAGTATACAACTGCATATCCGGTACCACTTGAAGAACGAAACCCATCAGTGTAAAGCTTGCTGAAGTCTTTGAATTTACCTACTGTTTCATTGAAGAGAGCTTTATAAATGCACACATTAGTTTCTCTTTTTTGATTTGCCATTAAAGATGTATCAAGTTTTGGACGAACTATTTGCAATGGTGGTACGTTTGGAAAATGTCATTTTGTCTAGCGTATGTCGCACTACAGCGCTAAATAAACCATTCTTGAAACACGAGAATTCAAAACTAGTACACAAGTCAGACAGCCATAACTCACATATCCTAATAAGGAACACCATTTATATTTTCAATGACACGTACAGGAAGTATAACACTTGCATTTTATCCAAAGATATTTTAAAGGAAGGAAGGAGGGAAGGAGGGAAGGAAGGAAGGAGGGAAGGAAGGAGGGAAGGAAGGAAGGAGGGAAGGAAGGAGGGAAGGAGGGAAGGAGGGAAGGAGGGAAGGAGGGAGGGAGGGGAGGAGGGAGGGAAGGAGGGAAGGAGGGAAGGAGGGAAGGAGGGAAGGAGGGAAGGAAGGAGGGAAGGAGGGAAGGAGGGAAGGAAGGAAGGAAGGAAGGAAGGAAGAGGGAGAGACAGAGAGAGAAAGAAAGAAAGTGGGAGAGAGTATAACAAAGGGAGCTTGGTTAAATACCATATTTTGTATTAAATTCAGTATCTTGCAATATTATTGATGCCCAGAAATATTTTCCAAAAAAATCACCCCAACATAAATTGCAGTAGACGTTAATATTAATGTTTCACTTATTTTCACTAGGAGCTGCTAATATAAATTATGTTTAAGAATTTTGGAAAACAAGATGTGCCTCTGAAATCCTTTTTATTTGATTAATTACTTTTGTACACCTGGAAACATTGTAAGATACATCAAAACATACATCCAAAAATTAAAATACAATATTTGTGATTATGTGTACATTTATTCGTATTGGTAGCAATTTTCGAAATATTTCATGTAACAGTTTAAACCTTTACGAAGTTTCATCTAAGGGCTATTCTTGAAAGTTTGCGATCTTTGCCCCTCTTTTCATTTCGTCACGAACAAATATTTGAGCACTGTTTGGCATGCTGTAACTGTTCTGACATCTTTGGTTATATATGTGAATTTACAGTTGGTAAAAATGTATAACACAGCTTTTAAAAATTAATTGTACTGTTACTCACAGAAAATATTGCACCCTTTTCAAAACTGCAATATCGAGCTCTCAGCAGAAGAACACGTTTTGAGTACAACTGAATCTAACACCAAAAAAAAAATTTGCAAAAAGTATTCGTGGTGTATGTGTGTGTGGGGCGTGGGGGGGGGAGAGAATGAATAAATAGTTCGCTGGTACAGCTGTTTCTTTTATTGGTTAAGGAATTTCCCAAACATATAAATGCATCAAATGAAATTATGAAGCAGTGACATGTAGACACAAGGCAAATATATATAGCCTTAAGAATAGTCAATCTTCTATGAAAAGATTGCTTTGTGATGGCTTCAACATTCCATTACCTTTGGATAATAACAGGTGAATGTTTTCTATACTATATTTTCTTTATTATATTTTAAATCATTTAACGAGAGTGATAGACGAAGTGTGCATATTATAGAGCTGTAAATAGTTTTAATAATCTTTATAACATTACAATAATCCACCTTCAGAGGTCGAAACTAATTTTAATTTGTTTCCTTCTTAATTACGTATATAAGGATATATTAAAGCCAAATAACTTTATTTATCATTACTGTATGAAATGAGAACATGTTTCTTTGTTTCTAAGTTCTTCCTCCATCTCTTAGAGTTTGAAAGTTTCAAAAATGTATTTATAATGAAGAGGACTTCACAGGATATTCCCAGAAAATTTAAAATATGCATTTTGTTTCTCATGCAAATGACTTAATCATATAATTATTTTGGTCAAAATCGTTGTAGTATTTTAAAGATTAGTTTCGAGCAGGGAATTTCTTGAAAATCATTGTGTCACATTCTTTTTTTCTAAAAATACTTTCTATTTCATCCAGAGAGATTCATACATGTATTAGCAGTGAAACATCATTGTCGTATTTTTGGTGGAATCTACACTTTCTCTACTCATAGACAAGTACGTAGTAAAATGCCTATTGTATTGTTGACCAATATTCCGTTTGTCAGTTGTTTTGTTCAGCTGTTACATAATCATCCATCCTGATGTTCTTAGTTGAATGTGTAATGTTCTTAGTTGAATGTGTAATGAAAAATCAAAGGTATTTGTGTTACGTGAAATTTAATTTCAAGCCTCAGAGCATAACATACTGTCACTATGAATATATTTTCAACTTGAACTCTGAGAATTTAGAAACGGAAAGGAAATACTGTGAAACTTTGAATCACGACATAATTCATTCACACAATGGCCTATAAAACATTCTTTTCATGGCCACCCGAAAGTTTTGTAAAGAACAACTGCCACCCACGTGTTTATGTCGTCATATCAAGTTCCATGGCCAGCTATTTAAGTTACGTTTTTACACTTCCACGCCTCTTTAACATTCCAAACCACTTCCTTAATTTGTCCACAATGCTTTCTTAAACAGGACGTAAACACGGCTGCGTAAAATGATGGGGTTTCAAGGTCTGTTGTTTTCTTCTGAAACATGTAAGAACATACCTTTCGTAGTAAACATAGGAATGTCTGATACAACTGTCGTAATAAATATAGCGTCGTGTTGATAAAACAGCTGATAGGTTACGTAATAAACGTCTGTGGAGCGGCAGACATTGAAGAGGTAGGGAGTGCTTTCAATGTTCATCACGAGTTGGTTCTGCAAATTACAGAGACCAATAAGGCTTAAGGGTATCGATGTATGTGCCAAAGAGATGCACAAAACATTTTTTTTAATTTAACATACGTCACGACTTGCCTCCAACGTAATTTTCTGTATTCGTTGCAGCCAACGTGTTTACAAGTGACAAATGAATGGCAAATTAACATTTCACAAAAGTATTTGAAAATTCAAACAAATAACAACAAATATTCATTTATAGTTAATGCTACATAAATATGTTTCACGTGATTTTAGTGACGGCTATATTTGGAAAGGTAGAATCAAGTAGAAAAATTCAGTGTCGTAACGAGGATCTGAAGAAGGATCTTTTGGTGTCATCCAGTTGCTCTATATTTGTTATTTAGTAAGTCTGTGTACATCATTTAGCTTTACTATAGAAAAGTATGCAAAATTTAACTTCAATAAAGGAACTTCACGGACTTTTGGTAGAGAATTCTAGATATGCACTTAATTCTGCATGTAAATACCTTTTTATTTATTACTTATTTACTATCCAAAAGAAGTAACCCTATTTTACCAGTAAGATCAAAATAAAAGATCATGATAATAATTATAACGTTTTAAACATTTGACCAATAAAGTGAAACATTTTTTTAAGGAATACATTACGCAACGGTGTTTGAAGATCTTTATTACAGTATGAAAGATGTTGAATAAGATTATATCTCTTTTTGGAATGAAGATCACATCTAAATATTAAGTGTTCAACACTTTCATCAGCGCTTTCACATTTACAGAGGTATCCATCAGGACAGTGTATATGAAATCATCGAAAGTAAGTTTCAAATTTCCCATGTCCGGTGGCAAACTGGGTCAAAATAAAATTAGGCGAAAAGTACTTGCAGCTTACACGATCATTAACAGTAGGAAAAAATAAATTTCGTGTGATCTGTCCTTTATCGCTATTTATCCAAGTGCTGTTCCACATTTCTCTTTTCAATATTTTTTTAACAAATGTAATTGTAGACTTATTAAAACTGAATTCCATTTGGGATAATGCGTGACGCTTAGCAATTTACACAGCTCTAACACATATGATACACGCGTGATTGATGTTTGTTATAATATCGTTCCTTATTTTGGTAGCAAGTGAATATGTAGTGTTTTTATCTTCGAAAACACTGACAGATGCCTGGGACTCTCATGAATCATGAATCATGTAAGTATCTTAAACTCGGGGTATCTTAATCAATACTGTTAGAGTTTTGATAAAATAAAAAATGACAAACTTTTTACCGTGTGAAGAGAACTTAGGTATGGGAACCTTATTGAAATTTCGAGGATGTTGAAATTACATACCATTGGTACCTATTCATTTTTTCCCTTTTTAAAAGCCCTTTTATTCACATAAACATTGTGTATATTGGAAGTTAATGTCAGAGGTTCTACTCCCATTACTCCTGGACCCTTAGGACCAAGGACCCGGGCCTTCTTCGACCAGGGAGTTACCGAGCTGTCCCAAAAGGGCGTCCGGTGCCTCCGTGGGGCTTTCCATAGGGCAAGACCTACAGACTAACAAGCGTAACGCGTCCTGTGGACTCAAGACGGGATGGAAGTGGATACGCCACTTACGCGCGCCAACTCCAAAATGGGAAGGCTACCGATATGACCTTGGTGGGGCCGCCTAGTGATCTAGCACACCTTCTACTAGCTATGCTGGCTACTACGCGGGAATATTAATGGCTTTCCTCAACCCCGTCCGGAGACGTACCCGATCTCCCAAGGGTATCGGGAACCACTGCCCCCTCGAGTCCAACCCAATCCGAACAACTCCCTATTAGGGAGGGGCTCGAATGTTCGGCCCGAGGTTCCTCTAGTAACGTCAGAGTGTGTATATTGGAAGTGTAGAGTCAAACTGACCAATGCAATGCCATAGCCAGGATTTGAACCACGAAACTTCCGGTCTCCACCCGGCTGCACTTAACCATGGCCAGCATACCAGCATGGCATTAAATTCTCTGACTTGGCTAGTGTGAAAGATCAATTAATTTCCATCAACTAAACAGAAAACATGTCCTGTTGTGAAACACTCATATGGCCTTCGCTGCACTCCATCTCTTAGTAGCGTAGATGGTAGCATGTCTGCCTCACGTTCAAGAGGTCCCGAGTTCAAATCTCGGTCAGGATGAGTTACCTGGATAATGTTTTATCCTTCAAGACTAATGTCAGGTAATTCTAAGCTCACTGGACCCTGGACTCATTTGAGCATCATTTCACCCAATTCATTCACCGTCCGATATGACTTAACGTTGGAGGACGTAAATTACACACAAAAAAACTATCTCTTATTAGTGTGTGTACAAATTATCCTTAAGGGAGTTTATCTTTCTACTCCATTTTACTCGAGATAAAACTCTTGAACAAATAGCTCCATTACAAATTTCATTATAAATGAATAAGGAAATAAGATAAGAGCGGGTGATTAGGTTTGGTGGGTGACTTAGTTTTACAAAACCTGCTCCCTAGGGAACGTTGTGTATTGTGTTGGAGCGACCTTCGTGGGCTAATACGCTAATTACCTGAGACAGTTAAATGTGTAATGCAATCGTGTTTCTTCAGTCTAAATGAGAATTGAGCTTCTTTTACGGAAAGGAGTTATGCAATTGCTTCATTTCTGACATTTTGTTATTTTTTAAATTCGTTTATGATAGATTTTATATCGCATGTGTAACTGTGTGAGTGACGTGGGAAAGAAGCATTTTTTTTTAAAATTTACGTTCTCCAACGTTAAGTCACATCGGACGATGAATAAATTGCCTGAAATGATAGTCAAATTATTCTGGGGTCCATGGAGCTTAGACTTACCTGACATTGGTCTATCAGGATAAGGGAAAAACCCCGGAAAAAGCCATATCCAGGTAATTCACCCTGACCGAGATTCAAACTCGGGACCTCTTGAACGTGAATTCATGTGTGTAAAATATGTGTCAGTTGCATAAAGATATAAATATACAAGTTTGGAAATTTGTCGAAAATAATGCATTTTATTCTTATGATTGCATTATGTACTGAAATTGAATATTCCACATTTTTTCTTTCCATTCCGATTCGTCCGCTATGACAATGCTATTCATCCAATAGTGGACGATTAGGATTAGTTTCCGCTTGCCCGCCTCGGTAGCGTAGGTGGTAGCGTGTCTGCCTCACGTTCAAGAGGTCCCCTCGTATCCGAAAAAAATGAAATGTGTAGTTTTTAACGCCCGCTTTTACCACATACGGCATCGCAGGCGATGACACTGATGATACATGAGATGAAGATGGAGCTCCGGTGGAATGAGATGGCGGGGGAAACCGGAGATCCCGGAGAAAACCCACCCCGGCGCCGTGTTGTCCACCACAAATCTCACTTTGCGGTCGCCTGGGATCGAACCCGGGCCGCCTTGGTGAGAGCCAAGCGGTCTAACCACTGAGCCACGGCGGGCCATCCCCGTATCCGAGATACATCGTTTGTAGCGACTTGCTTTTGTAAGTACTTCAGTCCCAATCTTTATCATTTAACTCTTATTATGTAAGTTAATTGATGAAAATAAATCATTTCTTCATAATAGCCGTATATAGACTAAGATTTGGATAGAGTCAACCTGAAAAATTCAATGCCATGGCTCGGATACGAGATCCCCTAGTGGTTTTCCTGGAAAATGTTTGAGTCAACTGGAGAATTTAATGTCATGAGGACAAGTTGGCCATGGTAGCTTAATGGGTAAAAGCGACTGAACAGAAACCAGGAGATCTGTGGTTCAAATCCTTGTGGTGGCATTGAATGTTTCAGGTTGACTCTATCTATCCAAAACCTTAGCCTATATAGGGCTACTGTGAAGAAATGATTAATTTCCATCAATTAACTTAAGTAATAAGAATTAAATGATGAAGCCTGGGACTCAAGTACTTACAATAGTAAGTCACCACAAACGCTGTGCCCGCTTCGGTAGCGTAGATGGTATGGTGTTTGCCTCACGTTCAAGAGGTTCCGAGTTCGAATCTCGGTCGGGGTGAGTTACCTGGATAAGGCTTTTACGGGATTTTCCCTTATCCTTCAAGACGAATGTCGGGTAACTCTAAGCTCCATGGACCCCGGACTCATTTTCAGCATTATTTTACCGAATTCATTCACCGTCCGATATGACTTAACGTTGGAGGAGTTAAATTAAAAAAATACGAACGGTGTATTTCGGATGCGAGAGCCCCTAGAGCTTTACCGGGGATATATGTGAGTCAACTGGAGAATTTAATGTTATGACGGCAAGCTGGCCATGGTAGCTTAATAGGTATGAGCGACTGGACGGAAACCAGGAGATCCGTGGTTCAAATCCTGGCCATGGAATTGAATTTTTCAGGTTGACTCTATCTATCCAAAACCTTAGCATATATACAGTTAGTGTGAAGACATGATTAATTTCCATCATTTAACTTAAATAATAAGAGTTAAATGATGAAGCCTGAGACTCAAGTACTTAAAATAGTAAGTCACCACGAACGGTGTATCTCGGATGCGAGAGCCGCTAGTGGTTTACCGGGAAATATATGAGTCAACTGGAGAATTTAATGTCATAACGGCAAGTTGGCCATGGTAGCTCAATGGGTAAGAGCAACTGGACGGAAACCAGGATATCTGTGGTTCAAATCCCGGACATGGCATTGAATTTTTCAGGTTTATAAGCTGTTTCGGAAAATTCAATTTAGGAATTTTTTCCTGTGGTTATCTTTAATATGTGATTATTTAATCAAAGTTATTGGAGCCATTTTTTTGTAAAATAAAATATCTTCTTTTAAACTGCTTTTTCAGGTTCAAAATACCTACCTACATACTTTCGAGACATCTAATTTTGTGTTGATGGAATACTCCCTTACGATATACAGATAGACTGTGAGAATAGTTTGTAGAGATATAAATGTAGACAGAGATATAAATGTAACATATTTTTATTTAGTGGATTACTAATTTGACCTCTCCTGTCATCGTAAAACGGATCGGCGTCCTTTACACGCGCATTCCTGCCAGAACACAATGGTGCAAACAAGTAACCACCTTCACGACAGTTAAATACTCCCATTGTTCGTGTATCATTAAAGACAACGTATCGATGAAAATGTCAGATATGTGCGGCCTCAAAAAGATGTCGGCTTCATCTTTGTAACATCGATATTACAAAACGTATTTCCTGACGGACCATTTGTTCACTGACGTGATGACGGATGATAACTTTAATGAGCGCTAAATGTGGAGATTCCCTGTGGCAATTAGTTGCGTTCAATCAAGTGTCAAATTACATCCTTATAAGACCACCACTTTGAACTATGAGCTTTGGGCTGAAAGTTGACGTCAGATGATGCAGATTAACCCGTTTTGTTAGTCCTTAGAAATAATGTTACTAGGGGTAAAATATTTATTTTCAATATATCAAGTTTTCCTGTTACATAAATATGATAACTAGAGGATGTAGAGCACTTCACTTCAATATTTCACTGCAGGTACGAGACATATTTCTGGTAAAAGGCTCCAGAAAAGCATAACAAACAATTAAATGCCGTATGAATAGCAAACTTAATTCAAATTCAAGAATGTTACATGAAGATTTTTACTCATCCACCGTGGTCCAAAGGCAAACAATGGTCTCTGGTTCACAAGGTCAGGAGTTCAAATCCGACGTATGTTAATATTTTTGGGGGGCGTAAAGATCTTAAGAATAGATTCATTCAGATGGCAAATAAAGCCGGTGATCCCATGTCGTACATTTGTGGCACGTAAAAGAACCTCAGGCCTGATAACGAGGCCTATGAGCAAAATCAAAGGAATCGTTCATCTACAACGCAGAAAGGGACACCGAGAACCCAATAGTTAAAAAGCTTGTACAAATAGAACTCAATAAAAACTCAATATAATAGCTGCTTAAAACACCGTTCCAGAATGTGGATTAGGCAGGTACAGGAACAACGTCACGTGCCTCACGCTATCGAAGTTCGCAGGTGGGTGACACAGCGTGCCGCCTGCTGTAGCTGTTTGTAAACATACCGACATACTCCACGGTAGCTTGCTAATATTAAGAATTTCTTTGGCTTGTGAAACCGCAATTAAGAAGCTATTCTTTAGTTATTTGTTTGTGAGTGTTTAACGTGTTCCAATGTTCCGTTATAACAGTGATGACGGCAAATAAGCTGGTGAACATATGCAACTTAGACTTTTCAGAGGGAAGTTAAAATTAGTGAGGTTGAGAATGGAAACATTAAATAACAAAAAGAACAGAGAACAATATCATATAATTGTAGATAAAGTTAACCAAAGCTGGATGCCTTATGCAATGAGGCAGGCATTTTATTTCACTGGTTTAAAAATACTACGTACAGTATTTGTAACTGAAAAGGAAGCTGTTTATTTTACAGTAACTGGTTAGAAGCACTGTACAATTAAGATCATAGCAAAATGACCAACCTTGAAACTGTCCGAGTCATTAGTCGACCGTTTCGTGACCATTTCGACCATTAGTCGACCGCTTGCCCTTTGCTCCATTACCTGGAAAGTAGGCTAGGGTCACTGATAATAAGCAAGGAGTAATGCTTTTGCTTTCGTGACCGGTGCGTCCCAATAACAACTTTTGAGGTTCGCACACCAGTGGTTCCTACGCTGCCTAATCACAAAATAATGTAATATTTAATGCTGCATAAAATTATATCTAAGAGAATTTCGAAGCTACGACACCGAAATTCGGAATAGTTAAGTTATAAACTACGAAACGGCTATATTCGTTCGGCATCGTTTTGGAACAACCTGTATCAAGATTTCCTTATTATGGAACATTTTTTTCGTTGTTGCTGGTTTACTCAAAATGGCTCTAAATGACATTAACTTTTTGAATTACTGATAAAACTGAAAGTTTACCACACTCTCAGATCCCGTAAAATTTAGAATTTATCGACCTGAATATACAAATATATTCATACTTTTAAGTGTTAATTTCTTATTCTTTTGTTTCTCGTAATATCACGCAAAAGTATGGAATTTCTAAGCTAACATTTTAAAGATTTGATTATCGCTTAAGTGTTCTCTATCTGTTTGTTTGCAAGGAAAACTGTAATTAAGCATTTCTATAAACTTATATCTGAGTATCATGAATTAAAAAAGGAAATATTTCTAAAATAGTTTTATAAGAGATAAAGTAAAGAGGAAATTCTTGAAATCTTGAAAATCTCTCTTTTAATATTAAAATAACTACAATTACTCTACGGGTATACATTCAGAAAACCATGGTGTAATCTCAATAATTTCCCCAAATGTTTCCCTCATATTTTAAGGCTATGTGCATAGAAGTGCCTCTTATCTTTATAAAATTGTTTGTCTGGAAATTATTTTAAAACAGCTTACCTATAATTATATATTTTATTCATAATGTAATATTGTTGTTAATTCGGCTTTTTGTCTTGGCTAAAGCCACTTGCATTCCAGTGTAAAATCTTTAAATAACTTATAGCAGTCTCCATCCGAAGATCCGATTGGGAGACTATTACTCCGGAATATTTTGCTATGGGAAGCACTTTCGCAGTCTTTTTTTTTTTTCCCCTCGGATTCTAAAGTAGCAGTTCAGGCTAAATCGTTGCGCACTTTCGCAGTCCTTTTTTTTCCCTCGGATTCTAAGGCTGCAATTCAGGCTATAGCAACCACATCCAAACCAAAGATGGAAAAGGTTCTAGAAATACAAAATACAATGTGGACCATTAAAAACTTGGAAATCATGTAGTTCTCTAATATATTCAGAACATTTGTGGAGTTCAGGGGAATTGGAAGGTCTGGTATATTAGCAAAGAAAGGATGTAGCATTGAACAGAAAGAACCAAACGCCTGTTCATACGAATCAAGAAGGATTATAAGGAAAAAAATGGTAATTACAAATCTGGACTAACTGAAAAAATTGATAACCGAGATATGAAAATGCTTTTAGAAAATCCCTCTGTAATTCCGGAATTGCCACGTAAATCTGCTGCTGCCACAATGACGTCTACATAGGGCATGATTGCCTAGAAGTATATATCCACGGAATTGGCATACTAACTTCTCCAAATTTTCTATTGTGCTCTCATGATATACTTATAGAAATGGATAGAGAGGATCTACAACACTGAGCAGTTTTACAAAACTATCAAGATATAAATTCTAAATATTGGGAAGCCAGAAGAAGAATGAATTCATTGTTGACTCTAGACCATCAGGGCACACACACATATTTTATTCTACCATAGCTGCCCCTAGTGAGTTGAAAACAGCATCGAAACATCCGTGAAATAATCGATTTTCATTTTCTCCACTACTTACTTGTAGTAGAGAGAGTATTGTCTCAGTCAGAAGTTGTATATCGAATTCCTTTGGAAATATTATTTTGAGGTCCATAAGACCGCTTCCACACAATAGAGTGCTAGTTCACGGTGTATGGCCATGCACATTAAATCGCGGCAACGTTAAGTCGGATAAGTAACAAATTTTATATTTCAGTTTTTCTCTGCTTAAGCATAGCAGACAAAGATAAAAAAAATCGATCTGAAGCCAAGCTCTACATAGAATGCTTTCCTTATTTTTTATTTGCGTATATGAAGTCTATAAAAAGCTCTTTGACCTGAATGAATCTATATAACTGGTAAAACATAAGAGATATAGAAAACATTGATGTACTTGATGTGTGAAGTTCACTGAGATGTAAAAATTAATGTTTTAACTACCTACCCATTTTCCTTCTGGGGTGTCGAGATGTTGGCTGTATCTCCTTCCTGTATCAGCTGGATGATCGCTCATCTCTGCCTTGAGTATGTAGGCGTGAGGACGGCAGTTGGGTTGGCAGCCCCAGGTACAATTCGGGCTGTTACTACTTCCTATACTAAGTACATATTTTGAAGTTTGCTGAGTCCAAAGAAAAAGCACTTTTATTTCGTCTACAAACTACCCAAAGTAGAAAAAAACATTTTATTTCACATGAACTTTTCCAGTCATTCTATAACAATCTATTCTGGTCTGGTGGAGCCGTTTCCGGACCGCAATAGGGTAAACTGCCAGTTGCACCGGCCGGGAAGTTTCCAACTGGTAAAGTATGGGACCCTGTCCTCTGCCCTGTCGTGGCTCCTTGGAACGGACACCCTCTCTCTTCTCTCGCTTCATCCTTCCTACCGGGGATACCCCGCTTGGGGCTTAAGTACTATAAACCACAGACTTCGGAGCCGAATCCCCTCCTTAGGGTAATCCAATGCGATCCAAGACCAGTAATTCAAATCTTCTCCTAAATTTGGCTCGGGACCCCGAGATCGCCTATCCCATACCTAACGTAGTATACCTCTAAGAGTTAAGTAGGGGAGAAAAGAAAACTAGTTACAAGAAGAAATAAACTGCTTAGGAATAATTTATTTAGGTATAGGTATTTCTTATTTAAAGTCATATTTTATATCACTTTAGGAGAAAGAAAGGTACTGATTCTGCTACAAGACTTAGTAGTAGAAATTAATTGCTCTTTCACACTTACTGTGTTTAGGAAACAAATTGATAAAGTAGAATCAGATTAAAAGTTACAATGCTATATCAATTATTTGAACCACGAATCTTTCAATCTTTTCCCTGTAGCTCTAACCATTGAGCTACCATGGCTACATTTCAGCTCGATATTAAATTCTCTAGCTGACTCCATTTTTACTTTCTCTGTTACGTATTTAGAACAAATATGGAACGCTTTGAATTCCATCAAAAAATTCAATATCGAAATTTCACCGGAAAAGCTTGTTTTGGGATTCCCTGTATGTGTGTGTGCGTGTCCGTGTATCAGTCTATAATCAGACGACCTGATTTTTAAGGAAATTTACCTATCCCAGATTGCCCTTTACACGGAATATATTTCTAGAATTTCGACTCTAAAAGTAGCCCTAACGAGTTTTATTAAAATACCATATGTTTGAGTTATTTTCATAGCAATAGGTACTCCTCATTCTGGATGACTTTTTGATAAATGGTAAAACATGACATAAACGAAATCTTACTGTAAAAAAAACATGTTAAATACATGATTTATGATACCTTTTGATAACCATTATTTGTCTGAATTTTCTAGTCTTATTCTTTCCTCAAATGGAGAGTAGTAATTCATGATTAATCTTTTTGGATACGCCAGGAAACGAAATTTCAAACACGTAGTAGTGACCAGCTTTAAAATATTAAACTATCGATTTCCCAAATTTCTCTTGCACCTACAAGAAAATTAGTAATAAGATAGTTTTTACAGATGTTTACTTGCATTTTCATGAATCAACTAGGGTAAGAAGCATTTGTAATAGTTTGCATAGCAGTAGAGATCAAGTGAGTGCAACATATTAGTTTTTTTTATTTTTAGTCTTATTTTGGTATTAACCATGTTTATCGTATTATAGGTTTGAATCTTAAAATATTTTATACCTCTTTGAGAAAAATGTTGTTAACGGCGCAGCCAGTTACAGGGTCATATCCGTTGCCGGTATGTGGAATTTCGTCGCGTAAGAGTTCTGTTAATTGTCAGTAAATCTACTAATGGTGCTATCGCTTTTAAACACACTAAAAACCATTGGTCGCAATCGGACTTTTTCATACCACGATATCCTTTACATTATTTCATTTCATTCTAATTTTTAAACCATATTTCAATTGTGTTTTCAGCTCGTGGTCGGTGTCAGGCAAATGGGGCGGATGCTTGCTTATTGTAAATGTTGTTTCGGCGATGGGCATCATTATGTAGTCGCCTTCCTCACGAGG
Source organism: Mantis religiosa (assembly GCA_030765055.1). Classification (NCBI taxonomy): domain Eukaryota; kingdom Metazoa; phylum Arthropoda; class Insecta; order Mantodea; family Mantidae; genus Mantis; species Mantis religiosa. The sequence goes on from CM060953.1 coordinate 145,563,956, forward strand.
GCGGAGGATCTTGTTCATCACCGGACCCAGGGTGTTAGTGTCTGTTCAACGGCTCCTGGTGTCTGTTACAAATAGGGGTATTTTGGGTTTACCTCACCCAAGGCAGTATCAGGGCTTGTTTCGCCCTCTTCAGCCGGCATGCTTATTTTATTTTATATGGGAGAGAGACGGCTATTTTAAGGACAGTTTGCAGACATTTTTATTTGTTTGAGTCATTGGATAATGGTTATTATTTAATTTATAGACACTTAATTTGTTGCTATATTGTTATTGTTAGGGATTCCCGTGCGTCTGTGGCTTATGTGCTGGTAAGCCTGTGACCTTCTGCGGTTCCTTCCTCAGGGTGTAAACCGTAATATATCTGTGTGGAGGTAGCAATGCACGAGATGGCCCGCACTTAACTGAGCTACGAAGGCAGACATAAGTTAAAAGATCTTAATAATGAAACGTTATCTTTTTTGTTTTTTCAAGTATAAATTTCTTTCAGGAGTAGCTCGACATTTTTGTGCGTGCACTAATTTTGCTCAAAGCCCTTTTTGTCACCTTTGAGGCTCGTTTACATACCGTAAATATATGAAACTGTATCATCGGCTTTACTTCCTTTCCGAAGGATATACTGATCTCTCTGATCTCTCTCTCTCTCTCTCTCTCTCTCTCTCTCTCTCTCTCTCTCTCTCTCTCTCTCTCTCTCTCTCTCTCTCTCTCTCTCTCTCTCTCTCTCTCTCTCTCTCTCTCTCTCTCTCTCTCTCTGTCTCTCTCTGTCTCTCTCTCTCACACACACACACACAAATGTTTTCCTTTTATTTTTTCAGAACACCTCAAACGTAGAATAAAATGTAGACATAAATTTATTTTTGCATGGAGCGTAATGCCATCTCTACCTCCTATGACCGTGGTAGAGAAAGTAATGAGCCTTTGATAAATAATTTGTGGAAGAGATAAAATTAGACCATAGTTAAAGAAAGTAAGAATAACTCATCAGGTTTCCAAGGACAGGAGATTCAAACCTGACGGGGGATTAACTTACTTCGGACGTAAAAATTCTTAGCTTGGCTTCCTTCGATAGAGAAGTAAAGCCGGTGGTTGCGTGTCATCCTTTTACGGTACGTGAAAAAAAACTCAAGCCTGATAAAGAGACCTCTGAGCAAAATTAAGCGATATTTCACATTCAATATAGAATGGGACGCTGAGAAGTAGAGGTGTTAAAAAAACGTCCATAAATAACAAATAAAATATATCAGGTTTTAATAATAATATTATTGCTGTGGCTCAAGTTTCATCAAATTTATCATAGGCCTCACGCTTAACCGCACACAGCAGATATGGGCGTTCTACCAGTGCAGTAGGTGAGGGAATAGTGTGAGAGGGAGAGAAATGAGAGCAGTGCTAGATGAGGAATGGTTCGCTAGAGGAGCCCACGAGCAGCCATTGCCTCTATGCTAGCGATGAACTTCAGAATGGCAATATAGACCCATAAGTCGCAGAACTATTCTTTTATTCTGCTGTAGTAACACTATCTTAAATAATTATCTAAAATAATAATAATAATAATAATAATAATAATAATAATAATAATAATAATAATAATAATAATAATAATAATAATAATAATAATAATAATAATAATAATAATAATAATAATATCACTAGAGATTAGAAATAGCCTATTATATCCATGTCTCCAGTGCTCCGTCGCGTAGAGGGTCGCCGGTTCCAGTCCCACCTTGGGCATGGATGTTTATGTGAATAGTGAATATTTGTGAAACTAGGAAAACAGATAAGAAAATAAACGGAAATAGTGAAAAATCGGTTAAATAAGAAAATAAAGAAAAATTATACCTATATACATAGATATATATTTATATACATAGATATATATTTATATTAAAAAAATATACCATTAAGGGCAAAGGCCTCCTATATTTTGACTAGCTGTGCTGTCTCCAAGCTATTCCGTGTTGGGTTTGTGTCGGTTTCTGTCATTTTCTCTTGTTTCTATTCGCACTTATTCAGTCGCACTCGCCTACTCCTACGTTTGCACTTGTATTTTGTCACCCATGGATCTCCACTTCCATCTGTCTCAAGTAGTTGTAGACCACTGCTGTCCTGCTTGGGCTCTGTAGAAATTTAATCATGTCCATTAAATATATTATGTTTTAATTATTAACTTTACCGAAAAGCGGGCAGTCGTAAACACTAGATATCAGAATCAAAATGTAAGTAATATTGCCAAAACTATTAATCGTTTTTTAATTCTTTTTCACTATATAAACTTCTGTTAGAACTACAATGTTACACTTCTAATATAAAGATAATATGGCAATACTTTCGACAGTAAAGTACAAGTCTGCTATTGACTTAGTTTTTATTGATTATTTTTAAGATTGTCTCTGTGGTCTGGCTTGCGTAAAAGTTCAGAGGACTGGATTCATTCCTGGCTGAACGATGCACTATTCATCCTTCCTACAGCCTGGAAAATGACTGAGAGTATGAGGATGTTTGAATTTTGTTTATAAAGAAAACCCATCATAAACAAATCTTTAACTATGCAATATAGGCCTCTATATTGATATTGAGGCCCCTTGCATACAAAAAAAAAAAAATAATAATAATAATAATAATAATAATAATAATAATAATAATAATAATAATAATAATAATAATAATAATAATAATAATAATAATAATAATAATAATAATAATAATAATAATAATAATAATAATAATAATAATAATAATAATAATAATAATAATAATAATAATAATAATAATAATAATAATTAATAATAATAATAATAATAATTAATAATAATAATAATAATAATAATAATAATAATAATAATAATAATAATAATAATAATAATAATAATAATAATAATAATAATAATAATAATAATAATAATAATAATAATAATAATAATAATAATAATAATAATAATAATAATAATAATAATAATAATAATAATAATAATAATAATAATAATAATAATAATAATAATAATAATAATAATAATAATAATAATAATAATAATAATAATAATAATATCACTAGAGATTAGAAATAGCCTATTATATCCATGTCTCCAGTGCTCCGTCGCGTAGAGGGTCGCCGGTTCCAGTCCCACCTTGGGCATGGATGTTTATGTGAATAGTGAATATTTGTGAAACTAGGAAAACAGATAAGAAAATAAACGGAAATAGTGAAAAATCGGTTAAATAAGAAAATAAAGAAAAATTATACCTATATACATAGATATATATTTATATACATAGATATATATTTATATTAAAAAAATATACCATTAAGGGCAAAGGCCTCCTATATTTTGACTAGCTGTGCTGTCTCCAAGCTATTCCGTGTTGGGTTTGTGTCGGTTTCTGTCATTTTCTCTTGTTTCTATTCGCACTTATTCAGTCGCACTCGCCTACTCCTACGTTTGCACTTGTATTTTGTCACCCATGGATATCCACTTCCATCTGTCTCAAGTAGTTGTAGACCACTGCTGTCCTGCTTGGGCTCTGTAGAAATTTAATCATGTCCATTAAATATATTATGTTTTAATTATTAACTTTACCGAAAAGCGGGCAGTCGTAAACACTAGATATCAGAATCAAAATGTAAGTAATATTGCCAAAACTATTAATCGTTTTTTAATTCTTTTTCACTATATAAACTTCTGTTAGAACTACAATGTTACACTTCTAATATAAAGATAATATGGCAATACTTTCGACAGTAAAGTACAAGTCTGCTATTGACTTAGTTTTTATTGATTATTTTTAAGATTGTCTCTGTGGTCTGGCTTGCGTAAAAGTTCAGAGGACTGGATTCATTCCTGGCTGAACGATGCACTATTCATCCTTCCTACAGCCTGGAAAATGACTGAGAGTATGAGGATGTTTGAATTTTGTTTATAAAGAAAACCCATCATAAACAAATCTTTAACTATGCAATATAGGCCTCTATATTGATATTGAGGCCCCTTGCATACAAAAAAAAAAAAAAAAAAAAAAAAAAAAAAAAAAATAATAATAATAATAATAATAATAATAATAATAATAATAATAATAATAATAATAATAATAATAATAATAATAATAATAATAATAATAATAATAATAATAATAATAATAATAATAATAATAATAATAATAATAATAATAATAATAATAATAATAATAATAATAATAATAATAATAATAATAATAATAATAATAATAATAATAATAATAATAATAATAATAATAATAATAATAATAATAATAATAATAATAATAATAATAATAATAATAATAATAATAATAATAATAATAATAATAATAATAATAATAATAATAATAATAATAATAATAATAATAATAATAATAATAATAATAATAATAATAATAATAATAATAATAATAATAATAATAATAATAATAATAATAATAATAATATCACTAGAGATTAGAAATAGCCTATTATATCCATGTCTCCAGTGCTCCGTCGCGTAGAGGGTCGCCGGTTCCAGTCCCACCTTGGGCATGGATGTTTATGTGAATAGTGAATATTTGTGAAACTAGGAAAACAGATAAGAAAATAAACGGAAATAGTGAAAAATCGGTTAAATAAGAAAATAAAGAAAAATTATACCTATATACATAGATATATATTTATATACATAGATATATATTTATATTAAAAAAATATACCATTAAGGGCAAAGGCCTCCTATATTTTGACTAGCTGTGCTGTCTCCAAGCTATTCCGTGTTGGGTTTGTGTCGGTTTCTGTCATTTTCTCTTGTTTCTATTCGCACTTATTCAGTCGCACTCGCCTACTCCTACGTTTGCACTTGTATTTTGTCACCCATGGATCTCCACTTCCATCTGTCTCAAGTAGTTGTAGACCACTGCTGTCCTGCTTGGGCTCTGTAGAAATTTAATCATGTCCATTAAATATATTATGTTTTAATTATTAACTTTACCGAAAAGCGGGCAGTCGTAAACACTAGATATCAGAATCAAAATGTAAGTAATATTGCCAAAACTATTAATCGTTTTTTAATTCTTTTTCACTATATAAACTTCTGTTAGAACTACAATGTTACACTTCTAATATAAAGATAATATGGCAATACTTTCGACAGTAAAGTACAAGTCTGCTATTGACTTAGTTTTTATTGATTATTTTTAAGATTGTCTCTGTGGTCTGGCTTGCGTAAAAGTTCAGAGGACTGGATTCATTCCTGGCTGAACGATGCACTATTCATCCTTCCTACAGCCTGGAAAATGACTGAGAGTATGAGGATGTTTGAATTTTGTTTATAAAGAAAACCCATCATAAACAAATCTTTAACTATGCAATATAGGCCTCTATATTGATATTGAGCCCCTTGCATACAAAAAAAAAAAAAAAATAATAATAATAATAATAATAATAATAATAATAATAATAATAATAATAATAATAATAATAATAATAATAATAATAATAATAATAATAATAATAATAATAATAATAATAATAATAATAATAATAATAATAATAATAATAATAATAATAATAATAATAATAATAATAATAATAATAATAATAATAATAATAATAATAATAATAATAATAATAATAATAATAATAGTAATAATAATAATAATAATAATAATAATAATAATAATAATAATAATAATAATAATAATAATAATAATAATAATAATAATAATAATAATAATAATAATAATAATAATAATAATAATAATAATAATAATAATAATAATAATAATAATAATAATAATAAAAGAACAGTTTTAGAAAACTGTGCAGGCAAACTTGGTATTCAGCCTCTTACAAGGATGCGATACAAGTGAGGAGTTTCAAAATATCTTCCATTTTAAAATACCCTTACTGATTTTTTTTTTCGAAAATAATGTATTCTCAAACTTGCACTATAGGTTTTTATAAGGTCGCCATATGTTTAAGATATTTCAGAAACAAATGAAATGTATATGTTGAAGTTTCTAGGAGTAACTTCTGAAGCCTTGATCATAAAATGACTTTAACTGGTAACTGCGAGAGATTCACAAAATCTTACTACTGGAGACTATATATTAGGGAGGGGATTCGGTACGGAAGTCCATACTTGATCCATTATACCTATGCCCCCAAGTGAGGCACCCCAGGGAGGAAGGATGAGGCGAGAAAAGAGTCCGTCCCAAGGAGCCATGATGGTGCCCCTACACTTTACCAGTTGTAAACTCCCCGGTAGGCCAGCACAACCAACATCCCACCCTACTGTGGTCCGGAAGCGGCCCTACCAGACCGCGGTTCATACACCAGAGACCGGAGGAAGCAGTTTTACCAAGAGCATACCGTCCTGCCATGCAACGGCGAGACACCTGCCGACACTTCTACCCTTAAACAGACCATCAGATAAGAAATGATATGAAATGGAAGGACAGCAAATTTGGGGGATGTAATTAACCTACCCAGTCTTCGCCTGGTGACCCGGGGAAAACGCATGGGTCAGGTAGGTTTGCCACGGGAATCGAACCCGGACCACCCGAATGCGGGCCAGAGACGAAACTGCCTAAGTCATCCCGTTCGTTAAATCTTACTCACACAAGCACTTAAACCTCGTTAAAAGCTCACAATTTATGTCAAATGCATTTTGATGGGGATTAATAATTCTGAAATATATTTTAGTGCTGGTTAGAATTAATCAATAGTTATATTTTTCTAAAATGGGAAGTCGTTATGGAGAATAGAATTTCAAAGCCAAAAGCGACCAGATTTAAATGATTTGATTGTCGCTTGTAGCCTAGAGCATTCCCATAATCGTGTTGTGTCTACAACGAACATATAATTAAACTAGACTATGGCTTCTTGAATAAGCTAGAAAAATGAAGGTTCTTAGGAGCAATTTGCACAAAAATGAGTAGAGAAAGATTTGTGAGAGCTACACATTGGATATTATTTTTGACGTAATATTTTGTGTATCTCTTATGGTTTACCAGCTATGCAAAACTTGGCCACGCCGTGGCTCAGTGGTTAGACCGCTTGGCTCTCACCAAGGCGGCCCGGGTTCGATCCCAGGCGACCGCAAAGTGAGATTTGTGGTGGACAACACGGCGTTGGGGCGGGTTTTCTCCGGGACCTCCGGTTTCCCCCGCCATCTCATTCCACCGGTGCTCCATCTTCATCTCATGCATCATCAGTGTCATCGCCTGCGGTGCCGTATGTAGTAAAAGCGGGCGTTAAACACTACACACATTTATGCAAAACTTCTCAGAATGAAGAGGACTAAACGAAGTATTCCATAAAATGAACACATTAATTTTAATTTTACTGTTCATGAAAGTGCCTTAAACATATGCCCAAGAACATAATGAAAATCGTTATGGTGCTTTTGAGAAAGAAGAAAATTACGATAAATGTCCATGAAAAAGTAGCCTAGTCTTTGTTTCGTCTTTTTGAACTTATTTGATATTTAACTGACTTTTCTTTTTTGAGTTATAACAATTAAACAGCCATACAGCTACACACGCATACCCACACATAGACCTACTTCTAAAAAATATCATTTTTTTTGGAGGGGGGCTCTGAAGACGCATATTTCTTGTAAAGTTTCAGTGTTGAACTTTTGTCTGATTTTTATTGATTAAGGATCGGTGTTGAATTTGGGCAGTTAAATAGTCAGAATTTAAGGTCAGAATTACTGGAGATTGGATACTTTGAGCCTTTATTTCAAGAAAATTTAAAAATTGGCAATCTTGTCGAGTATTTTGTATCCAAAAAGTGGAGATCCGGGATCCGTTTGTAAGCACAGCCGTGACACGTGCAGTAGGCACCGGTTTATGCAAATACCCCAAGAGATACAAAGAATTCGCGCGGTACCCACCCTAAGAAACGGAATCCCGATCAGTGGCATTTGCTTGACTCGCTCTTGCATTCATTCAAGGACTTTCTCGGGCAAAAAGAAGCAGAAGAAGAGGCGCCTGTAGTGACGTCAGATGTAAGACCGGTTTATTTGGAAGGGAAGCATAGACGGAGGAACGTTACCAGTACTGTTAGTGTTGGTGTGTAGTGCAGCGGCATCAACATGGAGCTGCAACAACTGGCGGTGAGTGACTGACTGACATTAACCTAGTTGTGATAGGGGAACGTTCTCCTGTTGACATTTACTCACGGCCCAACTTCAATAAAGAATATGAACTTAGTTTCCCCCAAATGTTATATATCATTTATATTAATTTTTTCTAGTGCATTTTTGTATTTACTTACAATTATGTTTACGAATTAAAAGCATATATGTACAAAAACAATAAAATAGAAAATAAAAATAACAATAACAATAAAAAATTTAAAAAAAAAAGATATTTTGAGTTAAAAATTCTACAAAGGTAAAACAACTTCAGTTTCATATAATTTATCAGTAAACATTGGCGAAAAAAAGAAAATAATAATATCATTTATGAAATTCCTTTTAAGGGGAGGCACCTTTGTAAAATTCTAAAATCCAGTGTTTGCGTCACACCTGCTTGAAAATTTTGTCATTAAGTGGGTCAAAGGGAATCTAGTTGAGGTTCCAAATTTCATCTTTCTATCTTTATTAATTGTTTTTTAATATTTAGTGTTTTTGTAATGTTATTTTTGCATGTTATAAAAATATTCATACAGTTTTTATTTTTAAAAATTTAAATTTTATATTGAAGTTTATGTAAATATCAGTTATAAAATTTGATGTACTTATTAGTGTGTGTCAAGTAGTTTTGGAGAAAATAGTACTTGTACGTGAATATATTAAGTTTTCATTAAAGTTTTGTCCATTTTGAGGTTTAAAACTCAATAATAAACTTTTAAATTTCCAAATTTAACAATACTAACTTTTATTAAAAATTGAAAGTGGAGAAAAATGAATTTAAAGCTTTAGATAAAAATTACATTACTTTGTTTACTTTTAAATTACCCTGCATCATGTATAGTTCCAAGAGCTATCTGATTACCTTCTTTCTCTTAAATTTACTTAACTTAAGCTCTTTTCTAATGATTTTTCTATCTACAATATTAATACCAAAATAAAAATTATGTACTTTTTGCTGCAATTTCTTTACATAAGAAAAAGCGTTGCATTCTTTACAATTTTAATTATAAATGGTTGAAACTTTAATACTGGTTCCTTTAGATAACAGTAGTAAAATTTTGTACGCTCATTTGCCTATGTCTAATAACCTTCTCTACATAGTAGAAGTCCCCTGACCTTCATGGACCATATAATCTTATTTTACACATTCAAAGGGGTACAATTAGTCCCCTCTTCCAATAAATTATCAATTTATGTGTATGTGGGTACCATTAAATCCATTTTTAGAATTAGTCATCACTCTAATGCCCTATTCTTTCCAATAGGTAATGGATTATACATTTTCATTTTCTGCATTTCATTGGAGAATATGGAATTTGAGACCTTCTCTACCAAAAAAGAAGAAAAAAAGCATTGGCTGCTGTTTATCTAAGCCGAATAAATACAAAAGGCTGTCAAGTAAATTGCCCTCATCCCAAGCTTCTGCATGGGAAAAACGAGGAAAATTATTTTAATTTTGTTCATAATTATCTCAGAAGATCCTATGTTTAATCACTTGTCTTCCTCTAACCATTATTATTTATGTTTATACACAAAGCATAAAATGCTTTTATATAATATGTATATTTTATATACAAATGCTTCTACAAAGCATTCCTGGAGATGCTCATTTTTCTTCGACTGTATGTTTATAAGATAAACGGTTCCATAAACAATATAATTACACGTTTTGTTGTATGTACAAACCGATAGTCAACTGTTTCAACGTGGGTCCCTATATGCTTGTAGTACTAAATACATCGCGAAAATCTTGATTGGAGACAGCACTTCAAAAACAAAAAAGAAGACAAAACGTTGAAAAACGCAAACAAATAATAGAAGATGAATCATAAATAGTTGATTCTATAAAGCATGCCATCACAGACTATTCACCGACAACATTTTGTAAATGTCCTTAATATATGTTATTTTAATGTCATTAGAGTCATTTTTAGAAAATCTAAAAGAATCAAATATTTTCTATATAGGGGCAGTTCGAGGTATAGGTATTAGCTTAAAATTTCTTCTTCTTCTTCTTCTTCTTCTTCTTCTTCTTCTTCTTCTTCTTCTTCTTCTTCTTCTTCTTCTTCTTCTTCTTCTTCCCCTTTTGCCTTGCAGCTCTGGTCCCTCTAACCATTTCTTATACTGTTTTCTATCCTGTGTTTTTCTCTTCAGCTCATTCATTTACATCTCTCTCTTCCTTGCTAATTATCCAATAAATTGTTCCATTCCTTTCTCGGTCTTTCCCATCTCCTTCTTCCTTCTGATCTTGCTTCATATACTTTTCTTTTTCTTTCGCTGTTCATTCTAATTAGATATCCATACCATTTTAAATTTCTTTTCTCATCTCATCTATTAATGGGTCTATTTTTAGATTTTCTCTGGTAATTTTATTTCAAATTATAATTCCTTGTTTTCTCTTCCACTTTCATCAAATATTTCATTTCTCGGGATGTTATTCTACGTTTATGTTAGTCTAGCATTACTCACGTATCTGATTCATACAATAATGTGGACACATTTCTTTCTTTCCGATTATTATGTTGCAGATCTGATAGTAGACATTATTTGCCTTATTCACTCTAATGTTTATTTCAACATATATTATGTTGTCAGTGAATATTATTGTGCCTAGATAGTTTAGAGTATCAATTTGTTCTAATTTTTCGTGATTCCATTCAAGTTTTATATTTTCGTTTTCCCAAATCTTTATTCCTTTACTTTTATTTGTATTAATTTTCATTCTTCTTTCTTCCAAAGTCCATGGCCATTTTTTTACCCCTTGTTGTAAATCTTGAACATTATTGCTTAAAATTTCACGTCACAAATAACAAACATGTTTGTTTGTTCGTTGTTTTCTTTGCGTTATTCTGTTTACATACACATACGTACACTCATAATCTCTTTTTAAAATAAAAAAATGAATTTATATTAATAATAACAAGAGCAATACGAAAATATTTCAAAATTCATGGGAATATCGTTAGAAGTCTGCTTTACTCTGAATGCACATTTTATGGTTGGGTAGTACAGGTATAAACGTTTTTTGTCAGTAACAGTTTCCAACAAATTCATTGCTCTTTTAAGTGCTAAAGTTGTTATTCCTTCGTTTCTCGGAATGTTATGAAAGGAGCCTAGAATTTCAAAGTCAAATTTAGTGACTCCTTTTCAGAGTTCACTTCCACTTGTAGATATAGAACGAAAATTGTAAAAGAAATTATTTCTGGAACGTTTATCCTGATTACAAGAAGTATACAAAAAATAATTGTAAGCATAACTATTTTTGTATTGTTATACCTATTCAATATATTTTATGACTTTAATAATTAGTAAATTAAACATTCTTCCACACTAGCCTTATGCAGACAAAGATTTGGATAGACAGAATCAGACTGAAAAATTCAATGCCATAGCCGTGATTTGAACCACGGATCTCCTATCTATTAACCTAATAGTGGTAACTATGAAGTCTGGGACTTAAGTACTTAAAGCACAGTAAGTCGCCACAAAAGTGCGTCATTGAATATGGAATCCCAATTGCTTTATTGGGGAAAATACGAGTCATTTGGAGAATTTAATGTCATGCTAGCATGTTTGCCGTGGTAGCTCAATGATTAAGAGCAACCGGACGGAGACTGGAAGATTCGTGACTCAAATCCAGGCTATGACACTGAATTTTTCAGTCTGACTTGACCTATTCAAATTTTAAGCATTGATTCTAGGGCTGGGACTAGAACCACGAATTTTCATTCATCCCAGGCTTGCTCTTCCTTCATCAGTTAATATATTGAAATTCACATATAAGCACTAAACGTTCTTAGGTATTTCAGTCATTAGATATCATACCTCAAAGAGAGCTTTTAATGTTACAAGTATTTTACATTTCCAGGAATAATGTTATTAACATTAATCATACTTATGATTAAAAATTTCAAATCCTGAACTAATAACGGTAGCTTTTTTAAGATTTATACAACATATTTAACATAATACAAATACGATACAGCCCAAATTTTATCAGTTTAACTTCAATAGTCTGTAAAATATGGTCATATTTATTTATTTTTGGTTACGTCACCTAAAAAGCCCCTTGTGACAGAATAATTTAAATCTTGGTCAAATATTTTAACAACAGGTTCCCAATACATCATTTTTTGAATTTGCTCTAGGCTTCTCTGTGTCTCAATAACTTCAGGCTCCAAAAATTTTTAGAGCTATGAATATGATTCTTTTGCCCAAAATTTGAACTTTTTTGTGTTTTGAAGTAAAGCAAGTGAGCTTTACGCATCTCATAATAAACCCCAGGGCAATTTCTATTCACTGTGACTGTTTGAACGTATCTAGCAAGATTCATTAGTCTAACACTAAAACTGAGAGCAAGGAGCATCTTAAATGATGAAAAATGCTAAAATGATCAATTTCGAGAAAACATGGATACCAATTTATATTTCATATCTAACACTAAATTCACGTAACTTTCAAACTAGATTACAGCATATAAAGATGGCTAGTGGATGCTATCTAAGCATTTTTTGGATTCAGGAAGACATACACTGTTTTATAGACTAAAAAGAGGAAAAGGCGATTTTTTGAAAATGTTCATCAAATTTCAGTCTTCTATATTCCTAAATGTGTCTTTATAATAATTCCTTTATACTAGCGATGTGAAGCCATTAGGATGTCAAGTTTAATCGAATTGAAAATTCTATGCCAATTCAGTTCCAGAGACTCGAACCATTTATGTCATTTCTCAAGTCAAAATATAAAACCGATTAAGCATTTTTGAGAAAAGAAAAATAAGAAAATGTTTTGTGTAAGACATTTTAAGTAAGGATATAAGGATAGTAATAGTTCTGTAGCGTGGTAAGATGTCTATTATTTTAATATATTAAGGACACTGTCAATTGTCAGGATTATATCAGCGACCGGTGTGTGTCCGCCTCGGTGGCGTAGATGGTATCGTGTCAGGGTGAGTTACCTGGATAATTTTTTCCAGGGCTTTCCCTTATCCTGAAAAACGAATGCCGGTAACTCCAAGCTCTATGGACCCTGGTTTCCTATGGGCATCATTTCACCCATTTCATTCAACGTTCGATTGGACATAATGTTGGAGGACGTAAATTGCAACAAATAAAGGAGACCGGTGTGTCGAAATTTCGTCCCATAAAGTTTTTGTTTACCTTTAACCCATGATCCAAATCAATAAACCAGCATCTAGCCAACTAAGCCACCCAAACTGAAAACGCCTGGCTTAAAAACAAATTTTGGATTTCAGAGTTCTGCTGTTCACAATTGCGTCCGCATAAATGTTTATTTTTGTCTGCAAGTGCTTTTCTGTAATTTTTAGTAGATTTCGAAATAAATAAATATGTGTATACGATACATATCCAGTGAAACCTGGAGATGGAATTTTTAAATAGAATATAATATTTTACCTACCACGGACAAGTGTTAGAAAAGCAAAGCATGGCCCTAGGTGCACTCTTTTGTCTTGCATTTTACTCCTATTACATGCTACCCTCTGTCGTGAGCTAATGCATCACGCCTGACACTAAACTGCCTTAAACAGATGAAACACGATCTTTATCTTAAAGCACCTGTACAGATCTTCTCGTTGTGGTAGTCTGGTTCCATGCGTGCAAAACACCTCGGCCCTTGGAAGGTTAAATACAGTCGTGAAATCCTAGAGGGCTTTTAGAATGGTAGAAACAAGAACGTAATGTCAAATAAGAAATTTCGCATGAGCTATTCGTAGCCTTCACACTTAATAAAGAAATTTAACAGGTTGAAGCCGTATCAGGTGTTGCAACTCGTGTTGGTAAAAGGTCTGGTCCTGTGGTTCTTCATAATTAATGTTGTACCTCCCGTAACATAACTTCTCTTGGCTTCCTTACCTCAGAAACATGGATCGAATCAATTATCTCAGAACTGAGTCATTAAAATGTAGCTTTTTTGTAGTTTTGCTCACCCCTAAATTAGAGTAGCCACTTATAGTTAGTTATTATAAAGAGAGAACTTCAAATAATTTCCTTCTACTAACCACAACACGGAAATGCTAGGGTTATTTCCTGGAGGTTTCAATGCGTGGGTAAACTGGAACCTTCAGAGAAATGCTTGCTTTAAACAGTTTTCCTTATTTAGTAGCAGTACAAACTGAATTACATGTTTCATATTATTTAAAACCTCGAGAGCTAAGAGGAAATATCTCAAGAAATACTTTATATCATTGTGAAACAGAGATAGTCTCCTTAATGTGGTACATAGTTAATAAAACACTCACAAAACTTCACGTACGTAGGTAATATGTAAGAATAAAAAGGCTTTGCAGCAAAATTGGTTGGACAATTACAAATAATAATTGAATGCGTCTAAAAGTCTCTCAGAACGTTAGATATCAAGTGACAACGGAACATTTCGTTTAATAATGCTTTTAGGATACGATAGGACAGGACAAGGCAGGACAAAATAGGATAAGATAAAATAAGATAAAAAAATGATGGAGGGGATTCGGCACTGCAGCCATTCTTGATCTATTGTACCTAGAACATCTCGTGAGGAAGGATGAGGCTAGAGCAGACAGAGATCGGCTGGTCCAAGGAGTCACGATAGTACAGAGGGCCGGGTACTCACACTTTACACTTTACCAGTTACGCTGAAAGAGACCACCACATGAGCGTGTATGAAATGATAATGGAGATGAATTTGAGGGACAGGAAATTCTGGGAAACTAATTAACTTACACAGTATTCGCCTGGCGACCCTGGAAAACACAGAAAAATCCTAAGGATCCGGTTGGCCGGCCACGGGAATCGAACCTCCCGAATAGAGCGAGACGAAACCGCGTGAGCTATTCCTTCATTTTAATGTTGTTTATAGTATTATAAGCTTGAAGGGAATGTAATTAAACATCAAGCGATATTACCTAAACTGCGCCAATATAAATTTAAACAAGCATTATTATTAATGCAGTGTAATTATATTCGTATAGTCTTATTCAAATTTCTAATGCGATACTTTCAGATAACTTTATTTAGTAATTACCAACTCAGAAATAGCATGCAAATATGTAATAGTTGCAAAATATCTTGCACTGAAATATAATAAATTAAGAAACACAAATTGCAAAAGTTAAAGTGTGTCACAAATACAAGGGGGAACCCAAAAGAAACCGGATTGTTGTCATAAAAATTTTATTGATGAAGCTTTTTACAAAATTACCTCAGACACCTTCAAAATGCTCTCCATTACATGCGATGCACTTGTCAAGTCTCTTTTCCCACTGTTGGGAGCATGTTTGGAACTCTTCAAGTTTGATATGGTCCAGTGCCCTTTGCGAAGCTGTTTTTACCGCCTCAACATCGTCACAACACTCTCCTTTTAGCGTTTTTTTTCATTCGTGGAAATAGGAAAAAGTCGCACGGGGCAAGGTCCGGTGAATACGGAGCGTGGGGAATGACAGACCACCTCTGAGATACCAAATAGTGGGCCACTCGTAGGGCCATGTGTGCTGGAGCGTTATCGTGATGCAGAAACCAGTCACCTGATCGCCAAAGTTCCGGGCGTTTCCTCCTCACGTCCTCTCGCAGACGCCTTAAGACATCCAAGTAAATGTGCTGGTTAAAAGTCTGGCCAGGGGGGACGAATTCCCGATGCTCAATTCCGCAAACATCAAAAAAGACAGTGATCATCGTCTTCACATTTGACCTCACTTGTCTTCCATTTTTTGGGTGGGGGGGGGGAGTCTGGGGTCTGGGAGAGTTGGCTTGACGTTTGCTTGGTTTCTGGGTCATTCCCGTAACACCAACTCTCATCCCCAGTAATGACTTTGTTCAAGAAGTTTGGATCACGTGCAATCTCTGTTTTCAAGTCCTGACACAAGTTCATGCGGATGGTTTTGTACTCCTGTGTGAGAGGGCGCGGAACTAATTTAGCAGCAACACGTCTTATGTGCAAATCCTCCCTCAAAGTCCGCTGGCACGAGCTCCAACTGATTCCTGTCGTTGCTGAAATTTGGTCGATCGTTTGGCGACGATCTTCGTTGATCTTTTGGCGGACCTTTTCAATGTTCTCTTCATTTCGCGATGTTGAAGTGCGTCCAGAACGAGCTTGGTCTTCAACACATATCTCACCACGTTTAAAGCGCCCAAACCACTCGAAAACCTGTGTGTGGCTCATAGCGTCCTCCTGGAAAGCTTCCTGAAGCATTTGGTGTGTCTCCGCTGCAAGCTTTTTAAGCAGGAAACAAAATGACAAACACACTCTTTGCTCTTTTAAAGTTGCCATAACGACTTCGCAGAGGTAACCCGCCAACAGTCAGAGAAACACAATACCACACTTGCACGTTCAGCTCTACATTGACGCCGTCTGCACAGCTGTTTCATGAAGGTCTCTAGTAACACCATCTAGCGTGACAAACCTGCAATACGTCTACGAGTGGCAGCGCCCTCGGAGTCCGGTTTCTTTTGGGTTCTCCCTCGTATTTGGGAAGGATTTATATTTTTCTTCTTCTTCAACTTTCCTAGTTGTACCACTATCGTGGTGTTAGGGGATTCTTGTTCCTCTATCCCTTTTTAGGTCGGTCCTGAGGAACCGAAGCTTTGGATCCAATAGAGAACCGGAATAGGTGATCAGTCCAATGCCTGGTGTGAAGGTGAAGGAAGTGAATGATAGTATGGGGGTGAGATGAATGGTAGGAAGGATGGTGATGGAGCGATTAGTGGAATGCTGACGGGGGAAAAATAAAAAAGTAACAAAAATGATAAAATCTGCATTACTGTGCCTTGGTATCTAGTTTCTAAACCAAGGCATAATATCCACCGATTTTATTCCCATTTTATACTTTATTTATTAAATACATCCAATTGTTGTAGATACAGATTATATTATGAAACCTAACCACCCATCTAAACTAATCTATTGCTACTGTTTCCAGTAACTTACAGTTAAATCTAATTGTATTTCTGCTCAACAGTCCTATAAGAAAAAAATGTAACAATTCAATATAAATTAAACTATTATCACATTTTTATTTGTACTAAATAATAATTAGACTGTTGGTACTACACTATATAAGTTTTACAATTTTAGCCCGGTATCCATACCCTTCCTCAACAAGTTACATGATTTGACATCAGGAAAAGGAGCTGTTCATCGTTTCGTCGTTTGTTCCATCCTATCTTTTATTCATTTGAAATATCTCCTTCCTCGTCTAATTGGACCGTGTGCCTGCTTCAATCCTGCCCGTGAAAATCCAGTTGCCTTCGTCTGTTAATTCTCAATCGTCCTGTTCCTGGCTAGTTATTGGGAATGTAGATAATATTCCTCCTGCTGCTCTACTTGTCTCCTTTGTCTTAATCTAGTAGATCTCCTTAGTTGTGGTTGATGTAGGCCCTAAACGTTGATGTAAGCCCAGTTGTTTCTCTTGTAGATATCTGCCGTAACTCAGTTTGGATACTATGCCTGCCGTGTGTTCTAATATTCTGTTATCTTATTTATTTCTGATTATTGTTGATATTTGTTTTTCAAATAATTGTTGCCGTTGATCCTGAAATTCTGATCTGTAATTTTGGCATTCAAATAAGACATGTTCAGGTGTATCCCGTAGTCCACAAAGCTCACAATTATCACATCTTTTCTTGTTGATCCTCTTATAATAAGTGCCGGTACGGTCCATGACCCGACAGATAAGTCCTTGCTTGGGATCAAGATGTTGTAGTCTAACGCCCGATTTCACCAACTGATGTTAAAATCAACGTTAAAAATGTAACGTAACAAATGTCACAGCGCTAACACTAATGTTAAATTTCTTGCATTTCACCAACCTGTTTTCTGAAAATGTTAACAAACACGTGTAAACGCCAAGAAACTTGCAAATATTACAGCTATAGAAGGCTATGGATGAGTCGTAATATTTTCTGAACGTACTGCGATGCGCTTTTGTTTTCATTTTCGTCTGCACATAGATAAAACAATGGCAAATAAACAAAATCGTAAACAAAAGCCGTGAAACAAGTTTCTCTTCGATGGAGAAAGAATTGTCAATTGAATTGGTGACGAAGTGTAAGGATATCGTAGAAAATAAGAGGACGGATGCGGTGAATGTAAAAGAAAAAGATGTCACGGGGAAAATATTGGAAACGAATTAAATTCAAATGCATGTGTCACTACTACAAACACCAAACAACTTGTCAGTATTACGTAAATTTAAAACGAGGTGCGAAGGACATGTGACTTAAACGTTTCAAGACGGGAGTTGGACAATGTATTATCCACATAATTCAGTGAATTATAAAATCGCGAAGTTATTAATACTTGAAGCAAGGGCGAGATCGGCATAATCCTATCGATGCATATTCTAACTCATTGTTACGTAAATTTAAAACGAGGTGCGAAGAAGGACAAGTGACTTGAACGTTTCAAGACGGGAGGTGGACAGTGTATTTATTCATATAATTCAGTGAATTATAAAATCGCAAAGCTATTAATACTTGAAGCAAAGTTGAGATCGCCACATTCCTTTCGATGCATGTTCTAACCTCTCTTGTACTTCCGAAGTAACCTTCATAACAACATGTTTCGACAGTCTATACCTCCGTAAAAATTTTCTTCTGATAGCTCCTCAAAATCATTTCTCCTCATAGGGCGTACTCTATTACGAATGTCATTTAGATGGTCTTAAATATAGCAAATCGACGTCAACAGATGAGTTCATGCTCGTCATCTTGACTATTTACAATTTTTAAGGACTTAACATCAGAAATTTGGCTTGTTAGCTTAACAAGAGATTTAACACGAGTGTTACGCTAGCACTTGTTGGTGGAATGCAATTTTTGTTTTAACGATTGCTAAATTCGTGTTAAGTCTTAACATCTGTTGGTGAAATCGGGCATAATTTTATATATATGGAAAGATACTGTAAACCCTTCTTCCTGTTTCTAGATGATTTCATTCCTGTTGTCATAAATACATCAATACTAGGTAATATATATCTACCTCTATAAGCGTGGAAGTGATAATTGAGAAAATAATGGAGTCACATTTAACTCGTTTCCCATGTATCTCAAATTCAAGACTATTCGAAGCAAATCTAGAATAATAAACACACTACGGCTTGCATCCTCATTCATCCATAAAACTTTCAGAAATATTCCAACCAATAGTTCGAGCATTTCGTAGATATCGAAACTTCCATTTTACGTGAATCTCGCTTTGTTTGAAGGTGAACTCCGGCTTGTAAAATCCAAGACAGAGAAATTAGTTGCAAAACCTAAATGCAAAGTCATCAAATTCGTGTACTGTTAGATTAATTCAACAGGAGTGGAATTTTCTTTGAGATCGTGTCGTAGGAAATGTTTTGTTGCGATATTTACTGGAGTGAAAGGTAACGCACGAAGACCTTGAGATGGCAATAACTTTTGCATCCGTGGAGACGCGCATTCCATCTAAATGATGATCTGTTCCCGTGGCCTTAGACCAAAGCGGTAACCCTTTATAGATCCTCTATAAAGAATATCAGACTAGCTCAGATTTCCGTTCTGACCTTGTAAAGATCAACTTAGCTTATTTTTAGCATATCCTTTATGTAAGTGATGTTGTCCGCTCACCACGAACAATTTTCAGTGCATGGCATGTATAAGATAACATTACATAACAGTTTTGATATTATTACACTACCAGAGAGCTGCAAAATAATAATGTATTTAACCTTGATAATGGTAATACCATAATTATTGTTTTGGGGAAATTTACATTAGAAATTAAATCTCAATAACGTGTGTAACCAACTATGTAAAAACACAAGTCGTGATTTGTTGCTTCCAAACAGTTTTATATATACAGAGTGTTTGATGACTAAATTTAATAAAAGCAAATGCTATGTAGTCCTGCGTCATGGCGTAGTGGGCTAAGACATCATGCTTTGGTTCCCTGTCACGGATTTCGGCCTGGATTCGTTCCCACCCCTGGGATTGGGATTGAGATTTCATTACGGAGGGGATTCGATACGTAGGTCACCATGCTGGGCCCTTTGTTCCTGTGCCCCCAAGTGGGGCACTCCCGGGAGAAAGGATGAGGCGAAGGAGACAGAGGGTGGCCGACCCAAGGAGCCACGACAGTACAGAGGCCAGGGTCCCTACAGTTTACTTGGATAGAGACCTCCCCCGACAGGCCAGGACTACGAACTTTCTCCCCTACAGCGGGACGGTAACGAGCCCAGCAGCCGAGCTCTAATGGTACCAACGCAGGCGATCCAAGCCCTAAAGGTCCCTGGCTGGCCCGGCAACTGACCTACCGGAGGAGGTAGTAGTTTTCCTTAGAGCATATCATCCTGCCATGCACCGCCGATATACCCGCCGACACTTCTACCCTGAAAGAGACCACCAGATGAGAGATGATATGAAATTATAATGGAGATGAAATGGAGGGACAGGAAATTCGGGGGATGTAAGTAACCTACCCAGCATTCGCCTAGGGAAAACCCCAGAGAAAACCTATAGGTAAGGTAGGTCGGCCACGGGAATCGATCTTGAGCCTCCCGATTGCGGGCCACAGACGAAACCGCCTGAGACATCCCACTCGGTCCCACTCCTAGTGATGCGGATTTTAAGTCCCGGGTATAGGAGGTGCCCAATCAGCATCGTGAGGAAAGTGAAGAGCTTACGATAAGTAGCGGCCCTGGTCACGAAACTCAACTTTTCGGCTGAGGGTGTCGAGATCCTGACCACATCTCCTCCCCGTATCGGTTGGATGATCGCCCACCTCTACCTTACGTATGTGGGCGTGAGACCGGCAGTCAGGTTGGCAGGACCTGGTCCAATATGGACTGTAGTACCACGGGTTTAACTTTTAAATGTTACGAAATCTATATTAAACTAGAACTATCTTAAACGCTTGTAGGAGAGAAAGAGAAGTTCTTAGGCAGCTGATTGGTGGAGGAAAATTCATGGTTCATTTTAGAAAGGGTTCCCGTGGGATTCACTTGTCTTTTACATGAAATAGCTCAGGCAGTTGATGGATGGTCTGTTGTTGGCATTCGGGAGGCCGATCTAGGCCTTTTCGGGCTTTCCAGGGTCGCTAGGCGAATGCTGATTAGGTTAACTACATCCCTCGAATTTCCTGTCCCTCTATTATCATTTCACATCATCTCTCATCTGGCGGACTCTTTCAGGATAGAAGTGTCGGCGGAGGTCTCGGCGGTGTATGGCAGGATGATAAGCTCTAAGTAAACTACTTTCTTCTCCGATGGGTCGGTTACTGGTCTCCGTAACGGCTGCTGGGAGCACAGTAGGGAGGAATGTCCATTGTCCTGGCCTACCTGGGGGTTTCCATCTAAGTAACATGTAGGAACCCTGCCCTCTCTATTGTAGTGGCTCCTTTGGACGCCCGCTCTCTGTCTCCTCGCACCTCATCTTTCCTCCCGGAGCTGCACCGCTTGGGGTCGTAGGTACAATAGATCAAGACTGCTCGCAGTGTCGAATCCCATCCGTAGTAGTCCTAATCTTAATCCTACATGGTTCACACTGTAGATTCGTGCATGTGCACTAGTTCCACAATAGACTGTCACTTCACTACTTCCGCGAGGTGGCGGCGTAAGGAAATACACGCGATCTAGCTTCTTCTTCCAGATGGCTCATCGCTGTTGAGTTAGTAAAGATGCCTCTAATACATCACGTTGTCACTCACATCAGTTGTCTCATGTGTTTATGAGAACTCCTAAGTGGTTTACCGGGAAAATACGAGTCAGTTGGAGAATTTAATGTCATGTCGGCACGTTGGCCATAGTAGCACAATGGTAGTGCGGCTGGACGGAAACCAGAAGATCCGTGGTTCAAATCCCGGCTATGGCATTGAATTTTTCAGTCTCACTCTACATTTCCACAAGATGGAACTTGTCTTTACGCTTGACGTACGCGCTGCTTATCTGTTTATAGTTCTGACTGCCCGGTGTCAAATTTCGACTTAGCCATAGTCTCAGTATCACAAGTATGTAGTGCTTGTAAGCCGCAACATTATAACTTAAAATGAAGAACAGGCAAGTCGTAAGAGGATATTTCAATTAAAACTCTTAGAATTACTTATAAAACTGGTTTTAAATATACCAATGCCAGGCAAGTAGTTAAACAAATTTCAAATAATAGATTATAGATGACCTATTGCATTTCGCCGAGTGATGCATGAGAGTATTGAACTTGCCGGCCCTCATAGTCATGGTCGTTAAAGCGTATGTCTCTAGCGTTCCGCTGCGTAGAGGGGCGCGGGTTCAAGTCCCGCCTTGGGCATGGGTGTTTATTTGTATAGTGAATATTTGTGAAACTAGGAAAACAGATAAGAAAATAAACGGAAGTAATGAAAAATCGGTTAAATAAGAAAAAAAATTCATACAAACATCATGCAGATTTTTATAATTCTTTCATTCATACCAACAGATGTGTGTAGTGTTTAATGTGTAGTGTTTAACGCCCGCTTTTACTACATACGGCACCGCAGGCGATGACACTGATGATACATGAGATGAAGATGGAGCACCGGTGGAATGATATGGCGGGTGAAACCGGAGATCCCGGAGAAAACCCGCCCCAGCGCCGTGATGTCCACCACAAATCTCACTTCGCGGTCTCCTGGGATGGAACCCGGGCCGCCTTGGTGAGAGCCCTACCAACAGATTTATAAAATGTTCTCATTTTTTTTACAAAAACTGCTCTAAAATTTTTTATTAAAATAAAATGAATTTCACAGGCTGGCACGAATAAACTGAACATCTAGAATTTTATGTAAAGGCTATAAAGACTTTCATATATTTATTTTTAACCATAGAATCATAATAGACAAAGAGTTACTTCAGAAGAAATGCACAACTCATGTCAAACATCTTCGAGATAGCGTTGCTATTAGTTTGGATTTTTAATACCTTTCCCTTCCTGTTTATTTTGTATTGTTTTAAGCTTGCGGCCTTATCACTTCATATCTATTATGAGAATCCTCGTTGTTCGGTGTGTCTTATTCTTGCACCATACTACCTTATTTAGTAATGTGTACAAAGAGGCCTTAACACTAGGCTACTGCATCTACCTCTGCTTCTATAACTTCCAATAAGAGCTTTGACACCTTTCCACAAAGACTTAAATGCTAGCCAACTGAATGTTTGCTTATCCACGTGTCTGCCGTCTACTTGCTTTGAATATAATTGAATGGATGGCAGAGTATTCACTATTATCGTCTGTTTTGATGTTTAATGTTGTTTTAAACTTAAGATGGGCCTAGGAGCCGAGATATTAAATATTAAATTCAGTATTTACCTTAATAACTGAGAGGAAGCCACAAAAAGGTCTAGTAGGATTGATCAACTCATGGGATTTGAACCTCGGATCTCCTGAGTGCGACATTGACTTTTTTAAAGTACCAAAAGTCACTGTTCATTTATTTCTTCT
This sequence comes from Mantis religiosa, assembly GCA_030765055.1. Taxonomy (NCBI): domain Eukaryota; kingdom Metazoa; phylum Arthropoda; class Insecta; order Mantodea; family Mantidae; genus Mantis; species Mantis religiosa. The sequence goes on from CM060953.1 coordinate 145,587,480, forward strand.
GGTGATGCATTAGAGTAGACTTTCAAAGCCAACATCCGGCAACCCTGTTTTAAATATTTGACTGCAGCCATTGCGTTTCTCTAGTATACCCTACGATGAAATGTCAACTGTCAACGATTATTGCAAAGTTTACCTCCATTAATAGCACAACAGATATAAAATTAGACTACAGTGCTATTATTATGGATGAATTAATTATGTCCCCAAAATTTTCTCTCGCTCCATTTCATCTTCATTATTATTTCACATCATCTCTCATCTCGTAGTCTCTTTAAGGGTACTAGTGTCGGCGGTGCATTGCAAGATGATATGCTCTTGTATAAGTTTCTCCTGGAATTATGGAGAAAAATGTGGAATGGGAGATATATGGAGATTAGAAGAAAGGAACACAAGCAATGTAGGTAAATTGGTAAAATGCAGAATTGAAGATATAGAAAGACAGGAAATATGGTAAAGTCTAGAAAATGTGAAATCATTACAATGTTACAGGCAAATAAAAATAAATTGGGGACGAGAAGCATATGTAGATTACTGCAATAGACAAGAGAGGGAAGGGTTAGCTTGGATGAGAACAGGAACAATATTTCTAAGAGGTATAAGAGGTAGGGAAAAGGGAATTTTGAATTGTGTGGGGGAAAAGAAAGCATAGCACACTATGTAACAGAATGCGAGGAGGTTGCAATGTGGAGAAAAAAAGGTTTGGCAGTAAAAATGGGAGAAAGTAGAGAAGAGGATCGTTATAGTACAGCAACGCAAAGAAAGTCCCTGTAAGGAATGTGTTGTGGGACAAGGACAGCGAATGTGTGTGGCAGAGAACGCCTGCTAGACAAGAAGCAGACCGTTAAAAAAACATGCACCCTATTCACTTGTACATTAAAACCGAGAAGATTCATTCACAAAAGTAGAAGCCGTCAGAATGTTTTTGAATGGTCTGTAACTGTACTGACATGGGGTGTCATAAACCTATCCAGGGAGGGTGTGGGAAACTTCGCCAACCCCCCTGCGTCTCGTCCCTCGGAGACTTACTTTCCTGTGGAGGAGTATAGTAGCTATAAAAATGTTAACAGGAAAGGAGGAAAATAAGGTAAGAAGTATTGGCGAGTTCTTGCAGAAAGTAAAAGAAAAATGGGTCAGAAATGTAAGGAATATAAGAAAGAAAGTTGGGGGAAGAATGGGACCAATTAAGTAACAAGGAGGTATGAAGGTTAAAAGCTACCTGGCAGAGCAGAAGGCCAGGGTGTCATGTAAACCAAGGTAGCAACAAGGTAAATACAAATAAATCTAGCCAAAATTTGTAAATTGTAAAATTTTGGAATATGTACAGTAAAATTCTAATCTAATAACTTCCTCCTCCGGTAGGACGGTTTCCAGTCCCCGGCCGAACTTGTGGGCCGTTTCCAGACCACGGCGGGTAAGATGCCGTTTTTTTATTTATTTTTTTATTCACGTCCTCCAACGTCAAGTCATATCGGACGATGAATGAAACGAGTGAAATGATGCTCAAATGAGTCCAGGGTTCATAGAGCTTAGAGTTGCCCACATTCGTCTTTGAGGAAGGGAAAGCACCGGAAAAAGCCTTATCTAGGTAATTCACCTTCACCGAGATTGGAACTCGGGACCTTTTGAACGTGAGGTAGACATGCTATCATCTACGTTACGGAGGCGGGCATGTCGGTTGTCCTGGACTGCCCGGATGGGGATGGGTGCTTCAAACTTGTAAATAGTAGGGAGCCTGCAATCTGCAGTGCCACCCTCTGTTTTCTCGCACCACATCATTCCTCCCAGGGTTACCCCAATTGGGGCATAGGTACAATAGATTAAGACTGGTCGCAGTGCCAAATGCTCTCCGTATGTAGTTCAAACCAATCTAAAGATTATTATGACCCTTTTCCTTCTTTGAACACTTTGCTGATTGTTGAACGTAGTTTCAATCCATTCAACTACTTATGACAATTTTGTGAAATATAAGCTTCCACGACGGCGGCAGGGTAGTGGGAGAAACAGCTGATCACTCAACGCTGGAGATGAGTTACGCTGCATGTTCTATATTTGGACCTGCTAAGTAAAAAAAAATTCACAGATTCTTGCTAATCCCAGCACTGAAATTACCACAAAGGCTCGTTATTTGTTTCTCCTTGCACAAAACAATCTTACAAGATCTTAAAATACTAACAGTAAAACATAGGCTGCCACTGTAGAGTAACACGCATGACCACGCATTCTGTTATCCATTCTACGAACATAGCTATATGCAAAATAGACTTGATCTCAAACGGAGTTATGCCAGCCTTGTCAATTACGAAGGTAATGGTGATCTATGTGGCCTTCATCATACTCTCTTCAGCAAGGCAAACAGTCAATATCGTCTGTTACAGGTATCATCAACTAGTTGATACTAGGATCCGCTGCGATATAAAACGTTGCGAAACTGTACCTTCACTGTCTGTACAGTGTTGCTTTGAAACAAGAGTGATTTGTTGGGGGCGTGGCGTTATTGTTGTCTCTGTTGCGCTCGGCAACAGAAAATACATCGAAGAAAGTGTAACCAAATTTTACATCTTTTTTCCAAAGAATAATGGGAAGTCCAAGCGATTTCACTTTCAGATTTCAATCAGGGAAGTTCGTGACCAACCCACCGGCTATTATCTGTTTCAAATGGGAAGGTGTTTGTCCTTGAGCGCTACTAGGTGAGCAACCAATCGGAGTCCTGTGGTGTTGTCGTATTGCATTCGTGTGAGAAGCGCCAACCTAATCAATCTGTATGAAATACTATTCGTGCAAAGACAAAAATTCACATTTTGCCGAAACTGATCCATGTGGAAGTTAGAGAGTAATGTATCTAACATAACCATGAAAACCCCATATTTTTAGCTCAAATAGTTTTTCTAATACAAATAAATAAAACACTATTACCTGTATTGTAACAATAAATCGCGACGTAAGCACTGTATGAATATCATTATTGGTTGGCATGTATGCGTGTACGTATATTTGTAATTACTCAGAACTGAAACTTAAATGTTTGACATGACGTGATAAAAGAATTACCTTGAATAAGCCAATTCGAGCGAGAGAAAACAATAAATTTCCTGCTGCCCTGGCAGAACGTGTCCGGTCACATTATATCTTTGTTTATGAATGGTTCGTAATCTCTATTTACTCTAGAGAGTTCAAAGTGATTGGTGTGTATGTACTTATATATGTATATGTATATATACTTTTCATTGCTCAGAACTGAAATTTAAATTACTGGCATGACGTGATAAAAGAATTACTGTAAATAAGTCAAGGTGTTAAATTCGAGAAAGAGAAAACACTTCATTTCCTGTTAGCCTTTGTAAAGCTGTATGCTTATGTTTATGAATGAATGCTGGATAAGAAGTGTTTATTTACTCTGGAAAGTTCAGATCAATATCGTTCAGTTGTTCTTTACACAACAATAGAGTAAGAGTTAAATAGTGCAATGGCTTCTTGCGGTGACTTCAGTGGCGAGTCAAAAAGGCAATTATTGCGAGGACAGGCTCGAAGTATTGTTTTTAAGGTGTACAGGTTCTTCAAAAAATTGGACAATGAGGAATATAGAAATCAGCTCGATTTCAAAAATGCTCAACGGCTTACTGCTGAAGCGTGTGGTGTAGGTAAAACAAGTGTGTCGCGCATTTGGATTAGAAAAGCAGGTAGTTCATAAAATATAATTATAGTTATAGTATTTAAAAATATACATAATTTGCTAAAATACTTTTTCCAATTTTGATTTTGGCAACTGCATCATTGTAAAAGTTTGTAAAATATAATTCGTTTACCGTTCCATCCAGCGCCAAGCAGACGTGCATGTTGTATGGGTGTGCGAGAGAGAGGGAAATATAAAAAGAGTGGAGTAACAAGCTGGCAACGCCGAGTGCGATACGGCGTCTGATTAGCTGGACTCCAGAACCCTTCCCATTCGAAACACATAATAGTGGCAAACTCGAATCATACAGATACGTTGGGATGCCAGTGACGTTGCGAGGCAACAAGCCTTTAGTTATTTGTTTATAGAACGACTGTTTCCAGTGCAGTGAAACGGCAAACCTTGCTTTTTAGTGTTAATTCTTCGCGTATGGCAGTAATATGGCGAATGGTATAATATTAAAAATGTAATAAGAAGAATAGCATCACAATCTGCGGGTAAAAGTGACTGTGACTGTGTGATCGAGATCTTGAGTTCGGTTCTTTTGGTGAAAAATGTAACATAATTTCAACAGGAAATTTAACTTCTGATCTTGAACTTTCAAAAATTAAATCACACGATCACACATTTAATTTTGATCATTCTTGCCACCAGTGCATCAGCAGAACGATCTTTTTTTAGCGCTCCGCAGAATACACACTTATCTAAGAAACAAACTCAAAACGGACTTTCTTGAAAAGGGGTTGTTTAATAAACTTAAAAAGAAACAACAGCAAGCAACATTTGAAAACTCTGTCATTGATAATTTCTTGGAGAAGAATTGGCGCATTAAACTGAAATACACGCTGTAAACTGGAGACATTGTAAATACATTGTAATTAAGGGTCGTAACTATAATTTTTATTTATATATCTTGTTTGTTTTAGGTTATGCAACAACCCATATAATATTAATCTGGAAACCCTGCCACTCGCCAGATTAAGTCTGACGCAATCGGCAACACTTATGAATCACCCCCGCCACGCTACTGTGTTGAATACTATAAAGCTATAGCAAGTGTCGATTTGGATAAGAATACTTCTTAGTTTTAAAAAATATGATATGGTACACTCACTGATTGCCTCAACTACTGCACAAAATATTCTTACAAGCAAATATTCCTTTTGTCTACTTCACATTAATCGACATAAACATTACCTTATTGCTCCTTTCCTTCCAATTGCAAGGGAATATGGGAATATAAGCAGGCTTCAAGCGATAGTCACATGTCGTAAGAGCTGATCACTATATAATGGCTAAGAAGTTCTACTCTCTTTGCTGACCAAGAGATAAAAAAATGAATAACGACTTTCAGTTGGAAAACAAGTTTAAGTAATGGAAAATTCAGGGGAAATAAGGATACCTCTTAAGTTATACATTTACTTTATCGCAAAAAATACCTCAAATGAGGTAAGCATGGGTGAATTGAATCGCAAAAGCCCTATTTGTCATGTAAATATGAAAGCTTTAAACTTATATTGAAGTCTGGACATTCTAGATTATGTTAAATGCTCTCTTTTTTTATGAAGAATGTTCTGTATACTTTTCACTTTTATTCCGAACGGAAATTAATACTAATAGTCTGCAACTGGTGGATGAATAGGATTGGCACAGCAGACAAATCAGAATGGAAATAAAACTGGTGGAAATTTCAATTTCAGTACGTAATATAATCATGGGGGCAAAATAATACATTTCTACACTTGTATATTCATATCTTTATGCATTTCACACATATGAATTAGCATTATCCATTTTTCTGGGCTCAATTGAATATCATTTCAACAATTTCGTTTATCATCTGCTAAGACTTGACGTTGGAGGATGCAAATAAACAGGAACATTTGAATCCTCCACCTTACGTTTATCCGCTTCGCCCGCTGTTTTAGTGGTATTTCTTTTTGCCCGTTTGCAGCACTGATTAAGTAACTTAAGGATTATGGATGCATGAAAGTCTATATTTTCTTATCGCACAAGTTTTTGGAGCAATTTCAATGCCCATTCGTTATAAATATGCCTTAAAACGTACTTTAAGAATAACAAAATCACAGAAATGGAGCAATTATATACCTCCTTTCCCGAAAAGAAACTCGATTTTTCATTTAGACAGAAGAAATACAATAGTATTGTCTGAACCCATAGCTCAGTCGGTAGAACACCTGCCTGCCGTGCAAGGTGTCTCGGGTTTGATTCCCGCCAAGATAATTCCTCATCTTCCCCAGAGTCTGGAATGAGAGAGATAAGAGAGTCTGGAAGTATGAATGAGAGTGTGAATGTGTGCGTGATCTAATGATTAAAATCCAACGAATACGAGTCAACACCTTCGAAATGTTCCAAAAGAGAATGGCCACCGATATGACCATTAGAGTTAAAGGCGGGGTTGAGTCCAGAGAGTCTACTCCCATCAGTCCTGGACCCGTAGGACCAGGCGGGGTATAAAGTTTTCTTCGTTCACTAAGGTCATTCCACCCCAAAATTACAATACCGTCCCTAGATTTTGAAAAACTATTCCGAGTCGCAGGCTAATCCTTACACGCGTTTATCTTGCATGACATCCGGCACCTCGGAAGTGCGTGCCATACATATTTACGCAGCGTCTCCTCCTCGCTATAAATTCTATTTACTTAAATGTATTCCTAAATTAAATGCAGAAAAATAAACTCCAAATTTAACGATCAAATTTCGTTAAACAACTAGGAAAAGTTCTTCTAAATCCGCTGTAACTATGGTTAAAGAATGAGCTAAAGGTTATCCTTCCTATCATCAAACAGTTCAAGGTTTGGTTCTTCTGGCTGTTCCGACATCACGAAGTGATGCAACATTTCTGCCCTCCGTACTTTTGGAGTACGGGAATATCCAGCCCAACTGCCCGCCTGGATAGTGTAGATGGTGGAGCGTCGGCCTCACGTCCAAGAGGTCCCAAGTTCGAATCTTGGTGTGGGTGAGTTACCTGGATGAGGTTTTTCCGGGGTTTTCCCTTATCCTGAAAAATGAATGTCAGGAAACTCTAAGCTCTATAGACCCTTGAGCATCATTTCATTCATCGGCCGATATTACTTAACGTTGGAAGACATAAATAAAAAATCAGACCTACATAGATTGTCATATTGATCTATTAAAATAGTATGTATTCTATTTTGCAATGTAACTTGCTTTAAAAATTGCTTTTCGTAAATTGCATTCAGAAGTTTGCAATTGCAAACCTGCCTCCACTACCAGTAGAGGGCTTAGCAACTGAAATGACAGGGGAGGATGGATTCTGCCAGCACCTGGGCAGAATTTCATCTCCAAACAATCCCCAGCACGTGCCAGTGATTAGGCGCTTGGGAAAGGAAACCCGACTCCACTTCACCACCTTTTTCCAAACAGAAAAACACCTTCACTCAACCCTTTAGTCCTCATTGTCTCGAAGTCACCAGACAAGTCCCAGCCGCCCGGGTATTGGCAACAACAATAATTGCTTCTGACTACTAACGAACAATAAGAAGAGGTGTATGCCCCAAAACATCTGAAATCGTGACGTCCCTTATGTGAAAACGCCCCCTGTTTTCGTCATATACCAATTTGTTTCTGGATTGTTTGTTTTTCTGAAGAACGGAGCGCCACAGTTGCAAATGACCTCGGAGTGCAAGGACAAACTCTCACAGTTGTACTTGATCTTTATGTCTTTGCTCGTGTAACATCTTGAAATATTTAGTTTATACGCCACGCTTCATCTGTGAAGGATGCGAGATGGAGATTGGAGCGAAAACAAAAATATAATTCACAAGACTTACAAATACATTCTGATATGGTCATTGAGGAAGTTCGCTGACCAGAAGAGTTAAGATCACTGGACTCGATGGACCTTGAACCATGAAATAAAGTTATATAATTTCCCTACCAGTTACCTATGAGGAAGTAATGTATTCCACCCAAAATTTATATCGAGATTTCATAGGAAAGAAGCATGTAAGCATATGAATGTGTGATTTTCAAGAAAATTCTCAACTAGCCTAACTATTTTGATTATAACATCACAAGTTGACTTTTGCATACCTAATAAAGTGTATATGATGAATTTTCTATGAAAATCTCTTAATTGAGAATATGTTCCACACTTTCCTATGTCGAATGAACCGTAAAAGCTGTACAAAAGCTTACTATACAAATATTACACACCTTCAAGCGATCGATACTAAAATTATTTTAAAATATAGCTTGGTAAATATATGATGGCCAAGAGATAAGAAAACGAGAAACGGCTTCCCATTTGAGAAAAATTGTAAATCAGTAGTACCTCGATTATTAGGAATAACTGGGACCAGGACCGATTCAAGTTATCCAGAAAATGACGGAAGAACGATAAAAAAAACATGTATGTACATTAAATTATTTTTAACGAAGTTTATAAACTACTATCGCCACACTTTCACCTAAAAACCCATACACTGTATGTACGGCAATAGCCTGGATTTGAACTGTAAACAATATACGAGGCATGTTTTTTTAAGTCAGTACCGTTTTGCGATTCCGCCGCCGCAGCGCTACGGTTGGCGTTCCTCGCATGCGCGCTGGTTACCTACATCTCTTGTCTACGCACTGATGCCATTACAGTCTGATTCTTCATTGTATACGTTGGTTACTGAGTGTTTAAGATGCCTCCGACAATCGTGAGTCCCGCCGATTGTGAAGTACGGGCTGTTATAGGATTTCTTAGCGCTAAAGGTGTAAAACCGATCGATATTCATCGTGAGATCTGTGAAGTTTACGGACAAAACATTATAAATGATGGAATGGTAAGGAAATGGGTGAGGACATTTAAAGATGGCCGCACAAATGTGCATGATGAAGGACGGAGTGGGCTTCCTTCGGTCGTTACTGAAGATATGGTGCAGAAAGTGGACGAAAAGGTGAGAGAAAACAGACGCTTTAAAATTTCATCATCGTGCGACTATTTTCCTCAATATTCTCGTAGTGTTTTGTATCGCATTGTGACGAGAACTTGAAGTACCGGAAATTATGTTCACGTTAGGTTCCGAAAGTGTTGACGGATTTGCACAAAACCCAACGTTTAGGCAGAACATTGACTTTCCTTGAGCGGTACCACAATGAAGGTGAAGATTTTTAGACCAAATTGTTACTGGTGACGAAACATGGGTGGCCTACGTCACACCAGAATCGAAACAACAATCCATGGAATGGCAACATTCATCATCACCCACAAAAGTGAAGTTTAAGCAAACAATTTCTTCCCAGAAAATCATGTGCACAGTTTTTTGGGACAGAAAAGGAGCATTGCTAGTGGAGTTTCTGCCTCGTAATGAGACAATCAATACAGCGTCTTATTGTGAGACATTGAGCAATCTGCGTCGTGCAATCCAGAACAAAAGACGTGGCAAGTTGAGTAAGGGTATCGTTTTGCTGCGCGACAATGCCCGTCCACATGTGGCTAATCGGACCAAAGATCTCATCAAATATTTTCAATTGGAAACTCTAGATCATCCTCCATACAGCCCTGATCTGGCGCCCAGCGACTACCATTTGTTCCAGCACTTGAAGAAACATCTGGGCGGTCAGCCTCTTCAAGACGATAACGAAGTCAAAACAGTTGTGATACAGTGGTTAACACGTCAGGTGGCAGAATTTTATGAGGAGGGTATTCAAAAACTGGTGCCATGTTATGACAAGTGCCTCAATATTCCTGGAAATTACAGGCTAAGGTACAGGGTTTCATGTAAAAATAAAATTATTGCTATATCTATGCACGTCTTTTTTAATTCCAAAGCAGTAATGACTTAAAAAATATGCCTCGTAACTACAAATTAGTAGTAAAAAGCACGTGGAGCTTCCGTTGTCTCAGTTTAGTGAATCGCTTATGAGCAGCGCGATCTTGCATTCGCTTTAACATTAGAAGTTCATTTGGTAATGTTTCGGCTTCACTCTCAAAATAAAGCATCTACATCATATTAATCAAAAAATAGTTGAATTATACATTTCCTTAAGATACAAGAAATACAGGGAATGAAATGATGGTGAAATTGTTAAAATATGTACTGACTCAAAATTCCATTTTCCAAGTAAATTAAAGCTTTTAAGGAATTATTGTAATCTTTGAATCAACAACAACGAATTTCTTGGAAATGGTCAATGCAATGACAATATTTTACAAAGTAGTATATTTTAAAATCTTAATCGCATAATTAGGAAGGTATGATTTTCCTACCGGTTATCCAAAATTGTACAAAAAAATCACTTTCGACAGCTACGCTACGAAGGGTATTCGGCACGAAAGCTCAAACTTGGTCTATTGTAACTATGCTCCAAGTGGGGCACCCCCGGGGGGAAGGATGAGGCGAGAGTAGACACTGGGCGGCCGTTCCAATGAGCCAAGATAGTGCAGAAGGCAGGGTTCCTAAACTTTAGCAGTTGGAATCACCCCGTCAGGTCAGAACAACCAGCAACCTGCCCTACGGTGGTCCGGAAACGGCCCCGCCAGGCTGGGTTCGCAGACCGGAGACAGTCCTACCGGATCAGAAAGTTTTACCAAGAGCATATCATCCTGCCATGCAACGTCGAGAAATCTTGAGAGAGACCATCAGTTGATAGACGATGTCAAATAATAACGGAGATGAACTCGAGGGGCAGGGAATTCGGGGGATGTGATTACCTACCCAGCATTTGCTTGGCGATCCGGGAAACCCCAGAAATAAACACATATGTCAGGTAAGTCGGCCAAGGGAGCCGAACCCAGGTCTTCCAAGTGTGGACCACAGACGAAACAGTCTGAGCCATTTCGCTCGATAAGATTGAATAGGACTTTACAAGCTATTGGAAAAAAAAATCAAAATGTCCCTTTAAATGCCAATTAACTACCTGAAATATTTAAATATTTTAATCTAAACCATTTGAGCAATTTCTGAGAAAATCAATAATATCGAAAAACCTATCATGTTAAGGTTAGTTTACATTGAGGGGATACCCGCCTCGGTAGCGTAGACGGTAGTGTGTCTGCCTCACGTTCAAGAGGTCCCGACTTCGAATCTCGATCAGGTTGAGTTACCTGGATAAGGTTTTTTCCGGGTTTTTCCCTTATCCTTCAAGACGAATGTCACGTAGCTCTAAGCTCCATGGACCCTGGGCTCATTTGAGCGTCATTTCACTCATTCCATTCATCGTCCCATATGACTTAAAGTTGGAGAACGTAAATTACAACAACAAAAATGAGGGCACTCTTTAATTTTCATATTTTTGGGAGATTTTGAAGCACCAGGTTATACATATCTGACATTTTGTGTTTGAGTGTTACTATTTACTGACCTGACAAATATGTACACGCGGAAATTTTTATAACAATTTTTTTCTAAAACTTTATTCTGATAATCTCGAAACGTGTACTTCCCGTGAAATCAATATGACATTTCTAAGCGCAGCACAAAAGTGTCTGCTATTAGTAAGTCATGGAGAAAGTAAATATTACCGGGATACGAGTAGGGACATATGATAACGTAAAATTATTTGTTCAACAAGGTCTCTATTATTTATGACGACATTACCTATTTCTAACGCGCCTCTGGTAATTGGTTACAAAATTTACCTGATGCTCACAAGGTCCCGACACCAAGGTCATAGTGCCACCTCTTCATGTCCTACATAACCAAAGCCAAATTATGGTGTTTAAGTTATAAGCCTCTTGAACGCACCTGTTAAGGAAATTTATAGCACATACTGACGACCAATAAATACATCACCTCCAGAGACTTAAAAGATCACTGCAGTTAAGTAATTGTGTTTTAACCTGGTATATATCTTATGAAAAATTGTATTTATTATACATCGGTGACTTTAATTACCCATTATGTTATCTCTGTAACAACCTCGTGCTCTGTTACGCACATCCTTGCTTCTCTCTAATGATCGATGCAAGGACATTATCAAAAGACTGTCATATTTTGGAAGCATGTCCGCTAAACAATGCACTGTAACTTTGACAGTGACTAACTATTCCACACATTCTTAAAAAATGTACTTCACACCTAATCCTAACTCACAGTATTCTGGTAATTACAGTTCTAATTGGAAATTAATCATTCTTCCCCATTAGCCGTGTGTAGGCCATAATTTGAGTAGTTAGAGTCAGATTGAAATATTCCATGCCATAGCCGATATTTGAACTACGGATCTCACGATCGCCGTCCGGTTGCTTTAAACCATTGAGCTACTATGACCAGCATGCCAACATGATATTAAATTCTCCAACTGACTCGTATTTTTCCCGTCAAACCACTAGAGGTTCTCATATACAATGAGATACGCAGCTTTTGTGGCGTGAAAGAATGATTAATTTCTTTCAATTTACCTAATAGTGGTTTAACTATAAAGTCTGAGACTTAAGTACCTACAGCATGGTAAGTCGCCACAAACGGAGCGAATCTCATTGTATATGAGAGCCCCTGTAGGTTTAATGGGAAATATAGTATCAGTTGGATGATTTAATGTTGATGTGGCAGCTCAATGGTTAAGAGCAACCGGAAGATCCGTGGTTCAAATCCCGGCTATGGCATTGAATTTTTCATTCTGACTCCATCAATTCAAATAGTTTTAATTGTTGTATTAGTCCTTTTATGTCGTATTGCTCTTATTTCATACATTTACTATTAGACTACTAATGTCGTCTATGACCAGTATGCTAGTCTGTGGTCCGCGGAGGCCACGGGTTTCAACCCGGTGGAGGGCGATGATTTTTTTTCTTTTTTTTTTATGGTGCAAAAATCCTTAACATGACTTCCTTTGGAAGAAAATAAAGCTGGTGTCGTAGAGCTCCGTAAAAGAACCTCAAGCCTGATAAAGAGGCCTTTGAGCAAAATTAAGCGGTATTTTATACTCAATACAGAATATGATGCTGAGAACCAAGTAGTTAAAGAGCCTCCTTAAATAAAAACTCAATCTAAATTTTGAATATTTATATATTTAGTCATTATTTCGTTACGGGCACAGTATTTTATTGTTTCTGTTTATTTAGAGTGTTTTTACACATATACTATAGGTACATATTAACACCCATGCCCAAAGAGGGATTCGAACCCGCCACCCTCTATGTGGCGGACACTAGAGATATACACACTATCTTTTTTTTTTAATAAAATGGTAAAATGATGCGCAAATGAGTTTGGGGTCCATGGAGCTTAGAGTTACCCGACATTCGTCTATCAGGATAAGGGAAAACCCCGGAAGAAAAAACCTTATCCAGGTAACTCACCCTGACCGAGATTGAACTCGGAACCTCTTGAACAAGAGGCAGACACACTACCATCTACGCTACCGAGGTGGGCATACACACTAATGACCCGGTTACAAACGCGCTTTCGTTAGCGAAGTAAAATGACAAACAATATTTTAGTTTTGTTCACGACCCCCTCTACTCACTTGTTTATTTTTAACCACTTGCATAATATAAACAAAGATAGCATTTTGAAGAAATGATTGTATTGGACATTTCTTTTTTGTAGATTCAATGGAAATGGGGAAATAAAGTAAGCCATTATCATTGCATGGCCAGGATATAAAAACATACCTTGGAAAAAAAGAGGATACCTCTAAAATGCTAAACTCCACAAAAATATTAATTGGACATAAATTGTGTACCTTAACGAAATCACGTTTTATGTGCCGTAAGATTTTTCTCTGTCTCCTGCGGTTTACTTTAGAAGCTATTCCCACATAATTCAAGATATACGTTTATTATACTTTGTTTTAAAAGTATATCAAAATATGGGATTGTAATGAAAAGCGTTAAAGCTACTTTTCAGAAAATAAAAAATTTCGAGAAATGTTACATGTAAAGTGTAGTTTGGGAATCAAGGTTTGTATTTAATACGCTTATATGTTTTGAAATCGTTCGGCAGCATCCGTCTGTTCATTTAACATCGCGCCATATAATTCTTGGATCTTTCCTTCTCTCAACGTACTACTGAAGATATTTCTAAATATAAGGGAATGTATAAAAATGTAATACAAAAATGTTTCAAAAATACGAAAAGGTATACATAACATTCCAATCCAATAAAATGTGTTATCCGGGCTTTTGGGCCGTGGTCGATTGACTGAAATGGCACTTGACGTTTCGCCCGTCTCTCCGCCGGGCATCTTCAGAAGTTAAGTGCAATTTCAGCCAATCGACCACGGCCAAAAAGCCCGGATAACACATTTTATTGGATTAACGGCGGCCGTGAAAGCCCAATCATGTACAACATTTTAATTTAAGTAATATATCAAACAAATCTACAATAATTGAATCTTCTCAACTCTCACGAATACAAAGTATACTGGTCGCCAATCTAAAAAGTGATTGTCATTTCGTATGGAGAGAGAGGCGACGTTGCCGCTTATTGCTGCTACGTGGAGAGCGCGATAGGTGATTCAGTTGCGACTGCAGTTGGTATTTTATTATTATTAATTATTTATAATACTGTACACATAGACAATAGTACAGTCGTGGATCTGCATGCAAACGCTAGGACATACAAGAACACATAAATGTAAAGATCATCGTACCAAAAGAGGCATACCTGTGACATTTTGATGCTTATTGAAGTGGGAAAATCCGCTTACATAACTTTTTCCGGAAGTTTCTAATTTATACCGCAATGTCTTTCTTCTTTAAAATACCTTTCCTTCCCAATCTTAACCTTAATGCCCTTACTGATACCTACGCACGTGAAGTCCTATCAAGCACGTAGAGAATGGAATACTAGACTCCCCTTTAAATTTCTCCTCTTCGAAGTATTCTCTCACAGAGCATATTATTTCCTGTGTATGTCCTATAGTTGGAATACCTTTAACACATACAGTTTTATTTGGTTCCCGAGCACGTCCAGGTTTTCGCTTGTCACTATATTTAGACATAATTAAACATTCATTAAACACAATTACAAACGATCACAACACGCGCACAGATACATGAACTCACACACACCTAAACCAAGGCAAATTGCCACAAATAAAATGCAAAGTAACTTGCCAGTACAGGACATCTAACTGTGAGGGCATTCTGTTTATGCAGCGTTATCAGCAAGAGAAATAAAAACCTAATCCTTGTTTCACATAAGCTTGCCCCGTATCTCTTAACGGTCACGTGACCTTATCGCATCTCTTTGGCTGCGGTTGTTGTGCAGACTTGTGCGGTAAAAATTGGTTCGTTATTTAACATGGTGATATGTCTTTATATGTTGGAAGATAATTGTCAAATTTATATTTTTGTAACTGTTTTTATGAAATATATTACGCGACAGAGTTGATTCATCTGAAATGCATGTTAATTCTTAAACGAAGTAAAGAGGAGGTTCCGTTGCTCTCAAGCACATGGCACGATAGCACGTGATTTAGCGGTAGTGATGACATATTTGTTTATATGACTTTTATCACTGACCCTGTTTCGAACTGGATTAGTCGTACATCACCATTCGAAGGTGTGTTGTGCCGAGTGCGAGAGTTAAATTATTTTATTGATCGTTTATTGCGCGTGTACTTATATGTATAATGGCAGAGTCCAGCGCTAGTTTTTCGCTGAAGCATCACAAGGGAAAACCTTTACAAAGCGGCGAAAAATGAATTGTGGTGCATGTGTTTAATGCACTCACAGAGATGAATCCGTCTTTGTCAGTGAGAGAAGTCGAACAGTTGTGCCCTGAACTTACAGGTATGTTAGATGCGTAGGAACATCGCGACATGAAATTCAGACAGCAGGAAAACTCACCACTCCAGGGGTGATATTGCTGTATGGCGAAGACGTTACTTAAGGACAATCAGACTGTACCGAGATAGTCACAAAATAAAACCTTGACGAGACTTGGGTGAATGAAGAACACACGACAAGTATGGCGTGACAGGACTTTTAAGACTGAAAGACTAATAAATTAGGAGGAGTTATTGCTTTAGTTATATCAATTGCAATTTTATTTTTAATACCAGCATTTTTGCAAGGTATGTGTGCTGGTTTAAAAAATTCCAGTGGAAAAGGCCGAAGGCCTTTCATTATAAACTTGTTCCAGTTTCATTGCTCATTCATTCAATTTCAACTTGCTCAGTTTCATTATAAACTTCATTATTTTTGCATGCCTTATATTCTTATTTGTATGATTTTATCTATCTTCCTGGCACTTATGACGTTTACTGCAGGTTTCAATGTGACGGGAAGGCACCGCCTATGGCCTATGGCGCGAAAGCATTAGCCAATTAGAATGAGGGGGAAGGTAGTTGCACGCGGAGTGATACATGCTAGCGGGGCAAGGTTATATGAAACAGAGATTAGGTATTGTATTTACTGCAGCGTTTGCGTAACTCGCTCGCCCACAAGTCATTCTAAGCACGTGTTAGAATATCGGCAACCAAGGTTTAGCGTCTAACATTGTCATGGGAACGTCTCGACTCTAATTGGTCCCTCTAATCGTTACCATGACAACCGTTGTGACGTACTCATCCCCTCCCATTTATTTAGAGTGTCCTTCCATGTGATTACTGTCATTCACATTCTAGTTTGGCGACCAGTATAGTAATCAATGTTGTATATAAGAGCAGGAGGCTGTAGCTGTTGGAGGGGAGGTCCGAGTATTACAGGGTAACCACCAGAGCATATGCTCAATCAACTCTCCTGCGCCAACGTTCCGAGGTATGCGTCAGGTCCAGGACAGGACATGGTCAGGCTCGCGTCCGCCCACGGTGTCCTCGGGAAGCACAGGCCACGGTTTACAAATTGGCATGAGCCTACCTAGTGACATGACTTCCCTTTTTGTAAATTTGCTGTAGGATAGTAGATTATAATTTGTATTTAATTAATCAATAATCACTGAAAGCACTTCATAAAATAATGTTCTACGTAAATTTTTCTAAAAAATGACGTTCTCGAAGTTTAAAGCAATTAATGAGTAAAACAGCAAAACCTTTTTTAGGTAAAATGGACCCTCCTTATTCACTGCAGTATATGCTGTGGTGAGAAATTATTCACAATTTAAGGCGCTGATGACCACGTAATTGAATGTCCTTATACATCTCTATAGACATTTCACAGTTTGAGAATTGTATGGATGTTTTTAGTGAATGCCATGTGTTCTTTTCAAACTATAGCGGTCACAACTTGCTATTATTTCTCTCTTTTAGACAAATCAGAGGTATTCTGTAAATACCTGGTTAAGAAGATTGTTAGCGTCACCCTTACACCTAATAAACGTATACTGACAGTCTAGGAGGTATTTCGTAATTTGTAGCTGTGGTGGTTATGACGACAGTTAGCTTCTATGCTGTTGCACCGAAAGAACTAGATGTGCTTTGTTTTTCCAACTAATCTCAGCGTAGCTGTATTTGTTGCATCATATTTGGATTAATGTGTTCGACCATATACAAATACTAACTCATTCCACTTGCACCTATTCGACTGTGAAGCCAACATCACGCATCTACTTCTCACAGTCAACTGTTCGTTTCTTCCAACACTAATCCCTTCGAAGTATCCAAGCACCTGTAATTCGTGTTCTAATTTTATATAGGCCTTCACCTATATTCTGAAACCAGTTTGTAGATTTCCTGATGAGATATGGTAAAGTTTATTGTTATTTCTGTTACAGTAATGAATGGTGCATCAAAGGTATAAGTGAGTCTATGCAGCTTTGTTCGTGTTATATGCAGAAAATATAATTTATCATTCGAATTCCTACTATAGCAACAATGCATAGGACAATACCTCCATAAGGTCAATGTTCGAAGAGCTTTAAAGCTTCAAACATCCCCAAACTTGCCGCTGCTGCGCAAATATCTATTGATTATTATCTATCTACTAATTTAAAATTGGTACATACGCTTAGTTGGTATCTGATCTAACTGCATGATTTATAATCTGGCTCAAACAATTACTTGTTAATAACAGCCAAACATGTAACAATTAACCTGGTACTAACAGCCTTTATATTACTCTCTTGTTTTGTAATTTCTCTATTACTCTACCCTTTAACTCTCCCGATCCAGCATTTTCTGCATTTAATTTCTGGGAAAACAGTGTTACATAGAAATATGTATAATACATAGAAATATATGGCTGACAAACGTTAGAGGAAGCAGCTACTATCTCTTTTGGAGTCTGGGACTTAAGTACTTACAGCATAGTAAGTCACCACAAAAGGTGCCTGTCTCATAGCATATGAGAACCCCTAGTGGTCTACGGGAAACATACGAGCCAGTTGGAGAATTTAATGTCATGTCGGCATGTTGGCCATAGTAGCTCAGTGGTTTAGAGCAGCCGCATGCAGAGCGGGAGATCCATGGTTCAAATCCCGGCTATGGCATTGAATTTTTCAGTCTGGCTCTACTCATCCAAACCTTAGCCTACACACGGCTAGTGTGGAAGAAATGATTATTTCCATCAATTTACCTGCTTCTTGTTTAGTTTGAAGCTTTCTGTTCATCAAGAATGTATCCTTTCTCAGGTGCTCTGAGTAAAACATAAAACTATCAAACAAAAAATTTTAGCAGCTTTCATATATGCGGCGTGAAAATTTACAGCCAAATTTCCCAAACCAAGATAAACAATTATCATTATTTATTATCCTTCAAAAATACGTTTGAAATTTATTATTAAAATACCAATACTGGCTGATTTATCTGGCCAATTTTCTGTAAATGTTCTGTGAAGTATTGATTATTGTGGTTGAACTTTGCATATTTTTATTAATTGGAAACCATATACTATTACAGAACTTGCTTTTCTCTAAGAATTCTTAAACTTAATTCTTGTTCATTTATAACATTACAGATTGAAAGTCAGTTTTGCTTATGAGTTCTGTAACATTAATGTCATCCTTAGATATACTTAACATTCAAATATTTTTCAAATTTCTAGTGATGTTAAACATTTCCAATACTTTCCTTTAGCTTGGTATTAATTTCCCAACACTTCATGTTTTGATGAACTTATTTTTCATACAAAAAGGATGGGATTTCAAAGACAGCAGTAAGCCTCTTTTAAAACATTCGACTATCGCTTCACTCTCCTATGTTTGCCATGCAGGATACTCTTCTTTTAAGTCCTCCCAACCTTCACTTTTTTTTTTTTAATTTATGTCCTCCAACTTTAAGTCTTATCCGACGATGAATGAAAATGGGTGCAATGATTTTCAAATGAGCCTAAGGCTCATTAATCTCTATGGGCTTAGAGTTACCCTAAATTCGTCCTTCAGGATAAGGGAAAACTCCGGTAAAAAGCTTATCCCTATAACTCTTTCTAATCGAGATCGAACTCGGGACCACTTGACGTGAGGAAGATACGCTACCACTTAGGCTACAGAGGCGGGCGTCGGTTGTTTTTCACGATGTCTTGGAAGAAGTAAGGCAGATGTAATAGATATTTGAGTATTACTGTTCCCTTTGTAGCTAAAATGAAATGTGTAAAGCAATCACTTCTGCAAAAATTTATCTGTTAGCATGAAGTAGGGTTTGTTAAGAATACTTAAAGGATTTGAATCTAATAAGTATATCATATTTGTTTATCTTTTTTTATTAAGAAATATAACGTTTTCCTCTATTTTAGTTGAACAAACTGTGGAGGAAGTAGAAAACATATACGATCTTCCATGTAGAAGCTTCAGACTTCAAGGATTGCTGATAACCTCCGAGATAAACCTCACCTTAAAATAATCGACACACGCACAACGCGCGAGATACATAAACAAATTTGAAATTATACACAAGATATTACTGACAGATACATTTTATGAATATGAAGTGGTTATCCTCGTGGAAGATTAATGATGGCCAAACATGCTAATAACAACAATGCTGTCTGCATAACCAACTGGATGGCATCTACTGGTGATGTAGCATTCATTACTTGCGGAAAGAAATGTATAATTTACTACTCTGATCAATACGATAGTCTTCATTTTATGTTAATTATCAAGGGCATTTATATCAGGTTCTATGTATAGCCCTTGCTTTAAAAACAGGGGTGTATTTTGTCACTGTTAAATTGTAAAACTTCAATATAAATACGTAAAATATTAAACTATTAACGGTGAAGCAAACAAATATATACAAATATAACAATTTGTAACTTAAAACTCGTATACTCTTGAATAAAGATGAATTTAATAAAGAATATAAACATAGTATTAATACTGCTTTAATCAATTGTTTTAATAAAGACTTTATAAATAAAAAAATGAAAAATTCAAATATCAAAAAACTGTTAATGATATTTCTACCCTTACAAAAATAAAAGACGATTATAATTTTAAAAAATTTACTTATCCTTGGGTTAATAAACATTTTCAAAAATTTTTATAGAGTTTGGTATAACTTTAGCTCCTCAAAATAAATATAGGATTAAAAATTTATGTAGAAACCAGAACGAAAGAACATTTTCGTAACATTAAGTATAAAAAACTGATAAATCGTCCGTAGCAGATCACCTTTGGTCATTTAACCATGAAATAAATCCAGAAGTTAAATTATTAAAACAATTAAATGTTCCGATAGATGTAATGGTTTGGGAAAATATATTTATTTTAAAAAACAAACATCGCGTAGTGAATTTTGAAATACTGGCCATCGATTCTGTTTTAAAATTTGTTTTATTTTCAGATGTTGGTAGTACTAACAAGAACATATTAACATCTAGCGTTCGTAACGATGGCGACAGATTTGTTGTTTCGGGCTGACGATGTGTAAAAGTTTTACATGAAATCGCGATCCCGGACAATTTATAAGAAACCTATCATCATTTCTTAGCAGATAAGTGAATTTTTGAAGCTACAAATCGTTATATTTTTATATATTCATTATAAATGTTCAAATAGGTAAAGTGTTGAACACTTAATATTTAGATGTGATCTTCATTCCAAAAGGAGATATAATCTTATTCAACATCTTTCATACTGTAATACAGATCTTCAGACACCGTTGTTTAATATATTCCTTAAAAAATGTTGCACTTCAGCCTTTGAGCACTTTATTGGCCAATTTTTTAAAATGTTACTATTATTATCAAGTCCTGTTATTTTGATCTTTGTGTTTATGTGTTATTGTAACTAGAATCCTAACATACCTTACTGGTAAAATAGGGTTATTTCTTTTGGATAATGAATAATGAAATAATATTCATTTTGAATTTATTGAACATTGTTATCACGGGAAAATGTTTTCCTACTACATACAGATGCCGACATAAGTATTCGAAGGTAAACATATTTATTACTTATATCACTTTAAATCTACGCAGAGTAAGCATATGTAAACACAACTTGTACAAAGTAAACATGAATCTTCCATTAAACATATAAACTCATGAATAGCAACTGAAATTAATTAGCACTACAAGGAGAAATAAAACAGTTACTTTACATTTGGACATAAGTATTTGATATTACTTAGTTATCATCCCCTTTCTTTGAACTACTGCTGAAAATCGTTTGGGCATTGTCTGTAAGTGCTGTTTAGTGATTGCAGAGTCCACATTTCTCCACTCTGTTTCAAGAAGTTCTTTCAGATGGTCCTTGCTTCTGATGTGATGCTTCCTCACACACTCCTCGAGTTCCTTCCAGATGTTCTCTATAGGATTTAAATCTGTAGAGTGGGGCGGTGTCTTCAAAGTGTGAGGAGTGTTGTACACGATCCAAAGCCTTACAATTTCAGCTTTATGCTTCGGATCATTGTACTGCTGGAGTAATAATCATGCCCTAATACCAGGTTCTCTGCACTCTTTTTAAAATTGTTTTCAAGAATCCTTTTGTATTCAAATTTGTCTATGATCGCATCTATGAACACCAGTTCTCCAAAACCAGATGAAGTTATAGAACCCCATACCATCACACTACTACCACCATGTTTCACTGTAGCTACCATGTTCTTAGGTTCACATTCTGTATTTGGCAGTCTCCACACTTAAAAACGTCCATCACTGTTGTATAGGCAGAATTTGTTCTCGTCCGACCAGAGAAGTTTATCCCATAATTCTGTTGGTTTCACCACATACTGTTTAGCAAATTCTATACGCTTTTTCTTATTCATCTTATTAACATATAGTTTCTTCCTAGGAACGCGAGCATTGTACCCAGTACTATTTAAAACCCGTTCAACTGTTCTGGTGTGAAACCAGAATATTGCTCAAGGCATCCTCTAATCTCAGATGTAGTGACTCTCAGATTCTACTTCACCATTTTTATTTGTCTCCTGACTCTGGCGGTGAGTTTAGGAGTGCCATTTCTAGTTTTATTTACAACAGTATTTGTCTGTTTGAAACATCGAATTATAGAGAATACTGTTGTTTAGCTTCTGTTAATGGTTTTAGCAATTTTAGAGAGAGATTTGTTTTGTTTGTACATATTTATCACGATATTCCTCTGCTATCGTTGTCTCCTTACCTTTACGTCCCATATTACCTGTGAGTTCACAATCGGCTGAATAACTTTGAGCACACTGTCTCGAGGCATAGCATAAACACAACTGCTATGTAGTAGGGGCGTGTAGGGTACGTCCATCCACCTTTCTCTCTGTTCGATTCGGTACATTCGAATACTTATGTCCTCAAATAAGAGGGACAATAGAATAAATACAGTACAGATTGTGTAATAAATACATGCAAAGTGATATTTTAAATATTTTTTCCCGAGACACAAAAGGTTAATGCTTATATGTTTAGCAATTCAACGCAGCCAAATAAATATTACAGTATTTATAGTACGTGCATTGTTACATGCACATTCGAATACTTCTGTCGGCCTCTGTACTTCTTCAGGGTGGCTGAAGAAGTCTAATTTTTAAAATTCACAGAGACCAAACATTTTGAAAGAAATGTCCTTTCTCGAACTACATCTCACATGGAAAAACTTTTGCTTAATTTTCTCATTTCTCAAAAAAAAAAAAAATGAATAAATAATATTTCAAAGTAATAAATATGGAGTAGGGGAGATAAATGAACTTAAAGAAATCAACTGCAGTGTTCGTGGAGCCATTCAATTAGTTTGAATAACACAACCATGAGTAATTAAAACTGAATCATATACACGCTTATACACATTGAAATCTGCATGTAAGTGCAAAACACTATCTATCTGTGCATATAACACATCATTATGTTCAATTAATCTGGATGATTTCCCCACTACCTTACAATTTATCATTTTTGTAATTCTAGAAACATGTGCAGTAAATGTAGAATAGAAGTGTTTCAAAATATATTTAAGCTATAAACATAACATGCATATGCAGATATCATCTTATACAAATGTGTAGCAAGTGAATGTTTTTAACTCTCACGAGTGTAACTGGTGCTCCATGTTCTATATAAGAGCGGTTAGTGGCAGCTACAAGAGGGGAGGTCCGAAGCTACAGGGTAACACGACCACGAGTGCAACTCCAAAAAGATTTACTCCTTCGACTCTCCTGCGGCCACGCCCAGACCTCGCCAGGCCAACGAGGTCGGCGTCAAGCCCAGGATAAAACACGCCCTAGGACAACGCCAGGAGACGTTCAGATCTTGTAGGTGGGGCGAGATCCACGTCAAGCCCTGGCATCCTAGGAAAACACTGGGCCACGGTGTACAAGGTGGCACTAACCCATGTAGCGACTATGACTTCCCTTTTTGTGCACTTTTTATTGATACTAACGGTATTATTGATTTTTTGGCCTTTTTTATTGTTTCCGTTTGTTTACCGTTTTATTTCTGTATTTCTTACACATATACAGTAAACACATAAACACCTCTGTCCAAGACGAGACTCTAACCCGCGGCGGACGCTAAAGATATTAACTATCGTATTAACTTTGATGGCCTCGTCAATTGAAGCTTTGAAATTCTTCCTACAATGATGTTCAGATAGGTGAAGATTATAATACTCCGCAGGGGAGAAAATTAGGCATCCATTCTTAAAATATGTGTCTCCTTTTAAAGAAATTAAAATAATATTATGTATTTTTTAATTAATGCTAAATGCATTACTTTATACTACAACTATGTAGAGAACTTCTCTAGTAACTCACTAATTAAGTCACTATTTGACAGCAATTGATTCTAATGAATAAATTCTGCTATTAGCCTTTTTTCATGCAAAACACACGTCACTGCACTATGTCTTCAGACTTTGTCCTTTTTATTCCTTTTGATACAGTAGTATCCAGAAGTTGAAACACAACAGGATTTGAATGGCTGTGAAATCACTTTTCATGCTTCATTGCCATGCTTATTTCTTCATTGATGCTGCCCATTTTTAAATTCCTATGGATTCTGCCATTTCTAATGTATCACGGTTCATTAACGTACTATTTTGTTTTTAAAATTTTGTATAATTTGATATTAAATTTCTTGGTGCAACCCTAGATCTGAAAGCAATGTATTATTTATCGTGAGTTGAGTATGTCTTCCTAGAGATCAACATATTGTTCTATATTTTAGTGTCAAGTTCTTTCCTCTTGTTAACATGTGCCTTCCATTTTAGCTTAGCATCAAGAGCCATGCCGAAGTAATTGGCTTCGTTTGCAAACGAAAATAATATTAAGTGAAGAATTGAGTCGATAAATGTAATGAGGGGTATTTGTATGATTTCAAATTAAATATTCCAATAAATTGAGAACGGGGCGCCGGGGTAGCACAGTGGTTTCGTTCGTGACTCTCATACTGAGGGTCAGAGTTCGATTCCCGGCTCTGTGGTGTCGATTTTAAGTCGACCCTATCCGCGTATTCAACTTTAAGTCACTCGCCTCACCGTCATCTTCACTATCATCCTATCATCCTCTGGGTGCCCCCACCTGAGAAATAGGTCCGGTCATCACGTGGAGGGGCGAGGTTACCCCGAAGGCCGTAGTTACCGTATGGAAAGAGTTGGTATACATACACACATACATACATAAATTGAAAACCAGTTTCCAATCCAACAATGTAATCAATGGAAACGTAGAGTCAGACTGAATAATTCAATGTCATAGCCGGGATTTGAACCACGGATCTTTTGGTTTCCGTCCAGCCGCTCTACCACTGAGCTACAATGGCCAACGTGCCGGCATGACATTAAATTCTCCAACTGACTCGTGTTTTTCCCGGTAAACCACTTAGGAGTTCTCATACACACATGAAACAACTACCTTAATGGCGACTTACATATTGTAAGTACTTTAAAGCCCGGACTTTATAGTAGAGCTGAATGGTAGAGCGGCTGGACGGAAACCAGAAGATCCGTGGTTCAAATCCCGGCTATGTCATATAATTTTTCAGTCTGACTCTACGTTTCCACAATTTGGCTTACACACGGCCAGTGTGAAAGAACAATTAATTTCCAATGTAATCAATGTTATGAATACGAAAAAAAAAGGAAAATTTTTTGTAATTGAACATTAATTCAAATGAACTCAAATGCTAAACAAAATATCTATTCATTTATTAATAGAGTTATTGTTTAATTTGTTCTAATGATTTACTTTTGCCACAGTCTTTTATATATTATAGAATATTATGATTATATAACTATATTTGACAGTACTGGTGCTAGGAAAGCCAGGAGTAGAGCAAACCGTTGAACATGGGCGAAGCTACAGTTTATTTTGTACTTCTGCAAATCTTTCAGCAATATATTTCATAATTTGATACACAAGGCTATCTAAAATAGTATAGAACATCACATATTCGACAAAGCAAAAGGAAAATATACTCCAAGTCAAAGAAGAAGAAGAACTTTTAGATTCGATTGTGATTAATTTAAAAGACGGTGACCTTAGAAGAGAAAGCAATGCAACAATTGAATGACGATGGTGTCGGAGTGACGGCAAACCTCGCGGATAACGATGATAATGATTATGATAACAATAATAATAATAATAATAATAATAATAATAATAATAATAATAATAATAATAATAATAATAATAATAATAATAATAATAATAATAATAATAATAATAATAATAATAATAATAATAATAATAATAATAATAATAATAATAATAATAATAATAATAATAATAATAATAATAATAATAATAATAATAATAATAATAATAATAATAATAATAATAATAATAATAATAATAATAATAATAATAATAATAATAATAATAATAATAATAATAATAATAATAATAATAATAATAATAATAATAATAATAATAATAATAATAATAATAATAATAATAATAATAATAATAATAATAATAATAATAATAATAATAATAATAATAATAATAATAATAATAATAATAATAATAATAATAATAATAATAATAATAATAATTAATAATAATAATAATAATAATAATAATAATAATAATAATAATAATAATAATAATAATAAATAATAATAATACATTACCATAAAGCCGCAGATCTATTCGGTCAGGTTTCTTTTTTTTCCTTCTTTTTGTAATTTACGTCCTCCAACCTTACATCATATCGGACGGTGAATGGAATGGGTGAAATGATGCTCAAATGAGTCCGGGGTCCATAGAGCTTAGAGTTATCCGACATTCGTCTTCCAGGAAACGGGTAAACCCCGCTAAAAAGCCTTATCCAGGTAACTCAACCTAACCGAGATTCGAACTTGGGACCTCTGGAAAATGAAGCACACAAGCTACCATCTACGCTACCGAGGAGGGCTCGGGCAGATTTTATCAACTCAGAAAATTATTTCCACTTCATCCATCTTCCTTCTTTCCTCCCATTCTTTTTCTTCCCTCCCTTGCACAGCCATTAACATTCTCTCTCCCTCTAAGCCAACGTCCATATATGTGAAAGTTGTTTTCAAATGTTTTCTTCAGTGTTGTTAATTAACTTTAAAATACGAAAATACCTTATCATCAAGCTAACATTTGAAACATTTTGAATGTGACATGTAATCCACAATCATCAAGATAAATAGTATAATTGTTAACCATCTATTAAGCATTTCCGATACTGTGCTACAAAGTACGTCCTCTCTTTATTAATTTTGAGATCATTCGCAAGAATTAAGGCACAGAGATTACAGAAGAACTTACTTGAGAGTTATTAAAAGGTTTTTCATACATAAACCTCACTTTATATGTCTGTAGAATTAGAATAAATATTACTCTGAAAAGTTGATATTCAGCTCACTACATACATCCGCAACATTTGATTAAATGTAAATTTAATACACAACTGTAAAAATAAGTTTATGGACTGTATGAAATATGACAAAATGTATACCTAATATCTCAATGTAAATAAGAAACAACATTGCATCTCGTAAATTGGGATTGGGATTTCATTACGTAGGCCACCATGCTAGGCCCTTTGTTCCTATGCCCCTAAGAGGGGGCACCCCCGGGAGGAAGGATGAGGCGAAGGAGACAGATGACGGCCGACCCAAGGAGACACGACAGTACAGAGGGCAGGGTCCCTACAGTTTACTTGGATAGAGACTTCCCCCGACAGGCCAGGACAACGAACTCGCTCCCCTGTAGCGCAACGGCAACGAGCCCAACAGCAGAGCCCTAATGATCCCAGGCAGGCGATCCGAGCCCCAAATGTCACTGGCTGGCGGTCCCGAAATGGTCCCAGCAGAGGACCTGAGGCCGGCAGCCTACCTACCGGAGGAGGAAGTAGTTTTCCTCAGAGCATATCATCCTGCCATGCACCGCCGAGACACCCGCCGAAACTTCTACCCTGAAAGAGACCACCAGATGAAAGATGATATGAAATGGTAATGGAGATGAAATGGAGGGACAGGAAATTCGGGGGATGTAATTAACCTACCCAGGATTCGCCTAGCAATCCAGGAAAACCCCTGAAAAACCCATGGGTTAGGTAGGTCGGAAATCGAACCCGGGCCTCCCGAATGCGGGTCATAGAATAAACCGCTTGAGCCATCCCGCTCGGTCGCATCTCTTAACTGATACTACTAGGAATAAAATTATAATAAACGATAAGATAAAATCACAAGTAAAATAATTTAAGTATTTAGAATAAAATTTTACCTGTATTAAAATGGATGTTCTCATATAAAATTAGAACGATATAACGTAAGGAGTACTGCGAAACAATAACAAGAAGTTTTAAAATTACATAGAAGGACACAGAATTACAATTCCGTAATGCGATTGATTGTTGCGGTCACCGTCTAATAATTTTCGCATGACCATCAAATTTTTCTTACAAAAACTTCGAACCGCTTCACGTTATCGACATAAATATTTGGAGAAATCGTTGTAACTCCAATAGGAATAGGGGAATACAGTAAATGGTCCTACGTGAAAGTCAAAACTTTTAACAGATTATCGTAATGTTGCCTTGATATTCCATACTCTTAGAATGGAGAACAAAAGAAATAATGACTTCCTCATTGACAGAAGATGAGGTATTGGAAATATCAAACTAATTACCAGGATATTTAGGAAACGTTCAGCTATCTGCAGAGGCGTAATGTACGCAATACAGGCCCGCTTGCAAACATTAAAATCCGGGCCGATCAGCAAGTAACTAACTGACATAACTTCAATTACAGCTATATTACTGGATGCCAGAGTTAGTCACATTCGCAATACGCTCAAGGAACTGTTTCTATATGTTCTCACTTTTCTTTAGCTCTGAATGCATACCCGCGTCAACTGCTTTCCTTACGCCATGAACTGAAAAAGTCACAAGCGTTCAAATTTGCATAGCTATTTTCGTGTCACAATATACTTTTGGTTAGGCACCTCCAATCTCAAACTCCCCTGCAAGCTGACGACGATTTCTGTCCTCCTAGCAGCCAACACGGTTTACAGTAAACAGAGTAATTTTTAGATGAATAACACAACCATTCTCTCCAAATTCTTTGTCCTACCAAAGTTAACTTTTCCTAATATTTAGTGGAGAAGGACCTGTTTTCCTGCTTAGCATTTTTTGGGAATGGGTCGGCTGGCTGACAAGGATTTTGTCTAACAAGGAACTTTTTAGCTTCATTATCTGCATATAATTGACAACCTGCACGATCATTAAAATATCACACCACTTTTTAGGATGTACCTAGTTCCCGCGAAGAAAGCTCGTCTGAACCTGAGTTAGCTGTTGACTGACGTGCCAGTTATTCACATCTTAATGTATAATTGACATTTTTGTTGAATGAGAAGTGTGACAAAAGTTAAATGTTTAGAAAAAATGTGCATATTACAATATCAGGAACTCTACACATCAATAAAGAATAACTTTTTGCCCAATGTGATATTTTGGTATTCATTTTCATTGTTGTAACTATGAGCCGCTCGTTTGTGACGACAGAGAAACATAATGCAAACCAGTGCTATCAGAGAATTTGTAGTGAAGGACAAACATTGTTAACACACACACAGCTGTAAACTCAACTAAACTTTGACCGACTCTGGGAAACCATTTGGAATGATCTGACCATTAACGTCCTATGCAGACTGACATTAAACTGTACTATTTATCTTATTATACATATTTCAGAATATATATCTGTATATATATTCAAATTGTTATATTCTTTAATAATAATATGTTTTCTTTTCTCTTTTTCTGCGGGCCCCTAAACTACCGGGCCCATCCGCATTGCAAGCCCTGCAGGCCCTAACGTTACGCCCCTGGCCATCTGCCTTATTACATTTTAAATTCCTCTTTTTTGGGTGGTAAATTTGTTTAATATCTCTTGCGGTTTAGCAGGTTTCAGGATGACGAGAACTTCAGAGACTATTTCCATAAAATTCAAGATACAAAAACTGAATATCTAATATCTTAAACATGCGATATTTTTAATCAAACTATTACAAATTTATGAAAAAAAAATTAAAAATATTCGGAATTTGTACATATAAGTTTTTATTTTAGATGAGTAATTTTCTTAATAATATTGTACCGTATTCTTGGAGGATCTGAACTTAAATCCTAAGATTTACATTTAAATGACCTTTCTATTTTGATTTATGCTGTTCACATACAGACAAACAAACACACTCATACACATATGCACCTGCCCATGTTCTGCCAAAATACTTTATATTTCTTTTTTATTTTATTTTATTGTTTTTGAGTGGAATCCAATATCTTCTCTACTGCTATATACATTGTTACAGAGAAAGAAACACATGAAGTCCGCATTCAGTAACAGAAAT
Organism: Mantis religiosa; assembly: GCA_030765055.1. Taxonomy (NCBI): domain Eukaryota; kingdom Metazoa; phylum Arthropoda; class Insecta; order Mantodea; family Mantidae; genus Mantis; species Mantis religiosa. The sequence continues at coordinate 145,617,265 of CM060953.1, forward strand.
GATCTTCTGCAAGCTATTATATAATAAATCAGAAAGCCTTAGTGACAATTAAGAAAATAATGAAATATTTGTGCAATAAACGATAAAGTCTTGTGGCATTAAAAGAGAAACTGCAGAGAATTTGTGCAACGAAAACAGTAATCTCGTTTTGTGAAAATGACCTTGAATAATCTACCTGGATGGTAAGTAACGTAGATCGATCCAGAAGAAATTAGCAGTGAGCCATAGCAGACTGTCGTTCTAATACTTCCAAGGGGAAAGAAAGCATAATGCATAAGCAACAACCCATTGTTTATTTCGATCTTCTTATTACCATTCCTCCAAAGCTTAGCCATTATATCGTGCACAACTATGTACTCATATTACTTGAAATGTGTTGGCTTTTGTTTTTCGTACATGCTCTCTGGAGTAACAAATGACGACGAAAGATCAAAGCCATCTAATCAGTTTGTTTTTGGCTCTAATGTGTAGCCAGTTTGATATTAAATCTTGTTAGGTTTCGACAACTTCGTATAAGTTACATATTTTGAACTTTTAAGCCACGTAGAATAAAAATCATTTCAAAATAAGAAAAGAGCTTGCCATGGTTTCTTAGAAGTATTTCTAAGAACACAATTAAAAAAAAGACAAGAAAAAGAAAGAAGAGGTACTTGTTAAGTTTAAAGTTTGTAATTATCCCACTTATGTTTTCGAAATTCGCCCAAAAATGCTAAGCCCTATTTACTTTCAATGGCCTTGAGAAACGTCAATATTCAATCAATGAATCAATTTATGGTTCACTATAACATAATACAGACAGTTTATATCATATTTACAAACATTGTCAAAAAAATTCTGATTCTTCCTCTCTCTCTCTCTCTCTCTCTCTCTCTCTCTCTCTCTCTCTCTCTCTCTCTCTCTCTCTCTCTCTCTCTCTCTCTCTCTCTCTCTCTCTCTCTCTCTCTCTCTCTCTCTCTCTCTCTCTCTCTCTCTCTCTCTCTCTCTCTCTCTCTCTCACTCACACACACACACACACATATATATATATATATATATATATATATATACAAAACATAATTATTCAAAATCATCGAAGTTGTCATCAAAATATCCATCTATAATGTAAAAGGCTCTGCTTAACAAGAATTTAGTCAGTTTAGATTTAAACTTAGCAGCTGACACAGTGTTTTTTGGGCTTTCCGGAAGCTTATTAAATAGTTTTGGACCAAAGTATTGGAGCTTCTGTTCAAAAAGTTTTAGCCTGTGACCTTTAACTATATAGTTATTCTTTCCCCTTGTTTCATATGTGTGGACATCGAAATTAGTGGAGGTTAATTCCTGTTATGTACAAAAAGTATTGTTCCCAGAATAAATATGCAGGTAAGAGTCAGTATGTTTAACTTTTTAAAATACGGCCTGCGTGAACTCGTACGTGTTATTTTTGACAGGTATGTGATAGCTCCTTTCTGTAGGAGAACAATTCTGTTAGAGTTTAATTTGGAAGTGTGCCCCACAGCTCGATGCCATAAGAAATGTGTGAATATATAAATGCAAAATATACTAACTTACTAGTATTTACTGAGAGAAAATTGGCTAAATATCTCAACACAAAAAGTCCTGAGCTTAATTTACTTTCTATTTTTTTCAATGTCGTTGTTCCAAGTTAACTTGTCATCAAGGATTAAACCTAAAATATTTACACTTTTTACACACTGGACTAGACTATTGCCTATATTAAGCTGAAGTTAGAAAGGACGTCTCTTAAAATCAAATATAATTTTCAGCATCTATATATGCGATAGCTAGATTTTCAATTATATTCCCCACGCAAACTATATTTTATAATGATATATTTTGGATATCTTTGTTTTCTCATAAATAGATTCAACGAATTTTGCTTAAAATGTCAGCCCCATCAGTGTATATCTGTGTGTATGTGTAATATAACATGAAATGTTGAATAAATAATAAACCGGTTCTGATATAAGCCTTCTGCTCTTACTTCTTTCTTTCTTTCTTTCTTTCTTTCTTTCTTTCTTTCTTTCTTTCTTTCTTTCTTTCTTTCTTTCTTTCTTTCTTTCTTTCTTTCTTTCTTTCTTTCTTTCTTTCTTTCTTTCTTTCTTTCTTTCTTTCTTTCTTTCTTTCTTTCTTTCTTTCTTTCTTTCTTTCTTTCTTTCTTTCTTTCTTTCTTTCTTTCTTTCTTTCTTTCTTTCTTTCTTTCTTTCTTTCTTTCTTTCTTTCTTTCTTTCTTTCTTTCTTTCTTTCTTTCTTTCTCTCTATCTTTCTTTCTCTCTTTCTTTCTTTCTTTCTTTCTTTCTCTCTTTCTTTCTTTCTTTCTTTCTTTCTTTCTTTCTTTCTCTCTTTCTTTCTTTCTTTCTTTCTTTCTTTTAATTTACGTCCTCCAACGTTGTCATATCAGACGATGAATGAAATTGGTGAAATGATGCTCAAATGAGTCCGGGGTCCATGGAGCTTAGAGCTACCCAACATTCCTCTTTCAGGATAAGGGAAACCCCGTAAAAACATTATCCAGGTAACTCACCCTGACCGAGATTCAAACTCGGGACCTCTTGAACGTGAGGCAGACACGCTACCATCTAAGCTACCGAGACGTAACGAATCTTCAGATCTTCCGAAAATGAGACATAGAGATTTTCATTCTCAATGTCCTTTAAATGGAAAGGTTATCAAACCATGTTTTTCCAAACATAATCTTGATCTTGATTAAAATTTTCACACACATAGCCTATGAAGTTCTATTCGTTTGGAAGGAATCTTTGCTACACCTTTACATAATCGGTAAAGCATTAGGGAGGCAATAGTGCACTTTTTATTCAATTCTTTTACAGATGTCTGGGTTCACCAACAGATGTTAAAATCGACATTAACAAATCAGTGTAACATTTGTCACAGCGTTAACAATAGTGCTAACAAATAGGTATTATCGCTGAGAGACTTGTAAATATTACAGATATATAAGGCTGTGGATGAATTGTATTATTTTCTGTATATACTTTGATGCGCTTTTGTTTTTATTTTCGTTTACCCGCAGCTGAAAAAAAATGGCGGGTGAACAAAAACAGAAGAAAAGCCGTGGGACAAATTCCTCATCAATCGAGAAAGAATTATTAGTTCAATTAGTAACTAAATATTGTGGAAAATATAAGGACGGATGCGGTAAATGTGAAAGAGAAAGATGTGACGTGGGAAAATTTGGAAAAGAGTTTAATTCGAATGCAAATGTTACAACTAGTAGTAGGAAGCAACTCCGTCAATATTACGTAAATTTAAAACAAGGTGCGAAGAAGGACAGAAGTGACAAGAGACTTGAACGTTTCAAGACGGGAGGTGAGCAGTGTATTATCCACAGAAACTTGAATCAAGGGCGAGATCAGCATATTTCTATTCGATGCATGTTCTAACCTCTCTTATACTTCCTCAGTAACCTTTATAACAACTTGCGTGAAATCGGGCATTAACAATGTCAAATTTCCCTTTATCTGAATAGCATAAAAAGAAGTGAAAATAAAAATCCCATTACACGATCCTACAGTTAGAAATGTCAGATTTAAAAATTTGCTTAATCAAACCCTCCTTGAAAAATTGAGGGTGATATACACTTCATAGAGAACTGAAAGGATACAAAGAGTGAGTGAGTGAGTGAGTGAGTGAGTGAGTGAGTGAGTGAGTGTGTGGTGTTTTAGGGCCCTTCGACAGCAAGGTCATTTGGGCCCGAGGATACAAAGATATTACTGAGATATATTTTATGAATATTAAGTGGCTGTCCTCGTCGATGTTTTATGGTAAGAGTAATCATGTAAATAAGAGCACCGCCATTTAAATAAACAACTGCATGGTATCTATTGATGTACTTCGTAATCGGAAAGAAAGGTATTAATCTCCATTTTATGTTAATTACCAAGTTCACTGATTCTATATTCTTTCTACATTCCTTACTTCGAAAAAAAAAGCGCAGTTTGTATCTCTAATTCTTTTCAAAGCTTCACTATAAATCAACAAAGAGTTCAATTGTTTTTAAACTGCAGCGCACTTCAAAACTACAGTTGTTGTTGTTTTTTCCACATTAGCCACCTAAAATAGAGAGAAGAAGTAATATATGTTTTAAAATTCCCTGATGACAAAGATTTTAAAGAAAATATCATACAGCAAAATACCTTTTAGATGGAAAAAACTCTTACTTAACTCATTTCACAAAGGAATAAATAGATAATATTTCAAAATAAGAAACATGGATTGGAGGATATAATTCTCTCTAATTTCACGGAGCCATTCAATTATTTTGGGTAACAATCATCAGTAAATAAAACTGATACAAACACTATTGAAATTACTATATAAGTGCATAGGCGTGTCTATCTGTGCTTATAACATCTGGCTATGTTCGATTTGTCTGGATGTTCGCCTCGACATGTTACTGAACATATTTATAACTTTATAAAAATATGTAAATTATTTATAATAAACATGTTTCAAAATATATTTAAATCATAAGTATGAAATTTATATGTAGATATCACCTTGAATAAATGTGTAATTATTGAATGTTTGTAGCTCTCACGGGTGCTCACTAGTAAGGCGTTTTGTATATAAGACCGGTTCGCGGCAACTGTTGGTGGGGAGGTCCGAAGCTACAGGGAAACATCGCCAGCGCGCAGCCAACTATAAAGATATAAAGCAACTGCCTGCGGTGACATGCCGACTTTGTAGGCCAACGAGGTTGGCGTGAAACCCAGGTTAAAACCCATCCTAGGACAATGCCAGTAGACGTGGAGATCCTGTAGGCCGGCGAGATCCCATGTTAGGCCCCTGGCATCCTGGGGACACCTGGCCACAGTGTTGAAAGTGGCACTAACCCATGTAGCGACCATGACTTCCCTTTTTGTAAAAATTGTTGATTCCATTATTGTTTTATTTTATTTTTATTTATTCATCAATGACTTGAAAATAAACTCTGAAATTCTTCTTCCAATGTTTAAAACCTTGTAATTATGAGTAAAACTTTTAACATGAGCTACTGGCACTATATAAATTGAAGATAATAGCACCCAGTATAAATATAACCACAATAACTTTTTATAACACATGCCTTGTTACGGATTCCATTTTCCTGCAATGTAAATTATATTTAACAATGTACATCATATTTACATCAAATGAACGACAGTAATGTTAAGTAAATATGTCTATTTTATTAATAGAGGTACTGTTACACTCATTCTGCTTTTGTCATAGCTTCCTCATACAATTATAATGTATACTAGTCGATACTGGTGCTATGAAGGTCAAACAATAGAGTAGAACTCCCATCGCACATCACCACCGTTACATATTTTACAAATATTTAAGTTGGATATGGTATTCTTTGAAATTCATGACTAGATGAATATGTAATAGATAATAAAAGTGGATTTATTTTAGCAATGTATGCGGAACGAGATTGAAAATCGATTGATACGTCTTAAATTGCAGGATAACACGATTATAGGATCGTGTTAGAATGAAGTTGAAATTCCAAGGAATTAATGCGTGAAAAAAAAGTTACTTATTGATTTTCAAAGGACGTTGTATTCTGTAAGCGTTGGTCCATGTGGATGCACTGTAGCTATCGATTTCTGTGCTTGACAGATATGGAAGCGCAGTAGGTTAAGCGAAAGCGAAAGATAATATGTCAACTTGAATAGTTTCCATTCAGGGAATCTTACTATTCTGTGTGTTTTAAATATACTATTATTATTTGAAACCGTAGGTATTCCACATTACTCTATTATTCCATGCAGTGAACAAGTGATAATAGTCTTCGCGGCTGGCGCCGTAGCTCGGTCGGTAAAGCACCTCCCTGCCGTGCTAGCGGTCCGAGCGGCGGGGGTGTGGATTTTTCTCCGTCCAAGATAATTCATCTTCCCCAGAATCTGGAAGAATGAATGAGAGTGTGAATGTGTGCGTGATGTAATGATTAAAACCCAACAAATACAAGTAAACACTTTCGAGACGTTCCAAAGGAGAACGGCCGCCGAAAATGACCATTGGAATTAAAGACAGAGTATAAATGGAACAAAACAAAAAATAAAAATAACATATTTGTGTCATGAAGGAAAGAGAATATCGAATCAACATCAAATGAACTTCTATCTGACAAAGGAATAATAATAATAATAATAATAATAATAATAATAATAATAATAATTAATAATAATAATAATAATAATAATAATAATAATAATAATAATAATAATAATAATAATAATAATAATAATAATAATAATAATAATAATAATAATAATAATAATAATAATAATAATAATAATAATAATAATAATAATAATAATAATAATAATAATAATAATAATAATAATAATAATAATAATAATAATAATAATAATAATAATAATAATAATAATAATAATAATAATAATAATAATAATAATAATAATAATATAATAATAATAATGAAAGTGATAGTGATGATGATGATTACGATGACGGCGACAGAAAACTACAGCTCACCTGCCCGCCTCGGTAGCGTAGATGGTAGCGTGTCTGCCTCACATTCAAGAGGTCCCGAGTTCGAATCTCGGTCAGGGTAAGTTACCTGGATAAGGCTTTTTCCGGGGTTTTCCCTTATCCTTGAAGACGAATGTCGGGTAACTGTAAGCTCCATGGATCCTGGACTCATTTAAGCATCATTTCACCCAATTCATTCACCGTCCGATATGACTTAACGTTGGAGGACGTGAATTACAAATTGTTCTCTCCCATTCTTTCCTCGCAAGTTTATGTATTGTAGGGAGTAGTATGTCTGCCTCACGTCCAAGAGATCCCCAGTTCGAATCTCGGTCAGTTTGAGTTATCTGGATAAGGCTTCTTTCCTGTGTTTTCTCCTGAAAGATGAATATAGGGTAACTATAAGCACTATGGAACCTGGGCTCATTTGAGTGTCATTTCACCCATTTCATTCATCGTCATACAGTTCAGACATATACAAAGTTAACATTCCCAGTCTAAAAGTCATTACATGAACAATCACACTTAAAAAGACACTACACTATTAAACACATCCGTGTTCTCCACACACACACACACACACACACACACACACACACACACACACACACACACACACCTGAAATATCTAAGTGTATCCACAGCGACGACACAAAGCACCATCCTAATTTGCCACTTATCTATGGAAGCATATATGCATTCGTATAAATAAGAAAATATGAAAAATTAATAATTACTATTATTATTTACAGTAGCTTGGTAATGTATAAGAGCATATTCACTTCAGACCAAGTTACTCTACAAACAGAAAGGAACAGCTTACACAGCCATCTCGCTTAACCAAGGTCAGTCATTCACAGACCGTCAGCTGATTTTCGTTCAAGGTCACCAGCCGGAGCGCGATCGTTGCGGCATTTGTTTTCAGTTTACACAGTTTTCCGTCTTACAGAGGTTGTGTTTGAATACAAAGAAATTACCAAATAGTCGCACAGGTTTACAGTGAAGGAATAATATAGAATATAAATAGTAATAGTAATAATGGTAATAATAATAAAATCCAATAGTCCGAAGCAATGTATTAAATTGAAAGCTACTTACACATAAAATGCTGTGCAAATGCATTTCTTTGAGTCGCTACAGTTCCTTCGTGGTCCTTGTTATAACGATATGTTCTAGTTAGAACTTTTTATATAAGTATCCAGTTGGAAATTCTTGTTTTCTGATCTGACTGTTAGTGGGCCATTTAATGAATATATAAAAATAGTATAATTTTGTGAAAGTTTTGTAACGGAAAATCAATAATCTTCAGAGTTATTCGGTAATCTCGTTAGTGATGAGTGGGCTTACAGAAGTGAGGAATTTTAAGTAATTAACAGAAATTATATAGATTAACTTGAAAATAAGGATTTGTCTGTGTGTTGGAGGTAGCCTACAGTGATTGATTAAGAAAGAAAGTTCGAGTAAAATGTAATCCAGATTATACAATTAAATAATATAATACGAAATCGGATTCATATAAAATTTTATTTCTGTCACTAAAAATCCACAGCTGAAATAAAGATGTCATGGCTCTTATTTAATCAAATTCAATCCAGTCGATACAATTAGTGACCTGAAGAAACTGAGCCGCACAAACTGACGACATGGCAAAGAATTGTGCTTGCAGCGAAGAGATACCGCTACATATTTCGCCCGAACGTGTGGCTGATTTAAGCTGGAGAAGCAATCCGACCTTATATCGCCACAATGTGAACCGGAATGTGTATATTCCCGATCCCAGGATTTGGATTAGGATTTACTCCGGAGAGGATTCGGCACGGAGACCAGTCGTGATACATTGTACCTATACTCCCAAGTAAGGCACCCCCGGGAGGAAGGATGAGGCGAGAGAAGACAGAGGCCGGCCGTCCCAAGGAACCATGACAGTGCAGAGGGTAGGGTCCCTACATTTTAATTAGATGGAAACCTCCTCCGGTAGGCCAGGACAACGGACATGCCTTCCTACTGTGGTAGGGAAACGGGCCCAGCAGCCGATTCGCAAATGATCGCAGCAGCAGGTACAAAGACCGGCAACCGACCTGCCGGAGGAGAAAGTACAGTATTCCACAGCAAAGAAAGTCTCCTGGGCCTAAGACGCAAGGGGGTTGGAGAAACTTTCCGCACGCTCCCTGGATAAATTTATGACACCCCGTGTCAGTTCAGTTACAGACCATTCAAAAACATTCTGACGGCTTCTACCTTTGTGAATAAATCTTCTTGATTTTAGTGTACAGAGTGAATAGGGCGCATGCATTTTTAACGGTTCTGCTCCATGTGTAGCATGCGTTCTCTGTCACACAGCGTAAGGGTGGCACTGGATGGTACATTCCTTTCAGGAACTTACTCTGCGTTGCTGGACAGTAGTTTTCCTCAGAGCATAGCATCCTGCCATGCACCGCCAAGACACCCGCCGACACTTCTGCTTGAAAGAGACCACCGGATGAGAGATGATATGAAATGATAATGGAGATGAAATAGAGGGACAGAAAATTCGGAAGATGCAGTTAACCTATCCAGCATTCGGCTAGCAACCGGGGAATACCCTGTAAAAACCCATGGGTCAGGTAGGTAGGCCACGGTAATCGATCCTGGACCTCCCGCTGGGTTTTCCCGATGTCAGCATTCCTAATTATTTCTATTATATGATCAGGGAGAAGTTCGTCTTTGATCTCCATAGCAATGTTGTGCAATAGAGTAGTTGCAACAATATTGGTAGTAAGTTTTGCTCTTAAAGCAAAATATAGAACTGGGAAAGTCTTTTTCATTCTTCCGACAGTGTTTCTTGTTCTGATATAAGCAGCATTATAATTTCGTTAAGCTCGTTTCTGAATGCAGGTACGGAGTTAATAGGTGCTTTCTTAGAGGGTATCCACTATCCCTTAGTAGACTTCCTCCATTGATAGCTCCAGTTGATAACTCCGTTTCGTTTGTGGCCTGCATTCGGGTGGTCTGGGTTCGATTCCAGTAGCCGACCTACCTGGCCCATGGGCTTTTTCGGGGATTTTCCCAGGTCACCAGGTGAATGCTGGGTAGGTTAACTGCATCTCCCAAATTTCCTGTCCCTCCATTATAATTTCATATCATCTCTCATCTGGTGGTCTGTTTCAAGGTACCCCCGTAGGGGGGGGGGAGGTCCGTCCCCTTCAGCTGCTGTGGTGCGAGCGCTGCGGACCCTAAGCACTCGTGGTACCTCTGACGTTACTAGAGGAACCTCGGGCCGAACTGCCGAGCCCCTCACGTAAGGGAGTTGTTCGGATTGGGTTGGACTGGAGGGGCAGTAGTTCCCGATACCCGTGGGAGATCGGGTACGTCTCCGGACGGGGTTGAGGGAAGCCATATATTCCCGCGTACTAGCCTGCATAGCTAGTAGAAGGTGTGCTAGATCACCAGGCGGCCCCACCGAGGTAGTTCGGTAGCCTTCCCCTTTGGGATTGGCGCGCGTAAGTGGCGTATCCACTTCCACCCGTCTTGTGTTTTCGTACCAGAAGGGGGGGGGGCTTATTAGTCTCTAGGTCTTGCCCTACGGAAAGCCCCACGGAGGCGCCGGGCGCCCTTCGGGTACAGCTCGGTAACTCCCTGGTTTGAGAGGGAAGTCAGCGAGAGCTGCCCTATGCATATCCCTATTGTTAATTGTTTCAAGGTACAAATCTCGGCACTGTCGTGACTCCTTGGGACAGCCACCCTCTGTTACCTCTCGCCTCTTGCTTACTCCCGAGGTTGCCCCACATGGGGCACAGGTAAAATGGATCAAGATTGGTCGCAGTGCCGAATCCCCCTCCGTACGATTCTATCCCACCCTATCCTATTATATCGTGGCCACACACACACACACACACACACACACACACACACACACACACACACACACACACACACACACATGCTGTTCTCGTTGATAAGAAACGCTTATTAGTAGGGCCCGGATTTTGATGAGAAGTCATCTTTTTTTTGGGTACTCACAGACGATGCTTATTGGAATTTAAGTGCATTCTGGAACATATACATTAGATATATATGCTTTTTATAGGTCATCAAAATTCATTTTTCCCACATTCTTATAATAAAGTCAGTTTTAAACATTTAAATGCATTTTCTGGTCATTTTCTTTCTTTTTTCAGAAATTTGTCGGGCATTTCCATCTGTAGCCCGCATTCTGGAGGCCCGAGTTCGATTCCCGTGGCCGACTTGATCCTGACCTATGGGCTTTATATAAAATTTGTATTGGATAAAAATAAAGTATACCAGTTTGTCCGATTGCCGATATCTTGTTAGGAGAAAACTTCAGAACTGATATTTTTGAACAGGATTTAACAGACAGTGACATAGTGTTTTTAAAATATGCACCTATAACATCTGTATAAGTGGAGAGAAGTTTCTCAAAGTATAAGACAGTTCCAGCTGACAACCCCCCCTGTTCCTTTACTTTTGATAAGTTGAAGATGACCACGGTGGTGTTGTGCAACGCTAAGTAAGATATGTTTTGGCTAATGGCTACAGTAACTTGTTTTCTCATGTTTTATAAAATTTAAAATGACCTGATGAATTTTGAACTTATTTACTATTTAGTAGCAATAATTGCATTATTTACTAAGAAAGTTAATTTTAAAATGTGGTTATTCAAACCATATATTCATTATTTGTCTGTGCCAGTTATTTATTTATTTATTTATTTATTTATTTATTTATTTATTTATTTATTTATTTATTTATTTATTTATTTATTTATTTATTTATTTATTTATTTATTTATTTATTTATTTATTTATTTATTTATTTATTTATTTATTTATTTATTTATTTATTTATTTATTTATTTATTTATTTATTTATTTATTTATTTATTTATTTATTTATTTATTTATTTATTTATTTATTTATTTATTTATTTATTTATTTATTTATTTATTTATTTATTTATTTATTTATTTATTTATTTATTTATTTATTTATTTATTTATTTATTTATTTATTTATTTATTTATTTATTTATTTATTTATTTATTTATTTATTTATTTATTTATTTATTTATTTATTTATTTATTTATTTATTTATTTATTTATTTATTTATTTATTCATTTATTCATTCATTCATTCATTCATTCATTCATTCATTCATTCATTCATTCATTCATTCATTTATTCATTCATTCATTCATTCATTCATTCATTCATTCATTCATTCATTCATTCATTCATTCATTCATTCATTCATTCATTCATTCATTCATTCATTCATTCATTCATTCATTCATTCATTCATTCATTCATTCATTCATTCATTCATTCATTCATTCATTCATTCATTCATTCATTCATTCATTCATTCATTCATTCATTCATTCATTCATTCATTCATTCATTCATTCATTCATTCATTCATTCATCCATCCATCCATCCATTCATTCATTCATTCATTCATTCATTCATTCATTCATTCATTTATTTATTTATTTATTTATTTATTTATTTATTTATTTATTTATTTATTTATTTATTTATTTATTTATTTATTTATTTATTTATTTATTTATTTATTTATTTATTTATTTATTTATTTATTTATTTATTTATTTATTTATTTATTTATTTATTTATTTATTTATTTATTTATTTATTTATTTATTTATTTATTTATTTATTTATTTATTTATTTATTTATTTATTTATTTATTTATTTATTTATTTATTTATTTATTTATAAGAAAGAAATTGTTAATTTCGTTACGTCATTTTTGTTTACATTTTATGCGCATTTTTTATATTTTAAGGGCATTTTATAGCTCCTTTTTAAAGAATTTTTAGTTCAACAACTTGCGGGCCCTACCTATTAGCAATCATGGTAATAACATGTCATTTGTATAAACAAGGATGAACTAGGATTCATTCAGAATGAATCCTATGATATCAAAAACCAGTCTTTGCTTCGTAAAAAGAAGCACACTGATAACTTTCTAAGCTTCACTATAAATCTGCAAGCAGGGAAGTTGAAAATGAACCCTCAATAACATTCCTCGAATATCGGGGAATAATACATTCCAATCAACCTAATGTATGTAGATGAAGTAGTCTATCTTTAAAAATGTATTGAATCCCACCTTTCACGTGCAAAAACCGTTAAACTATGTTTTCATTAGAGAACGTAAGCTATCACGGCCGGAGTCCAAACTGCGTCTAAAATCTCTGCAAGGAAACTTCGACCGCGCCACTGATGATGTCTACCGTAGTTGTGGACGAAACGTTTGGACGTTCTTAGGCCAACAGACCACGGCAAAACAGCCCGTAAATAACACTGGGGAACAAAAAAACATTATTTTTATATACCCGAAACAAAATAGGCAAATTCTTATGTAAACTGATCTGTTGATTCCAAAAATGCCCCTCAAAATGCTGTATCAGGTAACGTTTTTTAGGTATTCATAATTTTTTATGAAAACTTACAGAAATGTGATGTGATAACTCATATTTGATTAATTGAAAATAATAGGTATTTTATTGCCAAATAACACTGAAAATAATAATTATTAATTATTAAAATAAATAAACACAAGATAATGATGAAAACCAATACCTGAATTATCTCAGAAGCGTTTCACTGTTGATTTTTTTTTTTTTTTTTTTTTTGTATTGACTCTCCCGTTTGAGGAACCAACAATAGTCTCCGAACATGGCTGAATCCCAGCGATACCCTGGTAACGTCTATCCATCTCAGAAATGCGCTGGTGAAAACGCTCACCTTGCTCATCACTTACAGCTCCTAGGTTTGTAGGGAAACTATCAAGGTGAGTGCAAAAAGTGCATTTTAAGTGACATACGGCAACCCATTTCTTTGTAGCTCCTTAATATTTCTGAGACTAAAGTTTCATAATTTTCTTCTTTGTTATTGCCCAGGAAGCCTTCCACCACTGATTTAAATGATTTCCATGCTGCCAGTTCAACACGTTTAAGCTTTGATTCAAAAACACTGTCTTTAAGAAGTAGTCTTATTTGAGGACCGACAAATATACCTTCCTTCAATTTATATTCACTTATTTTGGGAAAGATACTTCTTAAATACTCAAATGCACTTCCACTTTTGTCCAAACCTTTAACAAAATTCTTCATTAACCCGAACTTTATGTGAAGTGGAGGGAGAAGAACTTTGTTTGGGTCTACTGGAGGCACATACTTAACATTGCTTGCTCCAGGGGTATAGTCTTCCCCTTTTCCCCTTTCCCCCATTCTTTCACTATAAAATGCTTGTCAGTTGCCCTACTGTCCCATAAGCACAAAAAACAGCAATATTTTGTGAAACCTTCCTGTAGTCCCGTTAGCAATGCAACTACCTTGAGGTCACTACAAATTTCCCAGCCATGGTTTTGATAACTAATAGCATCTAAAATGATGGACATGGAATCGTATGTCTCCTTCATTCCTATGGCATGAAATAAAGGTATTGAAGGTAGTAAATTGCCATTATGAAGCAACACTGCTTTTAAGCTGTATTTAGAAGAGTCAATGGCTATTATTTTAAATTAAGTCAATATGAGTTGGTATCATACCTCATTTCTGTAATTTTATATAAAAGAATAAGAATATCTAAAAAACGTTACGTGATACAGCATTTTCAGGGGCATTTTTGGAAGCAGCGAGTCATTTTGCATAAGAATTAGCCTATTTTGTTTCGGGTACAAAAAACGTGTTCCCTAGTGTAATCAATTGTATTATGTTTTCATTTCTCAAAAATGACCGTGACCTTTTAGGTTAGAATATCCTTTTTAAGCCTCCGTTGCCATATCAGGGCTTTGGCTTCACAAACGACTGTTGACTGTAGTTTTTTAAGATTGGTTTACTTTTTGTATAATCATTTTAAGTACACATTCCTCTAGCAGACTTAACAGATCCAGCAGAGCTTAGTCAAAGATTGGTATTAACGAAGAATTCCCCCTGTCACAGCCGGGATGTGCACAGGGACCTCTGGATTGAAAAATTAGAGTGATGACCACTTGCTTTCTTCAAACACTAAGGTTATCTAGCAATTATTCTTAACAAACTTCATGTTAATTTACATAAATATTAGGAATGGGTCGATACCACTTTTTTTTCGATATTCGATTCTCGATACCGAGACACAATATTTGCCACGATACTCGTTTCAATACAAAATAGAATGTTGGGAGAGTTGTGTCATGCCAATAAAATTAATTTTGTGCACATATTTAATGAAACAAAACTTGAAACCACTCTACATTAAACATTAAAAGGCGAAACAGTCTACTTCTATAAGTTTTTCTTTAAAAATACTAGCATATTCACCCTTTTGGAGCAAAATCTGCTTCTTTTTCTATCACACATGAGTTTTGCTGTCTTTCAGGAAAAAACTGGTGCATTTGGACTACACAAATATTTGGCGTTTTTTTTAAATTAGTTCTGGAAAGAGGGAGTGACAAATCTTCGTTGAGATATGCAGTGATTTCTTCTCGAGACCTGAACTGGTAACTGGTTAGGTACTGTTAGGCACTGGTACTGTTTAGGTACCACATTACTGGCAATTTCTTGGGCTTTGCAATGTTCTACTTACGTGATTTTAATATAAAATAAAAATTGTAGTCACCACAGAAGTATCGAAAAAGTATCAAACGAAGTTTCTGAAATATCATTTCATATCGATACCTTACAAGTATTGTACTGAGGTATCCCAAATTTCGAAGATCCGTGCAGAAATGATTGCTTTATTTATTTCATTGTACGTGTAAAGGAAAGAGCAATAATCAAATGTTTACAAAGAGGTTGCTATATGCAGACCTTGAAATTCCATGCAATTTCCATAAAATTAAAGTAACCAATTTAAGGTACGCAGTTTTTCAAAAACTGACAAAAATGTTGAAAAACGTTCAACCCATTTACAACTATAGTGGTACTCTTATATCTCTCTAAAACTTAGTTTAAACAATCCAACAGTCAAATATTATTCAAGTAATGTTTAACTTTTAACATCGATAAAATCTATTCCTAACTCACTTTATCAGACGTCTTCCTCTTCCATTCATTTAATCTCGTTCACTTTCACAAATAATACATAAGGATTTCTTCTTAAATATTTTAAAATAAATTTAAAATAACTTCTTCTTCTTCTTCACTTCATGGCATAGGCAATCAAGTGCCTGTTCCGCCTTCGAAGTCCTCCAGCTGTCGTTTCCTGGGTCTGCCCACCGATCACCTTTAGGATGATACTGTAATATTTGTTTTGTAAGTCTATTATCTGGCATTCTTTCAACATGTTCCTTCCAGTTTTGTTTGAGATCTTTTAACCTATCATTCATACTAAAAATGTCCAGCTCTTCTCTTATATTTTCATTTCTTATTCAGTCCCTCTTCCTGCATCCTTTCACACCTCTCAAGAATTTCATTTCTGAAGCCTGTATTTTACTGTGTTGCTTTTTAGTTAACGTCCAAGTCTCACTTCCGTATGTCAGTATAAGTACAGCCATAACTTTGTAGAACTTTAATTTTGTTTCTTTACGTATTTTGTTTCTAAATGTACTATTTATTGTTCCACACGCTCTTTGAAATTTGCATATTTTATTGTAGACATCATATTCCTTGTCATAACTAACATCAGTTCCCAAGTAGTTAAAATGGCTTACCTGTTCAAAGCAACGATTATTTATAACTATTTTTGTTCTAATTGGCTCTTTCCCAATGAATGCCATTACCTTTGATTTTATAAAATAAATTTTCATGTTATATTGCTTACAAAGTTCGCTAAGTTTAAAAATAGAGTTTTGCAGGGCAGACTCGCTATTTTGTATAATAACTAAGTCGTCAGCAAACAATAAAATATTTAAAAAGCTTTATTTGAAATCTTAAAACCTACATTCACTAGCTGCTTCCATTTGCACACTAGGTCGTCAGTATAAATACTAAAAAGAGTAGGTGATAAAGTACACCCTGATTAGTAATATTTTTTTTTTTTAGAAATTTTACCATTGTTCCTTACATTTATTTTTGTTTGGAAGTAGAAGCATGGTATCATTTTTATTAATTGTTGGGGGTATCCTCGTTCTTCCAATATTTGCCACATTTTGCATCGGTTTACCCTGTCACAGGCTTTTTCAAAGTCAACAAATGTCATATGCGTTTCTTTGTTAAACTCCCTATGTTTTTCAATTAGTTGTTTAACAATAAAAAAGTTATCTACACAGGATCTGCCTCTTCTAAATCCACTTTGTTCTTCCGAGAGAAGACATTCAGCTATATTCTGCAACCTTTTGTTTATTATTTTAGCAAATATTTTATAGGGCGTATCCAGTAAACATATTCCTCTGTAATTGCTAGGGTCATTTCGTTTCCCTCTCTTAAAGATAGAGATGGTTTGGGCTATAAGCCAATCTTCTGGGATTCATTGCTTCTTCCAGCACATATTATAGAAATGTAGCAGTCGGAGCTTTAGCAGTAATCCCCCATATTTAAATAACAATGTTATGGGGTCTGAAATTATACTCTATCTCAGAATTGTCATTGTCATTGTCATTGTCATTTTTTGGATTCAAAACGTACATTTGTAGTGAAATTTCGGTATGGAAGTTTTGGAGAAGTTCCTGTATTTATTGTAAGTGCGTAACGTAGAGAAAGAAAAATAATTTGCGTAGCGAGTTCTGCGCAGTGGACTAGGGTGTTGTGCTTTGGTTCCCTACCACTTAATACGCCAGCGCTCGATCCAACCTTCGGGGGTTGCAGATTTAAAGCCTCGGGTATAGAACCAGTGCTCTATCAGCATCAAGAGGAATTTGAGGAGCTACGATAGTTGGAAAATCCTGGTATTGGAAAGCCAACTTTCCGGCTGCCACTTCTCCTCCCCGTATCGGTTGGATGATTGCCCACCGCTGACTTATGTATGTCGGGGTGAAGCCAACAGTCGGGTTGACAGGCTCTGGCCATCTCGCTGGCTGTCGCGCCGTGGATTATTATCCTTATCATTATTAGCACTTCGTGCCGACTTCTTTTTGCAGTGTAACAGCGATAGTGTTGACTTGCAAAAACGTAATTTGGCAGTTGCGTGTTTAAAAGACATCTACGTTTTGGGAGGAAGTACATTTTTTGTCTCTCTCTGTATAGTTTACCAGGTATATAAAAGTATACAAAAATTCCTTTTGGATGCAGAACACTTCATAGGGTAATCCCAAAAATACGAGTAAACATTTTATGTTGTGTAAATTTTGTAAATATTTAAAATTTTAACCAAGATCTATAGAATAAGTTTAGGAAAATCTATTTAGAGGGAGAGAGAATAAAAGCCTTCCCATGTAAATGGCATTTTGAAGTAGCGGGTCACTTTTTTTTTCTTTTTTTAATCTTCGTGTCATGGAAGATGGATTTATGTAGGTACAACTTCGATATTTAGTTGACATTTCATGTTTCAGTTGTGTTATTAACAGATACCACATACGGACCTTGATATTTTATTAAAATTACGTGGTATTTTAATTAGAATTGTTTTACCATTTTGAATTAAGGGAATTTAAATGAAAATTCTATCGCATACATAGCATATGCTGAAAATGTATTTATCTCAGGTCGCCTGAAAGTACGTAAACAAAATGGAACCCAACAGCCTTTAAAGATTAAAGTTTCCATGTCTATTGGTCTCTTTTTTAATTTCTCCGCACCTCTTTTCACGTTCTTTCTTTCCTTTCTTCTTATATTCTTTCTTTCTTATTTTTTGTATTGTTATTAGAAATACTTCTACTTATTTGAGAGCCTTATTATTCTAGATTACTCAAAATGCTTAAAATACGTAAATTATTCCATTTTTCCAAAAACTAAGAAAGATTAATGCACTTTAATATCAAATTAAATCACGCATATATTGGAGTCATAATAAACATGATAATTAATATTTTTGTATTTATTTCTCATCTTTTAAGAAAGGTTATAGATTGCGTAAAGATGAGAAATGGGAGATAAATGGAAGAGAAATAGAGGTCGTAAAAAGATTTGATTATCTGGGGATGAGAGTGAGCTGTGATGGTAAATGGACTGGCTCTAGCAAAAGGTAAAATGGCCATGAGTATTGTAAGGGCATGTTTAAGGAAATTACCTGACATTAATGCCAAATGGCTGGAAAGGATCTATAGTGCCATAGTAGAAAATAAGATGTTGAATGAGGCAGAGATACGGGGAGTGAATGAATCATGGGAACAGGTGGACGTTAATAACAGATCCTTCTGTAAATATATTCTGGGCTTACCGGTACCTTCACCCAATGGGGCAGCACAATTAGAGTTGGGAAGACATTCAACAAGGTATAAAATTGTCTCAAGGGTATTGAAATATCTATACAGAGTTGCCAATTTGGAGGAAAGCAATATTACTAAGGAATGTTTTCTCTTGCAGATGAGAAGCAAACGGGGAGAGTCTTGGGCGTGAAAAGTAATTGAACTGCTGGAACAGATAGGTATGGGACATATTTGGAGAAACGAGGAGTATTATTATAGGGGCTTTTGGAAAGAGGTAGAATTAAGGCTGGAAGATTTAGATAGCCAAGTTATATTTACCAGTGTAAGGGAGAAAAGATCATTGAGGACATATAGGGAAATAAAGACTGTGGGTGAGGGAGAAGTACATAGATGTGTGTAATAAGTCAGGGCGAGAAGGATTTGCCCGGGCAAGGACAGGAGTTAGAAATTTGAAAGGTGTTAGATATGACAAGGATACAGGGAAATGTCCAATGTTTGGCGAAGAGGATACAGATAGGCATAGTATACTTTATTGCAAACAAACAAAGATATGGAGAGAACAAATTTGGCAACAAATGTGGGATAGTTTTAGGGATGGGGGGAGGTATTAATATTAAAGAAAATGTTATTGATAAAAGAAGAAAAGAATGCAAGAAGTATAGGTGAATATCTGGGGAAAGTTATAGAGAAATTGTTAAGATTGATGAAGAATAACTAACAATTAAGGGCAGGAAAACTAGAACGAGGGATACAAAGGAGGGAAGGGTCATCAATACACGGAAAACCAGGGGTTATGTGTATTGAGACCGAGACTTGGGGCAAACAGGTAGAAAGGTTATGTTAGATATGAATAAGTCATTTTGTTATTGTGTGAAAGAAATGTTACAAATGTCAATGTATCAATGAAATTGTATGTAGAAGAAATATGAGAAATAAATACATGATAATTAATTTGGCTTTGATATTCTGCTGTCGCTTGTTTCTCTATAGAGGGTGCAGTTAAAATACATTATATTTTATTCCAAACAGTATACATAGATGACCACGATATAACAGCTAAGCTATGAAGGAATAATAAAGGCAGAACGAAACAAAATGATAACGAGTTCTTGCTTTGTATATTGTTTTCTTCTTTCCCCTTGCAAGCATTAGGCCTGTCTTTTGTTTTGTATGTGATTTTAGTGAGATATTATATTTAAATGGCTGATGCATTAACTGATTTTTGCATTTGTATTCAATTTATATTTTTATCATGCGTGTGTAATTGGTCAACGTATCAGTCTGGGAGTCATTTTATTCTAATTGTACAGAAAGCAAGTTCTAAAGCGAGGTCTGAGGATAAGTCCTTGAGTAAGTTTAGCTGAGTTTTATGTTATATGATACATAACAGTGGTTACGAAATACAGGAAGACCTAATTCGAGTTATAGCAACAAACTACTCAATCGATATAATTTTTCTAGATGATTATGGACTTTATGCCACGTTCAAGCTCTTCAAATTGGTAACTTGATGATAGAGAACTTTCATTTAAGGTCTGAAAGCTATTTAGAATTCACAGAAAAAAGTTTTATGTTGAACGTTTTCAAAATTTCACGTATATTGACTTTGCACGGGAAAAGCTATATGTGAGTGGCTGCAGATGGGATGGAAGAAAAAGAAGACAGTTTCCTGACTTGATTCGAACAGCATGAGTGGAGTTGAATGAATGTGTAGTGTGGAAATCCTGGAGGGAACCCGCCCCAGCGCCATATTGTCCATCACAAATTTCACATGCCTTCGCCTGGGATCGAACCCGGGCCCCCTTGGTGAGAGAGACAAGCGGTGTAATCGCTCAGCCATGGCGCGGCGTAGAGAAGTTGTGGCTTTCTGCTAATTTATTTACAAAGAATGACATGTGTTTGTGTCAGAACTGGAGAATGGATAATCCGCCTAGTATAATAACATCTAATTTCCATCACAAGAAGAAGGTTGGTAGCAGTGGAGCGTTGCATCATTATCTTCAACTTATAATGTAAATGGCCAGATTTGAAAGCTCTAATTTTAGTTCCAGCTGTTTAGAAATTGTTGGAAGTATTTCAGAGGTTATCATTTAAAATAAAGACAGTAAAGTGTTATTGATTTAAAAAAAAAAAAATTCAAAAAGGGAAGTCATGGTCACTACATGGGTTTGTGCCACCTTACACCGTGGCCCAGTGTTCCTAGGATGCTTTGACGTGGACACCGCCACCCCCAAACGGTGTCTCAGCGTCTTTGGCATTGTCCTAGGGCGAGATTTATCCTGGGTTTGACGCCAGCCTCGTTGGCCGTACAAGGTCGTGGCGTCACCGCAGGAAGGTTGAAGGAGTTTGTGTTGAGTGGCAAGCTGCGCGCCCGTGTTGTTGTTAACCTGTAGCTTCGGACCTCCCCACCAACAGCTGCCTGTCTCCGCTCTTATATATTACGTGGATTGTACATTACGTCCGCGAGAGCCAAAAACTTTCAATTGTTACACATTTGTGTTAGGTGATATCTACATATGCTTGCTATATACACGTTTTATATGCAATTTAGAACAGGCTTATTTCACCTACATGTACATTTTTATATAATTTAATACTTTGTTCAATAGTACGACGATGGAGAAAAATTAAGTCAGATCGAACATGCACAGACAAGCAGTGCTGTACACTTACATCGATTTGTTCGCACGCTACGGAAAGACAATCACCCGTCCCAGCCAAGAATCGAACCCAAAGTGCGTTGAAAGGTAACAGCATTGAGGTCTCGACAACTGAGATTACCGATGTCTAACGAGTAATGTGTAATATTTATTGAGGTATTAAGCTTTTACAATTTTTGGACTGCCCTCTGTTTTGGCCCAGGCCACTGCTACACAGGACAGTCCATTAAGTATATTTACAGACGTGTTACAATATGTATTATTACAGAATAGTCACTTATTATTCCTTCTCTCTTTTTACAGTCCACACCCACTTGTTTTTAACCTTACTTAAAAACTGACCTATGTTATTATAATTTTTACTTAAAACCTTGATTAAGCTGATTCTCCTATTCATTTTTGATATTTGACATTCTTTCCTCCACATCTCTGTTTCCTTACAATCAAACAATATATGTTTTATATCCTCTTTATCTCCACACAATGGGCACTCGTCTTGTGGGTATCCATTTCTTTGACCTCTTAATCTCCATATCCCTGCTCTTAACCATGCTAACCCCTTTCTTTCTTCACTGTTAGTGCTATCTATATACCTCTCCCTCCCCCAACTATTTTTCAATTGAATATAGAAAACAAGTGATCTCTTCTCTGCTATTTGACTAAACAGTTTCTGGATCTCCATGTCTTCAAATCTTATTCTAGCCCCTTTCCAAAAACCTTTATAATTAGTTTCTCTCTTTCTCCAAATATCACCCATACCATTATTTTCCAAATTATTTCGTAAATTACTTACCCATCCTTTATTTGGTAAACTTAGTTCTTGATACTTCAAGCATTGTTTCAGTATATTGCCCTCCTCTAAATTCAATATCCTATACCAATATTTTAGTGCCCTTTCTATAACTAACCCTTTTCTTGGAACTCTCCCCATTTCAATTAGAGCTACTTCATTTGCAGTTGATATTGGCAGCCCTAGAACTTCCTTACAAAACCCCCTGTGTACATAATCTAAAACTTCCCATCCCTTTTCTAGCCCCCACATCTCAATACCATATAGCATTCGTGCCTCAACCACCGAATTATATACCCTTTCTAACCATTTCATTTCCATTTCAGGTGTTTTATACAAACATCCTCTTACAGCTGTCATTGCTGCTTTCCCTTTTGCCAGTACGCATTTCTTTTGCTTCTCCCATTTTCCTCCTGCATCAATTTTCATTCCTAAGTAATTACATTCACGTACTACTTTATATTTGATTCCCTCTTTGTACCACTTCTCATGTTTACTCAGTTTAGTACCTTTTTTAAAAACTACAATTTGGGTTTTAGCTCTATTCACCTTTAGGCCCCAAGCTGCACAATATTTATCTATTTCTTGTAAAGATATTTTTAGCCCATTCACAGTAATAGCACCAATCACCAAGTCATCTGCAAACAATAATCCAGGGATTTGTATATTATTAATTACCGGCAAGAAATTATTATTATTGCTTATATTTTTCAATATATCATCTATGAACAAGTTAAACAAAACTGGGCTTAACTTGCACCCTTGCCTTAGCCCTTTTTCCTGGTGTATGTCCCTAGTTATTGCACCTTCTTCATATTTTATGCAAAATGTGTTCTCTTTGTATAACCCTTGTAGGATGGTTACCATTTTGTTACTAACCCCCTTCATTAATAATTTATACCACAGCAAATTCATCTCTATTCGATCAAAAGCTTTCTCGAGATCAATAAAGGCCATATATATTTTACCTTTTTTATATCTTAAATACTTGTCCACTAGTGTTTTTATAATAAAGACATTGTCCACTGTTCTCCTACCTTTCCTAAAGCCCATTTGATATTCTGAAAGAATATTGAATTCTTCAATCCATTTTTGCATCCTATCAGCCAGTATTCCTGTAAAAATTTTACCCACATTGGACAGCAGTGCTATTCCCCGATAGTTATTGGGTTTATCCAACTCCCCTTTGCCCTTGTATATTGGCTGTATAATTGCTTTTCTCCAACTTTTCGGTATATAGCCATTTGTTTTCATTGAGTTAAACAATGATGTTAATAATCTAACCCTGTTTTCATCTTCACACCATACTTTGAGAAATTCTCCTGGTATACCATCTATTCCTGGAGCTTTATTTCTCTTAATTCTTCTAACCTGGTTTATTACTTCCTCTCCTGTTATATCCCTATCTAACATCTCATTAAAATTATTCTCTATTTCTGGGATTATCTTCCCCTTGTTAGAATTTTCGTATGCATATAAATTTAAAAAGTAGCTTAGCCACTCTTCCTGGCTTATATTATGTTTGGTTACATGTTTTTCGTACAATGACTTTATACCCCTCCATATTTTACTCACATTATTTTCGGCAATAGTAATGATTAGGTTATCTGCTTTCTTTTGTCTCCATTGGGATTTTTTACTTTCCAGTAGTTCGCTGTAGTGGTATTTACTTTGCAAATACTCTTTCTTAGAATAAGGATCTCCTGTTTCCCTCCACTTTACCAATTTTTCTTTTACTATGTTTTTAATCACCCTACATTCCTCGTCAAACCAGCCATTACTAATATTAGAATATCCTTTATTTGTCATTTTCATCCCCTCTCCTGCCCAGGTCATAATAAAACTCAGAATACTAATTGCATTTTCAATTTCATAATGATTTAAACTATGCATTATGCCCTGCTGGCATATTTTCCCTATATCTGATTCTAATGTGTACTCAAATTTTGCTTTGTCTTCTTCCTTCCATTTGTATCTAATTCCCTTTTTATTGCACTAGTCCCTGCAAGTTGTTCATTGGTTGCTCTCTGGGCTTTAATACCTATGTCTACTACTAATGGAAAATGCCCACTTTTAGTGCTTATATTAGCCACTTTAAAATTACTCACCATATGACTTATATTGCACGACCACAACACATAGTCTATTACGCTATGACCATTTGCATTTATAAAAGTATATTCACCAAGCTCATCTTCTCCATATTTTCCATTAAGAATGTCCAAAGCATTTTGCTCACAGAAATTAATGAGTTTTTCACTACCCCTTTCTATCATCTTATCCTTGCTATGCCTAATATTCACATTTTTCCCCCTTATATTGCTATCCTCCCACCAATCTATGGAACTAACATCACTTTCTCCAATTCTTATATTTAGATCTCCTACTAGTATTATCTCAATGTACATATATTTTCCCTTAACTTCTCTATATCTTTATCGAGGAGATAAAACAGTTCTGGATTATGAAACTGTGAAGAAGCTGGAGGGTTATATATTATTGCAATACATATAATACTATCCACTATCACTTTATCTTCCATTATAATCCAAAACACTTCCTTACAGCTAGACCATGTTTCTTTTATTGTTTTACTCAATTTATTCTTGATAAAAAACCCTAGTCCTCCTGATGGTCTCCCCCTCTTTGCATACATTTCCCCTTTTCTTCCTAAATAATTAAAGTTCATTAATTTAATTTCTTCATCTTTTAACCACGTCTCTACCACTGCTAGGTAATCCAAATTAACTAATATATGCTGTATGGAACCTGTGCTGATTTTATTTTTTAACCCTTCACAATTCCAAAACCCTAGCTTCCTTATTATTTGCTATTGTGAACCTATTCTCCCCCTGGAAAATGCAAACTGTTCAAGGTCTAACGAGTAAGCCATAAGAATTATCCAAAAATATACTTTGCAAACCTTGTAAAAACACATTTACGTCACATATCTTGCTGTCATTTCAAAATTATTGATTAATTTTTCAATTTATCACGCATTTTAGGTGTCCAATTACCATTTTCTGTTTCTCACGATGTCCTGTAAGGTGAATGTAAGTTCGAAGCCAGCGTATTATCACAATGAAATTGTTATGAAATGATTTGATGGTTGTCCAGCTTTCTGTTTAACCTTTACTGAAATGTTAATTGTAACAATTACGATGTTTATATATTACTTTTGCCTTTGCACTAGTGTAGAATTAAAGCACATGTTCTTTACAAAGAAATAATTAATTATCTTTTATTTATCGTGTATTTCGGACACGTTTGTTAATCAAAATCGTTTGAAGCGTGTTTGAGAACAATAAAATACATTAAGAGTTTATATTATTTTTCATGTATGATTTGTGCTCCTCTATCTTTCTACAATCACGTATATTCAAACATTTATACTGGGTAAGTAAAAATTATGCAACATGATCTAAGGCAGTAGCCACCATCTCAATGCACAGTGTGCACAGTAGGTCGTGCAAGCTTACCCAGTCTACCGTGTACTCCGTAGCCTTCAGAGCAGTGGCGGAATGCCGATCTTGCAATTTAAATGCACAATTGACTGTGAAACAATAATAATAGAATTGTAATATGAAGGATATAATTGTTATATAAATTATTTTAATTGTTTTTCATTATCATTCAACTATGCACCTTTATTTTAATAAAAAAACAAATGAACAATAAATTGATAGCTTAAACAAAATGAAAATAATCGACAATCTACATACAATACAGCAGTATTAAATAACAGCTCGAAGAAAAGCAATAAACATAGCATATTACTCAGAAATGGAACCTAGTTTTCTAGAATTTTGTTGTCTCTTTGGACACACTAGTTTTTCAAAATTAGGTATCAATGTTTGTGCAGCAGCTAGTCTAAGTTGACATTTTAAGTTCTGATTCGACAATTAATTTCTACAGCGGTTTTTGTTTTATTTCATTAGGGAAAAAAAAAATGTTCGCATATATATGTGGATCTGAACATACTTAGAAAACGAGCGGCATTTCTATGTAGTCGAGGAAATGTATTTTTTTGAAAATGTGAATAGAAATCACTCAAACTAATTCTATTTTGGAATTTATTTTTCATATGACGATTGCATTGCAAATCGATAAGTTCAAGTTGCAATTCAGATGGAACGTTATCAACATCTGTAGAGTAAGTCTCAGCAAATATTTGGAAAATTGGCTCTAATTGCACCACGTCTTGAAACCTTTTCTGAAATTCTTGGTTCAACTCTCTTAATATTTGAACATATTCTTGTAAGTCCATGACCTCAACAAACTGCTGAACTGTTGAGAGCTTTGGGAAGTGTACCAAGTTCTTTGAGGTTAAACTGCCTTTCCCAAAAGGACAGTTTCATTTTGAATGCTCTGATACTATCACTTTCTATAAAGAAGAAACATTCTTCCCATGAAGGCATAAATGTAGGAGTAGATGTCCTACGTGTCACATTACATTCTCCAACCGACATTATGTTTACGAAAACGAACCGCAAGAGACGAGACAACACTGCTTTCCAATTCCACGTCTTGTCTCAAACTGAAGTCGCACGGCATTCGTGGCAGTGCAAAGTGCTACTTCATTTGCTCTAGCACAAAATCGATCCACTTGGTGACCGCTGATCTAACGTATGAACATGCCCTCATATTACAATGATTACCAGGGAAAGAACTTTAGACACCGAACCTAATGAGTTTGCTACGCCGAGACCATTGACTTAGTTTTGTTTACAATGAACTGAGGGTGGAAGAAGGAATTCTGTAGAGCACGCTACACCTGTTTCCGACCTTGGGTACGTGTCAGTCGACGACAACAGAGACTCTTGATTAAGTAAGCGAGTTTATATGAGGAAGTCCCTAAGCTCATTCATTCTCTCTTTTGTGAACAGATACACAGGCCTAATGAAATAACATTGTTTAAATTTGAATTATAGTCATTAATTTTATTGCAATATACAACTACGTACATTCGTAAATTCTCCAATTTGAAACTTGTTCTATTGTCTGACAAAATAGTTTTGTAATGAGAGAATGTTCTCTCTACATCACATGATGTGATTGGAGTATACTTGAAACTGTTTATATTTGAATCTGTGTTGCTATTTAATCAATTTCGCACTTCACACAGTTTCGAATATGATGGATTGTTTGAAGAAGACGTTGAAGTTTTCGTTTAACACAATTACTATTAGTTTTTCCGGGGGGTTTTCTTATCCGGATAGACGAATGTCGAGTAACTCTAAGCTCCATGAACCAAAGACTCATTTGAGCATCACTTCACCCATTTCATTCATCGTCCGATATGAGTTAAGGTTGGAGGACGTAAATTACAAAATAATAAATAAATAAATAAATAAAAAGAGGTAATTTTGTTATGAATTGTATTTTCTTAGTTTAAATTTTATGTGCTGTAATACGTCCTAATACATTTAAATTATAGTTCAAAGAAGCATCTATCTGTACATTCCAGACCTGAGAACCAAACACAAAACAATTTTAAATAAAAAATGTTGCCTTTAAAAAACGTCATAGTAATATGAAAACATATCGATATCTTACAGCTTTTATAAAAAAATATCACTTCACAAGACTATAACTACAAAGCTACAAGTATTGTTCCTTACTTTTTATTTATTCCTTATAATATTGTTTTTGTCATTGTAATAGACAAACGAGCTGCTTCTGAAGTCAAAGTTCTGATATGACCGTTGAAGCTTATGTGGGCTGTAAAAACGACAGGATTAAAACAAATGTCATTTTAAATTCAGACTGCTACTGTCATTTTAGAGGAGTAATAAAATAACTTAAGGGATTCTTCCATTTAAAGCATTATTTGATGTAGAAGGGGCTTCACAAAAACTTACATCTTAAAAAATAAAATATTTTCTCTACATATTATATATAGATGGTAGAAAGTCATTATTGCCTGCTAAGAACGTTCAACGAAAGCAAGACATAGGTCGGATTTTGATCATCCCTGCAGGTTAAGAAAAGATAATCCGCTTGTAGATTTATGGTAAAGTTTTGAAATTCACTAGAGATTCTGAAGCACGGATTGCAATTTCTGATATTCAATGCCCTTGATAATTAACATATATGGAAACTGTTGATTGAATGATTAGATCGTAAATTATACATTTCGTTGTGCAAACCTGAGTCCTACATCATTAGTAGATACCATCTAGTTGTTTATACAAATGGCATGCTATGAACATGATTGCTCATTAACATTTATCATTGACGAGGACAGTCACTTCGTACTCATAAAATGTATCTGTCAGCAATATCTCGTGCATTAATTTTATATCTATTTGTTTCACTACTTCCTATGTAATGCATGTGTGGATTATTTCAAGTTAGGTTTGTCATGGAAGAAGGCTTTCTCAGTAATCCTCGAAATCTGAAATGTCTACGTTAAGTGATTTCATCTCCAGTAACAACCGATTTAAAAATGTTCTCTTCTTCAGCGTGATAACGGTCAAGGAAATCCAAAGCTGACCGTTATCACGGTGGAGAGAACTTTCTGAAATCAATTGTTACTGGAGATAAAGCTTTTTATTTATTTTATTTTATTCAATGATCGATCAGCAGTACATGCTTTACAGATCCTTGTTTGCTAATTGAATCTCTATGAACTATATAATAACATGTAAGGAAAACCAAGTTGGCTCCTATTATCTTCTTAACACTGTAAAACAAGAGAAAAATAAGTTAATTAAAACAAACAAGTAATCAAAGAGATAAGAACAACAGTCATTGTGAAACAATATTCATAGTTTTTTCAATCAGAGTCACTAAGGAGGAGATCCTGTGGGAGTCGTCTCTTCAGGCGCGTGGGCTGGCGGGTCAATACGACACACTGAAAACAAAATGACAATCACAACAATGGATGCATCTTCAAAACAACGTTAATGCTCATTTGAAATCATTGGCGGCAACATATTTTGAAGAGGGTATTGCAAAGCTTGTCCAAAGGTATTAAAAATGTCTTAATCTTTTCGGTGATTATGTTGAAAAGTAACCATAAGTGTACAAAATTTTTGGTAATGAAATAATTGTTTTCTATGAATTTTTCTTTTATTTATAGCCTATCGAAGTTTGAAAAAGGGCCTTGGATTATAAAAAATTCTCCTCCGAATGAAGAGAGCTTCAAATGATATTCCCAAAGAATAATAAACATTTTATTTGTTATATAAGTTTTGTACCTTAATACATCAATATCTTTAGAAGTACTTTTAGAAAGAAAACTAAAAGAAATGTTTCGAAAACCTTCCATGTAAAGGACAATATAAAGTATGCGAGTTTCCTGAAATTTTTCATGAAAGAATCTTTGAAAAAAAGTAGATTTATATAGTTACTAAGTTTGAACTTAGTGTACATTTCGTATTTACTTTATGTTGTTCACACAAAACACATTCACAGAAAGAGACAGAAAGAGAGAAGCTTTGCATTTCATTGAAATCATGTCCTATTTTGTTGAGAATCGTTATGCCATTTT
Organism: Mantis religiosa; assembly: GCA_030765055.1. NCBI lineage: Eukaryota > Metazoa > Arthropoda > Insecta > Mantodea > Mantidae > Mantis > Mantis religiosa. The sequence goes on from CM060953.1 coordinate 145,646,968, forward strand.
TGAGAAAATAAAAGATAATGGGAATTCAAATGAAAATAACCCTATCAAAACTATAGAAGATGCTAAAATGCGTTTATTTCCAGACACCATAAAGTAAATAGGTACTTGTAGCAGCATTGTGAAAAGGAATTGGTGCCAAGTTGCCTTTTAAGGTTTAAAATTCCTTGTTAATTTATCTTTTATATTTCCCAATTTCCCGTTTCTTTCTTTTTTGTTCTTCTTAGAAACATTTCGACCATGCAGAGCTTAGGTACTAGTCATTTTGAAAGCTGTTTTATTCTGCGTGTGCTAAAAATCCTCAACATGTATTAACTTATTCCAAATTGCGAAAAGCTAAGAAAAGCTAACAAAGAAGTTTAATATTAAATTGGGTGGATACTAGGGTCATAATGCAATGTACTAAATGGCTTTGATTTTACGTGCTCACTTGTTAATCCACAGAGTATGTACTTAAAAGACAATGTATCTTATTTCAGGAATGATGATGATATGTGTATAAATCTTATTTCAGGAATACACATACATATAATTGCTAGTCTTTGAAATAATGACAAAGAAAGAGAGATCGAAACAAACTACAAGTTTCCCCGAAAAGTATTAATCCTGCCAATTTGTTATGACTCCCATTTCTTTCTGGGTGAAACCGCGTCACCTGTTTATCCTCAAGCGTAGATAATTCAATGCAAGTTTAGGGTAACTACGAGTAAATTACGTCTTTTTTCAGATGTTATATTCAATTTCTCTCTAATAGACATCGTTACTTACTACTAGGCATTGGCATTGCAGTGGATAGTTACATATATACCCAAATTTTCTGTGCTAAACGATTTCCTATTGTCACGCAACTCATTCTTGTGTGACGAAAACGCAGTTTCAATAGAACATGACGTCACTGGAGCGTAGAACATTGATGCCATTGCAGCAGGTTCTAGGGGTAGCTTTTCTGTATAGCTTTCCCCCTGTATTACTGAGTTTATGATTTTCATGTTTTCAAAACCAGGATTTCTGCCACTTCGAAGAACATATACCTCCTACTGGTCCCGATATTCGGCCCCCCCCCCCCCCGAAATATTGTCGATGACATCTAGAGCATCTTTCAGTGGCAAAGTTCTACTTTCCAAAAGGAGAATAGCTTTTGGTATAAAACCAAAATGCGTGTTAATATAAGCAGGGGAAGCTGCAAGAGTGGGACACTCGAGTGATCTCTTGATCTTGGCAATGGACAAAGCTTCTGTTTCATCTAATTCACTGACATGTTTAATGTCCCTTACGTGCGCGGCATAGTAGACGGCAGCAGACAGCCAAGTTCCCCATCACGTAAGTATCGGTTCAGGTGGAAGAGGGGTTGCTGATACTTTCTCTTTGAACAACTGTATACGTGTTGGAGCTTTTAAGAAAACCTTGACCGAAGAGCTTTAGAGGAACAGCAGAATTCGAACATCTTTCTCTATACTCTCGAATATGACCTTCCAAACTAACTTTGAAAATCTGAAAATAACACCCTTCATTTCAAAAAAGGAAAGCAGTTATTTGGTTTATTTTAGGTGTCAAACACTCATTTAGGCTTCTTAGATGAAATAAAGATAAAAACTAAAAACCTTAGACCTACTTCTTGTATAAATATTTAATATTTCTCATATTTGTTGGTTTAGGTTTCCTGCCACTTCTGATTCAACACCTAAAAGCTTATACATGTTTCATTTCTGTTACTTGTATGTGGATTTCTTCTTTTTCCTTTCGTACATATTTGCAGAGAAGGTATTTCACTCCACCTAAAAGTTTGATTTGAAGATTTCAGAACGGACTCCCTGAATAAAAAGTAAATGAAGAAAACAAGTAGGAAAATGACCATTGACTGTGTATGTGTGTTTTTTTTAACGTCCTCCAACGTTGTCATATCGGGCGATGAATGGAATGAGTGAAATGATGCTCAAATGAGCCCGGAACCCATAGAGCTTAGAGTTATCTGGCATTCGTCTTTCAGGATAAGGGAAAACCCCGGAAAGAACCTTATCCAGGTAACTCACCCTGACCGAGATTCGAACTCGGGACCTCTTGAACGTGAGGTAGGCATGTTACCACCACGCTACCGAGGCGGGCTACTGTGTGTACGATGATATACAAAGATCATCAACCTTTTTTCTTTCAAAAATGGATATAATGATTTTGATCGTCCGATATGACTTAACGTCGGAGGACGTAAAATTACAAAAAAAAAAAAAAAATGATTAAAATATCAAGTGTTTAAGATGTTTTGATTGCAAATAAAATGTGTATGTTAAATTTTTGGAGAATAGCCTCTGAAGTCCTCTTCATTTTGGATAACCTTTACATAACTGATAAACAGCGAAGATAAACTAGCTTCCAAAATAATTTGCTTAAAACATATAATTATATAAAATGTATTTTTTTTTTTTTTTTTTTTTTTGCGGATTTAAGCCCTTCTAAAATACTTATTGCCATTGTTTTAATTTTGAAATTCTTATACTTTCCCCAAGTAAGTAGTAGTTATTCTTTTTTTTTCTGTTTTGTCCATGCAAAAAGGATGGATTCTGAAAGCCATTACATTGTAACCAGCTCTTAAAATATTTGACTCAGTCGTGCTGCAGTCTTTTATTCCCATTGTACCTGAGAGGAAAGATGTATGAAACCATTTATATAAATATTAGAGGAACTAAGAATAGATTTTTCAAGATTGAGAGTGAAAAATATGTAAGTGTACATATCAGAATGTGTTTTTCATTTCCTTCTGATAATGCAAACAATGAGATTTTAAACTTAATCCATAATCATCATTTGTTTTAAAATTGTTGCTATGGCGTAAGCCTACCGTATTCCCTTATTTCTATTGCGGCTTTCTGCAACAAATATTAATAATACTACAGTCCGGCCGCTCTATCTCCGGCTCTGACGTTTAGTGGCTACAGGAGGTGGAGGGGGAAGGTTAATAGTACCAACATATAATAATGAGTAATTGAAAACATATCGTCAGAATTATCTTTATAATGAGAGTATAGGACTATAATAGCTTCAAAACATTGAAATTCAACTTGTAATTTCATTATCATGCAAGATATTCTTTACAACATCACTCTGTTCGAATATTTCGTTCACACCTTTCGCGCACACCAACTGCTTCTGTTGGTGGTACTGGGAGTCTGTACATCCGGTGTCGTGGTCAGGAAGTTAAAACTGTCTGCTAGCGCCAATCAGCGTTGTCGCTGCTAGGCGTGACTTGCAAATCCAATACCGTGTTGCCGCTGCAATTTTGTGTGGACCACGTGGCTTTTAGTTGCTTTTGGATCCCGCGCTGGTGGTTTGTTTAATTTGTTGGGTGTGCGTGAATTCCAATTTGTAGCGTCTGTAAGTCTTATTATTATCGCTATTATAGTAATATGGCTAGTGGTTCGTCAGAATTCAAGAAAAAAATCGGCTCTTATAAGAGCCAAAGCCATGAATTTATATTCAGGCTACGTGAGTACTTCGAGAAAAAGCGGGACAATGGTGGACCTCTACTACCTGTTACCAAGGTGCTGGACAGAGTTTGTGACGCCTTGAAGGTGGGAAGAATGTGACCAAGGAAAAGTGCCAGCTGATTTAAGTTCGCTGTCTGCAGTTCTGCGTACACCGGGAAAGCAAAGGCAACGAGGCAGCCTTAAAGCTTCACTTGATGCTTTTCTAAAGGATGCTATAAGGCGACATGTATATCAATATTATATGAGAAAGGAATTTCCCACTCGTGCGAAGTAGCTTTTTGTTATTTCTTTTCCAGTAAATGGTATATTGTCTCCATATGCAACTATTCTGGGATTATGTATATACACATTGTCCACGTACATTTACGAAGTTACGATCTGCAAATGTGTGAAATATTTAAAATACAGATGTTCCTCTGCTTGAAATTCCCGCTAAAGAACTGGCAACAACGCGCTTCCCCCTCTCGAGAACTGTCAGAGCCGGAGATAGAGCGGCCGGACTGTATTCATTCAAATGTTTCTGTAGATTCAAGTGAGACTTTTATAGTTAACAGTTTAATAATGTGCACCTTTCCACACAATTTTCAAACTTCTCGTGTTTGCTCCATTCATTATTTGATTTTATGCCTAAAGCAAGATCATAACTATAACATGGCAACCTAGACAGTCAATATCTGTACCTACCTTGTCATTCTTTACAAGTGCCAGTCTCGGTAGCGTAGATGGTAGTGGTCTGTCTCGCGTTCAGGAGGTCCTGACTTCGAATCTCGGTCAGGAGAGTTACCTGGACAAGGTTTTCTTTCACTGTATAGACAGTTGGAATAATGCACTTCTATAATGATTTAGAACACATTCAGCAGGATTTTAGTGCACAGATGCATGTATATATTATTGGTTTATAAATCCGAGCTCTAATTATGACAAACCAACGTTGCTTCAGCTTCCATAAGATTTTGTACACATATCTTTTCAGTGATGTAGAATTACATTTTCAATACCTTGCTGCTTGCGTAGAGAAAATTCGCTATTATCTGTTATTTGCCATTACCCTATTTTAAGTACACTTTGTTCAAAACGTCAACGGCATTTTTGGGAAAAATAAAATATACAAAATATTTTCAGAGTAAAATTTTATACTACTTGTCATATATTTCCTCTCCTTCTCTCCTCTCCCCCGAACATGTATACACAAATATGTTTATAATATGAATTTTGTTCTTATAAATGTGAATATGCATTATTTATCAAAGAAACATTTCAGTAACATATTTATTGGGGACGCTTCAACCCCTACTACAGGAGTGAAAGGTGTGTCGGCATGTCTTCAAGCTGCTTGAACTTTGCCCAGCTACCGCTCACTTTTTTGTTGAATAATGAGCACATACGGTCGCTCACGCCCACGACGTCTCGACTGTCATCTTTCATTTCCTTTTGAAACTAGTTTTCTTTGTTTATGTGTACTCGTTTTATTTTTATTCTTCGGTTGTCATATAAGGTTTGGCACTAGCCTCTTACCACCATCTTCTTTCAACAAATGGAAAGAAAGAAAATCGTTAAATTTTTCTTAGTTGTATTTCTTGTCACCGACTTTATACACCTTCAATTCCGTAAGTATTTATTTATGAAATAAATGTATTCCCGGCTGTCCTTGTAGCTCAGCCGGTAGAACACATGCCTACCGTGGTAGGGGTCCCGAGTTCGATTCCCGGCGATGGGGATGGGTATTTTTTCCGACCAGGATAATTCCCCATCTTTCCCAGAGTCTGGAAGTATGAATGTGTGTGTGATCTAATGATTAAAACCCGTATTCCCGTGAATGGTTGATTCCTGCACCCGTTATTAAATCATACCGACAATTCTACTACTACCTACTTCACCACCTACTTCATGGCCTTATATTCCAGAAGTTTCGAGCTCGAATCTCGCTCAGAGTGAACTTTTCCGGGGCTTTCTCTTATCCCAAAAGACAAATGTCGGGTAACTCTAAGCTCTGTGGAACTTTGGCTCTTTTGAGTACCATTCAACCATTTTATTCGTTGTCCTATATGATTTAAACCTTATGCCTTCCTTCGGAAAAGAAGTTAAGAAGTTAAGTTGTTTATTTACGGTACGTAAAAGACCAACAATTCCGATAAGGAGGCCTCTGAGCAAACGTATGTGGTATTTTACTGCATACAGAACGAAGCAATTAAGGAATGTCCATAGAATTAGGATTAGGATTACATTACGGAGGGAATTCGGTACCATGCTGGGCCAATTGTGCCTATGTCCCAAGTGGGGCACTCCCGGGAGGAAGGATGAGGTGAGAGGAGACAGAGAGCGGCCGTCCCAAGAAGCCACGACAGTGCAGAGGGCAGGATCCTACAGTTTTCTTTCATAGAGGCTTCCCACGACAGGCCTGGACAACGGACATGCCCCCAACTGCGGCACGGCAACGAACCCAGCAGCCGAGCTCCTAAAGTCCCAGTCCGGCGGTCCCGAAATGGTCCCAGTAGAGGCACGGAGACCGGCAACCGACCTACCGTAGGAGGAGGTGGTTTAGCTCAGAGCATATCATCCTGCCATGCACCGCCGAGACATCCGCCGACACTTCTACCCTGAAAGAGACCACCAGATGAGAGATGACACGATTTTTTTTTTTAATTTACGTCCTCTAACGTTTAGTCAAATCGGACAATGAATGAAATGGGTGAAATGATGCTCCAATGAGTCCGGGGTCCATGGAGCTTAGAGCTACCCGACATTCGTCTTTCAGGATAAGGGAAACCCCTGGTAAAAACCTTATCCATATTTATGGCAAGTCAATTGCATGTGATTAAAACAGCAAATCTGATTTTTTAAATTATCTTTAAACCTTAACAGTACATTTTAAAATGTAATAAAAGTACCATTTACACACCCCGCGTAGATTGCGACCACAGAAGTTAAAGAGCAGTTAAAAACTCAATTTCAATTTCTCAGTTATGTATCAAATTTTATTTCTAAAATTTGCTTTGTTTTCTCAAGCTCACGTTAACACCTTTTAATAGTTAAGAATTGCAGATTTTGAGATATTCGCTTATACACAGCTACAAATTTGCATACAAAGTCGATCTCTGAGAATGAAAGCAGTGGAGTTTCACCTGCAGGTTTAAGCAAAGCGAGATTGTTGCATTAGATTGCACTTTCGATTCCACAGACCATATCTAAAGGCTTCCCAGAGAGAAGTTAACAAACGTAGTGTTTTCCACGGCCACCTTCACTTCGCAGACATGGAAATAAATATGCAGCTGACAGAGTCAAGAACCCGGTTAACTGTTAACGCTTCTCACGGGACCTTAGTGAGAGAATTGGCTCACTGTGATGGATTTATTTGGCACACATTCCGTGACGAGCATTCTCACGTTTGTGCAGCAAATCTTTACTGTCATTTACGTTTATGAAAGAGTTTTAATAAACGGGTTTTGGGAACTTTATGGTGTATACCACCTGCTGTGAGATGTTAAAACTTAAAACGAATCATCCTCGGCAAAATAAATGTTGCTTTTGGTAAAACACTTTCATAATGGCAGTGCATTTCCATATTTTCTTCCACAAAGCATTACTAACGGTTCATAAAACATTATGAGCGGTTTTATTTACTCTCATCACTGCATTAGTGTCCCTTTAAATGGGAGGAAGGATGAGTTGAAGGTGCTCTACTCACAGCCAGAACCCATTACAGGCGTACTATGCAAGAAACATGGAAAACAACTCTATCAATTTACTGGAATTTTTAAAAAAGAGCTAAAATACTAAAACATTTATAATTTAATGGAAGTTACACACTTTATTATGTTTAATTTTTCTTGTAGTAGGCTTTTGGTCTCCCGAAAACGGTTCAACAAAGTAAATTTCAGGTGTTATTTACATAGAAGTCCAGGTAAACGGTATATCTCTACCAACGTCACACATTAGATGAAGTTTCTAGGAATAGCCTGGGTGTTCCCTTACTTTTTTGTGTTATTGCTATTAGTAAGTGAAAGACAAAATATTACTAAACACAACAATGTAGATCTGTGGTCAATGTAACCATGTGGAACCAATATATGTCAAAGACTGCTGCGCGTTTAACTATTTATGAGAGATTTTTTGTTATTGAATGAATAGAGGCAGACTGAAACATTCAATGCCATAACCGGGGTTTGAACCACGTATCTCCCGCTCTCCGTGTGGTTGCTCTAAACCACTGAGCTAGGTTGGCCATAGTAGCTCAGTGGTTTAGAACGTTGGCCATAGTAGCTCAGTGGTTTACAGCAACGGCGCGGAGAGCGGGAGATCCATGGTTCAAATACCGGCTATGGCTCTACTCATAGAAACAAAGTTAAAAATGAGATTTCAGTATAATAATCATAGCTAAACTATTACTATTAGTTATATAAATAGAAACGTAAGCCTAATTTAAACCCAAAGTATATTAAAAATTAATTCATTGAAATGAAACAAAACCTGTTTTTCCTGTTATTCTAGACTTGCTGTATAGTGTACGCCTATAAACATTTGTTCATAGACATTTTGTCTATTTTAAACCAATCATGTTTCGTGTTTTATTAAAACAAATTAATTTTTCAATGTTTTAAACTGTCTATTCGATAATACCCGGCTATTTCTTATTAACTGCAATTAGTAACATTTTCGTAAATCTCTTTTTTAACAAGTGACAGTTCATCACAGTTACTTATAGTATGTACTTATGATGATAGGCGATTGGTATTTAAAAACAGATAAGTTATTTTTAGAAATGTAAATGGTATTCCATAATACCCTCGTGTCATATACGAGGGCTGTTCAACAAAGAATGGCCATAATTTTTTACGGTTATAATTTTTCGCATTGAAATCCAATTTTATTGTATTCTGATAGCTTAATCTGAAACAAACACGCCGTAGTAGTTTCATTGTTGGTACACCTGATTCCCACCTGTGAGTACCAGGCAAGTTCAGACATGTTAAGTATCGCCTACCGCTGCAATGGGGGTAACACGCAAGGAACAATATGCGGATTTGAAGTTCTGCTTTCGTCTCAACAAATCTTCAGTTGAGGCCTATACAATGTTACAGAAGGCCTATGGAAAGTTTGTTCTTTCCTACAGCACAGCTCGAAGGGGGTTTAAAATGTTTAAAGATGGGAGACAATCAATTTCAAAGGAAGGTGGACCCGGTGCTCCAGTTACTGCTCTTACGGAAGAAAACATCAATACTGCTGCTGCCATTGTGAGAGAGGATCGAAGAATTACTTTAAGATCACATTCTGAAATACTGAACATTTCACTAGGTGCCACCCACACGATGGTGACACAAACATTAAACATGAGACGTGTTTGTGCGCGATGGGTTCCAAGACAGTTGATTCCCGAACAAAAGATCATTCGCATGCAGGTCTGCATACAGTTAATGTTGGCGTTAGAGGAAGATCCGGAGTTTCTATGAAATGTAATCACTGCTAATGAAACTTGGCTACATAATTTTATCCTGACAGCAAACAGCAAATCTCAGTCTGGAAATCTCCTTCATCACCAACCCCCCAAAAAGCAAAAGTGGTTGCTTCTGCTGGGAAAGGTATGGTCATCTCATTCTTTGATATTCATGGAATTGTTTATCAGCATGTTGTACCTGCACACACATCAGTAACTGGAAAATACTACAGGAATATCCTGAAAACATTGCAAGTCCATATCAAGCGCAAAATATCATATTTCCATGAAGCAGGCTGGATACTACACCATGATAAGGCGCGGCTGCATATTGCCAATGTTGTTGCTGAATATCTTGCAAAAATCAACGTGTAGTGCATCCCTCACCCTCCCTATAATCCGGATTTAGCCCCATGTGACTTTTTTCTATTCCCTAACTTGAAGAAACGCCTTCGTGGGAGGCATTATCTATCTTCAGAAGCAGTGGTGAAGGCTGCGGAGGCGACTTTGAAGAATTTCTCAAAAAATGGTTTCCAGCATGTCTTTGAAGTGCATCGCATTCAGGGGAGACTATTTTGAGAAGAACCATCAACATTATAAGGATGAGAAGAGATACGTTGTCTATAAAAATTGTGACCATTCTTTATTCAACTGCCCTCGTACATATATGATGAAATAATGGAATTGGGGAAAGTTGCTAGCGTTTTTTCTTCTTCATATCATTCCGTACTGAATTTATTAGTTTCTCTTGTGAACAAGACCTGTAGGTATGAAAGCACAAATGCAATAGTTTTTCTCTGTGCAGGTTATCATGCAATATTCCGTGCTAGATACGTACGTAGAGACTATTGTACTGTGAGAACTCGACAATAATATTTTACATATGCCCTGCTTTAATTTTTCCATTCTGTGCACATTCTCTTCTCTATACTAGTTCCCACATTCACCATCCGAGTGAAAGTCCAGAGTCCACATTTGGTTCGAGCCCCGAGCGTCACGTTTTCAGACCACTCGGGCGGAGGCAGAGCCGCTCCCGATACAGCTCTCCTGACCTCTGCGAGTTTTGGAAGGCGTAGCTTACTTGTAAAGGTTAAGGTTGTCATCTATACAGGAATGTACTTCTTAACCATTTGCTTTCTCCAAGCTTGTCTGCTTCATTAAAGGAATCACATTATGCTGCTTGTTCTTACATAAGACAAGCCGCAGTGCAAGGTTATGTAGTCATTAAAACTCAGCTTCGATGTTTCCTTTTCCCTAAACATTTCTAATACGTTGTAATTTTGTATTTTATAGACATGCTATAACTAAAATAACATTTAATGTTCATTCTGATGCTAACTGACGTTAAGTTAGCTTTCTAGTGTATATACTTTATTTCTTCGAAATACGAAAAGACTTCCATGCTTTGTGTATAAGAGAAATGGTGCTAAAATAAGACCTGAAGTTTTCCTAGCGACGAACATGCTCAATTTCTTCTCTGGCAGCAAGGCAGGTGAAAAGACGATTAGAAATTGACGTTTCGGGAGCGTACATCTCTCCCGAATAGGAGGGGATATTTATAGGAAATTTTTTAAATGTTATAACCACAAATGAATCACTGGATATGTCTGCATGTCTGCCTCACGTTCAAGAGGTTCTGAGTTTGAATCTCGGTCAGGGTGAGTTACCTGGATAGGTTCTTTCGGGTATTTCCCTTATCCTAAATGACGAATACCGGGTAACTCTAAGCTCCATGGACCCTGGGCTCATTTGAGCATCTTTTCACCCATTGCATTTAACGTCCGATATGACTTAACAAGTTAAAGGTCGTATATTACAATATACCGAATCCCCCTCCCTAATAGGTACGTAGGCCACCATGCTGGACCCTTTGTTCCTATGCCCCCGAGTGGGGGCACCCCCGGGAGGAAGGGTGAGGCGAAAGAGACAGAGGGCGGCCGACCCAAGGAGACGCCACAGTACAGAGGGCAGGGTCCCTACAGTTTACTTAGATAGAGATTTCTCCTGACAGGCCAGGACAACGGATACTCTCCCCTACTGCGGGACGGCAACGAGCCCAGCAGCTGAGCCCTAAGGGTCCTAGACAGGCGATCCGAACTCCAAAGCTCCCTGGCTGGCGGTCCCGAAATGGTCCCAGCAGAGGAGCAGAGACCGGCAACCGACCTACCGGAAAAGGAAGTAGCTTTCCTCACAGCATATCATCTCGCCATGCACCGCCGAAACACCCACCGACACTTCTACTCTGAAAGAGACAAACAGATGAGAGATGATATGAAATGACAATGGAGATGAAATGGAGGGACGGGAGTTTCGGGGGATGTAATTAACCTACCCGACATTCACCTGGCGACCTCGGGAAAAAAACCGGAAAACCCATGAGTCAGATAGGTCGGCCGCAGGGTTTGAACCCAGGCCCCCCGAATGCGGGTCACAGACGAAATCGCCTGAGCCATCCCACTCGATTATACATATAAGCAAAGACAAACACGATTAATATTCGCATTAGTGAACAAAAGAATGTTTTCAGTAAATTAAATGCCAGGTCAGGAGATGGCATGAGTATAGAAATTATTCATTTGTGGTTATAACATTTAATAAATATCCTGATGATGGGAGAGATGTACACACCCGAAACGTCGATTTTAATCGTCTTTACACCTGGCCTGCTTCGCGAGAACAACTTGAAGTGGTGCAATCCCCTCGCACTCTGTAAAAGCTTCTGTAATCATGGTTTAGATAATTACTAATTTACTTGGAAGTATAGGGGGCATACATGAGGTTTAATCGATAGAAACTAAAAAACTAGATCGCTATATCATCGCTATCAAAATTATAAAAACCAAAGAATATCTTAAGTATATTAATGCCAAATTTCAGAAACCTATAATCTAATCGATTAATTTTAAATTTTAATACAGAAATCAGGACTTTATACATACTTTCTACTTAACTTAAGGGATACTTTTAAATTAGCAGTAGATATGTTCATTTTTAATGAATTTTGTTGTCATTTCTGGAAACTTGTTCCATACAAAGCATTTATACTACGAAAAAATTAATTTTTTTGATTAAACTCTTATTACATTAAAGGTGACACCATATTCAAGTGGTTAGACCTCTTGCCTCTCACCAAAGTGGCCCGGGTTCTATTTGAGGTGGTCGTACTATTTGTGATGGACAAAGCTGCATCTGGGCGGTTCTGAGGTTCCCCTTGCCATTCATTCCATTAACTACTGCATAATCATTCATTCAAGCAGCTGGCGGCTGACAGGGTCAGCACGACATGTGTCATTCATGTACCTGTTCTACACGGACTTAACCACTTAATGACAGGATATGTGGGGTTTTGCAAGGTGGTGGTTTAAATTTAGGTAGATGAAAAGAAGGGAGGTAGCCGTAGCTCCTCATGGTAGCCAACTCGGGTGCAACGCCTGTGTGCACCGCTGGTGTGAGAAACTTTAGGAAGAGTTTAATTTAGAATAATTAGTAAATTTTCAAATAGAAATAATTTTGAAGTTGTAATAACAACTTTATTGTTACCGGGAGTGCCCGCATGCCATGCGGGGAAGCCGGTAGAGCTTGAAGCGTCTTTCTGGAGTTCGATAGTTCCCTAAAGGCCTAATCAGGGCGCTCTGATGTTGAGGCAAACTCGCGTAGAATTTTGTGGCCCGGCGCCTAATGACATCTTCCACGTAGTGGAGAGATGAGGCTTCATGAAGGTATCTCACGGGAAACCTCCAGCACACAGATGACCCTAAGGCATCTATTTTGTACACGCTGAAGTTGTCGCAGATTGGTTCCTACAGCCATGCCCCAGATCTTACACGCATAAAGCATGATTGGAAGAATTAAAGCCTGGAAAAGGCGCAACTTAAGGGGTGTCGGCATCCCTGGCCGCATCATGGGGTATAACGAAGCTGAAGCTCCTCATGCCCGATGAGCTACCTCTTGGATGTGACTCCCAAAAGTTAGGCCCTTGTCCAACTTTACACCCAAATACTTGAGAGAGTTTGTCCACTCTATCCTTCTGCCAGAATAATTAAAGGAGGGGAGGTTGGCGGGAAAATGACGCTTGGTGAAGAGTATGGCTTGGCTTTTCTCCGGGTTGATGGAAAATCACCAAAGCCTGCACCAGTAGTGAATGAGGCTTAGGTGTCGCTGTATTGGGTTGAAGGCTCTGCGTGCGTTTCTATCTGTGTTGTATAGCAGCACATCGTCTGCATACTGGGCTATGTTGACATGCAGCTCCGTGGGGAGATCCGCCACATACACGCTAAAAAGCGTAGGGGATAAGACAGAGCCTTCGGGGACTCCGCCTCTAATGAGTCTTCTGGTAGATAGCTTTCCCGCCACAGTTACTGTGAACTGTCTGTGTTTAAGGAAAGTGTGTAGAAGATGTATCATGTGTGTAGCAAGCCCCAGGGTGATTAGTTTATGTAGGAGACCTGCATGCCAGGTGGTAGAGAAGGCCTTCTCGACATCCAGAGATACTGCCGCGCTGTATGCCCTTTCCTGGAAACCCAGGCATAATCATCAGTCCTTACATCTATTTTATAACATCTACTTCTTCATCCTCATATCAGGTAACGGGGGCGCCCTCTGTTCTACATATTCTCTCGAATACAAGGCCCATTTGTTCCTCGACAGACCTCTGGTGGGTGAAATGTGTAACAGTAGTTTCGATTTATATATAGAAATGGTTTGGAAAATTTGTAAATTAAAACAATGTGTAAAAAGATATGTAATTTTGTAACTGGCCGTAGTAATAATTGTATTACGTAATGTGGTGACGTAACAGTGACTCGGCCAATCATATAAAAGTAATATATGGGTAGCGATACGAACAGAAAATCAATAATCTTCATAAAGATATGTTCTGTAATATTGATAGTGGAAAGACGACGCGGGAAATATAAAAAGTTTTAATAGTGATGAATGGACGTGCAGGAGTGAGAAATTTTATGTAATTAACGGAAACCATTTATTAAGGAAGTAAGGATTTATCGATATGCTGGAGGTAACCTGCAATGATTGACTAGGAAAGAAAGTTCAAGTAAAATGTAATCCTGATTATACAATTCAATTAAATATTACGAAATTGGACTTATCCAAAATGTTATTTATTTCACTTTTAGCCACACTTGAAAACAAGAGATCTTATAACTCTTATTTAAGCAGACACAATAATCAAGAACCAATTCAAACTATAACGAAGTAACCCTGTTACATCCTGGGTCTTCGAAACAGTCAACGTGCATCCTATCTTCAACATAAACATTTGGTTACATATTGCGCTCACCGCGGGGCCCGAATAATGAGTGAGAGATGAATAAAAAAATGTGATTACAAATGGAAATTAAAAGTAATATTAAATTAATAAATTATAGAGTTGTATTTTATTGACCTAGTAGTTTGGGGGAAAATAAATATAAGACACCAAACTTTTTCTAAAATTTACACATTGTTAATAATTATTAACATTACATTTAAACATATTAATAAGACTCGTCTCATCAAAACTATATCATGTTGTTCAACAGGTTTAAAAAAAAACTTATTGATAAATAAGATATTAAATTTGTAACATTAAAGCTTTCTGCGCCTTAAAACGAATTTAGTGTACATACCTTCCTTTTCTTTGCTTCTCTGCAGTTAGTTCAGCATTTGCAGATACCTCTTGAATGAACTGTTCAGTTTTTATGAGCAAAATCCTATATTTTTTATACAATTATATAGCAAGGTAGGGTTACAAATAGAGGTTCAAAAGTTGTGTATCTAAACAAGTAACAAAGCTATATAGAACTAAACAAAGCATTGTATTAGTAGTAATAGCTATATTTATCAATTTAGGCAATTTTAATACTATTTTCTTCACTTAACATCCGAAAAATGGATTTATAGCAAAATTCAAAACAATTACAAACATTAAATCTGGAATTATTAACGTTTAGAAACATTTATTCCAGATAAATTGTGTGTTTTATGGAGACCTACATTTTTGTGCAGCAAGCTTCCATTTCTAATAGTTTATCAGCTACACAAGTTAAACAAAATTCATTGAGGTTAAAGAATACTTCAGAGGTTATCTGCATAAAATTCGAGTTATTTTCCATTAGCTATAGAAATTCAGATATGTGCCATTTCAACAACAATTTTTAAGGGCCATTTTTATTGTAAAGAAAAGCTTTATTATAAACCAAGATCTATTGACGACACTAAGATTATACAACCAGCAAGTCGATAATGTTTCAAACACACAGGCAGACATTTCATAGACAGTATTAGGTTAAGGTTAGGGGATCGAGGTCGTCACACTTTACCACTAATAACTCGGCTAATTAGCGTACCATTTAGTACTTACAAGGAAAGTCAGTTAGTACTACAGAAATGTAGAAAGGCAATTCTAACTCCTGTTTGTTTTCAGTGTGACTAGAGCTGTAGGAGTTAATAAAATGCGTATAATATACAGCAAACATTTATAGATGTCAAATTGTTGTAAATGCACCGTAAATAAACAGTGTGGCTTTTTTCTTGAAGAGAGGGGTTTTTAAGGTCAACTGTATTTAGTTTTGTATTGCTTTAAGCCGAAATGCTATTGGCTTGCTACAGGGAGGATGTTTCTTCTCCCTTTCACACTCTACCCTCTTTTTTGCACTCCTCTTTCAATATGATTGAATTTTCATTTATACTTTTCTTAAACAGGGAGTTGTTATTCGTTTATTTATATCCTGACTGCAAAGAGAGTGAAATGTCAGAGCTATCACATAGCGGACAGCTCTTAAAAATTTGATTGTCGTTTAAAACCTTCTGTACATTCCTATCTTATCGGAGCTACAAGAAATAGGCAATGAATCCATTTCCAGAAACATTTAGCTGCTTTAACATTAAGTAAATAGAAATATAAATATTTTAAAGAGTAGCTTGCACAGAAGTGAATAGGAGAAATCATGTGAGATAATACAGTCCCTGTCAGGTAGAGACATTGATATAACGTATCAATTAATATCAAAAGACATAAATGTAACTATAAGAACAAATATAAATAACATATATGTTAAAAATAGTCATGCCTGCACCTTGAAAATTTCCTCCATGCTTGAATATAGTGAAAACTGGCGGGTTAACAAGGCCAAGCAGAGAAGGTAATTAAATCCACCTTTGCAAAATTGTAAACAACCACTCTTGCATGCCTTGAAGGCAAACGTGGTGCCAAAAGTCGCCAACCGACCCATTGTTACAAACACACCCGTGTCATTCACAACAGGCTTTGAGATTTTGACCAACGCTCAGAACGCATGCTTACGCATAAATTTCAGCAAGCGGGCCGTTAAAGAAAGCGACACGTTCGTCTTGCGCCTTCGCACCAAATTTAAACCAAGCTTGCACCAATCAGGAATAAGTTATTGGTCATGAGATTTATGAACATTCCCAAAATTCGGTATGCGTGAGGGAAATTTGAACGTTGGCCGCAAAGCGTTTCGCCAACTAAATTCACTTGTCTTCCGACATTCCGACGTGCTAGTTTATCTACACTTCATACTCTGTAGTTAGGCGTTTCGCGCCAGGAAGTGATACGTCTCACATTTGAGAATGTGCGCTAAGTAAGGATCGCGAAGGACCAACGCACGCGGAGTAAAGTGTCTAGGAATATCAAGTAATAATTCATTATTATATTCAACCGCAACAAAGCAGGAACTCAACTTCGACACCACCGTTCACTCCGCTACCTGTACGCGAGAAGCGACACGAGACGATAAACAACTGAGACGCAACATTACAACAGGTGGCGAGCACCTATGTTAGGTCAAGGATCACAATAAATCTACTTTCCTCTAGGAGTCGAGGTGTTTTCCTTCATGAATCTACAACGAGTCAGGACGTACCCAGCCCTGAATTGCCCGATCAGAGCCTCATGTCAAGCTACACCAACGGAAACATCAAACAAATGACTGAAATCCTTGATCTTCCACCCAACTGCAATTAACCTTATGAGGTAGTGAGTGACCGAGGGATCATTCACCGGGTTCCGAACGGGCAGAGCTGCCTTAGAGAATATACTTAATATTTTTCATTTATATATCGTTTTAGAACTTTGAAATGATGATTATTTTAAATTCTCTCACACTCACACACACACACACACACACACACACACACACACACACACACACACACACACACACAAACACACAAACACACACACACATACACACACTCCCTCTCTCTCACTTCCAAATTCTGAGGAGTATTGGGAATAAATGTGAATAAAGAAACATTTCGGCCTCACAGCCAGGAATGAAGCCCGGACCTCTGGTTTTTAAAGATTAGTATTAGGCTGTCCCCTAAAATTTCCGTTTATGGAAAATAACACGCCCTATTGTCTAAGTTAAACTTATCTATGTTACATATCATGTTTTATGCAATTGGTTTAGGCGCAGCATCCGGGAAAATACAGGCCTGACCCCAGGATCAGTGACGTCACGTGGGGAGTGCTACGGAGTAACGTGTCTTGCAATAATAATTTTTAAGCTCTGCATCAATATGACTATTTGCAGCGATATAAAATAACATGGCCCCAAAATACTAAGAAGAAAAACACTGTCAAACTGTATAACATTTACACAAAACGTGCCTTTTAACAAACATTTATAAGAAAAACTTAAAATGACTAGCTAGATTTGTACAACATAGCTTGGAAGAATCTTGTCCCAAACATGACATCACTTGTCTGTGTTTATTTTGTTGTTTAGACTTTTGTATAAGTCTTTCCAAACATTTCCTAAAATATTGTACGCAGTTCTCTATCACAACGTCCGATTGACACAGCACGATAATATTTGCTCTTTTTTGTGCGAATGAGCCCATGTAGAACCATGCAAAGTACTTGAGACGTTTCTTAGGTTTTCTATGAATCCAGTTCTCTCATTCTTGGCTGTGAGCTTTCTTTCCATAGTCTGTCCACGATGTTTCAGTCTTTTTCTTCGGTTTGTCCTCTTGGTCAACTTGCCACTTATGCACCTTCATTCAAAAGACATCCCTGTCTAGGACATCGACTTTAGCAATTCTTGCCAATTTTATATAATTTTTTACTTCACCCATCCATTTCATAGTGTTTGCTTGTGCTTTACTTCTATTTTTGTAAAATTCTATAATTTGTTTTGTGAAAATATTTAAATTTAATCGTTTAATATTTCTATAACATTTTAACCTTCGTTTCCTAACTTCATTATGGATGCCTGTATAGTTTTAGTTATTTCCTTTTTAGTTCTAAGTCTTATTTTTCTCCTACGACTTGTAGACCTAAAATTTCCCTAATGGTTTTACGTGTTTCCTTTCCTGTGTTTTCGATATCTGCTTTTCTGTTCTAAATTAATGTTTCTGCTCCATAGAGGCCTTAAGGTTTAATTACAGTGTTATAGTGTCTTAATTTTGTATATTTAGACATTCATTTTTATTATATATATTTCAAGTAAGCCGATATTATGTTGTCTCCATTTTTTAGCACCTGCTTTTGTTTGCTTTAGTTTATATCCTAAATTATTATTCAGTTATTATTTTCCTAAGATATTTAAATTGTGAAGTCGTATATTATTATTATTATTATTATTATTATTATTATTATTATTATTATTATTATTATTATTATTATTATTATTATTATTATTATTATTATTATTATTATTATTATTATTATTATTATTATTATTATTATTATTATTATTATTATTATTATTATTATTATTATTATTATTATTATTATTATTATTATTATTATTATTATTATTATTATTATTATTATTATTATTATTATTATTATTATTATTATTATTATTATTATTATTATTATTATTATTATTATTATTATTATTATTATTATTATTATTATTATTATTATTATTATTATTATTATTATTATTATTATTATTATTATTATTATTATTATTATTATTATTATTATTATTATTATTATTATTATTATTATTATTATTATTATTATTATTATTATTATTATTATTATTATTATTATTATTATTATTATTATTATTATTATTATTATTATTATTATTATTATTATTATTATTATTATTATTATTATTATTATTATTATTATTATTATTATTATTATTATTATTATTATTATTATTATTATTATTATTATTATTATTATTATTATTATTATTATTATTATTATTATTATTATTATTATTATTATTATTATTATTATTATTATTATTATTATTATTATTATTATTATTATTATTATTATTATTATTATTATTATTATTATTATTATTATTATTATTATTATTATTATTATTATTATTATTATTATTATTATTATTATTATTATTATTATTATTATTATTATTATTATTATTATTATTATTATTATTATTATTATTATTATTATTATTATTATTATTATTATTATTATTATTATTATTATTATTATTATTATTATTATTATTATTATTAAAAGTGAAATTTCTTTAGAGTTCTCATGAGCACGTGATATGACATTTTCCCTAAGCGTCCGGGCGGGCGTTGGTCCACTTGATCGCTTCCCTGTAATTCACAACATCAAGATGTATATTCACTGGACCAGAAAATAACATGCTGTGTAGCGAACGCTTCAAACTACACGAAGACAAATGCATAGCACCTTCCGCTTTCACATAACTGAAATCATCACATTATAGGTCTTGATCACTCAGGTACAATAAATGGTTAGCCCTTCCTCATTACTGCCTGGAATAAGACAACTTCCTACTCGTTCAGCGGCACATGCAAACGTCCTGGGTTCACTTCTGGCATAGGTCACTAACCTCTTGCACCAGACGGTTCAGGGCAAATTACATAACAGAGATGCAATTTGGATGAATGCAACTTCCTGTTTCTGACCAAAGATTTGTTTGTCTATTTTACTTTATTAATATCATATGCTTTTTGGCCAATGTAAGATTGTAACACCAAAATTTCAAACATCAAATGCACTCGGAAGGTCTTAATATTTTGCTTTCCAAGTTTTAATGGCGATTTTATGAGACAATCCTAAAACTCTTATGTGCTTCATTCACGAGACTTTTATACTTACTTTTCTATGATTTATTTTTACAAAGGACGCTCTTACATCTACAGATTTCCATTATACATTTCGAGGTAATATAAAAATATTATTGGTTTTAAGTGAGAATATGATACTTAAAAAGCGGATCACTATTTGATATTCTTTGTGTGACGATGACAAATAGCGACTTACCACTTCAAAAAAAATGTGAGCTTTTTAAAATTCAAACCAATAACCAAGAGTATTTGGAAATACTAAATACCACAAAAACGTTTATTTGACATAAATAGTGCATTTTAATGATGTCTATATTTTTGGCCCTTAGAGTTTAAAAGTTCTGCAACGTTCAGTCACAATGAACAGGACTTCATATACTATTCCCATACAATTATAGATACATATTTAACTACTGTGAGGGTGTTTTGTATGGCAATTAAAATAACACATAGAGACACGTTACATAAATAAAAAGTTATGAAGATTAGTCCATGTAAAGGGTAGCTGGTGTAGCATGACTTTCTTAAAATTGTGTGCCACCTGAATGTATTACTAGGTTTAGAATTTAACTGTCCTAGTGTTTATACTTAGTAATTCTCATTCATATGTATGTGGATATTTCTAAAAATGTTTTTTTCTTTTTTATCAGAGTCTCAAAACGTGTATTTTAGAAGAAGCCTCAACTGTTGAATCCTGAGATAGAATGGAATAGTTACTCTATTTACTCTTTAAGTAGTAGATAAAGTAAAACTTTTACAATTTTAACCAATTATAAACTGTTTGTAAATGTGTGTGCCATCCATGAATGCTTGCATAGCATTTGTTATCATTCTTTATCAAAATAATTTATATAAGGTAGTTACACGAGTTTACAATTTGCATTTATGTGAGAGAAATGGTGCCGTTACGGTATGTAATAAGATATTTGTAAACCTACATGATTCCTTTCATTAGATTTTCTATTGTTTTGATTTGTGGAATTATCTCTAAGCATATTCAGATGCTTGTGGATGAAAGAAGTTTTAAAAGTATGCCTCTCAGTATGTTTAATATTGAAAGCATAGTTATATACCTCAGTGGAGTTGCAGATAGTATTTAACGTAATCAGGAAGTGTAAAGAGGTACATTTGGACTGCCCATCTGACAGGCTTTTCGTGGTTTTCCAGGCACGATAGGCGAATGTAAGGGCGGATTACATCCTGTCCCTCGTTTCATTTTTTGTTGTTGTAATTTACGTCCTCTAACGTACGTTAAGTCATTTCGGACGATAAATGGAATGGGTGAAATGACGCTCAAATGAGTCCGGGGTCCATGGAGCTTGGAGCATACGGGAAAACCCCGGAAAAACCTTATCCAGGTAACTCACCATAACCGAGATTCGAACTCGTGAGGTAGACACGCTACCATCTACGCTACCGAGGCGGGCCAACGGTTCTATGATATCAAGTTGTCCAACCTGGAGGCATGTCATTTTTGCGCCATTAGCAGTCCATCAAGTCTTCCAGATTTTCCGAAGTGTCACTTCTATAAGTTGTTGTTGTTGTTTTATGTCTACCTTCCTCACCAATACTGGCGTTTGGAGTCGCTTGGGTACCCTCAGAGCGAGGGAGCCGAAGCATATTGACCTGATAACTGAGATCAAGGTTGAGGGGTTGGCCCAACAACTGGGATGAATGAATGATGAAGCAATTGGGGAATGATGGTGGGGGAAACCGGAGGACCTGGAGGAAACCCACCCCAGCGCCATATTGTCCACCACAAATACCACTTTGTGGTCGCCCAGGATCGAATGCAGGCCGATAAGATGAGAGCCAAGTGGTCTAACCACTCGACCATGGCACGGTTGCTAACTTTTTACTTTTACTTAATAATTTAGTTCAACTTTAGCCTATAATTTCCTTAACACTTTATTAATGTGAAGTACTTCTATTGTTCACTATCATTTCACTTTCTTCCGTGACGCACGGTCGTAATAAAGGTGCTCAAAGAACAGCGTCTTTGGTCGCACTTGCTCCTCACTCCCATACTCACTGTACCCACTGACTCGCTTATGAAATCTCCAGAACATTCACGATGTCGAAACTTCAAGTTATCTTGTGATAGGGTTAACATTTTACGCTGGGTGAGCGTGCACCTTATCTTGTTTTTCGTTCCGACTGCCCGGCGCCAACCTTCTGAAAACCCTGCGCAGTAGCTGCTCCGTCAAAGTATTCTCACGCCTCATCCCTTCTTCCTCCAACTTAAATAGACACCAGGATTTGGCGAGTAAATCAAATGCATCTGTCTTAAACATAGTTTACATGTTAAATACGTCGAGAAAACTGTTTTCTACACGAAGTAAAGAGAAAGAAAAGAAGAATAAAGAACCCCGAATGTCTGGATTTTGACAAATAAACATCAGCTACTTAATTTATTTTAAGTTTATTAATGTTTGATATACATCATTGATCTATTAGGCCACGCTTCTCAATTTTTTATTCATTGTTGATCATTTAGAGCATACAAATATCAAATAGCTATTAATAGGTAAGGTAGAAATTATAATTTACTCTAAATTGTTATACTGTAAAACTATAAAAATGCTTTAACCGTCCAATAGTTCGAAATAAAATAAAGTTTGATTACTGCACCCGATTTCAAAAGCTACTAAGGAAGGAAAACAAAAACTTTCTGGTTCTCTGGATTGTTAAAAAAAACAAAACTTGGTTTCTCTTTCTTGTTTATGAAGTGGAGGAAATGCTTGGCTCAATATCTCTCTCAGATCAATATACGAGTAACTATGACTTCGTGAATCATATTTAGAACCTTAGGCGTCAATGGTCTCCTCTTGATACATATTTTTACATTGCAGTTAATAATTATGTGCATGCATTACGTGAGCTGTTTCAAATCACTTCAAATGAACATCACGTTCAAGATTCTCCATTAGAAAGCTCCAGTTCAGTTGTTGGATGTAAAACATGAAGTTGCTGAACGATTTGTCTCCATTTCTCACTAATAATTTTGTTTGTTTGTTTGTTTTGTAATATACGTCCCCCAACGTTAAGTCATATCGGACGATGAGTGGAATGGATGAAAAGATGCTCAAATGAGCCCAGGGTCCATAGAGCTTAGAATTACTCGACATTCGTCTTTCAGGATAAGAGAAAACCCCGGATAAACGTATCCAGGAAACTCACTCTGACCGAGATTCGAACTCGGGACCTCTTGAACGTAAGGCAGAGACGCTACCATCCACGCTACCAAGACGGGCGCCAATGCTGGTACTAGGAGTCGCTCGGGTCACCTCAGAGCGAGGGATCCTAAGCATATGATCTGAGATATCAGGCTTGAGGGGTCGGCCCAATGCCTGAGATGATGAAGGGATGAATCATGGTGCAATTGCTGGAATGATGGTGGTGGCAACCGGAGTACCCGGAGGAAACCCACCCCAGCGCCATGTTGTCCACCACAAATCCCACTTTGCGATCCCCTGGGATCAAATTTGGGCCGCCTAGGATATTTTATATTTATTACGTTAATTATGGATTAAGCAGATAACCTTTCTCTCTCTCTCTCTCTCTCTCTCTCTCTCTCTCTCTCTCTCTCTCTCTCTCTCTCTCTCTCTCTCTCTCTCTCTCTCTCTCTCTCTCTCTCTCTCTCTCTCTCTCTCTCTCTAACCCCAAATGGCCCTATTCTGGTAAACACAGTAAGCCAGGCTTGGCCACGGTGCTGTATTCTTCCTTCGTTTTTTATCCTTATTGCTATTGATGAATTACGGCTAATGTGAGCTTTATTTGTTGCCTGAAGACAAATTTATTGCTAGTACTTTCATACGCATGAGGCCGTGAACTCCACTCTTGAGTTTTCGTTAAGTATACACCAGGTTGTTTTGATTACTCTGTGAAACACGTCATCAAAAGCCTTCCAGTCGCCAAAAGATTGCAAACGATTGCATCAATGAGAGAGACAGGACACTGATGGTATCTTAACACGTGAAGATCTTCACACGATACGCGGCGGTGATGCTCAGCCAAGTGAGGAAGCGTTGCCAAACACTGATGATCACTTTGGAAATGCAATTGTTTCCTTTCTGAACACGCCCGGACAGGCATGATTCTTGATTAGAATACGCCTTTCAATACAGCGCCTTTGGGAACAAGAGCGGACCGACTCCAAGGAGTTTTAGATCATCTATGGTCCCTCGAAATGGCCTGCAACAACTACAATCAAAATATAAAATGTTGGTACCACACTGAAAGTTTTCTACCACAAATTAAGGGGGACAAAATATTTATTTTGAATATAAAAATAACAAACATCAATGGATTTACATTGGCGATTCACAGTACTTTTTCCAGAATAGATTTCAATGTTTTACAATATTTCAATATACATATATTGAGGTACTCTGAGTAAAAACAAATAACCTTTCTAGAAAATGTTCCCGAGAGTGTGTCTATGTGTGTGTGTGAACGAACTAATTAAAAACAAAATATCAGTCATCATACTTAGTAATTAAATTCTTCCAACATACGACACCCTTATTTCATCCCAAACTACCCTTTACGTGTAAAACTTTCAGTTATACATTTTTTATTTCCTCAAAAATTGCTGTTACTCTTTGTTTTTAAATAATCATAGATATATTTAAGCTGATTGCGTGATAAATAAAATACGTATCTTAAATTTTCTGGAAACAAGCCGTTAAGTTCTCTGCAATCAGAAAGAGTTTTGTATGGCTAAGTATATCTGTTTAACCTTAAAATTTAGATAAAAATTTGGTAAAAATAAATTGTAAATGACTTTAAAACGCATAATTCATTCTTTATGGCGCTTAATGACATTACTAATTTTCCAGGTTACAGGTTACTGAGAAGATCATATCTATATTTAAACGTGCACCCTTGTTTTTGTTATTTTATTTATATTTGGTTACATATGATCAATAAAATTAGTTTTATACTGTAATTATGTTGAACCATTTTATGATAAAAGTTTTAACTCAGTTGAAATTGTAAAAATGTCAAATCCAAATCCAGCATCGAGTTTTCTCTATGTGAGCCTAATTAACAAAAATTGCCAAAAATGACATTTTCAGTTCTTTTGCAGTCTTATTAATACAAATTTTATCTTTAATTTGATGCATATTTTATGAGTATATAATATATATATATATATATATATATATTCCCAAAATATACGGTACTCAATCTGCCACTGTACTATGAACTGTGCATCAATACACAAGCTGAACTCTTACACATTTTGGAGTTTAGAATTGATTTAATGTATACTTCATTTTGAATTGCCAGAATAAAATATCGAAAACAGCTGCCAATAATAAATCAAATGAAAAATTAAGAAATCTAAAATAAATATCTGCACATTAGGGAATAGAAACTCCCTTACATTCTGCGTATATGACGATAAAACTGCTCATTAAATGAACTTCTTAGCTAATTTTAACTAAATAAAAAATTGTCAGTTCTATATAAATTAATTTTGTTAAGATTGTCTCTGCACATACCTATTTTGTTCTTGGAGCTATCGTCATCCATGCACTATAATTACTAAATCACTGGTAACAAAAGTAACAAAATTATCTTTTTTGTTTTTCTATACCAGAACAAGAAAATGTTATCAATTGCTTGGATACTATTTGTTTTCTTTGCTCATAAACATCTGTAGTTTTATTTTTCTACTGATTATGCTAATTATAAGTTACTGAAATATAGTTTTATAGTTTTGCTTTATAGCGTAAATAATCGTAATAATTTTGATTTTGATTTGGTGAAAATTTCTAAAGAAACTATAGATTAGATTTTACTATCAACATCTGAAGGAACCACCAATTAATCTGGATGATTTCATTTCAATATTCCTGCATATATTCTATTCAAATGTTAGAAGTCGTTTTTTTTTTCAGGCCTTAGGTTTTAAAACATTTCCATATTCAAAACCTAATGCAGTCCACAAAATAAATGCCAGTAGGCTGAAATAAAAAATTAAATGTTTGTGAAAACACCATATAGTACAGAAATTTTGCTTTTACAATGGATGTACCTCTCCTCTCCACTCTCTCCCCCTCTCCCTTTCTTTGTAATGAAGATATTGAACAGTCTATACTTGAAGCTGTTTATATGCTCCTATGGTATTTTCAAAAGACGTTTGGCCATTTCGCCAACGTTTATAATAACTGAAAAACTATTAGGTTCAAATAAATTAAATTTGTCAATAAATCGCTTTTATACTTCTGAAGAGTATGGCGTACAAAAAAATTGAAGCCTCTAACATCATGATTTTGAAACTTAAATAATTTCACCCATCATCTCTTCCTTTAGTTTTGCTAGCTGAATGTAGGGCAAATATAAAAAATTCTAACTTTTGTAAGCTGGAACTGGCAGTACGTGCAGCGATGTGGGATATAGTGAAATGTCACTTGAACCACAAACGCTGCCAACTTCCTGATGTGTTCCAAATAAGGTGGTAATAACAAATATTATCATTACTGGGTTACATCCGGTGAAAGGCAATAGGAAGTGCAGATAACAGGTGGCCATTACAAATGAAGATCGTATCGAGCCAACCTGTTATTTGCAATCAAGCGTTACAATAAAATTATGAACTATCGGACAATGACCCACGAGGAAGAGAGATTTCCTGGACACAGATTCGAGTCTTACTTTGCCTGAAGTTATTATAAAACGTAGATGTGAAACATGGACATTCATCGGTTAAGTTTTACTGTGAGTATTAATATAGCATTCCTTGGAATCATGCTTAAACAAACCATGAAGAAATATAGATATGTATACAACAAAACACTATCGCTATTCAAATCCCTCCAGGAGAACAAAAGACTGTAGTAATCAAACAACAGAAACGGCGTGGGCGCCTTCTTTCTCCCACATCCTTCTGCCCAACACTAGCCTTTATATGGAAAACCTTTCACATTTTCTATTATCTTAAAATATAGTTCTGAGATTCTCATTGAAACGCTTATATTTGGGATTTGCAAATCTCAAACCAAGTGCATATCTTCAATTTCTAGAAATAGTTTGTAAAGCCAAATTTATTTCATAATGGTAGAAATAGTTTCATAGTTTTATTATAAGGTACGCGCGTGTGATTTGGATTGGCGTGCGACTCAATTAGTTTTTCAAAATCTGTGTATTGTGACGGAACGACCTTTGTGTACAAAGAAGTTAACTACCTGAGACAGTTAAATGTGTAATATGATTGTGTTTCTTCAGTATAAATGAGAAATAGAGCTTCTATATCCGGAAAGGTGCTATGTAATTGCTTCATTTCTGGAATTTTGTTATCTTTTAAGTTATTTTAAGATATTTGAGGTACGTCCAGAAAGTAAGCTCTGTTTGGTAATAAAATTGAATTGTGTACAGTTACAGAAAAATTATTTATTGCACAAAATTCTACAACTCTTACTTCCACATAACTGCCAAAATTTTACAGGCATTTGTCAAAGCAACGCACAAGTTTTTGTATAACTTCTTCATAGAAGTTTGCCGCCTGTGCCTTCAATAATTGGAAACATTTTCTTTCATCTCTTCGTCATTGTTGAAGTGTTGACCGCCAAGGAAAGATTTGAGATGCAAAAACAGATGAAAGTCGCTAGGAGCCAGGTCACGGCTTTACGGGAGGTGGTGAAACACCTCCCAGCCAAATCCCTGTAGGATGTTTTTCGTCGCATTTGCAGTGTGGGGTTGTGCGTTGTCGTGAAGAAACACAACATCGCAAATTGCCGATAAATTTCAATAGGTTTCACTTTCCTAGCATTCAGAAAACGAATCACAGATCTGATTTCACAAACGGCGGGATTTTCTATCAACACCGACATTGTAAACAAGCACAACAAAGCGTACGTGGCTGGCAGCGATCTCATAATGGCACGCGTTTTTTCTCCTTGATACAGAGTGTCTACCACGCACGTGCGGAACTGCGATCGCAGCGCTGCAGCGGAGATAAATTGAAACAGAACTTACTTTCTGGACGTCACTTGTATTTATAGTGAATGTACACTGAAATTGCTCCAGGAACTTGTACAAAAGAAATTACAGGCTTTCTTACATCCATACTCCTACTTAATCAATACTGCCAACGAGCAAAGGTAAATACCGCTGCAGCAGTGGCCGAAACGGAATAAATTTACATCCTCCTATGTTAAGTCGTATGAGACGATGAATTAAACGCGTGAAATAATGCTCAAATGAGCATATACAATTATGTTAAAGCTATATTCCAGTAGTTCTTCAGGTGTTTTATGTTAGGATCAGCTAACTGGGAACTGAGTGACATCAGAAGGAAGCGTATCTTTTGCTGAAAGCGCAGAGAGGAACATAGTACCAAATTTTAGGCAGGTGAGACAACTTCATTCACTCACTCAATCACTGATCACTCCATTACTGCACTCATAACATTTAACAAGCTCTGTGACGTAATACTTCAACTTGTCATACGCATTTAAACTTATACACGGTGTTCATTCTTATCTGTAATTTTACCGCGCAAAATTTGACGTTATCAATAGCATCGCTGATGGAGCGAGTTTATATACGATTCCCCTAGCGGTTTGCGTATTAGAGGTGTTGACAACAGCTTTGAGGCCTCTCTCTCTACCGGCAGGTAAATTTACTATTTGCGAGGTGCGTCTGCCCGCGTAATATAAAAATGAAATGTGTAGTGTTTAACCGGTGGAATGAGATGGCGGAGTAAACCGGAGATCCCGAAAAAACCCGCCCCACCACCGTGTTGTCCATCACAAATCTCACTTTGCGGTCGCCTGGGATCGAACCCGGGCCTCCTTGTAGTAATATAAAGGTGCGTAATTTCACCTGGTGCGTAAATACGATAAGTGTTTTTTAAAAAAAAAGCTATATACCAACAATGCAGTGCACTGCAAAGCTAATTATGCAGCTATAAAAGTATACCATGAAAAATATATGAAATGATAAGTCAATGAACACTTATTTCACAATGAACATAAGCTAACTATGCAGCCATAAAAGTATAATATGAAAAATATACGAAATGATAAGTCAATGAACACTTATTTCACAATGAACATCTGTTTTTCTGTTATGGTAGACATTTATGAATATTGTAAACCTGTCACATAAAATAGCAATATTTCAATTTGATCTCAATTAATTTCTATCACCCACAGTTTCCTCACAATGTAACTCCATTACAAACCAGAAAATTAGCAGAACATGTTTTAGGAATGAAAATTAAATTAGTGTTACAATATGTACAAAGCTTTTATCCAAGTCTAAACAAAAATTATCTCTAGTACATAGTCTTATGTGTCCATTTTCTTATATTTTATTTCTCTCTTCCCCTTAAACACTGTCTGTATTGCGAGAAGGTATGCTTGGGGCCTTTCTGTCATAACATTATTTATTGCTTCTAGATTAGAAATTTTGATGCACCTATTAGTTTTAAAAGACATAGTAGACATTTCAATTAAGCGTGAGAATGACAAAAAATTTATATCGTATACTAATAAAACGTAAGACGCTTATGTTGTAAACAAAAGTATGTCAATTTGACGGTCACTGGACACTTTTGACAACATTACACTCCGAGGTACTTGTCTGTATGCTGTATAGCTATGCATAAATTCCTCTATGCAGCGGTTTAAACTATTTTCATGTCGCACCAATTTTAATGCCGGTCCGAAAGAAGCATTCAACCATGAATACGCGGTGGTCAGTGTTCATATCCAGGGGAAGCTGGTTGTATTACTTACCAGGGCAACCACACTCAGAGCGCTGTAATTTGCTTATTGTTCCGCAAAAATTACCGCTTCTTCTCCGTAGAGGGCACTATAACTTCAAGATAGACACACTAGTCAACTATGACCTTATTCTTGCTCAATCGGAGGGCGGGAAATAAGGAATAAAAATGAACGTGTACAACGAAAAGGAAAAACATCTGCTCACTTTAGATTGAAGAAAACAATCGAGTTTTCGCAAACAACTTTTGTAACCACGGTAACGACATTGAATCTATTTATGAGAATCCAATATTTAAACAAACCTGTGCAGAGTTTGGCATTTTATTTCGTTTGAAAATATTCAATTAAGAATCGATTTTTTTTTTCAATTTACATTAATGAAATGGGTGAAATGACGCTCAAATCATCAGGGTCCACAGAGCTTAGAATTGCGTGACATTCATCTTTAAGGTTAAGCAAAAACCCGTTAAAAAGCCTCATCCAGATCTCACCCAGACCGAGATTTGAACTCGGGACTTCTTGAGCGTGAGACAAACACGCTACCATCTACGCTACCGAGGCGGGCCACGTGAATCGATATTCACCTACAGAAGCTGAATTATGTACGGTTCACCTTTATGTCTGAGTAAACAAAAGGATTGGCCTTGAGATGCAGTGGCAGTTTCGACAGTGCAATTAACGGCACTCACGGCTTAGGATGAACTAGGTCGGCTACGCAACGTGGAGTTGGTTCGCCATGTTTGGAATCAAGTTCATTACAAACTCTCGCTCCTCGGCAATAAGCCCTTCGTCACGGTAACACATGCTTCACATTCTCTGGGGAATTGTATGTACAACAAATACAGGGAAATTTAGAATGAATTGTCCCTACCTCCTTTCTGACCAATGTTTAAGCTCCTCTACATAGCAAACGATTACCTGTATTAATATTATAAAGTGAACATATTTGTACGTGGGTGGCTATGGCATTGAATTTTTCAGTCTGATTCTGCCTTACCAATCTTTTCCTACACAAGACTAAAGTGTACAACGCACAAGCATCGGTGCCATTTGTCCGCATCACCGTATATTATGAGCCTTAAAGATGATAAACAATTGTGGTGAAGTAACGTGATGGAAAGCAAATCGTGGAATGACAGTAAATAAACACTTTACTATCCCATACCTAAGTGACTAGGAGAAACAACGAACAATACACGGAGGTCGAACCGCCGACCTTCGGAATGCCAGTCACGCACATTACCGTGGCGCCACCTGGCTGGATGCGGAAGGAGCTAAATTAAAATAATTGGTTTGAAGAGCTACTCATGCAACTTTATGTAAGTCACCAGTTAAAACATACTTACTACAGCCAGTGAATTTGTTATAATTTGAAGTATTAAAACTGTAAGTATATTTTATAGACAAGAAATGGAGTCTTACCGAATCAAATTAAAATTAAAATGCTTGATTCTTTTTAAAATCACACAAGATTTTCCAGCCATTCTTCTTCTTCTTCACTCCAAGGACTAGGCAATGCTGCCTGTTCCGGCTTAAAACATGTCTGACCATCGTTTTCGTGGTCTTCCCGGATGTCTCTTTCCTCTAGGTTTATAGTTTATAACTCTTCTTGGGATCCTATCTTTCGGCATTCTCTCAATATTCTCTCCCCATTCATTTCTATAATTTATTATTTTTTCTTCTAAAGAACTTATTTATAAATCTTCTCTTATTTTTTTCATTTAGAATTTTGTCTAAAAGAGTACATCCCTTTAATGCTCTTAAAAATCTCATTTCGGCAGCCTGTATCTTGTTTTTGTCTGCTTTTGTTAATGTCCATGTTTCAGAACCAAAAAGAAAAGCAGGCACAGCCATTACTTTATAAAATTTCATCCGTGTTTCTTTTCTGGTTTTAGATTTTAGGCTTCTATTTATTATGCCGCATATTTGTTGAAACATTGGTAATTTATTTTTAAAATTATTTTCATATTTATAACTGACATATGTTCCCAAATATTTAAAACCCGTAACTTGCTCTAAGATAATATCATCAATTACTATTTTGGTTCTAATAGTGTCTTTACGTCGAAACGCCATTGTTTTTGTTTTATTAGTGGAAATTTTGAAATTATAATTCTTACATAACTTCTGTAAAATATATACTGCTCTTTGCAGCTCGTCTTCAGTTTTACTTATCATTATTTGGTCATCCTCAAATAGCATCGTCTTAAGAGTAAAATTTGGTGCAAGATGAATGCCTCCGTTAATCTTAAACATCCACTCTCTAATCAGATCATCTATATAAATTATGAATAAGATAGGAGACAAACTGCAACCCTGTCTTACACCTTGATTTGTATGTATCCATTTACTATACATTCCATTTCCAATATGTATGCTGATTGTTGTATCCTTATATATAGATTTTAGAACTTTAATGAGATGAATTTGGGTAGCCTCTTCGAGTCATGATTTCCACCAATTTTTTCCTATTTACATGATCAAACACCAGCCATTTATTCCACAATTATTGTACAATTTGTTCACGTTAAAGTTTATTTTTCTGTTTACTTCCCACTAAACATCATAAATATTGACAGAATGGTTTCAAATATTTGATGCACAAATAAAAATATTTGAGGACACATAGAGGACTGATTCGACAGTGTTTATATATAATTAAGATATTTTGACTAGCTATAGCTTTGCTTCTAATGGTTATCCAGTTATATATGGTGGTATAAGAATAAATTATTTTATCCATCACTTACTTGTAATATTTCACTTCAATAACATAAATTAACCTACTGAAGTAACCTCTTAGTATTGAAGATGGATAAAGCTTCAGTTTGGCCACTGCATGAATAAAATACAATCACTAGGCCTACGTTTAAAGTTTAATGTTTATTGTACTTTTACTCCTTTCGTATATTAGATTTAGATTTGCTTGAGTACAAATCTCATAAAACACTCTTGACTTCCTCCAAAAGTTTGTCTGATATAGATACCTCCTATACTTTCAACAAAGTACTAACAAACATTATTCTTCTTAATTGATAGGAATTAATCACTGAATCGTGTGTCTTTAATTGTTGTAAAAACTATACCAACAATCATAACAATTCCCCAGAAACGACTAGGCAACATCATTCTCTCATGTTAGGTATTAGCCAAAGATGTTTGTGACAAATATGCAGTTATGTTCCATAAAATAAAATTACAAATAATTTTCTTATTTCGTTATAGCTTAGTTTAGAAGATAGTAAGCCATATTAGGGTAAATGTTGGATAAAAATAATGGATAATGGTGCCAAAACTTCCACGTGTGGGTATTATACGTCTTGTTTCATTATTATCATAAATAATCCTAGTATTTTACAGGGGAAACTTAAAAATGTCCATAACAAACTTTTTTCGTTACACACAATATTTCCTCTAGCAGTGGTAAAGAAATTAAAAATAACATTGAACTGAAAACACTGAAAAACAATTCCATATTATGCCATTTTCATATTGGGATATATGTTTTTCCTTCCAGCCAATACAGTCATACGTTCTTTATCAGACTCTAAAGAAAGTTGCACTCTTTTCACGACTAGCGGATTTTTAAAGTACTTTCTACATTTGCTTGGTCGTTTACGTTTCCTTTTCAAGTACTTTTTATTGTATTTTTACTGTGTACGGAAGCTTTGATAATAAATAAGCAACAAAATAAATAACTTAAGAATCTGAAGTTGTAAATAAATGCTGCAAGCTAAGACTTACCTACATTGTATTATTCTGTGTACTTCATATTAACCGAGATAAAATTTGCAAGAACTGTTTCGTTACATTTCGTTGTAGGCGCAAGAGAAAAATACACAACACTGAAGTGATAGTAAAATGTTTAAAAAGCATGTCGCTGTATGTTGGCGATGAAATTCAATACCATTTGGATAACATTACGAGAAAAGAAGAATTATGGCCCAGTACTTAAAAACAGTATTTAAAATTAAAACCACGGTAACTAATATCTCCAAAATGATTAATCCATCAACCAATTTGTTGGATATAAACTAAGCTTTAATACGATCTATACTATTAGTAGTATTTGTCTATCACTTACGATTTGCAAGATACACAAAATCATAAAAACTTCGTTACAAAGAGGAATTTACAGAGATACACATAAAATTCAAAATATCATTTCATTCGTTACATTAATACGTCAGTTAAATTTCATTTGAAACAAAACAGTGCAGTTTTTAAGAAAGTGAAGAAAAGAACGCATCGCCTTCAAAATAAAAGGTGGTTTCGTACAGAAATGTCCTTGTAAAACTTAGCTTGGCGTGCTTAACTTAGGTATTATATTTAGTATTTATGCAACTTTCGTTTTTGAGTTACGTTAATTCCTGAATATAATATTTCAGTTGCAATAGTTGGCGTACGTTTCATGTGTACGTACGAACGTACAGTAGGAAATGTAATGTAATACGGCTTCACAGCATTACTAAGATGATTTCGTCAATATTTTCACCAGATATATACCATAACTTTAACAGCATTTTTCTCCTACAGAAAAGAGCTATCAGATACCCGGCAAAAGTAACACGTACCAGTTCATTCAGGCCGTATTTTAAAAAATTAAACATTCTTACTCTTCCCTGCATATGTATTCTGCGAACAATACTTTTTGTATATAACAGGAATATATCCGTCACAAATTCCGATGTCCACACATATGAAACAAGGGCAAAGAATAACTATATAGTTCAAGGTCACAGGTTAAAACTTTTTGAACATAAGCCCTAATACTTTGTTCCAAAACTACTTAATAAGCTTCCGGAAAGCCTAAAAAATATTGTGTCCGCTGCTAAGTTTAAATCTAAACTGACTAAATTCTTGTTAAGCAGTTCCTATTACAGTATAGATGAATATTTTGATGAAAACTTCGATTATTTTGAATAATTATGTTTTGTATATATATGTGTGTGTGTCTGTGTGTATGTGTGAGAGAGAGAGAGAGAGAGAGAGAGAGAGAGAGAGAGAGAGAGAGAGAGAGAGAGAGAGAGAGAGAGAGAGAGAGAGAGAGAGAGAGAGAGAGAGAGATGAATGACAATTTTTTTGTCATTTATAATCGTTTACTTTTAAGAGAGAGTATGTATTCCAAATGACATGGCTTAATTGTGTTCAAACACTGTATTAAGTTGCAATAAATATGAATATGAATATTCCATTGAAGCACTAGAAGTATTTGATATTGAAGGTTCCACATTTTATTTTATAGAGACATTCTTCTTGTAGACAACATAAATAATTTGAAAAACAGTAAATGATACGTCGATGACGTCTGAGGCTTGAATGCACTGGTAGTGGCAGCATTAAATACTTCCACGAACTGGTATGCCTATCATCACTATGGCCCACCCCTGTAGCATGGTAGTAGCGTGTCTGCCTCACATTGAAAAGGTCTTGAGTTCGAAACTGGGATAGGCTGAATTATCTGGATAAGGTATGTTTTGGGGCTGTTCTCTTATTCTGAAATATGAATGTATGGTAACTATTAAGCTTTATGGACCTGTAATCATTTGAGCATCATTTCATTTATCTTCTGATATGATTTACGTTAGAAAGCGTTGGAAATATTTACCTTGTAACGATAACGAAGGAAATGTGTTATGTATTTGTATATTCACATTATTTAAATAAAGAAAACGACACACTGCAGCCATCCACTCAACAGATTTTAACTGTTGCTAGCACATTTCTATCTTAATACTTTACTGAAAGATTATGATGCAGAAAATAATTATTAGTTTAATTTTAAGTGTAAAAATGTATAACAGTTGTGATACAACAAAATACCACTGGAAAGTAGTGATCTTTATGTCCTTCAACATTAAGTCATATCGGACGATGAATAAAATGGGTGAAACGATGCTCACATGAGCCCAAGGCCCATAGAGTTATCCGACATTCGTCTTTCTGGATAAGGAAAAACCCATGTAAGAACTTTATCCAGATAAATCACCCTGATCGAGATTCGAACTCGGGATCTCGTGAACGTGAGGCAGACACGCTACCATCTAAGCTTCCAAGGCGGGCCTTAAAGTAGCTATATGGAGATTTTTGCTCAGTCCTCAGGTCTCAGTATAGCATACTTTGTTTTAGATGCATGATAATGTTGGTACTACTTATGATTTACATGTGCTGCCAACGATAAACCGTGACAAGTGCTAACTGTCACGAATGTGGGCTATTCCCTTGTCCTTTCATTCCCCACTAGAGTGAAAGTCCAGAATGATAAGCATCCGTGCTTGGACAGAAGTGGCAGAATAGTAGATACGTAATTTAACATGTAGTCTCTCCTTCAACTTCTATGGCTTTCTATCGTCAAGCAAGCCATTTCACTGAGTCTGGGGAATGATAAGCATGGCCGCATTCTTGATGTATAACAACTATTTTAAATAGGTGTTTCTTCATTTTCTGGGATGGACGTACTACTCCCTGATATGTGTAAATAGCGATGCAAGCATCAATCATGATGTGCCCTGATTTCTGTTTCTTCACACGATGCCATCTGGTTGACGTAAGCATCTCCACAAACGGGTTTACTAATCCAGTCACGCACATCGGCGATCAGACTGTACCGTATTTGCATAAATAATTGCTGCAAACAACAAGCCATTATAAGTACATAAGCCTGCTTTATACTGATTTAAAGATTACATTCCACATAAATAAAAACTTGTCAGTAGTTTTTTGTTATAAAATATGTTGTATGCTTTAGTTATGTTTAATTTCCGTACCACTCGTGTTAGAGTCTGTCTAGTGAACGCGAGTGCAGTTAGCCCCTCAAAGGAAACTACCCTCCAGCCCACTAATGACCGTCATAAAACTATCTCCACACTTCAGAAATGGAACGCTGTCGCTGAGGACCAATAGCAACCCTGATTTTCTCGAAGTGACAGTCGCATGTCTACTCCACGTGGAGTCTCAGTCGCCAAAGTTCCAACTTCCAGTTGATCTGTTTCATTACGTGCAGAAATACGTTGTGTGTCACGATGTGGAGACTGTGGGAGGGAAATACAGTGGTAAATGCAAATGAAGTAGTAGGTAACTTTCAGTCAAGTGAAAATAATCAAAGTGATGACAATAGTGTGAATAACTGGGCCGAGTTATATTACTGGAAAAGCTTCAAAAAACAAAGTTATAACGGGAACTCTTTCTAAGCAAATTCAAGCGCTTGTTTTGAACACATATAAATATGTGCTGACAAATAATCTTGATAAGGGGTCGTGCAATGAACCTGATGATAAATTCTGGGTATTCACAGAAATACAGTAAGAAATATTGTGACGAAAGGAATACCAAAGACGCCGATCAAATGTGAAAACAAAAGGAAACGTTTCTCTAAGGCAGATAATTTCACATGCGATTTAATTCGTGGAGAAATTTATAAATTCTATGCAGAAGGGAGAGCGCCCACCTTAGACGAATTGGTTGCACATTTGCAAGAAATTTGTGATTTTCTTTATGGGCACTGGACTTTGCGCGGCCTCCTAAAGGAGCTGGGTTTCAAATACCGCACTTTGAATAAGATAAGGGCTATTATGGGATCCATTAGAGTTGTAGCTTGGCTATATATATATATATATATATATATATATATATATATATATATATATATATGTCAAAACTGAGTATATATATATCGTGAAAGCTAAGGAAGTTTTTCAGTAATAGACATAATATAATTTAGACGAAACCTCGTACGTACCCATGACGTATCGAGAAAGGTGGCAACCTTGCAGAAAGCTCTGGAAGAAGGAGGGTCTGTGTTGTAAAACGATTATAAGGATTCGTCAAATGCAGCGGCCGACGTGCACATGAGTTAACTAAGCAGACTTTACCTTACTTCAGTACTTCTCCAGTAATCATACATATTTGCAGTGACCCTGCCAGTGTGTTTCAGGCATAAGCGACATACTTTCAAGCGGTACATCATGGCAATAAGTCTACTGTTGCATTTCTTTTCTAAACATTTGCCCAAGCTAGTTCTACGGAATTAATATCACAGAAGCAACGAAACGATGATGTTCTCCAGAGAAAGAAAACCATTTTTCACTCAAAACACCTTTCCTTTTGGTTTATTTATTACAACTCTGGCCTAAACATAGATTGTTGCACTGAATCTCTTTGTTTTGCAACGATACAGAACGGAACTCATAGAAAAGGGTTTGTCCATCTCTACAGATTAAGATGCCCTAAGACTGCAGTAGGAGAAGAGAGCTAGGACCTAGCTCTCATATTTTCGAAGCTCGCGTTCCCCATTTCTACACGGTAGACATAACTATGTACAACCACATCTTTAAAATTCATTTACTTTTCTCTACAAATCTGCAAGAGCGTTTGGTTAAAATACGCATCTTTCTTTTTCTTGCCTCCAATATATTTACAACACGATCTTTATAGTTTCAGACAGATTACAACAATGGTAATAGATGCATTTATAAACTCTCACATAAGAGGCCTTGCCCCTCTATTCAGTTTGCTGGAGCAGATAGCTTTTAACAACCTTCCAGCTATATACGGCATCACAGATCGTGGGCAAGATTAACACATGCAATTATTTAAGTTAATTGACGGAAATTAATCATTTCTCCACACTAGCCGTATAAAGGCTAAGGTTTTGGATAGAGACAAACTGAAAAATGCAATGTCACGGAATGGCATTCAATCGCTGTCGCACACGAGAGCCCCTAGTGGTTTACCTAGTGGAAAATAAAATCATAAATCTTAGCCTATATACCGCTGGTGTGAAGGAATGATTAATTTCCATCAATTAACTTAAATAATAAGAGTTAAATGATGAAGCCTGGGACTTAAGTACTTACAATAGTAAGTCGCCACAAACGCTGTATCTCGAATACGAGAGCTCCTAGTGGTTTACCGGGAATAAATATATGAGTCAATTGCAGAATTTAATGTCAGGATGCCCGCCTCGGTAACGTGGATGGTAGCGTGTCTGCCTCACTTTAAAGAGGTCCCGAGTTCGAATCTCGGTCAGGGTGAGTTACCTGGATAAGTTTATTTCTGGAGTTTTTCCCTTATCCTGAAATACGAATGTCGGGTAACTCTAAACTCTATGGACCCTGGGCTCTATTGAGCATCATTTCATCCGTTCCATTCATAAAGAAATCCATAAAGAAAAGGACAATTTCCAATAAAGGAACACTGAAAACGGCTCTTACTGAAGAATGGAACAAAATACCAATTGCAAAGATTGAAAAACGTGTCCATTCTCTACCAAGAAGATTAGAGGCTACAATTAAAGCTAAGGACTAACAGACGAAATACTCAATACTCAATACCAATTGTGCCTCAGTAATGTAGTTCGGTTTTATTTGCATAAAAGTGACATTCTCCTTATAAATTATTTTTGTTTTCGTATAGAGTCGGTCCACTGAATATTGCCATTTCCTTTAAATATTCCTCAGAATGTCAATTTTTTTTAGAGATTTAGTGATGTGCGAACACTTTCTGTGATATTTAAGGGTTAAACTAGACCAACTGTTGCACTTATCGCAAATTCCATTCTTAAGCAAACAAGAAATGACGCGTGTGTTTATTCGTTTCATTCTGGCATTTGCAAGGAGGTCCGTGGTTTGATGATATATAAGAGAAGAATGTTGTGTTTTGAAATTATTGCTTACATTGTGTAAACATTACAACAGCTAAGATTTGGTATGACGGGTATGCAAGAAGGCTTTAGAAATATTTATGTAATAACTATATAATGCATCTAGATAGACGCACAAGTCACTAAAAGAAGTACATGCAGTAGTTGGATACAACGTTTTATGAAATCCTAGCATTACATTCATAATATATTTCAAAGTTAAGAATTTTTATTTTCCTTGTTAGTCTAAAATGACAGCATGCTTACACTGCATGTTTACCCGCTTGATTATTTAGTGTGATTTGTTTGTTTAATTATAAAATAAATGAAAATCACAATGATTCGAATAAACTTCAATACATTGAATAAAGCTGAACAACATTTCAGAGATTATGACGAATTGAGATTGGAAAAGCGAAGTAAGTAATTCTAGTTAATAATAGGAGCATTTATTAATAATTATTTAAATATTTGCCTGCCAATAATGAGATAATTAATTACGAAAAAATATACTAAGTAGATGGAGTCAGATTGAAAACTTAAATGCTATGGCCGGGATCCCATCCCGGATGCCAACCCATCCATGGCATTGAATTTTTCAGTTTGACTCTATCGATTCAAAACATTAGCCTATACACGGCTAGTGTGAAGGAACGATTGATTTCCATCAATTAACTTAAATAGGTGTACTAAGTATTATGAAAGGGTAGAGCCAGACTGAAGAATTCAATACCATAGCCGGGATTTGAACCACGTATTTTCTGGTCTCCGTCCAGCCGCTCTAAACCATTGAGCTACTATGGCCTACGTGCCAACATGACATTAAATTCTCCAACTGACTCGTGTTTTTCCCGGTAAACCACTTAGGAGTTCTGATAAACACATGAGACAACTACCTAATTGCGACTTACCATGCTGTAAGTACTTTAAGGCCCGGGCTTTATAGTTCGGACCACTATTGGGTACAATTAGTGGAAATTAATTGTTCTTTCACACTGTGTGAAAGTGCAAAGAACAATTAATTTCCATTAATTGACCTAATAGTGGTTAACTATAAAGCCCGGGCCTTAAAGTACTTACAGCATAGTAAGTCGCCATTAAGGTAGCTGTCTCATGTGTTTATGAGAACTCCTAGTGGTTTACCGGGAAAAACACTAGTCAGTTGGAGAATTTAATGTCATGTTGGCATGTTGGCTATAGAAGCTCAATGGTGTAGAGCGGCTTGACGGAAACCAGAAGATCTGGGGTTCAAATACCGGCTATGGAATTGAATTCTTCAGTCTGGCTCTAACCTTTCATAGTGCGTCCTACACACGGCTAGTGTGATAGAACAATTAATTTTCATACTAAGTATTGTTTTGTTAGTTTATATTTTGACAAGTTTGTTTAAACCAAAACTATAAGTAACATATACTAATAGTCAGGCATGTTCTTTTGTTTTAGCACCTTGATTGAACGCAATGAGCAGAAGGTGTCGAAAATGTTCTTTTTTGTCGACTTAACACTCCAATTTATGACGAAAAGAACATACAGTATATACGCAAACAAAAACTAAAAACACATTTATGTAGACTACACAATTCTCTATCTTATAACATAAAAAGTATTGCCAAAACGTTTTATTTTGTACTTAAAACTTTCACTTATAAAAACGCCAGAATTTATGGGCCAACCTATAATCTTCCATATTTGCAATAATAAGTACATTACACCATTACAGCATAAAACGTTTCAAAAAATACTATGATAAAGATTATAAAATATATATCCACAGGTTTAAATCACAGAACCACGGACGTTAAACGTTTTTAAAGAAGTAAAGGAAGAAAATGAATCAATAACTATTCCGAGTAAACCAAAATAATTTGCAAAGGTATAACGAATCAACATAATTGCATCTGCCGTAACACAATTACCCCAAGTACGACAAGTTTGTATAAATGTAAGTTATTTTGCCTGAGGTTGACAATGTGTAACTGCAGCATCCGTCTCGCAGTTCAAGGCTGCTGAGCAGTCGGTCAAATCTAACTGTAGACTCATTGTACAACGTGAAAACAAAACTTTATGTTCCACAAAAGTGAATATATTGTCAAATTTGCATCCAGTGACGTACCTCAGTTTACAATACACTGAGTAAGCGGACTATAATGATGAACAAGTATGGTCATGATACAGTTACCTTGGGTTACGAAACAGAGCAAGAGGGGAAACTTGCCTCATCATTGCTGGGATCGAACCCAGATCACCTTGAGACGGCCAATACAACATATTGACTTATGAATAAAAACAGTTTTTTGCTGTATAACTCTTTTATTTATGCCCACATGAGATATATTGCTGCACAAAGAATATTTTCCTCCCAGCAACAGAAAACCATTTCAAGGTTAAGAACCACACAAATTACTGTTAGCTGCAGTGGGGTACCAACTTACATAACGGAGGTCGTGATCTTCTCCAGGAGCGAACATACCACTGACTAGAAAAGTACAGGTAACCCGGGGTTTTCCCCGAAGTGTCGATTATATAGATTATAGGGCGTTCCTTCATTAGACAGTGGAGCACTATAAATTGGTTATTTTATTTATTACACAGGACAGACAGCTTTGCGTTTGTTTATTTGCTGCCGATGGAGGAACTACGCGTTCTTTGCGTAGCTGATGTATACGTATAAAAGACACGATAACAATGCCATCAATCTATACACATTGCTAAATATGTCGAGTAACATATTCACTTGCTATGTACTCACCACTGGCACCATCTGGAGTCAAGATATCAGACTAAAAGTTAGGAAGACTGTGCTAAAGAAAGCATTCCGTGATATGGCGCGGAAGTTTCGACGTTAGTTTAAAGACACAAGGATGGAATTAAAGCCGTAGTCGTGGAAGCCATAGCCTTCAAGGAAACCCCGAATCTTCTTTTTCAACTTCTCTAGTTTTACCAGTTTTATTCTGTTATGGGATTCTTCTACTGCCGCTCACACCCTTGTTTTAAAAATACAGACCCAGATCTCGCAAATGCTCAGTCGCGGATACAATTTTGTTTTTACTTGGAACCCAGGCCATGTGGGGATTTCCGGGAACGAGGAGGCGGACGCGGCTGCTAAGTCCGCTTGCCGTTTGCCCCGGAGTTTAACAACTACGGTGCCATACCAGGATGTGCAACGTTTTTTCCGTCGCCAACTCTTATCTGCTTGGCAGCACTCCTGGACAGCTTTGGAAGGCACACAACTCCGGGCAATAAAGGAAAGCGTACAACCCTGGCTAACTTCCTGCAGGGATAACCGGCGAGCCGAGGTGATACTCACCAGGCTGAGAATTGGGCACACACGAGCGACTCATGGTCATTTGTTAAGAGGGGAACCGGCCCCAGTGTGTGCTCCATGTGCAGTACGCCTCACTGTGCGGCACGTATTACTCGATTGCCCGCAGTACGCCCGCGTTCGCCAGTCAGTAGGCTTGGGGAGTAACTTGCGGGGTGTTTTAGGGGACGACACAGTGGCCGTGGTTAAGGCACTGAGATTTGTTGCCCAAATCGGTTTTAATAAACGGGTCTAACTAGCATTTTATAGTTGTTAATTTTATAGATTTTATGTTGTCTTGGGATGGGTTTTTATGTACTTTTAATAGTTGACTGTTTTTATTTTTATTTTACATTTTAGCTTAATTTGTGTAGCTTTTAGTTTTTAGTGTTGACTTCGGGCCCAAATGACCTTGTTGTCGACGAGCCCTAAAACACCACACACTCACTCACTCACTCACTCACTCACTCACTCTCCCTTATGTATTTTAGCGTTGAGAAACAGAAAGTTTGGATCAGTTAGAGAACCCAGTCCGATCAGTTCGATGTCTGGTAGGTGAGTTGGTGAAGAAGATGACAGAATCAGGACGAAGTGAGTGAAGGTAAAGATGGTAATGGAGCACTTGGTAAACTAATGGCGGGGAAAACCGGATATCCCGGAGAAAACCCGCCCCTTCACCATGTTGTCAACCCATGTGATTGCATGGGATCGAACACGGGCCGCTTTGGCGAGGGTCAAGCAGTCTAACCGCTCAGCCACCGCACGGCCAATCCTGCCAAATGAAAATAATTCGGAATGCGACGATTAAGGAAAGAAGTTTAAGATGGCATCATAGATAACCTGGACACTTCATCATTAAATTGTATGGTTACATTCCACAAATGTCAACCAATAGATGGCCCTAGGATGTCACATGGAAATGGTTAGCCTCCCTTCTATATATGCAAACCAAGACAGTTTATGTGTGGGAGAACATGACTTTACAAATATTTACGGCAGGTTAGTATTTCAGTGAATTGCAATACATATTTGTATAGAAAATGATTCAGTTAGATGTGTACACATATGTGTTCTAGTTTATCTTCGATAAGGGGATCCGTCCCCTTCAGCTGCCGTGGTGCGGGCGCTCCGGACCCTTAGCACTCGTGGTACCTCTGACGTTACTAGAGGAACCTCGGGCCGAACATTCGAGCCCCTCCCTGAATGGGAGTTGTTCGGATTGGGTTGGACTCGAGGGGGCAGTGGTTCCCGATACCATGGGAGATCAGGTACGTCTCCGGACGGGGTTGACGGAAGCCATTAATATTCCCGGGTACTAGCCAGCCTAGCTAGGACCAGGCGGCTCTACCGAGGTTAATCGGTAGTCTTCCTCTTTGGGGTTGGCGCGCGTAAGTGGCGCATCTACTTCCACCCCGTCTTGAGTCCACAGGACCAGATGGGGGGGG
The DNA here is from genome assembly GCA_030765055.1 of Mantis religiosa. Lineage (NCBI taxonomy): Eukaryota > Metazoa > Arthropoda > Insecta > Mantodea > Mantidae > Mantis > Mantis religiosa. Next base: position 145,691,065 of record CM060953.1, read on the forward strand.
GGGCTTGTTAGTCTCTAGGTCTTGCCCTATGGAAAGCCCCATGGAGGCGTCGGGTGCCCTTTTGGGACAGCTCGGAAACTCCCTGGTAGAAGGAGGCCCGGGTCCTTGACCCTACGGCTCCAAGACTAATGGGAGTACAATCTCTGGCATTAAATAATTAATTAACAGTTTATCTTCGATAGCAAAGTATCAAAATGCGCAGTTTGCAGACAGTATTAAAATGCCCGACTCTGTAGCGTAGATGGTAGCGAGTCTGCCTAAGGTTCAAGAGGTTCCGAGTTCGAACCTCGGTCAGGGTGAGTTACCTGGATAAGGTTTCTTTCCAGGGTTTCCCTTATCCTGAAAGATGTATATTGGGTAACTCTAAGCTTGGGTAACTCATTGGAGCATCATTTCGCCCATACCATTCATCGTCCGATATGACTTAACGTTGGACACAAAATTAAACAAAAAGTATTGCAATCCTTTGTAGGTAATTCCTTTGCATATCAGGTTTTAGATAAAATATACAAATGGAGTACAAATATGAACTGCATGTACCCAAGAAAATCAAAAGCTGCTAGATACGCATACGAGTATCAAGAAAATCCAATTACATGAATACATTTGCTAATATAGAAATGTCGCAAGCCGAGACAGGTAGATAGCTAAAACCATAAAATCAAACATCCATACTTCTCCTTATATAAAAAGCTACATCACAGAATTGACCAGCTGAAATATATGATTAAGGAATACCTCGGTTACTCTTACACCTCAAGATAGTAAACTTTCTTTATTAATAAAGCCAGCTTAGATGCATACCTACCTAGTCAATTTTATAGTTAGATTGATATCACAACTACGGTGTTCAGAATCGCGCGAGTTGGGGTAGCGGTCGGGAGATCACAGGCTTTTACCCGTCGACTATACATCCTTGTCTTGGGTTATTCGTGGTTTCCTGTTGTCACTTAGGCGAATGCTGGGGTGCTTGCTTTAATACTACGAAGATAGAGGTGGTTCTTCACCCCCTAGGCGGACCAGCAACCAACACCTTAAAGGGTTCCCTTAAAGTATCATTGTATATCCCTCCCTGACTCCCTCCCATTTATTTACAACAGTGTCATTCTACTTTGAGACAGGTTTATAGTACAGCTTCGCTTATTTATCCGATACACAGTACAATGTGTTGCAGAACCTACAAGGTGACAACATGAAGAACCCTAAAAATTTATAATAAGTTCAGTATGACCAGGAAATCCATGCATTCCTGTCGTTTCTATAGGTCATCCTTCATTCGAATCTGTGACCTAACATTCCACTCAAGCAACAGATAATTCAATAATGATCCTAAGGACTTTCCCTTAGGGGAGGGGATCCGTCCCCTTAAGCTGCTGTGGTGCGGGCGCTGCGGACCCTTAGCATTCGTGGTACCTCTGACGTTACCATAGGTACCTCGGGTCGAACATTCGAGCCCCTCCCTGAATGGGTGTTGTTCGGATTGGTTTGGACTCGAGGGGCAGTGGTTCCCGATACCCGTGGGAGATCGGGTACATCTTCGAACAGCCATATATTCTCGCGTACTAGTCAGCATAGCTAGTAGAAGCTGTACTAGATCACCAGCGGCCCCACTGAGGTTAATCGGTAGCCTTCCCCTTTGGGGTTGGCGCTCGTAAGTGGCGTATCCACTTCCATCCCGTCTTGAGTCCATAGGACCAGTTGGGGGGAAGGGGCTTGTTAGTCTCTATGTCTTGCCCTATGAAAAACCCCACGGAGGCGCTGGGCGCCCTTTTGGGACAGCTCAGTAACTCCCTCGTCATTAGAGGGGAGATGAGTCTTCCCTTTGTGTGGATTGCCCTGGTAGATACCCTCGAGCTTATATATATCCTAAGGACCTCCCAAATCACATCCTTTGCAAATATTGTCGTGCTGCTCGAACGGTTATCATGGATTTATCTTTGGTAATAGATACCTCTCAGATAACGCACTGATTATTCTTGTAAGAGTGAGAGGGGTACTGACGCTCCCCTCGTTCGTGTGCTAAGCACCAATGAACGCATCACTTCAGCCAATGGAATTCGTAGGAATCACAAATGACAGATGGATGTTCACTCCACGTGGAGTAATCAGTGCGTTATCTGAGAGGTATCTACTACCAAAGATAAATCCATGATAACCGTTCGAGCAGCACGACAATACCATCACAATAATATTGAAAATTATAAACAGGAACCACACCAACCTTGCTTAAATCGTTGAATAAAATACACCTGAGATAAATTAAGGAATTGTAACCTCAAGATATGTTTCCTGCATACACAGTAGATATAACAATATTGTAAGGCTTGAAGCTTTCACGGCGAGCATTACTATCCTGAAGAAGGCCATGGAGTTTACAATGGCCGAAAGCTGGACGTTTATTAATTTGACACGGCTGATCACCCGCGAAGCCTTGATTAACAATATTGTAGACTAACTCTGATACACAATAATTAATGTAATAAAGTAAACAATATATTTTAAAAAATGGCACAGAACATAGTAAACAGGCCGTAGCATTTGTTGTAGGAGGAATGTCAGGAAGATCATGGGATGTAGGGTAATACATGCTAATACTAATATATGAGAAGAAAGACCAAAATGGGGAATGAGATTGCAAGGCAATCATTGTTAAAGCAGGATACAGTTTTTAAAGCAAGTGGTCGAGTACCGTCTTAGGATATAACTTAGAATTTTAATAATGTAATGTAAGATGAAATATTTTTAAACATATACATCATAAGCTACCCTTTGTGTCAAAAATATTTTGTTGATTTTCATTTTTTCAAATGGTTGTAATGATTTTATTGAAATGGCACATATTTATTGGTACGAGAAGTGAAATACATATACAGAATGTTCGGCATATGAGTGCACAGATTTCGCGAGTTGGAAGATCCAGATGTGACGAATAATAAAGTCCCATTACAATTAATTGTATCTATCCTTAAAAATAAAGGAGATAATTAATACAATCCTACTCGCGAGATCAAAACTAAAAACTGCGTAAAAGCTACGTCTAACTTGATCAAGGATAACAAATTCAACAATTAATTACGGAATTGACAATACAACTCTGATAACGGATCAAAAACGTGGACATTTACAGAAAGAAATAGTGATAGAATACAGACATTAGAAATAAAATGTGTAACAGCAAAAGCTGGGTATGCTAAAAAGAAAAAAGCGCAGTCAAGGTGCCAAAAAAGAATTTAAAGTAGAAGGAATTAATTATGCAATTGTTAACAACAGAAATAAATGGGAAAAACATGTTCAAATGATAAATAATAACAGAATACCTATTAGGTATAAACTATAAATCCAAAGGTACCTGAAACCATGGAGAAAAAAAATGGGCTGACCAAATTAGACCCGGAATGGATTGAAAAGTCCAAAACCTTCAAATGAAAAATAATTGAGGAAATACCTCATTCTGGTTAATAGTATAAAATTAAATCAAAGACATTTGCTAAACAGGAAATGTATTAGTGGTCAATAATTGCAATATCGACATGATGTCTGTTTAAGCAATACCAGGAAACACGAAAACAGCATCTGAAACACCAGGAAAAATAGCATCTAAAACACTGACGTGATCTGCTGTTGTACAAAGTGGCGCGGTAAGTAGTTTTACTCTTTACATTCCTGACATTCCTTCTAAACGCACGCCAATGTTGCGGGGTTGCCAAGCGTATGCTCACGACTTGATTCCAGTAGACATGATGAAATCTACGAGGGCTGTTCAATAAAGAATGATCATAATTTGTTTAATGTCATAATATTTCGTACTAAAATTCAATCTTATTATATTCTGTTAGCTTAATGTGAAACAAATACGCCGTAGTAGTTTCAATGTTGGTACTCCTGGTTCCCGCCTGTGAGAACCAGGCAAGTTCAGACATGTTCAGCATCGCCTACCGCTGCAATGGAGGTAACACACGAGGAACAATATGCGGCTTTGAAATTTTGGTTTCGTCTCAACAAATCTTCAGTTAAGGCCTATACAATGTTACAGGAGGCCTATGGAGAGTCTGTTCTTCCCTACAGCGCAGCTCGAAGGTGGTTTAAAATATTTAAAGAGGGGAGACAATCAATTTCAAAGGAAGGTGGACCAGGTGCTCCAGTTACTGCTCTTACGGAAGAAAACACCAACACTGCTGCTGCCATTGTGAGAGAGAATCGACGAATTACCTTAAGATCACTTTCTGAAATTGTGAACATTTCATTGCGTGCCACCCACACGTTGGTGACGGAAATATTACACATGAGACGTGTTTGTGCGCGATGGGTTCTAAGACTGTTGATTCCCGAACAAAAGGACATTCGCATGCAAGTCTGCATGTAGTCAAATTTGATGTTAGAGGAAGATCCAGAGTTTCTTTCAAACGTAATCACTGCTGATGAAACTTGGCTACATAATTTTATACTGAGAGCAAACAGCAAAGCTCAGTATGGAAATCTCCTTCATCACCAACTCCCAAAAACGCAAAAGTGGTTGCTTCTGCTGGGAAAGTTATGGTCATCTCATTCTTTGATATTCATGGAATGGTTTATCAGCATGTTGTATCTGCACACACATCAGTAACTGGACAATACTACAGCGATGTCCTGAAAACATCGCTAGTGCATATCAGGCGCAAAAGACCACATTTCCGTGAAGAAGGCTGGATGCTGCACCACGAAAATGCGCGGCCTCATATTGCCAGTTTCGTTGCTGAATATCTTGAAAAAATCAACGTGAAGTGCATCCCTCACCCTCCCTATAGTCCGGATTTAGCCCCATGTGACTTTTTTCTATTCCCTATGCCTTCGTGGGAGGCATTATCCATCATCAGAAGCAGTTGTGAAGGCTGCGGAGGCGATTTTGAAGGATCTCTCAAAAATGGTTTCCAGCATGTCTTTGAAGACTGGCAGAAACACTGGGGCAAGTGCATCGCATTCAGTAGAGACTATTTTGAGAAGGACCTCAAAATTATGAAGATGAGTAAATGTACATTGTTAAAAAAAAATTGTGATCATTCTTTATTGAACAGCCCTCGTACTTCTTTAACACCATTTTGTGGCTAAACGAATTATTTTATCAACACGTGGTAAAGGCACAAATAACTCATGTTTTGTAGCTCTATCTTGTCATCCTAATTCCAAACAAACAAAAAAAAGATAAGCGTGTGGTGACATTCCCGATCAAAATTTTGAACATTTTATTTGTTATTTATGCAGTTATGCAGTTTGGAGGAAAATGGTTCAGGAACTTATGTTTCAATTTAACGTCAGGAACTCGCCGTTGAAGCCTCGTAGTCATTCCCCTAACACCTTGTATAGAATTTTCTGATAGTACACTTTGAGGTTATCTTCATTCTGAATGACTTTATAAACCTTACGATGAACTTGTCTCCTTTTTGGCTTCAGGAGACCTCAAAGCATGTATTTTTGACGTAATCACAATGGATGTTTCGGTGAAATACAGTGATGTAGGTGGGAAAACAAAATACATAAATGCATTGTAACTGTGGAGTCAATGGAAGTATATCTATGCGGAGCAGAAACAAAACACTATTTATAACGTGAGGAGTTGGGATTACGCAACACTTTCGGCAAGTTTCTTGTATGGAATTAATGAATACTGATAGGCGAGTAACTTAAGGCTAAAAGGTCAGCAGCAAAGCACTGGTGTCCTCCGCTTGTGAAATTAAAACTGATTAATTATATCTGTAGCGATTTATGACAATCGTGATGACCTCGGCGAGATATTTCAGAGGTCGTAAACAACAAAATGCTCGCATAAAATTTATGGCACACTTTGTCTGCTCTGAATCACCTGAACCTTCATGGCGCATCGTTTTTGCGCAAGTTCAACTATTTATGTGAACGTAGCGCCGCGTAGCAGAACGGTGAAACACTGCTTCAAACAGTGGAAGCAATGTATAATTGTGTATGTCCACAGATTAACTGGAGATTCTAGATGTAATACTAATTGAGATATCAGGAATAAAAGGAATATTTGCTCATACTGTGCTTCTAGAACAGGTAGGGAAAGTTGCCTAATATGGAGTACATTTTTTCTTTTTGTTGTATGAACAATAATAACACACGTTAGTGTCTATAAATAATACATTTGTAAACTCCAACTCTTTACTTGTCTTATAGAATGCAATACTTGAGCTTAAATACACTGTTATACAAATAAAATGTAATTCTCTAAAATACAAAAATGTTGTTCCTAATATGAGGTGGTAGAGGTACCTAACATGGGATACAGTTTCTGGTGTTAAGTTAGAGCATTATAAGTAGAAAAGTTCACTCTACTTAATGGCTGTATTAAATATGATTTGTTGACACCCGATGTGAAAATCCAAGGTTCATATCCCGACTTGTTATCCTATTTTGCTGCCTAATGACCTATTGGAACTATCACCTGCACAAACCGTGTGTGCCCAATTGAAAATTTGCAGCACCTTATCCATGTTCCCTCCCTCCATCGGTCCTCCAAAAAAGTCCTAGAGGCACTCCGCATCATCATCATCATCATCATCATCATCATCATCATCATCATCATCATCATCATCATCATCATCATCGTCGTCGTCATCATCATCATCGTCGTCACTCTCGTTTCCCCACTCTTCCTCCGATTCCAGAAGCACAAAGTCTCTTCGTCTTTGGAGAACGAAAATTCAGTAGTACACTTCCTTTCTTTTCTGGTTTTCTTTGTCGCTTTGGCTTATAATGCTAAGGTCCTTTTGGCTGAGTCTTGTCGCCCTTATTTAACGTCTTTTCAGTAACCTGAGCTTAGTATGCCGAACTTATAATTACACAAGAAGTCCCACCTCGAGATGGATTGGCTCGTTCTGATGAATTTACCTTCTGCTTCAGTGTTGAGATTGGGCTGATGTCTGCCACCAGGATCAATCTCCTCTGGGCAGTAGGTGGATCTGTCAATTGTGCCACATTTAGAGATTCAAAAGCTTCATCATGTTCATTGCACGTTTCATTCTCATGGATTGTAAAATCTTGTGGCCTGAAAATGTTAAGGTTGAATAGATTTATTCTCGTTTTGCGGAACCCACCACTAGGTGTTTCTGCAGTGGCTGCACGTAGATAGGCTTTGCCAAAGAGATTTCCCATCTGATAAACTATAACCGTTCCACCAATATGACCTTTCAGCCATGTTTCAATTTCCTGGCAGTAGAAGTTTAATTTCTAGCATTAATATTAAAATTATAATAGTAGGTCCTTATATGGGGTACCCCTAATTAAGCTCTCCATGGTACCTCATAATAGGGAACACACCATTTTTTATTCATTAGTTCTTCCAGCTCCTTTTGTAATTGAACTAAGGCAAAGGACTGGGCATAGAACGATAGTTTGATCTTAATACTACAAGTTCAGCAAAGGTGTGTTGAAAGCAATAAATATTTTATTATATTTGTATACACAAATGTCAACAGCACAAATAACTTCAAGGAGCAAACTTCATTTGTCAGCTCACCGTGACACGATCTCAAGCAGGAATGCCATGACGTAACCGCAGAATGCTTAGTCGCCAAAACTCTCTTAGTCGATCACATTTCTAGCAAGGTTCAGCACTATGTAGCTGAGACACCACGGTACCCCATATTAGGCTATTTTCCCCTAAAGCAAATGACATAGGAAACAACCATTTCCAGGGACACCGACGGGGTTGCTAAGTTTCTCTCCCAACCTGGTCCCAAGCAGCTAGGTTGAGTACAATGAATTCCCCTTTGGCATGAAAATTCGAGTAATGTACAATCCGGTGCACGGAAATTTTTCGATGCTGTTGGTATCTTTTGATGTGTTACTTTAAATAATGTTAGCATAACTGTTTCACCATTCATGTTTTACACCAGTCCTGGCTGTGCCAATTCCTCATATCAAAGTCCAATAACACAAGCAATGACCAATGAACAAGGCGCTTAGCCGTGGTGCGTAGTGCAAGGGGAGGGGAAAAGAGGAATTTAACCTTAGCGGAACGATTGTCAACGTAACCTCCTTGCTGTGTCCGTCGCTCATTGGTTTGATGTCATAACTCGGAAAGCAGGGATAATGACTGCTTTAAATTATTTTGTAATGAAATGAGGTAATTCGAAATAAATATGCGCAATGAGCAGTTCAAATTGATACACATAATAAAACAGATAAATCTGTCCCAAACTTCATTTCCTTCCCAAGAAAACTGCACAAACCTGAGAAGGTTCATTGTTCGAAAAGGAAGGGCAATCTATTCCTGTCCTCAATAACCGCTGATAAAATAATCAAAGCCCGATGAGACGCATTCTGAATATAGCTTAAACTGTCTGGCCTTCTGGTTCACCTCCGCCGTCGCGAAACAAAGGGCAGACGCACGCCTTCCTATCGCTGACGGGTTTGAACTGGGGGTGTGGTGCCACTCACTTACAAACCTAAACAGCTGTTCCAGATATCGGAACATTTTTCGTGCACCGACTGTACCTACTGAAAATAGCAATTTATCATCTGTAAAACAAGTCTTCGTTACTACGCTAAAAAAGCATAATTTTGTTTTTCAAAACTGGTCCAGGTTACCCGGACGTCCGGGTTAAAGAGGTCAGGGTTAACGAGGTTTCACTGTAACTTGTTTTTCCGTTTACTTTTTGTTCACCAGTTGAATTGGATGGTATAATTTAACATATTTGATAGCTTTGACAACACTAAGTTGTTTGAAACTTAATCGATAATCATGGACAGTAACCATAATTATTTGCTTGAGCTTATGAGAAACAATGCAATGATAACGTTCAAGTGTTAGACCTTAAATCTCAAACAAAAACAGCAAGTGTTTAAAAAATTATTAATACTACAAAAATGTAGTCTGTAGAACACAGACTTTATTATTTATGATAGATGGAGTTAACATGAAAAATTCTATGACATGGCCGGGATTTGAACCATGGATCTCCTGGTTTCCGTCCATTCGCTCTAACCCATTGAGCTACCATGGCCAACTTGCCGTCACGACATTAAATTCTCCATTTGACTCATGTATTTCCCCGGTAAACAACTAGGGGCTCTCGCATCTGAGATACACCATTTGTGGCGACTTATTATCGTAAGTACTTGAGTCCCAGGCTTCATCATTTAACTCTTATTCTCTTAGTTAATTGATGGAAATTAATCATTTCTTCACACTAGCCGTATATAGGCTAAGGTTTTGATAGATGGAGTGAACATGAAAAATTCAATGCCATGGCCGGGATTTGAACCACGGATCTCCTGGTTTCCGTCCATTCGCTCTAACCCATTGAGCTACCATGGCCAACTTGCCGTCACGACATTAAATTCCCCAATTAACTCATATATGTCCCCGGTAAACCACCTGGGGCTCTCTAATCCGAGATACACCGTTTGTGGCGACTTAGTATCGTAAGCACTTGAGTCCCAGGCTTCATCATTTAACTCTTATTCTCTTAGTTAATTGATGGAAATTAATCATTTCTTCACACTAGCCGTATATAGGCTAAGGTTTTTGATAGATGGAGTTAACATGAAAAATTCAATGTCATGGCCGGGATTTGAACCACGAATCTCCAGGTTTCAGTCTAGTCGTTCTAACCCATTGAGCTACCATGGCCAAAAACCTTAGTCCATATACGGCTAGTATGAATAAATGCTTAATTTCCACCAATTAGCTAAAACAATAAAAGTTAAATGATGAAGCCTGGGACTCAAGTGCTTACGATACTAAGTCGCCACAAACGGTGTATCTCGGATGCGAGAACTCCTAGTGGTTTCTCGGGGAAATATACGAGTCAATTGGAGAATTTAATGTAGTGACGCAAGTTGGCCATGAGTTAGAGCGACTGGATGGAAACCAGGAGATTCGTGGTTCAAATCCCGCCCATAGCATTGAACTTTTCATGTTGACTCCATCTATCAAAAACCTTAGCCTGTATACAGCTAGTGTGAAGAAAAGGTTAATTTGCATCAATTAACTAAAATTTGTTATTTATGTTGACCATTCTTCATCAATAAGTTTTAATTTCATCTCATTGAATTTAACAGTTACATAAAATAAAGTAAGAATGAAAGGCCAGTTTTAGAAAATTAAAAAGATATATTTTATACTTCATTAGTGTCTCTAAACGTCAGAGCAAGTTTGGATAGAAGGAAAGATAACACTCTTTTATTCACAGCAGTGTTTTTGGTGCATTCTTGCAAGGCACTTACTTTAACTTTTACCAACTAATTTGGTTTCAATGAATACAGCTGTTTCTTTTAACGTGAGAAGGTACTTCACTTGGGGTTAAAATTCACTTTTTTATTTTTACATTTTATTATGTCATTCCTCTTGATTACAAATATATAGTTAAAAACTTAATTGGAGCAATATTTATGCCTAATTTGCGTATTGTATTAGTAGGTGTTAAGTTTTTGTCACGCCCCTTTTCGTAAGCTTTCAGAAAATCGATCATAACTTCTGTAATACTTAACAGATATATCTGAACTATGCCTGGTTTTGCAAGGGATCTTTCAAGCTTACTGCTGGTACCACTAACTCCAATTATGCTAGTTTTTCTTTTGTCTTTGGCTGTATATGTGAACAGTTATTTGTTCTGAATAATATTTTGTATTAGTTATTGGTGAATATTGATATGGGTAGGCCAAAAGCATTTGTAAGGAGAAAGTTTACAGGCAATGGTTTTACTAAAAACAGAACAGTAAATGTGGAAAATATAAATAGAATAGACAATGAAACCAGATGTAATATTGAGGTTAGTAGGCCCAGCTCACACAATACATGTGCTAATCATGATAGTAGTCATATACAGAAATTGATGAGCTGCGAGTCCTGAAAGCAGATGAAATGGTTGAAGAACTGGCCAAGAAGGCAAGAAAAATGAAGAGGAACTTGAAAAGAACAAGGGAGAGTACAGAGGGTCACAACTACGTAGCAGGAGTGTTCTGACTCATATGAGAAGTCAGTTATCAATATATAAACTTCAAAGCTGTTTTTCTCAGTTTCACATTTTTTCAGGTTCCGGTACACTTTTTTTTTAAAAAAGCTGGTCAACCAAAACATATGAATTTTTTGTGTGTATTAAGCAGACTCATAAGAATAATAATAAGAAGGGAGTTTTCTCTGAGATTCATAATACTTGTTTTAAAAAAGGAATTATCTTAAATTTCAGTGCTTTATTTACAAAAGTTAAAAAAGAAATATAACAAATTATCAGTACAAAGTTTTCAAATAATAATAGGTATTATTAAAGATAATGGTTTTAAGAACATGTCTGAAAATTTTCATGTACATATAAATAATAATGTCTTAGAAATATGGACCCAAAAATCATGGAAATAGCATTGTAGAGTTAAGCAGTACCTTCTCAGCTTAAGATTTGTAAATCCAAGTGATGTAGCCAAACTAGCACCCAATAATTGTACGGAACCTTGACCTATAAGCTTGACTACCTTTAATGGACAAGCGATGTTCACACTCAGGACGTTAAACTATGAAAACATTAGCGAAAAATAAAGAGAAGCGTACGAATGCAACACAGCAAAATTTCATGGTATTGTTGGAAACACGTGACCAAACAAGGGCATACACGCCAATTGCAATAAGTAAAATTATGTTAATTATTTTTCACAATAGAAATAAATTGCTAATCAAAATATAAGAAAGTTTAAGAAGGCCATGTAATAGCTCATTGTTGAAGTGTTGAATAATTAATTATTGTAGCCTTTTAAGGCTGCGTGCTAAACTCTCCACTTCTATGTTATAAACTGAAGTGTAAAGACGCCAGTTATATCCAGCGGCTTAGATTTAAGCAATTAACCGTAGAACAGCTGTTTTCAAACTAGTTAAAGAAGTTATTCGCCAATTTAGATGTTTATACGTTATTCTTTGATAATATATTTATTAGATCGGTCAGCAGTAATACATGATTTGCAGATCTGAGAGAACAGATACAAACTAATTATATAATAATGACATTGTAGAGTTAGGACAATGTGCCTCCTCTGAACTAATAAAATGGTATGCATACTTCAATAGTGAGAATTTACACAGTAGAACGGAAGAATAGAAAAGCAAATTGGAACAGAGATCATTCAGATCATCACTGTAAAGCAGGTCCTGTGGTAGTCGTCGCTTCAGTCGCGTTAGCTGGCGACTTCGGACGCCGATGTTATACGTCACAGCTCTTGGGACGTGGCGTAGATTGTAGAAAAAGCGTCGAGCAATCTGTCAGATGAAATGGAGAGGAAGAAATCCCAGCTCGTGATGCAGCTGCTGGTTGTGGACAAACCAAGGAGCCTTGGTGGCGATTCGCAGGAATCGACTCCGGATGACCTGTAGACGCCTCAGGTGACAAGTACTGGCAACCCCCCAGACCTGGCAGGCATAAGTAATAAGAGGTCGAACCAGAGATTTGTACAGAAGCAGTGAAGATTCTAAAGCAAGTGAAGTGTGTTTGTGAAATAAAGGAGAGAGTTGTGAAAGACGAACGGATGACAGGGTAATGGTGCGGTCAGTATGAGGTTTTCACGTAAGCCGAGTGTCCAGTAACACTCCAAGGTACTTGACTGGTGTAGGTGAAGGGAGCCACGGCATATGATCAGTCAGAAGGCGTATAGGCGGAGGGGGAATATAGCGGCGTAAAGTAAAAGTCTTGGCTTCAGTTTTCTGGGTATTAAGGGAGATGCACCAATTTTGACACCATTGAACGAGGCGATCAAGAGAGTGCTGTAAGGTTCGTACAGCAGAATGTAGATCGGGGTGAGAGTGAAATAACAATACGTCGTCAGCATACAGGGCAACTGAAATTGGAGCCATGTTTGGAATATCGGAGGTGTAAATACTAAACAACGTTGGTGCCAGTATTGAACCTTGTGGAACGCCTGCAGTAATAGGAGGCTTAGTTGAAACAGTACCTCCAATGCGCACCATGTTTATACGTTCGGAAATGACCTAGAATATTGTAAATAATGATTAGTAATCACAAATGGGAGAAAATCATACAAGTCCCTTCTCCACTTTCGAAAGGAAAAGGCACTGCAGTTTGGATACTCAATGGCTTTCAAATTCCGTACTCTGCATGTCCAACAGGTAAAAATGAATTTTTCCATTTGACAAAGTATCAATATTTGAAATTCAAGTCGGAAATTATGAAAATTATGAAACAGAATACCCAACTAACTAGTTGTATACTTCATCAAAATCTACATTTTTTGGTTAGTTTAGAACTTTTCTATCCCTTATGGTCTACCAATAATGTAATGCATTATTTTAGTCCCTTAAAATAAAGAGGACTTCAGAAAATATTTCCAAAAAATTCAAGAAGTACACATAATTTATTATGAAAGTATCTTAAAAATCTGTTACTTTATTCAAACTCTTGAATTCGCCGCAAAAAAAAAAGAGAATTTGCTTGAATATAACTTTAAAATTTAAGTTCAGCGTCTTCCAAGAATGTGTCAAAAAGATGCATTTTTAAAAACAACTAGCCATTCCACTCGAACTTGTTTCGAGAACTTTTGCTTTCATAATGACTCCAACTTTTTAATTAAAATACCATATATTTAAGATGGCACAACAAATTAAAAATGCCCGCTTCTATAGCGTAGGTGATAGCGTGTCTGCCTTACGTTCAAGGGGTCGCGAGTTCGAATTTCGGTCAGGGTGATAAGGATAAGGTCTGGCTGGATAAGAATTTTCCTATATTCCCAGATGAATATCTGGTAACTCTAAACTCTATAGATCCTGGGCTCATTTGATAAGCATTTCACCCATTTCATTGTCCTATATTACGAAGGCTGTTGAATAAAGAACGATCACAATCTTTTTGACAACGTAACTCTACTCATCCCCATAATTTTAATGATCCCTCTCAAAACAGTCTCCCCTGAATGCGATGCACTTGTCCCAAAATTCGAACCGTAGGGAGGGTGAAGGATACACTTCACGTCGATTTTTGCAAAAAATTCAGCAACAACATTGGTAATATGCGGCCGCGCATTATCGTGGTGCAGCATCCAGCCTGCTTCATGGAAATGTGGTCTTTTGCAAGTGATATGAACTTGCAATGTTTTCAGAACATCCCTGTAGTATTGTCTAGTTACTGATGTGTGTGGAGGTACAACATGTTGACAAAACATTCGATGAATATCAAAGAATGAGATGACCATAACTTTCCCAGCAGAAGCAAACACTTTTTCCTTTTAGGGGTTGGTGATGAAGGAGATTTCCACACTGAACTTTGCTGTTTGCTCTCAGGATCAAAATGATGTAGCCAAGTTTCATCAGCAGTAATTACGTTTGAAAGAAACTCCGGATCTTCCTCTAATATCAACTTTAACTGCATGCAGACCTGCATGCGAATGTCTTTTTGTTCGGGAATCAATAGTCTTGGAACCCATCGTGCACAAAAACGTCTCATGTGTAATGTTTCTGTTACTAACGTGTGGGTGGCACCCAATGAAATATTCAGTATTTCAGAAAGTGAACTTAAGATAATTTGTCGATCCTCTCTCACAATGACAGCAACAGTGTTGATGTTTTCTTCCGTAAGAGCAGTAACTTGAGCACCGGTCCACCTTCCTTTGAAATTGATTTTCTCCTCACTTTAAACATTTTAAACCACCTTCGAGCTGTGCTGTAGGGAAGAACAGACTCTCCATAGGCTTCCTGTAACATTGTATAGGACTCAACTGAAGATTTGTTGAGACGAAAGCAGAATTTCAACGCCGCATTTTGTTGCTCTCGTGTTGCCTCCAATGTTGCGGTAGGCGATACTGAACATGTCTGAACTTGCCTGGTTCTCAATGGCGGGAACCAGGAGTACCAACAATGAAAGTACTACGGCGTGTTTGTTTCACATTAGGCTAACAGAATACCATAATATTGAATTTTAGTGCAAAAAATTATGAGCGTAAAAATTATGATCTTTCTCTATTGAACAGTCCTCGTACTTAATGTTGGAGGTTATAAAAAGGTATATACCTCGACATTTTTTGATACTCTTTGAAGTCCTTTATCGCAATTTATGTAAAATAAATGTTTTGATTGAGTTAACTAAGTATTTTTATCTTATTCCTTGTTATTGGTTTGAATTTTCCAATACTCTTAATTTTCTCAATGGGGTAATCGTCATCCGTTTTGTTTGTTTATTTTTGTTTGTGCTGTACTTGAAAAGGGTACGGAATTTTAAATCCATCACATACTTATCAGCTCTTTAAAACTGTGAACATTTCTTAAATCTGCTCTATTCCTGTATTCCCAGTGGCGAAGCGTGGAAGCTGGAAGCTCCTCTTCCCCAAGAATTTCAGTTGAAAAAGAAGAAAAACAAGGAAATTCATGCCACACATTATTTTATTTGCTCTGGATACATTTTTAAAAAAGTATTAGCGAACATCCCGGTGCTACGGACAAGTTGACAGCTATTTAGATTCCAGTTACTAGTCCCGCGAGCTCATTCAATACTGCATATTTCTGTATTTACGCATTTGTAACTTTGAGGGCCATACTTTGTAGGTTTCCAGAAGTAATCGTGACTCTTCGGTAGTTAGGGAGCACTGATGATTTTGTCACGTAAAGTTTCTGTAGTTCGTGAAGCTTTCCTTTTTATGTGTCGTTTTTAAATACATTTTTTTTTTCAATTTACGTCCTCCAACGTTAAGTTATATCAGACGATGAATAAATTGAGTGAAAAGATGCTCAAATGAGTCCAGGGTCCACAGAGCTTAGAGTTACCCGATATTCATCTTTCAGGATAAGGAAAAACCTTATCCGGATAACTCACCGTATCCGAGATTCGAACTCGGGACCTCTTGAACGTGAGGCAGACACGCTACCATCTATGCTCACGAGGCAGGTAGTAAATTGAATGCAACTGTAGGTATATTTCAATGGTATTAGCAATAGTAGTTCACGTAAATTGGTATTTAGTGGCGAGATATAGGACATTTTGGTGAAATTTTTAAATTATTAGCAAAAGTGTGTGAATTGCAAACTTTCCATTTAGATTATAAGTTCAAGCAGTGTGGGCCAGCTGTAGAAAAAATTAGAACGCCTGAGTGGAAAGGGGAAGCAGAAACACGTCTGCTTGTAGTACGAGCAATGTGTGTAGTGTTTAACGCCCGCTTTTACTACATACGGCACCGCAGGCGGTGACACTGATGATACATGAGATGAAGATGGAGCACAGGTGGAATGAGATGGCGGGGGAAACCGGAGGTCCCGGAGAAAATCCGCCCCAGCACCGTGTTGTCCACAAATCTCACTTTGCGGTCGCCTGGCATCGAACCCGGGCCGCCTTGGTGAGAGCCAAGCGGTCTAACCACTGAGCCACGGCGCGGCCGTAGTACGAGCAGTCTTGCAGTGCAACAAGGTCCTATGTATGTCTGTACAGTAGAAAGAATATTGAAGAGTAGCCTTAGTTCTTTGAGTCATTATTTGGAGCTTCCCTCGCTTTGAAAGTCACGCCTCGCCACTGCCTTTTTTCCTTGTTCCTACAAGAAATATATAATAAATCCATCACAAAGGATTGTCTGGAGTAAGATGAAGTAAATAAAAGTAGATATAAGGAAAATGTGTACAGAAATAAATAGAGAAAGTCACGTCAGGGCATTTTTACATAATCAGATTTGAAACATAAAATACGGTATAAAACTAACGTATATTCAGCAAGAGTAATAACATGAAGCTTGGGATGAGGGTACAATGCATGCACGTAAGCCATTTTGAATCACTCCAGACAATAAGGAAGCTCGTGGCAGTTATTTCAGACTACTGTTTGGAATTGTTCATTCTTTGTTCTCATCTTAGAATGAGCAATGCAGGTTACACAATGCCAAACAATAACACATTTTTCTCTGCTTGTTAACTCGAACAATTGTTTGACACAACTAGCAGAAAGAGTTGGAATTCAGTTATGTTTCACGTGAGAGCTGCATATTACAACATTAGGGTTTCCTCTGCATTCCACATAAATCACTCTGCGTTATGAAAGAGTTAGAAATTTCCCGAAATTGGTAGAATTAATAAATTACTGAGAAATAAACGATCTGACACAGGCTCTTTATAAATACCTTTTCTGCATATAAAAATATACGTGCACTCAATAATTTTCCCTTCTTACTACTAGCCTATTGTCTATAAAAAGGTATTTTGTTCTATTTTGTTGATATTAACGTTTGTCGAATAGTTTTATTAATCATATCTGCTTCTAATAGGAATTGCAGAGGACAATTACCTCTAAGAAATACTTATAATATTCAGATAGACATGCACAAATATGTACCTTTTTATAAAAATACCCTTTTTTAGATTAATTGTTGGTGAAATTTGACATAAAATATTTAGGTGAAATGCACTACTTTATCTACCTATACACAGTGGAGAAAGTAAACAAATTGATTGTGTGGGATATTGCAATTAATACTGTGACTTTGTGGGTTCGTGAAATTAAAAGTCCAATTGCACAAACTCAAAATATTCTTTATTTCCATCGAATTACAGTTGGAAATCTTGCCGATTACACAGAATTACGTAGCGCACACAATTACAATTCGCCAGTTCGTCTGTCACAGGTCCACTCTACACTCTAATTACGTACAACTCCTCTGATACACGTACACAGTCTTCCAGTTCGTTCACTAGCACGGCGCTCTTCACGGCTGCTTGCCAAGAACTGACTGACTCGCCAACTGCAGCCCCTTTTTATAGGAAGATCGCTGTTTCTGGAAGTCTCGCGGTTCAGTGAATCATCCCGAAGGTTCCAGACGTCAGGGAAGGGGAAAGAGATGGCTAGTGATGCTTTTTCCAACCATCCTCTCGTTAGCGCTACAAGATAAATGGGTAGGCGTGACTGAATGCTTCCCGTCTGGTCCCTACCTGCCAGCTGCTGGTTCTATCGGGAATTCCGATGTTCGGGTGACAATACATATTTTATTTCCTACCAGCTATATAAACAATCTACCTTCTCTCAGACAAATACCATAATAAGATCTGTTTTGCTGTGTTTACATCACTCTCTTTACCCATTGACTTTTATTTTTATTTATCTTCTACAAATTGCTACTATATAAAATATTATTCTGTTTAACTCATGTTGAATGTGAAAAACCTGTGTAAAAATAGTTTCATTACATATTAGTGCATAGACAGAAGAGGGATACTGGAAACCGAAGCATTGTAGTGAATACAGAATGTTAGTAATATAACTTATTTGTATTATCATTGCTGAATTGAATGTATAAACGAATTCGAAAAATTTATGTAAAAATAATCACCCTAGGCCACAAAATTAGACACTAAAACGTGAAAGCATGGAAGAAATGTGGATGCTCTATAGTGACAGGTGTTGTTTATTTCTTAACGATTACGATCATGCCGAAAACAACAGGTACCGAATTATATGACGTGTTTGTGAAAATTGTTAGACAAAGAAAAAACGACTAACACACTAAAATGGACATATATTAAGATACCAGTTACCAGTACGCTGGTCTTAACATTCAATACTCTTTTTATAACATGGCATCGCCAGAAAAAACTCAATACTGACAGCATTAAAAAAAACACACACAAAGTATTGGAAAATGCAAGGCAGTTGGACTTCTCAGAAGTCGCTTACAATAAAATAACTTGTTTGAAATAAATTGTGTCTTCTGATGACATGTTTTTTTTTTTTTTTTCAACTATCTTTGTTTTAGTAAGCTTTTGTCCCTCTATAATGACACTGCGCAAAACATACAAAATTCCTTCCAAATCAAGAGGACTTTGCAGGCCATTCTCCCAAAATTTAAAATATATCTTGTATATTTTACTTAATGTTATAGCATTTTAATAAAAGTCATTGCAGTAAAAAATATTGATATTTTTTCCACATATCTATAGATTTTTGGGGGTGGAAGACATTTTGTTGAAAGTCCTTGAGTTATATCTTAACAATATACTGAAGTTATTTGTAAACAAGTTTGATATTCATTGATTGTTTCTTTTCTGCGTTACAGAGGTTTTCACACGCGCAAATGCACGTGCGCGTGCGCGCGTACACACACACACACACACACACACACACACAAACACACACAAACACATACAAACACACACGCACGCACCACATGCACATAACACGGGCCGTTTTAAATATTTTGAGTTGAGGGGTCATCAAAATATTCATTTCAAATGAAATGGCAATATTGCATTTTTGAAAGGAATACAGTATTATCTGCCCACCACAAGAAGGCAAGGCTGAGCAATGTGTGACGTAATCACTTTTGCTGTGTTTATGCTCGCCTTAGGATTAGATTTAGGATTGGGGTTTCATTACGGAGGGGATTCGATACGTAGGCCACCATGATGGGCCCATTGTTCCTATGTCCCCAAGTGGGGCACCCCCGGGAGGAAGGATGAGGCGAAGGAGACAGAGGATGGCCAATCCAAGGAGCCACGACAGTACAGAGGGCAGAGACCCTACAGTTTACTTGGATAGAGACTTCCCTGACAAGCCAGGACAACAGACACGCTCCCCTACTGTGGGACGCCAACGAGCCCAGCAGCCGAGCCCCAAAGGTCCCTGGCTGGCGATCCCAAAATGGGACCAACAAAGGCGCGGAGACCAGCAACCGACCTACCGGAGGAGGAACTAGTTTTCCTTAGAGCATATCATCCTGCCATGCACCGCCGAGACACCCGCCGACACTTCGAACCTTGAAAGAGACCACCAGATGAAAGATGATATGAAATGATAATGAAGATGAATGGAGGGACAGGAAATTCGGGGGATGTAATTAACCTACCCAGCATTCGCCTATCGACCCGGGAGACCCTCGAAAAGACCCATGGGTCAGGTAGTTGTCCACGGGAATCGAACCCGGGCCTCCCGAATGCGGGCTACAGACAAAATTGCCTGAGCTACCCCGCTCGGTTTTTGCTCGCCTTATGGATATGATAAGGATACTAGGTTTATGTAAAATACACATAATTCACCCATGTATTAATACATATCACTGCAGTTACTAAAACAAGCATTAGATCTGGCAGCATGGATCACTCATATGCACTCTCATACATTCATTTCGTAGCAAACAGACTCACCACCGGAGCAGATAAGCTGTTCAAATCACTCTCCTTCTTCATGCCACGCTTGCCTTCTTGCAGTGGACAGAAAGTGCTTTGTTTACTGTGGGTTATTTCTGGAAAAGGTAATATTCAAATTCAATTCAATTAATGCTACAGATATACAATGTATTATGTGGAATCGGTGTAAAAATGTAACCCTCTCCAAGACAATTGTTTATACAAGTTTCCCAACTGGGGTTCTAATTCGGGCGCTTGCAATTAGAAGCCACTCGACTGAATATTTAGTTCTCCAGAGATTCCCAATTTGTGACATGTAGGAACTGAGCTAGCGGCAAGAATGACTCATCTCGGGTGGAGAGTGTCAAGTGACAGGTGATATAATGACAGGCGTGTAGAAACGTGACTGAAAGATCCTTGAGATGAAACTGGCGCTTCGCAAGGTACGCAAAATAGCGACATCAGACTGTCTTCTGTCGCAACAGTGTACATGCGCAAGGCTTTCTGGTCAAATACTACGTTTCCATTGAAAATTGATATCGTTTCGGGCAGTGATGCCAACCGTAGCGGAATTCCGCTACACGTAGCGACATTTGAGCATTCAGGACACATAGCGGAGAAATACGAAAATGTGGGGAAAATGTAGCGACTTTTGTCATTTTTTTTAAATCAAACGTATCCTAAAAGCCAACGCCATAATATCAGGGAACTATTCTTAAGGAAATCGAATTGAAGAATCTCTCGTGTGGATGGTATTATAGCTCACGTTATTATCTATTTACGACAATACCAGGCTTGACAGTAATAACTATATTACTCGATGGGTGTCAAGTTATCAACTTGGTTATATAAGCTATGATATCCATTATAACGCTCGCTACCACCATGGCCACAGGCTTCATTGCAATTTATAATACAATTTTAACCTTTCAAGTGAATAGTACGTTATGTTTATGTCACCAATGATATATTATAGAAAAGTTAATCAAACAGCACCCTTGTGTTCTGGTGCCAAGTAGAAGAAATATATTTTGAAAGAATTATGTCCTCTCGAATATTTCAAAATTAACTAAACTATTACTTGTGTTACCACATGGAAACGCTGATGTGGAAAGATTGTATTTCATGATGGCTGACATTAAATCTAAAAAAAGGATTAAACTGAAGCCTGAAAATACTGAGTGACCTTCTGAGTGTACAAATTGACATTAAAAACAAAGGCAATTGCTGTATCTCATACCTATTAACTGGTGAATTTTTAAATACATTTGGAAAATCCATGTAAAATTTTTCAAGAAGTGCTGCAGTGACAGAGTTTTCTGACAGTGACGACTCTTAAACCATTTTAGGCAGCCAGTGCAGATTCCCCTTCACTAATTTGTAGTGATAGCTATTAATTTAAGTATACGAACACTCGCATTAAACTGCAGTCTGATCATCATAATCACCATTAATCCATCATCTTTGTCATCTTACCACCTCAAAGAGAAAGGTTTATTGTTATTCTTTTGATATTTCTGTAGCGAAACGTAGCGGAATTTTGCTCAACCTGTAGCGAGATTCAATGTAATTTGGTTGGCAACGCTGGTTTCGTTTACACTTTGCGTACTGACTACGGAATGGACTAATCGAACTGAGTCTTAGATTCTAATCTACCAGCATCGGATCCAACTTTTGTTGCATGGGAACTTCTAACGCATTGAATGTGACAAAGAATATTTATTACTTTTACTGTAATACAACAAATACAGTAACCGCTCATCATTTATTTATCTTTTTCATATTGATGTGAGGGTGTTGAGGGTGTCTAAATTAAATAAAAACCGTGTAGAAATTTTTAAGTGTTTGTGGCATTAAAGAGAAGGTACACGTCAAAATTTCCTCTATGTACTATACAATCACTCAATTGTTTCAAAGCTGAGAAATATTTAAACGTTATAAAATATTGCCAGAATGTTGAAGTTTGTAGAGAGCTGGGAAGGTTTTTGTTTCAGGTGCAACATTCTCTGGTATTTATTTTCACGAATGACAGGGGATTTTGGTCCATAATTGCATGTATCATCTCGGAGAGTTTAAAAGCATAATTCTAATACGCATAGCATGAGTAACTTTTTAGACAAATGTGTAATAATCACTTAAAGAATGCGGAATGAATTAAATGAAATTAATTAAACGAGGCGCCTAGTATCAAAGACGGACATTCACCATTTTTATCGAAACTGAGTTAAGAATCGATATATTTCATATTTGGCCTGCTCTTTTTGAATCTGTAGTCCGTTTGTTCCTGAAATGGACCTTTATACATATTTTTCATCCTTGAAATGTGTAGTTAGTTTCAAAACCGGACACCTCTATGTCCAGTTTCAAAAATGGTATGGCAGTTTTAACCAATCAAATCGCTGGAAATCATTGAAAACTGTCATGGCTTCCAGCTTATGGTTACCTTTTGACGTGATTTTGGTGTTTGAAGTTTGTTCGTATATTTTACTGAAATATAACAGTTTCGGGACAATTTGTAACCTTAATATGTAACTACAGTTATTATAATCATTGCAATAAAACTAACATTCATTCCATTCAATCACAATTCATTTCCTTAACCTGGGAATTCTTTGTTTCAAAAACGGACACTTGCATCTATCTTTTAAAAATGGACATAAGCCAAGTTTAGTTTCAGATGCAGACATTGCATATTTTACAGTGGTTTTATAGTGTATTCAAACAGTATTTTTAAGTTGAGACCTTCATTATTGTGCTATTAAAGCTGCAAACATTGCCAAACAATGATCTTCAGGTTAACAAAATGAAGCTGTGATAGTAAAAACACAAAACCTCTCTAGTGAAAAATAATGTCAATGGCTCTTATCCATCTTTGAAACTAGGCTCCTCAAATGATCAATCATTTAAAATGTATGTGTGTTATTATTATTATTATTATTATTATTATTATTATTATTATTATTATTATTATTATTATTATTATTATTATTATTATTATTATTATTATTATTATTATTATTATTATTATTATTATTATTATTATTATTATTATTATTATTATTATTATTATTATTATTATTATTATTATTATTATTATTATTATTATTATTATTATTATTATTATTATTATTATTATTATTATTATTATTATTATTATTATTATTATTATTATTATTATTATTATTATTATTATTATTATTATTATTATTATTATTATTATTATTATTATTATTATTATTATTATTATTATTATTATTATTATTATTATTATTATTATTATTATTATTATTATTATTATTATTATTATTATTATTATTATTATTATTATTATTATTATTATTATTATTATTATTATTATTATTATTATTATTATTATTATTATTATTATTATTATTATTATTATTATTATTATTATTATTATTATTATTATTATTATTATTATTATTATTATTATTATTATTATTATTATTATTATTATTATTATTATTATTATTATTATTATTATTATTATTATTATTATTATTATTATTATTATTATTATTATTATTATTATTATTATTATTATTATTATTATTATTATTGTTTGTGTTGTGGTAGTCGTAGTCCTAGTATTTCGGTGGACATCAGACTGAGGTACTTGTATACATTTTTCTACTATGATCATAACCATTTTACACGCATGGAGGATTTTGTTTTTCTTATTAATTGTGAGAAGTTAGTAAAACCAACATTGTGACAAAGAAACCTGTGAACATCCCCGTCCTTGCTCCGTTTTGCGGTTGGCAGTGGAACCACCAAGATCGTCTGCGGTCAAAACACGAGCTGCTCTTCGTGATGGCTTCAAGGTGATGATTCGATGCACTGATTACATCAAATGTACTGATACTGGACACCAACCAGTATATATATATATATATATATATATATATATATATATATATATATATATATATATATCCTTAAAAGTTCCCAGTACAATTATCAGATTATCTGAGACGATTAATCCAGTTTTCAGATTTTGTTTAAAAAAATCTAATATGTTACCTTCACATGACTTTCTCTATCTTTTCTTTAACAACTGAATGAATCTACCTTTATTTCCATTTTACATATTTACATTATTTCACTATATCTCCATTGCCTAGCTTACCCTAAGTACAAATTGTAGTCCAGCCACTCACTATCGTTTTTTATGTCTGGATAACTCGGAACATTTTTACTCGGATGGGCCCTGATCCTAGTTGATCTGGGTAAACGAGGTTGTGAAAATTATACCCAATTTAAGTTAAATTATAATTTTTTGTATATTAATTTTAACAATTTAAATAAATTTCAGTATTATATCATTTTTGTAATTAATATCTCATTTTAAACAACTTTATAGTTATTTTACAGATCATTTTTCTTTCAAATCCAAGGCCCATGAAACTGAAAATCTTGGCAGAAGTTAACTTCATTTGTGTAAATTGTAGGTCACTGCGTAGGAGGTTGGCTGTGATCTTCAGATTGCTATTTGAATAGTACATGTAACTAACGTACCATGACCCACAGTGATGATGTCAGTCCCGCCGATTTGGAGCAACGTGCCTAGCTTAGACAGAGTGAAGATGTCATGGATCTGTCAAGCACACCGCATAGTTTCGTAATGGATGACGTAGACCCTATTGAGATGTACCTCCAGGTGTCATTCCATTGCTTTCTCCAGACACCACTCAACTGACAGATCATTTGTAAACGTTCTAACCTCTCAGGATGGTGGGCGAGTTTGTCTGGTTCTCACTGATGGCATTCTATAGACTGCGGTTCCAAGGATGACACTTGGATTACCCTCTACTGTTGTGAAGGATGGGACACTCTCTTAACTATGGTTTTGTATGGTAACCTAGAACAAAAATATTTATTTACCCAGAATTGCCACATGACAGAACATCTTACCCATTATTTGTATGAGACACGTTTTTTTACGCACATCTTGGAAAAACATCATAAGCATGTCTTTTAACATTCATAGAGAAAATATGGCTTGTATTTCATCTTTATCCAGTTGTCAAATGTGATATTTTTGTTCACAGTTGGCTCATAACAGATGGAACTGATGGATCTCAAAATATTAACTTTTGTTCTTATTATTAGTAATGAGGAATAAGACAAGCAATCTTTATATTTAATTTCAATATAGGATTAAATGTGTTGAATAATAATCATACTGTAATTCTGTTTTAATATAACTGATAACAAAGTTTCTTCAGATATCATCTCCAAAATCTCGGTGTTTCATGAATCTATTACGCCGGTTGCTACAGCGGTTAACAATGTTCTCTCCGTGGTGGGAATGTAAGAATAAAAATATCAGTTAAATTGGCTGATCAGTTTAATTGGAGCAGTCTAATAATGAGCAATTTAAAGCGAAAGCGAGTTTTCAACTGTTTTATGATGTACAATTACTATTTCTGAATCTCGTATTAGGAAATGTAAACATTGAGATAGTGTATCTGTTAATCTCTGAGGTTTTCAAGCTTTGCTGTTTAAAATAATTGTCGCTATAATAACAATGAGAAGCATAAGTTGCTGAGAGATGCTATGACAATCACCTTATGGCGATCGTCAAAATGTATAACCGAACATGGTCTATACACGCTAAGTCAGCTGCAGTAAAACTTTTCTGTAAGGCGCAAAACTAAAATGCAAAGTTTACAAATTCACATTCTTTTATCAACTTAATTTCCATCTACATCACCAAAATTTCTGCATTATGCTGATAAATTTGGAGCTTATGAAACACAATTTGTTTAATTTTAAGAATCCATTTTACGTTTCTAATTTTCAGTACTAATGTAGTGTATTTCTGCATGTCCTGAGCCAGCTGAAGGTGGTGAGATTCCACCAGATAATAGTTTTCTTGATGGGCGCCGGGATAGCGCCCGTTCGCGGCTCCCGTTCTAAGGGTCCCGAGTTCGATTCCCGGCTCTGGGGTTGGCGATTTTAAGTCGGCCCTATCCACGCCTTCACCTCTGTCTAGCACACGTGAAGTATCCCCTATGCCCAACGTGGTTCGGAGTCCACGGTAAAAACTGTAGGTCCTCTCACCTCACCGCCATCTTCACTATCACCCTATCATCGGAGGTAATGGACACCGCCCTCTGGGTGCCTCCACCTGAGAAATGGGTCCGGTCATCACTTGGTGGGGTGAGGTTACCCCGAAAGTCAAGGTTGCCATGTGGGGAGTGTTAGTAACTAACTAACTAACTAACTATAGTTTTCTTGATTTCAATACAACCTATCCTTAACTGTATCTACTGATTTCCATTTAATAAGTTTTTCATCATCTCTTAAATGTACTAATAACTTTTTACATAGCAAAACCTGAACTCATGCTTCGTGCATTAATCAATGATTTGAACACATTTTGACTTTGTGGGTTCGTTGAATTAAAAGTTTTTTTTTTGAGAAATTTAAAATGCTCTATATTTCAGTAAAATGATACTTGTACATCTTTACAGGCTCTGAAATGAAATGACATACCAACACGTAGTTTTGAAGTCCTTACCACACGTAAACAAAGGAAAGAATGCACTTGCGGTACACTTCAAATAGCTGCACACACACAATTAACAGTTCAACTGACAACCTCCTCTTCTCACACCTTGTCGCCTATTTATACCTCCACTCATTGTTCTAGAACTCCGTGGACGCTCGGTAACAAAATTCAGACTATCTCTGTTTCTTTCTCTGTCGGCAAGCGTTCAGCACTCACGCCCCTCACTATCTATCTCTTTCTTTTCTGCCCACACGTAGCTCTGTCTCTTCTTTTTCGTATGCGCCCGGCACTGGCTTGTCACGGCTCCAACACAAAAAATGCGATCGGTGACAATATGGAAACATTTCGGTATCACAAAGCAAACAGTAATCAAAACCTTAATCATCTAATTTATTTTGTTGTTATTAGTGAGTGTCTCTTACATGATAAAATACTTACACATAATACATGTTCAACTAAATAAAAACTATTTATTTTGATATGCAATACATGTAAAATATATTTTATATTCTTATAAACACTTTTAATTCCAAGTTTAAAATATATATTACTAATGAACAAGGTTAAAACGTCTTTTGTCTCTTCTGAAAAATTAGCTAGGTAACATCTTATATCCTATATCAATCGATATTTTTACGTACCAGGCGTTTAAAGAATTCCTTGAAAATATTAACAACTCCACAGTTGGGAAGAAAAGTGTTATTTGCCCTTACCAGAAAGGAAGATATTTAATCTACAATAACAATTGGACTCTGTATTTTAATTATAAATAATGTATACACATCACTTTTACTTTTGTTTACCCTCTCCTTCCTTTAAGAGTTTATGTTATTGGCCTGTTTCGGTCTCACTTTCATCCCAAAACAGATCTTCCTATGGATCACGTATTAAAAAACCAAGCTTTCTCCTAATAAATTTAAAGATGCAGATGAAAGTAAATTTCTCGTTAGAGTGCCTTTTAATTCCTCATACAAAAATCTTAAATTAATAAATACTATGTTCAGTGGTCCCATCCTATTAGCTTTATTTTCAAATTAAACATCTTTCATGATTTAATCTGAATAAAAATGTAAAAATTAATCACGCGTTATCGTTTTTTTAAGATCTACAGTTTTAATAAACAAATTTAATTCTCAGAATGTGATTATGGCAACCAACTTGTATCCGTTTTATTAATATAAATTTTCCATTTTGTTTGTTATTCTATTTCTCCTATTGGTCCTGTAGGTTTTCTCTTGTTTCTTTATTCTTAATCCATTGCATCTTGTTACTACCTTGACACATCTCAAAACTTCATTTCCACCTCCTGAATGAATATTTCTTTTAATACGCAAATTTTGCTGCTAATAAAGTATTGTTGAGATAAACGAGTTCATACTCCGGTTATTGTATTGAATGACTCCTACTCACTTATACCTCGTTATTTTCATTGTGTATGGACTCACAAAACTCAGATTGCCATGAAACGGCAGCCACCGTGCCATTGACTAACTGATGGCATTGTTTAACTCGAAGCGAAACTAATCACGTTATACTTGTAATTGTGTTGGTAAATATGCACAGGAATAAAAACTAAGCGCACAGCAAAATTCGCTTCCGAGTTGCGCAAAAAATTCACATATTTGGTACTTACGCACATTCTACAAATTTGAAACTCAGCTTTCACTGATACATACTGAAAGTTGCTACTCTCGAAGTGGTAGCATAACACTAGTCTTACAAATAAAACAAAATAATGGGGTATTTTCCATATATTTCCAATGATATTTACACAGGAGAAAATTTAAGATTCCAACTCATAAATCCTTCCGAAAACAAATTTGGCTGTTATAACGTATTTGTTAATATGTAAAGCTGCCTTATGAATGTACTGGTAGCCAACATGGATATCATTTTAATTGAATAGTTTGGGCTGATTATACTTAACCAGTATCATATAAATAATATTTTAAATAGAGGTAGGTCCTCGGTACTAGCGATACCTGCATACTCAAGTATACTTGCATGGTATTCACATCGAACAATACTTTACAAAATTCGCTTGGTACATTTTCGACGCCTCGGTGCAAATTTTTATTTTATTTTAAAATCATAAAATATTATTGCCACAAAAAGAACAGTGCAAAGCTCTAGAAATTCCCAAGAATGTGGTACTTACACAGTAATATTATGCAAGAACATAATCGTGTGTCAAATTCAGTGCCAGTTAACAATTACCAAGAAGAAACCACTGCACAACTCAATGACGATTTGTCACCTTTTTCTATTGCACTGGGTTACTTGAAACAAATTCAAAATTCCCACCACTAAAGAAAATAGTTGTGTATTTCACCTGCAATAGTTTTATCTGAAGTACTATTTAGCGCAGCAGGACTCAAGAAAAAGAAATATAGTATACCACAGGAAAGAAAGTCCCCGGGGAATGAGACGTAGGGAGGTTGGGAAAGATTCCTACACCCTCCCTCCGTAGTTTATGACACCCCATGTCAGTTCTGTTACAGACTATTCAAAATCATTCGGATGGCTTGTGTGTCTAATAAGGACAGAGCTGAACATTGATCGCTCTGGCCTTTGGCTGATCTGCTCGGTACATGTTGCCACGAGGTCATTTGCAATAGTCCGGTTACTCCCGTTGTCTGTACGCACCGTAGAGAAAATCAGGACTCCTCCAACCACCCCTTCTACTTTTGTGAATGAATCTTCTCTGTTTTGGTATAGAGAGGGAATAGGACGCATGTTTTTTAACGGTTCTGCTCCTTGTGTAGCCTGTGTTCTCTGTCACACATACTCGTTGTACAAATTTCTCCGCAGTATTACAAAGGCTCCGTGGTTCATTAGAAATGATCAACTCCATCAGGAACTTGGTATTCTTCCCATACATCTGTACTTCAATTTGATATCAAAGAAATTCTTCGTTAGATTATCCGAAGTACCAGACTCTGTAACCTATGACATTGGACTACGAAACTTCGAAAGGACCAGAACTGCCTCAAGACATCCTACTCACTGACTCAGAAGATAGCGACTTTTCTCACTAATTCAAAGTATATCCTCTATTTTTCTGATAACACCACTGATCATAATCCAGCCTCGCATATCTAACCTCTCTTTTCAATTGTTATCCATCTTATTTAATGTTATTGTATGTGTTAGTTACCCTGTTATATACTTTGTCGTTTATTATCTTTCATTTAAATGTGTTCTTAATTGTTTTCTGTTTGTTTATATTATACATTTATCACCTATTGTATATGTTAGAGGACAGTAATTCCTCAGTTGTTAATTTGTATGCAATACTTATGTAATTTATCAATGGCTTATACAGCAATACTGCTATACTGTCCTTGTCCCACTGTGTAAAGGGACGCATTCCACTACGTTGGTGGAGTAGACTTAACCCGAAAGTGAAAATGCTAGTATGTTTGAACAAAAACATTTAAAATAGGACTGTTTTGGTTTTAAATGTCTAGTATAGATTTTAAAAATAAGAACACTGACTATTTTAAGTTTTGTCTCATTAAGGATGTACACCTACTTACTTTTATTGTCTCTACATGGTTCTCACAACATTGTACTTTGTATTGAAACTAGAAGCAGGAATGACGGCATCGAGTATCGAACTGTGGGTATCGGGAAAATATCCTGTATCGAGTATCGAGAAAAACTGGTATCCACCAATCTATAGTTTTAAACAATTTAAAGAGCTTTATATAACAATGTTAGCATATAAATTTCTATAGCTAAAAGAGAAAGTAAGATAGCTTTAAAGCCTAATTTACATATTTTAACAATAATCAGCAATACATTACAGTGAATGGTACGCGTTGAAAAGGATATGGTATGTTATTTCAAACATTTGTGAAAACTAATTAGACATAATTAAATATTAATGAACATTTCATTGATTTTTTTATGGAATTAGCAATTTCACTTAATTTTCCAAACCTTTTTATAATGCACGTCTCCTTCTGTACCTAGACCTTATTATCCATTTTTTTATATAACGCTTTTGAGCTACGGATCAATCGTCAAACGATTCCCAACGTCTCGTAATTTATAGTTTAGTGTTATTAATAGGTGTGAAATTGGCAGCATTGCTTTACTAGGAATCCGAGGTAGCGATGGGTAAGTTCGTTAGCAGTTGTTTTTATTGATTTATTAAAATTATGAAGCTCACGGTAGAGCAAACATTGTGTGCAATTAAGAGTAAAATTGGTGTGTGAAATGTATAATAGTATCTTGAAGATAGAAAAGGCCAGAAAAAATACAAATAATACACTTTCTACACTCATTTCGCAATACACTTGCCATTTTAGTATATTTGAAATTGGTTACTTCGAAATTCTCTCTATCTATCTCTCTCTCTCTCTCTCTCTCTCTCTCTCTCTCTCTCTCTCTCTCTCTCTCTCTCTCTCTCTCTCTCTCTCTCTCTCTCTCTCTCTCTCTCTCGCAGTTATGCAAAATGCATAAATTGCATTTTAAGAGTTAAAATACTACTATTATTACTAGTATTACAACTAGCAGTACTAATATTACTAGTAATAGTACTACTAATAATATACTATTAATAGTAATAATAATTAAAATTAATAATAATACTGTAATAATAAGTTCTGCGCCGTGGCATAGTGGGCTAAGGCATCATGCCTTGATTTCCTGCCACAGAATGGATCGATTCCACCCCTGAGAGTGCGGATTTTATGTACCAGGTATAGGACCGGTGCCCACTCAGCATCGTCAAGAAAGTGAGGAGCTTACAATAGGTAAGCGGACCTGCTTAAAAAAACCAACATCCCGGCTGGGGGATGTCGAGATGCTAACTACATCTCCCCGTATCGGTTGGATGATCGCCCACCTCTACCTTGCGTATGTGGGCGTGAGGCCGGCAGTCGGAATGGCAGGTCGTGGCTGGCGCAGGTATGGGCTGACGCACTGTGGGTTACAGTAATAACAACAAAGCAGCATCTGAACTCGCACTCTTGAGCAGATAAAAGCAGCGTTCAGCATATCACACCGGCCAGAGCAGCATTTTGCCACAATGAAATGTGTCATGCGGCTATTTCTGCAAAAGATTATCTAATTAACATTAAATATATTAAAAAATAAGACTTGCAAAAATGTTTTGTGTACGAATATATGAAAATAACTCTTGTGCATGTAGGTAATACTTTCGGGATTTTATTTATTCAGAGGATGAGTAAAACGTGAAAACCTGAATATAAAATTTTTTGTGGAGTGCTGTATTCATTGTAGTTATTAGTAGGGGGCGGATTTTGCCCTATTTGCCTATTTTATTCCTTTGTTCAGAAATGTAGGCTTTTAAGTTATAAGCACGTTTCCTACAATTATTAGCCTAATTTCTTAGTTATACAGTGCATATAAATGCCTATTTCATACGTTTGTGCCTATTCTGCTTATTAGTGCCTAAAACTGCCTTTTTAGTCAAATTCTTCTGCTTGTAATTTGTGACAACAGCTTTGCATTTGTTGGTTTCAACGTAAAGTTTTCGGGGAAGAGAAATTTCTTACTGCTGCATATTGGGTATACAAAAAGGGGATTAGCCAGGTGGGTATCTGCCTGTTACACGTGTCATAATGCGCTAATGACGTCACAGATATATGAAAAAATTTGTGATTTTCTCATGCTTACGTTTTCCTACATGTATCTCAAAGAATCATGAAATCGATTGCTTGGAGACTTCCGGTGTTGTTTCCAACATTGAAAATGAAACTGCACACCAATAAATCTTAATGATTTGTGTAACATTTTACAGAAATGCCTTTATAAAAGTAGGTAAGAGAATTCTTTTCACGATGCCGTAATTGCTGTAATTCTGTTTGAATGAACGGAAAACGCTTACTAAAAAGCTGTGCTTTATTATTTGTTCTTAGTCGACAATGTAGCATTTAGGGTTTTTATTACAAAAACTGGATTCTGTAGCTTTAGCTTTTAATAAACTGTGTTTTGTATCTTTCTGACACATCGTGACATCATTTTAAGTGATATTAAGATTGTTGTAATGAACTTTTGAATTTCTTATCTTTCCAACAATCGTATCTATTAAGGAGACACATCTGTACAAATTGACCCAAAACTTACAGCAATCCCAAATTTAGTTGTTTCTTGTCTTAAAATTTATATATACATACTTCAATAATATACAGTTTTTTTTCCTAGCGGCAGTACAGAAAACGTTACATGACTATTTAAATAACCCTACACCTGTATCGTAGCTCCTATTACGTAATTTTAACCTCCGATTTCTCAGATTCCATATTTTCTACATTTTCCTAACTTCAAAATGTTCCACAGATGTAGTTTTCTATTAATCTGTATGAAATTTTAAACATGCCTGTAAGGGCAACTGCATATTAAGTGTACCCATTTTCATTTGTTGTGTTTTTGTTATTTGCATGGAAAAGGATTATGATGCTTACATAAACTCTTAGGAAAATAAAAATTGTTAAATAGGTATGATTATTTTTTCCCTTCGTTGATATGGTGAAGACAAATATTTCACACAGGTACAGGTCATTAATAGGTTAAAATGGGTGTAGAAACCTGTACCACAAGCACTAATTTTTAATTTTGTATAATTTGTACTATTAGCTATAGTGCATTTTAAGAGCCATTTTACTAAAATTGTGTATTTCTAAGTGTTTACTTAGCAAATTTGTAGTGCCTACTTATGTGTCTATTTTGCCCTTTTGCCTGCCTATTTCACTCCCAAGTTATTAGTCATCAGAGAAAATAATGATACATACAGCTTTGAAATGCTAAAGCATAATATTAATTTATATTTTATTAAAATTCATTTCATAATTTAACTAGGTGTCGTGTTTTGTTTCAGGTAGTTTTCTCACTCCTAGCCCTGCAGACCACCGGGTACGCGGATCCTAAGTTACCTTTCGCGATACCTCCAGGAACACCTGTCATTTTCAATGAGGTAAGTTTCAATAAAAATGAACTACATTAAGAACTGCTTATTTATTTGAATGCCTAAACGAGACCAATTAAGGGGCGAATTACAGTCACGTGATGAATGTAAACTAGATATAGTCAAGAATGAACAGACTTGTTCATGGGCGGTAGATTTATCCCTAAATTTGTTCCTAATAAATATGCTAAATAACAATAATACGTACATCTACCAAATTCAGTCTTTCTACAGATCGACACTCTCTCTCTCTCTCTCTCTCTCTCTCTCTCTCTCTCTCTCTCTCTCTCTCTCTCTCTCTCTCTCTCTCTCTCTCTCTCTCTCTCTCTCTCTCTCTCTCTCTCTTGTTGCTTTAAATTAGACACTTCGCCACTGTGCGTTGGGTTCAGAGACAAATGGCGTCATCCCTATCATCTGCTGAAGAATTTGATGAGTACGGTCTTAGTTACACAGTCGCCTTCCTGTAAAGCCTTTTATTTTGGAATATTAACTCTGGAATCGAGGAACTGCAGAACGCCAATTGCTGGTATAGCCCAAATTATACCATGATTTGCATAAGCTTGATTTCTTCCACTTTCATGGCAAATAGCACGAGAAAGTACACCGTATTCTGACAAAATTAAAATATTGACTCCAGGATGAACAAAAAATCAGAATAAATGTTGGTAAGGAAGACGTTTAAAGATCTATGCTGAAAATATATTTTTGTTGGAAGAACGCAAAGGGATAAAGAGTACATCCATTTCTAAGCCTCCCTCGCTCCTACTTTCGCACACGTAGTTGTTGTGATGTTGGATAGATGGCCTCAGTTACGTAATCACCTTCCTTACCATCTATTTTTATTTTATTTTGCTTCATTTTTGTAGTTTAAGTGGAACTTAAGGTAGGTTTTCAATATTCAATGTTGTATAACTGAGAGAAATCACGCAAAAGCCCAGTCAAATTTCAACCCTTGACCTCGCCGGTCCTCGTAGCCATGGTCGTTAGAGCGTATATCTATAGCGTTCCGTCGCGTAGAGGGTTGTAATTTCGAGTCCTGCCTCGGATATGGGTGTATCGTGTATGTGTCTGTGTCTTGTGTATATCTCTACAACTAGAGAAACAAACACATATCCTTTCGATGCCCAGATGAGTTCGTTCTTAAAAGGGGCGGAAAACCTTGACCTCCTTAATACATATTAGCGTTTTGGCTGCTTCGCTCGGACCATGTTTCTTATTTAAATTAGAAATGTGTCTTCTATGCATGTGAAAAAATTACATCGAAACTTTCTGGTAATTTTTATATTAAATTAACAACTGTAAACACATTAGCCAGTACTTCTTTAGGAATCTCATACCTTACTTTTTTATGTGTTTGTGTGAATGTATGCTCGTGCGCTGTAATGTTATCCCCAAAAGGGGAGGATCTTATGGATGCAAAACAAAACAAACACCCGGAAATGTCACTATGATAAAGTTTCTTGAAAAATGTTACATACGAAGGTATTTCATTAAATAACTAAGTTGGGAATAAAGACGGCGATTTTTTCAAATACAACTTATTTATCTCTTTACATAGCTGCCTTTTAGGAGCATACATTTCTGAAAAATCTACTTCCAGTTTTAATCCTTCTAAAAATAGGAATTGTTAGGCTCTACAAGATGGTTTCCTGTCTCGATGATGACCCCATTTCATCTAAATGCTGTTCTCGCAAGCCATATCTCCATGAAACAAGAATTACGAATGAGGCAACAATTCATAACGCAATTCATGCAGTTTTGTGACATCAGATGAATGTGCTGGTGCGTTGCCGTGGTGAAACTGCACTTTCTTCTTTGCCAAATGGTACTGCATTTCCTTCACTTCTTGTCGTGTCTGGTCAGTAGCTAATGCAGTATTTTCCAGTTATCGGTTTTTCTTTTTCCAAGAAATCAATGAATACATCTCACAAAATTGTCACTGTCACTTTCCGGCAGTGGGGTCGTCTTTGTCTTCTTTGGAGCAAATTTACTGGAACAAACTCGTTGTTGTGATTGTCGCTTGGTTTCCATAGTGTAATGATAAATTCAAGTCTCACCGTTGGTGTCAACATGACGTAAAGTGACGTTATTAAATAGCTCCAAATATAGTTTTGTGGTTGACAGCCGCACCCGTCTGTTGTTCATTGTTAGCGAACGCAGCACCTGTCAACCTGACAATTTCTTCATCTCCAACTTATCAACCAAAATAAGAATTGCCGTTTGCATTGACACACCTATGGTCTCTGCCGCTTTGGAGCTTTCCTTCAATCATCAACGAGAATCATATCGTGGACATTTTCAATGACTTCCTCGATAACTACATCTGTTCCTCATCAAAAACGGATGTTAGACCACGTTTAAAGTTGTTGGACCAATATCTTACTGTTGCCACAGATAGCATAAACAGCATCCAAATTTGATTTTATCTCCTCGTAAGTTTTTCCATCCAAAAGTAGGAAGCAGATTACTATATGACACTGCAAACTTTTCCGTTTTAGAGAAAACATGTTGAAAAGGCCTGCCAAATCCAAACAAATCTATGAATCAGTAACAAATGACTGCATCAACTTGCCTTAGCAATGCCATCTATTTTGAAACACTGGTACTTATTGAATCGCCCTCCTGAAAAAAAAGTTTTGTGCCTAATATTTCTAGAAAGTTTTGTTATTGACAAAATGTCAAATGCAATGAATATTTAATATTATTGTGTACAGAGCTCGCAACTTGCTCATCTTATTGTGTCAAATGCTGAAATTCTCATCTGCTTTCTCCCTTTTTTACTGACTCTCTCCACCTGCCCCACACTCAGCCTCCTATCTCCGTGGTTTTCTCTTTCTTTCAGCTGTCTATTATCCTTTCCACTCTTCTTTCCTTCATCACGTTTCTCACCCTGTCTCCGTGGAATTTGCAGGTCGTTTTATGTTTGAAAATCGAAAACTAAAGTTTCCCTTTAATAAAAACGTAATAATAAAGGGTGTCATATACCAAATTTCTTAACAATGAGTTTTTAATAGCGTGATCCATATAAACCTGAACCATTTCAATAGGCCATAACTTTTGAACCAATTATAGGACACACGTGAAACTTTGGGAGAATATAATACACAATTGGGAGATTACATTACACTATTTACATCTCTGAGAAAATTTTTGAGGTGTCCTCCACTAGCATCTATACATGTTTGCACTCGTCTCAGCATGTTCTCTGAAGTTTTACGGAGAGTATCCTTGCCAATGTTACTTATTTCGGTTCGAATGGATTCCTTGAGAACATCAATTGCCTGTGGCCTATTCTTGTACATTCTATTTTTAGATACGCCCACAAGAAGAAATCCGGTAAGGTTAGGTCAGGGAATCTGGGGGCCATAGACATTTTGAGATTTTTCGAATATCAAAGAAACTGGTTACAATTTCCAATATCAACTGCAAATGAAGTAGCTCTAATTGCAATGGGGAGAGTTCTAAGAAAAGGGTTAGTTATAGAAAGGGCACTAAAATATTGGTATAGGGTATTGAATTTAGAGGAGGGGAATATACTGAAACAATGCTTGAAGTATCAAGAACTAAGTCTAGCAAATAAAGGATGGGTAAGTAATTTACGAAATAATTTGGAAGATAATGGTATGGGTGATATTTGTAGAAAGAGAGAAACTAATTATAAACGTTTTTGGAAAGGGGCTAGAATAAGATTTGAAGACATGGACATCCAGAAACTGTTTAGTCAAATAGCAGAGAAGAGATCACTTGTTTTCTATATTCCATTGCAAAATAGCTGGAGGAGGGAGAGGTATATAGACAGCACTAACAGTGAAGAAAGAAAGGGGTTAGCATGGTTAAGAGGAGGGATATGGAGATTAAGAGGTCGAAGAAATGGATACTCGCAAGACGAGTGCTCATTGTGAGTGGACAAAGAGGATATAGAACATATACTGTTTGATTGTACGGAAACGGAGATGTGGAGAAAAGAATGTCAAATATCAAAAATGAATAGGAGAATCAGCTTAATCAACGTTTTAAGTAAAAATTATAAAAACATAGGTCAGTTTTTAAGTAAGGTCAAAAATAAGTGGATATGGACTGTAAAAAGAGAGAAGGAATAATAAGTGACTATTCTGTAATAATACATATTGTAGCACGTCTGTAAATATACTTAATGGACTGTCCTGTGTAGCAGTGGCCTGGGCCAAAACAGAGGGCAGTCCAAAAAATTGTAAAAGCTTAGTACCTCAATAAATATTATATTATATTATTACAAGTTCCATGGTGTCATTAGATGTATGGTACGTTGGTGCATCTTGCTGGAAATAACCTTCTCTCATTCCATAGCATCCAGCTGCTCCACAAATATCTTGAAGATACCTATATAGACATCAGTGTCTACAGTCGTATCAAAGAAAATGGGACCAACGGTCCATAGATGCTGGTGGAGGACACTTACAACATTTTCTCTGAGATGTAAATAGTGTAATGTAATCTCCTAATTGTGTATTATATTCTCCCAAAGTTGCACGTGTGTGCTATTATTGGTTCGAAATATCTGGCATTTTGAAATGGTTCAGGTTTATCTGGATCGCACTATAATGCATGTACGAAAATTATCACACAAAAATGCAGTGTACTCTTATAATCCATGTGGTGTCCAAATAACCTTTGATGGCCTTAAAATTCATCGACTATTACTCTCTCATCCTATCATTATTGATGAATGTATGAAATAAATTTGAAGATAATAGCTCCTCAACATTACTTCCTCCCGTGTGCTGTAAAACGCTCGCAGTATTACCGATTAAATGTGCTGAACCAAAGTTGTTTCGAACAGTTAATAGTAGATGCGGTTCCTTTCTAGACGGATCATTAGCTCTATTAAGACGACGTGATGTCAGAGGATATTTGCGAAAGGTCAACCAGGTGCCCAAACAGTACCTACTTCCATACGGTTACAATCCGCATCGAGTTTGAATCCATATTAACTGGCATCATTATTCTCTGGGTTTGCACAGAGAAACAAAGGTCAACCTCTGCTGCTATAACTTGCCTTAAACAGATGTCGATTAGCGTTAACATACACGATCAAGGGGCTTGCTAATGTCAGGGGCACTCATAGCAACTTATTTTGAAAACTGAAGCTTCCATAATTACACATTCGATTAACACTGTTGAGCAATAACCACTTCTCTATTATCTACATTACACACACGTGATTTATTGTTCACTTTATATGCATTTATAAGCTATTCATACAAATCCATCCACATCGTGATAACAGAAATAAATATTTGTGGAGTGGGGGTAACGTGTCCGCCTTACATTCAAGAGATTTCGAATACGAATGCCATTCAGGGCGAGTTAAATGACTAAGGCCTTCTCCGGGTTTTGAATGTCGGGAACTAAGCTCTATGGGCCCTGGGCTCATTTGAGCACCATATCATCCATTGCATTAATGGACCGATATGACTTAATTTGAAGGATGTTAGTTCTTTTTAAAAACAAAAAGAGACAAATATTTGCAGAAATAGTCTCATTATTGTAGCATAAGAGAGAAGAATAAAAAATAATGGGGTCACCACGGTATTACATTTCCTTTTCTAACATTAGCATGCAGAAAATAATGATGATTTAGTAATTCAAACAAGAACAAAATAAAATGGAAATGAATATCTATATATATATATATATATATATATATATATATATATATATAAAATAGCGCGACAGCCAATAGAGAGCCAAGGCCTGCTAACCCAACTGCCGGCCTCACGCCCACATCCGCAAGATAGAGATGAACGATCTTCCAACCGATACCGGCAGGACATGTGGTCAGCATTTCGGAAAGTTGGCTTTCTGACCAGGGCTACTTACCTCAGTTTCCTTACGATGCTGAGTGGGCACCATTCCTTTACCCGGTACTTAAAATCTGCACCCCCAGGGGGGGAGGGATCGAACCCGGGCCGCTTCCGTGGCAGGGAACAAAAGCATGATGCCTTAGTCCATTACGCCACGGCGCAGGACAACAATGAATATATAGGAAATAGATAATTTTACAATAAAACTGTACTTAGCATAAATTACGTGTTTTGATGAGATCAAAAAATTGTATGTGATGAGTTCAGAAGATAGAAATGGGTATTTAAATGCAGTTTCTTCCAAAAATACGACGTAAAAATATTTTGGAAATCCTTCCATGCGAAACCAGTTGCCCCCCCCCCTCTCTCTCTCTCTCGTGGAAAATGTTGGTTATTTTTTATTTTCTCAAAACGCGCCCCTAACAATTTTGGTTAAAATAGCATATATTTAAGATATTTAAAGACAAAAATTTGCAATATATGTCTAGAATTATAATCTGTGAAGTCCTCTTTATTTAAATGAGCAGGATGGCTCAGGCGATTTCGTCTGTAGCCCGCATTTGGAAGGTCCAGCCACGATTCCTGTGGTTGACCTACTGACCCATGGGTTTTTTCGAGGGTTTTCCGAGGTAACCAGGCGAATGCTGGGTAGTTCAATTACATTCACCGAATTTCCATTATCATTTCCATCATCTCTCTTCTGCTGGTCAACCAGGTCTGGTGGGGCCGTTTTTGGACCACAGTAGGATGGAATGCCGCTGCTTGTTCTGGCCTGCCGTTGCTCTTTGAGACGGTTTCCCTCTGTCTCCTCTCACCTCATCCTTCCTCCCGGAGATATCTCACTTGGGAGCATAGTTACAGCAGACCAAGTTTGTACCTTCTTGCCGAATCCCCTCCATAGGGTAATCCAGTCCAGTTCTCTCCGTTTAACATCAATTTGTATACTTTTGTATAACTGGTAAACACAGAGAGACAAACCTTAAACTTAGTGTATATTTTTAAAATAGTTTTTAATTTTCACTTAAAATAACTGTTATGGGTGGGTGGGGGTCAGAGAATTACAGATATTGACCAGAAAAAGCAATAAAAAGTATAATTTTAAAGAGGAATAATAAATATTCCAGAAATAAATCCACAACACAACAAATAAAATTGTCTCGATATTTAGATTTTATTGCAGGCACAGAATCAATATTATTTTAAACATATATGAACTAATGAAAGTAAAACAACTGAAGCTATTAATAATGAAGCAAACTAAATTCAGTAAATTATAATAATTGTTGACTAAATCAAAATGCAGTTATCTTCTCTTATCTATCTCCTGGATCCGTCGCCAATGATATTCAGAGTTTCATTGAGTGTCAAGCTTGTACATTAAAATGTTAGGTTCTTTTTGGGTGCAATAAAGTCACATATACTGCTCCAAGGAGCTTGAAACGCATATATATTTTGAAACGCGTTAACAGTGAGGAAAAATTTGGTTAGGACGCAAAAATCCGTGCCCTACTTATCACCATTTCCAAACCCTTTCCAATTTCAATACTCAATGTGTTTTCCACACATAATGTCTTATTGAGAACTGATTATTTTTCTGTGTAAATTCCTAATTATTCAATATTTTATATTATTAAAATCATAAATGCAGCGGGACATGATCGATAGGGAGATCGAAGACACAGTGGGCAAATGACTTTAGGAGGACAGCAGGAACAGTATGTACGAGACAAGCTAAGGAGAGACAAACGTGGAGAAAACTGGAAAGAATAGACATACACAAATACACCACCTCCTAGTTTGCAACAGAAGTGTCTGTGTTTGTGTTAGTGTTGAAGTGCTAAGTTGCAGTGCAGTGCACGGTGGTGACGATGGGTTTAATGGTGGTTGTCCCACGTCGCTGAAGCATTTGTAGCCGTATTCTATTGGTGATGTTGCGATCATGCAGATGCTATGATACACCACATCGTGACGTTACTTGTACTTCCGGTTTGTATGAAATCTCCTCTTGATTGTGGTATTGGGTACTTGGATTTTGTAACTCAATGTTAGGCAAATAAAAAACATTGTTTAAAGTTTTTCTTTAATGTAAACTCGAACCTAAATTATATAAAATTTTTATTTTGAATCACTATATTCACAGAATGTACAATAATACTTTTGCTACGTTGAGGAATAATTCGAACACAGATCAAACGACATAAAAGACATTAGTTTTCAGACATCTAATTTGCTCTATATCCAAGCTTCTACTCACATTGATAAATAATTATAACAGTTCTATATCCCAGGTTTGCACCCTGCTTTTTGCATTAACATGTAATGCATAGCACACATTGCTGACTTTTCGTTCAGGTAGCAAAAGACGCTAACTTCCCCTTTTCATTTATTGATTTTTATCTTACCACCATGGTAACTAAATATTGTAGTCTATATCACTTTTCCCTGTGGCCAATACATTAATTTTGAATTACACAATTTTCTGATTTTCCAGATATAAAGTCATAGAAACAATTTTCTTTTATAATTTTATCTTTCTACTTAATTTATCATATTTACCATTTATCTAGATTGGATATTAACATTCATCTTCACTGTTTGTGACCTAATTTATTTGGTCATGGCCACCTATAACTCATACCAATTCAAGATAAAACTTTAATTTTAAAGATATCAATATGAATCACAAATGAATAAATTTTTCGTCGTTCTGGCACTTGACAAATTAACAGCTGTATGAATTAGGATCAATGTAAATTACAAAAATAAAGCTGCGAAAGAGGGAACTTAAGATGATAGATTACAAAAGTTAGGAGAGTTCAAATTATAGAAATATCACTGATCCATCAGCTTAACCCCAGTGAAACATAAGCTATAGGACATAGAATATAAAACAATTTAACATATATCTAAGTACACAGAGTATAGAACATAGAACATTAATAGTCGTCTCAGTAGATAAGGAGGTACCGACAAGCAAACATGAGGCTCTTAGGAGTTGCTACCCTAATGAGCTCTTCGCAACAAGTCCCTGCACTAGCAGGAGGCCTTTGTCCTTTAGGGATGGATTGGCTATTTATTTATTTATTTATTTAACAAATAAGTGTATTGATCGACATTTAATAGACAGTCAATGTTTATAAATACTTAGACAAATAAAGAGACTGGAGTTTGGTTTACATAAATTGAATTATTCCGCATACACTTAATGTTGTAGGAGGTTGTGTAATTCTGTCTCCAAAGATTCTTACTCGAACAGTGACGTATTATGACGTAATTAATGATCTAGTGTTTGTTTTTCATTCAGTTTTTAACTGTTGAACA
The DNA here is from genome assembly GCA_030765055.1 of Mantis religiosa. Classification (NCBI taxonomy): domain Eukaryota; kingdom Metazoa; phylum Arthropoda; class Insecta; order Mantodea; family Mantidae; genus Mantis; species Mantis religiosa. The sequence goes on from CM060953.1 coordinate 145,733,781, forward strand.
CCTACGATGGTCTCTGATGATGTGGGCGAGGTTAAGTTACCGGGCTGTCGCCAATATGTCCAGAATATAAACGGCTAGTAAAGTTTCTCTTTACTTGATAATTAAATTATCACATTATTCCTCATTCAGGAGGCCTGGGTTCGATTTCGTGGCCGACCTACCATGGTTTTTTCGGGGTTTCCCTTGTCGCTAGGCGAGTGCTGGGTAGGTTAATTACATCCCCCGAATTTCCTGTCCCCCATTTTATCTCCATTATCATTTTATTTCATCTTTCATCTGGTCGGTGGGTGTCTCTGCGGTGCATGGCAGGATGATATGCTCTGAGAAAAACTACTGCCTCCTCTCGTAGGTCGGTTGCCGGTCTCCGCGCCTCTGCTGGGACCTTTCAGGTCTGCTAGTCAGGGACCTTTGGGGCTCGGATCGCCTGCCTGGGACCGTTAGGGCTCGGCTGCTGGGTTCGTTGCCTTCCCGCTGTAGTGGAGCGAGTTCGTTGTGCTGGCCTGTCGGGGGAAGTCTTTATACAAGTAAACTATAGGGACCCTGCCCTCTGTACTGTCGTGGCTCCTTGGGTCAGCCGCCCTCTTTCTCCTTCCCCTCATCCTTTCTCGCGGGGGTGCCCCCACTTGGGGGCACAGAAACAATGGGCCCAGCATGGTGGCCTACGTACCAAATCCCCTCCGTAATGAAATCCTAATTACCACGTTATTTCTGGACATATGGACTAACACCTCCAACAGCGCTTAGCAAGCGATTAACGCATATGTATAGGTCAATTAACTTGAGTGGCAGCTGAGTAAAAATGCGCAATAAAAGAATTAGTCTGATACTAAACCTGAAAGGAAACTGAAGGTGATTTATACAAGTGGAGTAAGCTGATACATGAACTATCAATAGCTCCATACGTATAAAATCATCCTCAGCCTCCTTTCAGGATTGGTAACAGACTAATGGTTTCAGTGCGCATTTTTACTCAGCTGCCACCTCAAGTTAATTGCAGTGTATCTTTTCATACAAATTAAAAAAAAAAAAAGAAATTTAACACTACTCATCCAAACATTTGCATTTCACCAATATTTCAAAATAATTTCAGACAGAAATACGTATCAAGCTGTAAAATTTAAGTGAGAGAAGATTAAACGAGCTAACAGGAATAAGCAATTGTGCATATGCAAAGCTCTTGAAAATTATAAAAAAGAATTTTTACAGCCTACATTTTATTAAAGTTACTTCGAATTTAATCCAAGTTTAACTCTTTTTGCTAGATATTATTAAATTACGTTTTTATTTTCATTCTTTTTCTTCGTCATCTTCTTTATCTTACTTTCTCTACCATGTAATAGTAGGTAGAAAAGATATTGAATTACAGGAAAAAAATTCGATACTGGGATTTTACCGAAAATATTCGTTTTGAGACCCCTTGAATCCAAAATAGGCAGTGTGTGCTTGAGTTCATTGAAGCAATTTATATATACGGCATTCTTGAGAAATGAAATGTACATCCCTAATTTTTTATGAATGTTCTCAGAAGTCCTTTTCGTTATGAAATAGCCCATGGCGTAACAGCCCAAAGTGGGGCTGAGCACATTTATAAGAGAAGCCGGTTTTCATTATGTTCTTATGACATTCCCCTATTCTCACGTATGTTTGCAGGTACACTATGACTACAGGTACGCAGTTGACGACCCCAAATCTGGTGTGATCAATGATAAATGGGAACAACGTTACGGTGAATATGTGAAGGGTGCATACAGCGTCCTGGAACCTGACGGTAAGATACGAACCGTGGACTACGAGGTAGACGGACCCCGCGGCTTCCATGCTGTTATTAGAACTCACAATCCAAGTAAGTAATCGTCTTTTCATTTTGTTCTTTCAATAGTTCTCCAACTTAGCCTCTACCTAGCCAGCGAGAATGTAGACTTGTTTAATATTCTGTCGGAGCAAAAGTGCTGAGAAAACAGAAATCCAAAAACTTAATTGGCATGTAAAATAACTCTTGTGGTACAAGCTTTCGCCACATTGGTGGTACTGGTATGATATCGGCAATTTAAATGGTCATTAGCAAACAAAATAGTTGTTTATTTCAAAAACAGGATGATCTTGTAGGATTTGTGGGCATTAAATATATAATTAAATAATTAATTGTACTGAATAAAGTGGAATTTCCAATTCTAAGCTCCAAAATAAACCTACGTCCAGGTTTGGTTTAAATTAAGCAACGATGTGGAAATCCTGTATTGAAAACAGACTATCACTATATATACGAGGTCTGTTTAAAAAGTATCGCGAATTTTGAATTTTCGTGAGCTACGTATATTCGATTTTAGTTTGTTTTGTGGCATTATGTTGGTACTCATGGCCCTCCCTTATGATGACAAGCTCTGCCATTTTGAATCTTCAGTTAATTGTTGATTACTATTTTTCTTGGACTGTTTTGGCTCGTCTTCGATTTTTGCCTATTCCAAATAAATGGAACGAAGAATCTGTATAAAATTTTGTGTGAAAATCAAAACCTTGGACCAAAGCAACGTTTGTCGGTGGTACAAAAGGTTATCAGAGGGTCGAGAAGATGTGTACGACGAAGACCGTCCACATTGAAGAAGTGAAGCAAATAGTATTGGCCAGTCATCGAATCACTATTAGAGATTACTGAGGTCCTAAACATATCGATTGCCTCGTGCCATTCGATTTCGACTAATGATTTGGGCATGATTTGTTTGCCGCAAAATTCGTGCCAAAGTTGCTCAATTTTCACCAAAAACACCATCGCATTAACGTTGCTAAGGAGCTATTGAACTGTCCGCGACGAGCCACTGGTGACGAATCAGGTTAAGACATGAAAACTGAAGCTCAATCATCCCAATGGACGCTGCCACACGGCCAAGACGGAAAAAGCGTGCCAAGTTCGGTCGAATGTGAAGGTTTTGCTTACAGTTTTCTTTGATTGCAGAGGCATGGTGCATCATGAGTTCTTGCCACAGGGTGGAATACTCAATACGGAACATTACTTGCAAGTTATACGCAATTTGCGCGAAGCAATCCACCAGAAACACCGGATTTATGAAAGAGCAAAAATTGGCTTTTGCACCATAACGCCCCTGTTCACACATCGTTGCTGTGCGCGAATTTTTGACCACTTATGACTCCGCAGTCACCGTACTCCCCAGATCTGCCCCCCTGTGATATTTTGGTCCCCAAAACTGAAAACGCATGTACAGTCACCTTGGCCATTTAATAACGAATCATTAGTGAGAAATAAGCTAGCTGTATTATCGACGTGCGGGCGCCAAGAGAGCGGTTCTATTACAAAATATAATTTAGAGAACGTTTATAAATGAAAGTTAAATGCTATAAGATAAAACATAACCATGTAAGTTATTAAAAAACAAGTAGGTGACTCGGCGATTCAAACGCAGCAAGGGAGAACCACCCCTGGCAATCGTGTACTTTAGAGGAAAATGGTACGGCAATTTATGTTTCAGCTTAAGGTTAGGATGTTGTTGAAATCTACCACTCATACACCTAATATTTGTATGTGTTATACATATATAACTATTTGTAACAATAAAAAACTTCACTTATCTTAAGAAAAATGATGTCGATTTTTCTTATTAGTGGAATTAGTTGAAGTTGAAATTTAAATTTACTGAATTTACAAGACAAAGCTATAAAATTCACATTAGAAACTGAAATTGATGGTTTTCTTCCTTTTTTGGATTTGAAGATAATATGAAATAATAATAAATTGGATTTTGGTATTTATAGGAAATCTACTCATATCGATAATTACATAAAAATAAAAGTTTTAACCCTTTTCCACATAAATTTTCTGTTTCTAATAGTTTGATTTATATATTAATAAATTTACCCCTGAATAAAGAGGAATTTAATAAAGAATATAAACATATTATTAATACGACTTTAATTAATGGTATTAATAAAGACTTTATACAAAAGAAGGTTAAAAATTTTAAATATCAAATAATTGTTAATATTTCTACCCTTAAGAATAAAAGACGATTATAATTTTTAAAAAATTACTTACCATTCTTGGTTTAATAAACAATTTCAAAACGTTTTTAAAGAGTTTGGTATAACTTTGGTTCCTCAAAAAAATATAATATTAAAAGTGTACTACATTTCTCTAAAAAAAGATGAAATTCCTAATAATAAGAAATGTGTTATTTATCAATTTGATTGTTTATATTGTGATCGGGTTTATATTGGTAAGACGAAACATAATCTGGATATACCCGCCTTGGTAGCGTAGATGGTAGCATGTCTGCCTCACGTTCAAGAGGTCCCGAGTTCGAATCTTGGTCAGGGTGAGTTACGTGGATAAGTTTTTTCAGGGGTTTTCCCTTAACCTTCAAGACGAATGTCTGATAACTCTAAGCTCCTTGGACCCTGGACTCCTTTGAGCATCATTTCACCCAATTCATTCACCGTCCGATAAGACAACGTTGGAGGACGTAAATTACAAAATAATAATAATAATAATAATAATAATAATAATAATAATAATAATAATAATAATAATAATAATAATAATAATAATAATAATAATAATAATAATAATAATAATAATAATAATAATAATAATAATAATAACGAAATAACATTTTCGTAACTTTAAGTTAAGATCATTTTTGGTCATTTAACCATAATATAAATCCTGAAGTTAATTTATTAAAACAATTAAATGCCCCAATAGATTTAATGGTTTGGGAAAATATATTTTAAAAAATAAACATCATGTAATAAATTTTGAAATAGCAGTTGATTATGTTCTTAAGTTTGTTTTGTTTTCAGATTTTTGTAATACTGAAAAAACAAAAAAACATAATAAAATAGTAACTTCCTTAACGACGAATTTGTTTTCTCCTGTGGTTTTCTTTGACTGACGACGCGAATAAGGGTTCGTGAAATCGATTTCAACTTCAACTAATAAGAAAAATCGACATAATTTTTCTTAAGATAAGTGAAGTCTTTTGTTACAAATAGTTATATCTGTATAACACTTATTGCTTCACTGTAACTAGCTTCATTTTCTATGCAATTTGTGTGGAGTACACATGAATTAAATGTAAAATGATTAAAAGTGCATCTTTCAAAATTAATTGAAAGACTGCCTGTTCTGATAACAAGAATGGCGTGGAGGAAGCAGAGTTGAGTAATTTATTTAGTACTTCCGTGCTCCGTACGGCAACAAACAAAAGAAGAAAGCTAGGGCTATCATAACAAAAGAATAACCCTGATCGAGAAGTTCGGCTGTGATTGTTTTACAGACAACTTTTCATTAAATTTCGTTTGTTGAAAGCGGAATGACTTCATGTGAATGAAATACTTGCTATAAATGGATATTTACTAAATAATATGTTTGTGCGTGTTGCTTCGTGGTTCTTTTTCATCATCTTTAAGGTTCCTGAAACGCCCACGGTAAATCGATTTGCACGGTATATTATTCACCATATAAGCAATGTTTTGTAAAGTACAGCGGCAATAAAAACTAAAAATATTACACCATATAAAAACAGCACAAGTGATGCCAATAAGAATGCACATCATGCCGCAATTGTATGTTGTAATTACTATATACAACCAAGCCAGCATCGACGAAACGAAAACTGTTATTTATATCTTTCTTGTGACGTAAGATGGGTCTGACGAATAATTCTGTTCCACTTCATACTTCCTGCAATAAATACCATGTTATCTTGCACAATGTTCCACTAACGCCATTTACCAACAAGCAATGATCCCTAACACAAGTCCTTTATTTGCTGTAATCCAAAGCAAATACTTGTACCATTGTTACCATCGAAAGAACCTTGAAATTCAAATTCCATCTTCGATGGACATACATATAAGCGTTAGATTTCGGATGCCCTCGCAATATTTCGTGTCTGTTCTGATATTTTTTAAATTCAGTCATAACAGTCGTTTTCTTGTGGCAAAATTACCATAAAAACTTTCCTTAAATATCTCTCTAGTTAAGACTTATGCATGAATAATTTAATTAGAATTTATTTTCAAATCGCAACCAAATTACATGCATTAAGAGCAAATTCTGGGGCTCCTCTAGGACCTATTTTGGGACCTTTGTTGTTTCTAGTAATGATTAATGATCTCTATAGGTTGTGCTCTGTGTGATATTTTATTGCTTACATATTTATTATTTTTACTACATATATTTTGATCTAGCTTCCTCTGTATCGGGGTGGTAACGTGTCTGCCTTATGTTCAAGAAGTCCCGAGTTCGAATCTCGGTGAGGATGAGTTATCTGGATAAGGTTTCTCTTATCCTGAAAGATGACTGTCGGGTAACTCTAAGCATGGACCTTGGGCTCATTTGAGCATCATTTCACCCATTTTCATGCATCGTTCGATATGACTAAAGCGTTGGAGGATGTTAATTCAATTATAAAAAAAGAAGGAAAAAAAAAAGAAAATCACGCACTTCGATTGCCTTTTTAACAATTCTAAAACAAACCACTGATAAGTATAGTTCAAATTGTTTCTACTCCTGTTGCGGATGACATATCACTCCAGTCCTCTTCGGTAGTGTAGATGGTAGCGTGTTTGCTTCACGTTCAAGAGGTTCCGAGTTCTCGGTCAAGGTAAATTATTTGGATAAGGTTTTCCCGGGGCTTTCCCTTTATCCTGAAGGATGAATGTCTGATAACTCTAAGATATGCCCTGGGCTCATTTGAGCGTCATTTCACCATTTCATTCATCGTCTGATATGACAATATTGGAGGACGTAATTAAAAGAAAAAAGAAAAACATAAAGTCATTCTATTTGATCTTTCTCAGACATTACTGCGTTTAAGAAATTCTCTATTCAAGTCACTGATGGCTGATTTGACGACAGCGGACTTTAATTTAACACTGACAAAACCCGGAGTACATATTTTTCACTTAAGCAAATCACTGATATTCTCTGAAGTTAAACATCTGGGCATCCAAAAGTTATATATTGTGAAGAGATGTCAATAACTACAAATAGAGAAAAACCTAAAATTCTGCAACATGAAATTTTTCATCTAATAACAAGAGATGTCAAAACTACACCAGCACTGGCTCTAAAATATTTAACAAATAATCCAAGACTTGCTCTTGACATTGAAAAAGCAGCCATCATACAATATGAACAATTAATCAGACTACCTTATAATGACTGGGAAAAAAGAAAATCACAAGTGAACTTAAAAGCTCAACAAAGTTTTATTACTAAAGTCAAAGAAATCAAAGAAAATTTAAAACCTCCTTACTTAAAAGAAAACTTACAAACAAGCATCAATCCTTTAGAACTATTTTATATTGAACATTATCCACCCTTAGCTGAAGAAATTACAAAATCTGAAACCTCTTCATGTGCCCTGAAACAAATGACACTAGAAATAAAGTTTAAGGTACCCTGCCAATGAATGGTTACATTACACAAATATAAATATTTGCTACTAAGGCTCCACTTATCTTAAGAAATTGATGTTAATACTTCTTTCTTCTTTCTAATGGAAATCGATTTCAAAAGCAAATCGCTTTCGTCCTCAGTCCCCCCAAAACAAACTTTTTTTTAAGCATTACCAACATCTGAAGACGAAACAAACCTAAAAACAGAATCAACTACCGGTATGTATTCGTTACGCCATGTTTATTTTTGAAAATAAATATCTTTTCCAAAACTATTAAATCTATGGGACTATTTAATTGTTTTAATAATTTAACTTCGGGATTTATTTCATGGTTAAATGACCAAAAATGATCTGCTACAGCCGGTTTATCAGTTTTTAATGTTACGAAAATGTTATTTCTGTCTGGTTTCCAAACTACGTTTCGTCTTTCCTATATAAACTTGATCACAATCTAAACAGTTAAATTGATAAATACCAGATTTTTTATTATTAGGAATTTTATTTTTTTTAGAAAATTGTAATAAATTTTTAATACTATATTTATTTTGAGGAACTAAAGTTAAACCAACTGCTTTAAAAATTATTGATGGACTGAGGACTAATGCGATTTGCATTGGTTATATTTACTGATTACGTGGAAAATGAAGCTAGCTTCTGTGAAGCAATAAATATTGAAAAAATAAAAATATTTGCCACTTTAAGCTTTACAAATTGTTTGCGTCCCCAGTCCACAGATAAACTCCGTTGTCAAGGATAATGGTTACCACGCCTTTCTTATGTTTCTTTAGTATTACCACCATCCATTTAGTAGTATTTAGTAGTATTACCAACTTCTTTTTCTATTTGAAAAAGAAGTATCAACACCAATTTGTTAAGATAAGTGAAGCCTAAGTGTCAAATATTTTTATTTGTGTAAGAATGGTTACATGTTTACACTGACGGTTCCAGCTTACCAAATAATGGTGGTACTAGCGCAATACGCCTACTTTTCTGTTTCTACAAAAGAAAAAGTTTAAATTCTACAGATCTTGATGAAGAAATTTCAGCAGTCCTTCAGAGCTTAAAAAAAATCTTCTATATTATATAAATAAAAATGAAATGTTGTATTATTATCCTTCAGAGCTTAAAAAAATCTTCTATATTATATAAATAAAAATGAAATGTTGTATTATTATCCTATTCAAAAGCAGCTGTAATATCCATAATATCTTATATAACACCTAAAAACCTAAATATTGCAGAATGCCATAAAAACATAAACCAGTTAATTAATTTAAATAAAAAATTAATACCGCAATGACAGCAGCACAATGTGGAATACGTGGTAATGAAACAGCTGACTTTTTAGCCAAAAAAGGCAATAAAATTAAGTCAAATTCATTTGAGCCAGTAACTTTTACTCTATCAACAGAATAATTATATCAACATGTAATCAAAAAATTAAAGAAGATAATATATATTACAAACAAAAGGAAAATTATTGGAAAAATGTATGTAAAAGCATGATTAGGATCATTGCACTACCAAGGAAATCCTATGTCACAACTTTAGACTTCTAACAGGCCATAACTTCTTAATAAATATTTATTCAGGATTGGTGTAGTATGTCCTTTCTGTACACTTAAAGTATTTTGAAGAGAATTTGCCCACGCAAAGACCAGAATCTCATCTTTAAGGTTTGGTGATCTAGCCTTCTTTCATTTATTAACTCATGCTTCATTAAAGGCTTTATTTTTTATGTGTGCCGGAATAGTAATTCATAACATAAAAAATTTCCAAGATATTTGATTTATAGAAAATTTATCATTATTTGTACCTTTAACTTTGGCATATTTTATAGTGCTTGATTTTGCTTAATTAGTAAATGTTATAGGTAGTTAGTGAGTTAAGGAATATTTCTCATTAAACTTAACCATCAACTGTTTGTTTGAGAAATGGGATTCAAACTGATCCTGGATTTGAATGTGTCAATAATCATGTTCATTTGTATTTTCCAAAACTAAAAAGTTAAGTTATATTTTTATGGTGTTTCAGGTGTAAAGCTGTTGAGTGTAATTCAACTGCAGAAATCACTACGATCGCATGAGAATCCTCCAGTTAACATCCTAACAGACCAGGAACTGGATCCAGAGACTATTCCACTGCCTAGGAGACCTCGGGTTCTTCAAAACGATTTGCCTGTCAACTTCCATTCACTTAGTCCAAATTATTATCTATGTAAGTAGCAAAGGAACACAAAATAAAATCACCAACTGCAATTGCTTTTATATCAAAGCTTCAAACAGCCTTTTTGTTGACAAAGTCATTAATAATTCACTGAATTATGATATTCATTTAATAACATTACCATAGCAGCCATTTCATAGTAAAATACTTATTTTTAAAATGCTGCAATCTTAGAAAAGCTAGCAATGTCTTCTTTTCAATAAGCCTTTCAGTTTGAAGTGCATGCGCCATAATGCAGATACCTTATACACACTAGATAATAACAAATTTAATACAAACACAGTTAAATAAGTAAGTGCATAAGTGAGTGTCAGTGACCAAAAATAATTATTTGAATTTGGTAATATTCACATCTTCTAAACTCGTTTATGGCAATGCCAGTTTTCAAAATATCCTTAATACTTTTATCCTACAAGCAATTAGGGATTCATCTGTATTATTTCTGATAACTAGCGTATGATTTCCTTAAAATAAGGGATAATTCAACTTTTTCAGTTCTTCTAAAATATGTTACAGAAAATTTATGTTGGCATTTAATCTCAATACACAAATTAACTACCAATACACTATAGGTATAATATCACAATAATAATTTATGAACTAGGTACAATAATTGTAGAGCTGTAGCCTGAGTGAATGTTTAAGTGCATAAGTATTAGCATGTGTGTGATGTCATTGTTTCAAAGTTTGTACCTCCATGGAATCTTGTTTACCTATTAATATCAATATGGGGAATGAAAGATTTGGGATGAAATTCCAATTTAAATTTCAGAGAAAGCAAAGGCCAAGGGATGTCTTTTAATGTTGCAAAAATGAGGGAAGTATTTGAGAAAGAATATGATAAATTTTCTCTTGGCAAAGTTAAAGAAATATCAATGTGACAAAATTAAGCTTAATGTATGTCTTAAATTTACCATGAGATAAGACATCATTTCATTAGTTTGTATTTCATGTCATGGCCTACTCTTTGCTACATGAGTTGTAATAATTGATTGTTTTAATACTTTGAACATGTTTCTTCTTTCTTTCATTAAGGTTTAAATCCTTTAATCAGTTAGGCCATAACAAATAATAAATTAATTGGATGAAATTATGGTCAAATAAGCCTGAACTTAGAGGTATCCAACATTCATCTTACAGAATAAGGGACCTTTGAGGTTGAAAGTGGAAGCAAGAGCTTTCGAAACAAGTTCCTCAATAATATGTAAATGAAAGTGACAGAGTGTTAAAAGCCGACTACAAAGTTTTTCCAATTGACTTATCTTAAATGATATTCAAGTTCAGGTTCACTTGAATGTGAGGCAGACATATTACCCCCACACCACATTGGTGGGCATATTAAATATTTGAGTTGTATTTCTATAACTATTTGATTCAAGAAACACTACCTATTGACATATGAAATCAGGTACTGCAATGAGTTTGACTTTATTTTAAATTTGATAGGGATGTAGCTTGAATAGATAGAGTCAACAAGAAAAATTCAACGGCCATGGCATTGAATTTTTCATGTTGACTATACCTATCAAAAACCTTAACCTATATAAATTCGCTATTAAATCAATGAGGGAGTCTGTAAACACAAATGTGTCGAGAATTATTTATTTTGCTTATTTTCATTCTGTAATGTCTTATGCTATACTTAGCTGGGGAAATGCTAAAGATGTATCAAAAATATTTAGACTGCAGAAAAGGGCTATTCGTTATATAGTAAATATTCCTTTTACCACCAGCTGTAAACCATATTTTAAACTACTAAAAATACTTCCATTACCCTGTGTGTATATATATGAAGCTCTAGTTAGGACAAAAATTGTACTTGCTCAATTTGAAACAAATTCGCAGGTACATACACATAATACAAGAAGTAAATCAGATCTACGCATTATAAGCCACAATACAACTTTATTCACACATAGCTTTGAACATAAAGCAGTATTATTATATAACAAACTACTCGATTGCATTAAAAGTATAACATCAGAAAAAAGGTTTAAACTGTCTGTAAAATCATTTTTAAGAGAAGGTTGCTATTATTCAGTGGAAGAATACTTAAAACATGATCAACATATCAATGATTCCTAAAATGATGTTTGTGAATAAATACCTGTGCAACTTCGGAGGTGATACTTGTAATATTCAGAAAAGCTGTAAAAAATATCCTATTAAAAATAATGTCACAGACAACAGATGAGTTTCTAAGAAGTAAAATTAAATAATAAAGTAAATATTGATTTTTTTTTGGTAAAAATTATGTCTCTTACAGCCTACTTCTTAAAAATGTAATACATTAAACTATTATGTGACCTAAGTTGCCTTATTCTTAATTACTATTTGTATTATTATTCTGTTAATTACTACTGCATTACCTTAATCACTATTGTATTATTTAACTACTATTGTAGTATTTAATTACTATTGTATTATTCATAATTGTATTACTCATAAGAAATGTATTATTCTTATGGGTACAAATTTGACGAAGCCATGAATATTGTATATTCCTAAGGTGAATAAAACTATCTATCTATCTATCTATATACGGCTAGTGTAAAGAAATTATCAATTTCCACCAATCAACTAAAATTTAGCTTGAATATTTAAGATCTATCCGTATATTAAGTTTAATACTTTTACATTGGTCTCAAATAACTGCACTATAGTTGTCATTGTTAAGTTTAATTTATATATTGCTTAGAAGGCACGAAGATGATGCCTAGGTTCAGAATTTTAGCTGAACATTTTTGTTTTATACATAATTGGAGGAATTTAGTAACAGTGACATCAAAATAATTGAAAAGACTATTTGTAGTTGGTTTTTTAAATTATTTTTTAATTAGTTTTGAAGATAACTTGAATAAAACTGTTGTTTCCTTAGCAACCTTCATTTATGCATAATTTCATAACTAGGTACCTAATATCATAATAGCATAAAGCATAGGTAGCTAATAACATAAAAAAACACCATTTCATAGTAATTCCTAAAACAATATTAATTTAATTTTTATTTGTTTATAATTTTGTTTTATAAAAATAACATATAAATCCATTCATAATGCACTTGTAATAAACTATAACATACAATTATATTTTCTCTTCTTCTACTGATGAAACAGATTGTCAATTTATAAGCTAGGGAACTAAAAACGACAGATTCTCTAATAACAGAAAAGGAGCTTTTCCTTTTCTCTACCTTCTGTCTTTTTTCAACGTTCTACAATGCATGTCATATCAAAGACATGAATGAAATGGATCAAATGAAATTAGTCCAGGGTCAATAGAGCATAGAGTTATACAACACCAGAATAAGAGAAAACTGGGAAAAAACCTTATCCAGGTATGTTACACTGACTAAGATTCGTACTCATGGCCTCTTGAATAGAGAAGATAGTTACTTTTGTGGTGTCTTGTTGTATAAGAAACAAAATTTGAATCTAACATACTCCAAAATACTCCCTCATAATATGCAATGAAATTAAGGGAACATTAGATGACTGGATGATTGAGTAATATATGTTCTCCCACAGAAACCCACATTAAAGATTTTAAGTCTGACCTTTAACCTTTATTTAATTAGGAATTGCTATGTTCATAGCATATAGGCTAAAAGCATTCTAGTATTTAATGAAACTGGACTGAAAATGGATAGCATGAGTATAAAAGATCTTCCAATGTGTTAAGGCCTATGATACAATGAAGCACAAAATTAATATAATTTTGAGTTGAACTAGTATTCAATTCTCCACTTATTGCTAGTATTTACCTAGAATGTTTTCATTAGGATCTTCCTAACATCAGCAGCTGTTGTCGACTAATGGATGTTGGTTTGGCGGTAGTGTACCATTTTTGGAAGGAGAATCATGATATAGAACGAGAAATCCACTTATTAAAAAGTGTCCAAGGTCCAGATGTATAACCATGTGGGAGAAAATTTTCATGAATAAATATAAACGAAAATTGTTTAATTTCAATACTACCTTTGAAGAGAACCCAAACTTCAAGTTCATCAAGATACCAACAGAGATGCCCCTATCACCTCCAAGGAGTTCACCAAACCAATATCCATTAGTCGACAACAGCTGATGATGTTAGGAAGATCCTAACGAACCATGTTCTAGGTAAATACTAGCAATAAGTGGAGCATTGAGTATTAGTTTGACTCAAAATTATATAAAAGATCTTCCTAACAATTTAACATGTCTTGAAAAAGATTTGTAGCCAATATTACCAATTGGCCCCTCTAACTTTTATGACCATACCCAGAGTTTCAAACCAAGAGAAACTTTTTGTGTTATATCCCTTGAAGTGTAGGTAATTGATGTACTTTTATTCATTTACAATGAAACATGTTCACCCTCTAGAATATGTAGAGGGTAGAGAATATTCTAACCAAAGGAAAGTTTCAACACTTCATCTGGGAATCAATTCTGGACCTCCAACAACCTACCTGCACTTTCTCACTTGCACATTCAGGCAAACATACACACATTAATTACATAGCTCAAAAATGAAATATTCACTTAAGATGTTTACAATAAGAATTTTAAGAAAATCTGGGACTACCCTTTAACTGAAAAATGTTCATTTGCTTTTTATTTTCTCAAATATATCCTCTGTTTATTATAACACATATTTTTAAAGTATTTGCAACATAAATAAAATGATATGTATTCAGTTTTCTATGAAGGCCTTTGAAGACTGTTTTATTCAACTAAATTTTATATAAAATGTGTAACTAGAAAGCTGAAAGAAAGAAAAAAGGGGAAAAAACTTAAAACAAGAAGAATTAAGCTTATTTCTTATCACACATTGCAACAATACACCTTTTCCAAAGTTTATCATAATACATAAATGTAATCCCTTTTTCACTTCATTTTTAATTTCTATGTTTTTCCATCCTAAGAGCTTGTTGATATTAATTATTTAAGTGATTTTTTTGTCTGTCTTATTGCTCAATTTAAAATCATTCTAAAGCAAAAGTGCATTAAAATGATGTGACATGGTTCATTTTTTATGTGAATCCTGTTATAATAAATATTTATGATTTTGTCATTGATAGAGTAGTGTGAATTTATCATATCAATTTTTCTGTGCTTTTTTTTCAATTCAGAAATTCAGAGATGATCTGAAGTTCAAGTATAGAAAAAAATATTAACATTTGTATAAAATGGTTTAATAGAAGATGTTTATTTTATTGTGCAGCTTTGGTACCAGGACAGCGGACCCGATACCGTTCAAAGACAGCAGGTGGTCATGCAACTTTCATCGCAGGAGCTCCAGATAACTCCGAGAGCCAGGATCTGAAGCTGAGACAAGATGATGATGCTGCTCCAAGAACAAACCAACCAACATTACCAGTTCAAGACAGGAATGGTGTTACACTACCAAGTCAATATGTACTGCCACCCACATCTTCACTTCCACAACAACTTGCTCCAATCAGAACCTCAGGAGATCGCACATCTCATGTGCTTCCAAAACGGACTTCACGTCAACAGAATAGAAACCCTAGTAACACTGGTACTTCAAGTTCTAGACTATCAGGTCGACAAACATACTATGGTGGATAGCACCAGATTCTATAAAGATCTATCTATTTGTTATTGTACACAACTTTAGAGAAACTGTTAATCTGGCGGTGTGTAAAAGTGACTTGATAAGAAATGCTGCTCAAATATTGGTCGAACTTTAAGTTCATGCCAGGAAAGTGAGGAAAGAGTTTCAGACCCGGCGGTAATAATTGTCTTTTTACCAGGATTCAGTAATGTGTAGACATTGTCTTTGAAGCAGGGCTGCAGCATGGATAATGTGCTTGGCTCAGATATACCTAAATATCTTTATTTATATGAAATGCTTTTTTACTGGTGAATTATGTCTTCTGATCTATTCTGATTTCATTTATTTTTTTTTCGGCCACTCTCACATTTTAGTTCACAAGTTGCTTCCTTCCAAGGCAAACCAAGTTCCATTTTTGCAGGATTATGCAAATGAAATGGCACAAGGACAGGCTTCCCCAGGACAGTTTTCCCTGCACTCATTCCACCATTGGCTCCAATAGCATCATCATTCTCACCCTTACAATATTCCATAGGTGCAACAGTATAAGCTTCGGAGGGGGGGGGGGAACTAAGTAAAAGTCAATAACGAAATCCCATATAAAGAATTATAAAATGTTCAGGGAAATAAATTTAATTAAATGATGACTGATGATATGTTAGCTTGATCATCAATTAAATACCTTATTTCTGTGAATTAGTACCTGTAATAAAAATTACCAACCTTAAATGAATTTCATAAATTTTAATATAATTTTGAGTCAAACTAGTACTCAGTGTTCCATATATTGCTAGTGTTTACCTAGAATGTGTTTCATTAGGACCTTCCTGACATCCTCAGCTAATGTCGACTGTTAAATGTTGACATTAGCTGAGGATGTTTAGGCAGGTCCTAACAAAACACATTCAAAATTTAACAGTTGACATTAGCTGAGTATGTTAGGAAAGTCCCAACAAAGCATGTTCTAGATAAACACTAGCAATATATGGAACACTGAGTACTAGTTTGACTCAAAATTATATTAATTTTGTGCTTCATTGTATCATAGTCCTTAATCATAGGAATTCATAAATGTTATTTTCACAGCTCTTCTGAAGTCATTCATATATATTTAATCTATTTTCGATTTACTATTATTTATCTACTATTATTTAATTTTATTTACTATTATTCTACATACTATTATTTATCATAATTATTCATAACAAAGGGTTTAAAATAGTTAATCTCAAAGTTCTTTCTGCTGAGACTATTATGAAACAAGTTGTATTAGCTAATACAATTGTATTAGCCATTATGCTACAAATGCTATTGAGAAACAAAAAAAGTAGATGCTAATACTTGATCTGCAATAATATTGCCAAGTGCCCCATGATATTATGACATAGTGTAAGCATTATCAATATCTTGAGAAGCACACGGAGGTGTTAGCAAGTACCTGCGGAGGGAGTGTTATGTTTTATATTTCTCTGAAAGTGATCACAATAAATTAGGTTCATGTTTTCAAAACTAAAAATTATTATTTCAAGAAGGTACACTAAACTTAAAACTTTAAGCTTTTATTTATGCATTCTCTTTAACTTCAAGGGTTATGTTTGCTAAGAGGTCCCTATATCAGATTTGAGATTTTACATGCTGTAAATCTATAATATGGGAATATTGATATTTCTTCCCTTCTGAAGGAAGTCATGCTAAAATGTAACTAGATATCACCATTTGCTTCCCCGAATATTGGTTTAGAAAGCACATTTAACATACAGATAATAAATATAATAGCTTAAGCCACTGCTTTGTCAGAAGAGGTAATCTCGAAAAACAATAGTGGTGTATTACAGACTGTGACCTGAAATCAATTTATTGTTTTGTTGATTTAGTATAAAGAACAAAAATAGATATGGAAATTTATTTGTGACCATACACAAGAAAACAACTTCTGCATTGATGCCATTGGCAAACTCAAGATATATTATAATTATTTATATTAAACGGCACCTCCAGAAGACATAATTCATTCTTAAGGAATTTAGTATCTATCACCTAGTATGTCATCGTAGAAATTTATCTTTGTCCAGATTCCCATAGGTACTGGGAATCATTGCATATTTTGAGAGTTTAGCATGCCATAATGACATATTATTTTAGGTTTGAAATTATTTACATGACATGAATTTTTATTAGGTACATGACCTGATACCACTATAACATTAGGACTCCAGAATGTTAAAATATGTTACTACATGACAAAAATAGTTTACAGATAGGATAATACATGCACACACAGTAGCACTGAAACCTCGAAAATAAATTTTCTCAATCAATTTGGCATTACAGAGTAACTATGTTAAAAAGGTTATAATGAACAATAGTTTAGTTTACAACTACTCTGACTATTTCAATATAATAATGAGTTTTATGCTTTTGCTTAATATGTGTGTCCGTGCTAGCGTTCGTGCATACGTGTGTGTGTATCTAATGCTCTGGAGCTAACAATGAAGTCATTCTCCTTCTTGCTTCCCAATATTTTGAGGTTAGAACTTGATAGTTTTGAAGGGCTGCATAATGTTCTAATTGTTGACTATGCATTTAATTCCTCATCTTGACAACACAGCAAACAATTAGAAGAAGTAGGTATTGAAATTCTATATATGTAGGTGTTTCTCTAGGCAGTCCTGTCCTGTGGTAATCCTCATATTAGTAAATGCAGATTTTTGTGGTAGGTCTGGTATTATAGAAGGATTATCTATTAAAATGTTTATTTTTCTTGATAAGGTTAGAAGTGTAGCTATCACTTATTTTTCTTTTGATTATTCTTTTTATTGATCCATAAGAAAAAGCATTTGTGTCCTTTTGTTTAACGGTGCACCCCTTTTTGCTAGAATATCAGCCCTTTCATTCCCATGCACATATACCTCAAGACCTGAGATCCATTGTAGCATTATGTGTTTAACAAGTTTTTGGATAATATGGATCATATTTCATATTTTTTAAAATTTTCTTCTTTTCTGAGTAAGAAGATAAAATAACTCTGATAAAATAACAATATATTTGCATTTATATATGAAATGTTAACTTGGAAATAATGGAGATGTAAGGAAGAAAATGTCCCTTTACCCATCCTAAGTTGCACCTATGCATAAAGAAATCCTTACCTTTTCTTATATTCACAAAGTGCTAACATTTGTATACAAGAGTTTAAAAATATGATATATTTATTTATTCATTTCTTCATGCTAGGCCACTTACATGAGAATATGACATGACATTTAGCTGAGGCTATTTGCTTGTCATATTCTTCCTTATTTTTCACCTTCCTAAAAGTTACTTTTAAATCTAGCCTAAAACTTAAATTTATTAAGTCTATTTTTATGTCCAATTCCATTTGCTTTTTCACTTTATTAAGGAACTTCTCAAATCTCTGCTATTTTTTGTAAGTATTCTTATTAACATCTGTTTTTGTATACATCCTAAGACATTTCAAAAGCAATAAATGGTTTTCTTTATTCTCTTACACTCACATCTGATTGTCCATTCTCCCTATGTATGAGTATTATACTGTGTAATTCGTTTCTTGACTGTTTAACCCCCATATTATTTTCATGCAAGTGACAGCGTTGAAGTTATATGGTGTCCTATACTTTACAACAAGTTCTGTAGTTGAAGTGCCTAATTATCACCCTAACCAAGCAATGCAGTTTTGTCTACAATGAGTTAATAAGGGTATTACATGTTTGAAAATAAGGGTAAGATAGTTTAAGATAACCTGCGATTTTTGCCAGGTTATATTAATAATTGTGCTGCATTTTGATGAAATGTGTTAAAGAGTGCAGATTTCTACATGTGGGATTGAGACTTTTAGAATTTGAGAGAGCTTTGAGGGTTTCAATTGAGTTTTTTTGAATCCTTATAGTATAAGGATGCAGTTTAATCCAGATAGGTCACAAAGCTTCAATTTGTATGTTAGTGATTGAAAACAAGGTAGTGGAAGCTGAAGGTAACATCTTAGCAGTATTCAAAACCCAAGAGATTTATCAAAATTATATCAAAACTACTCCTTGATAACAAAGTTTGGCAAAATCAGTGAGAAAATTTGCTGAAATCAGCAAAATATGCAATTTCCACCCTCTGAAACTAAAATTTAAAATATTTAAAGTCTCCCTTTATACACCTTGAAAGGCAATATAAAAATTTCATGTCCACAATAAGGTGCCAAAATACCATCTGAGTTTTATATTCAATGAAATCGGATAGAAATGGGTGACACAAAAATAAACACTCCCATAGTTCAAACATGTTTATAAATGTTTTCTTAGTAAGAATAATGCTTTTCACTGATAATGGAATTTCAAAATTAATAGATCATTTTCCGAGTTTAGTGTATATATGTACATACACACATGCACAGACTATGTCTGTATTCTGTATGCTTCTTTGGTATAGAAGCATAAATTGAAATATCTTTCATTTATAAAATTATAAAATGGTGATATTAATAGAAAAATTGCCAATTCTTGCTGCCAGGTCTATGCTTCAGAGTAAACATGTCCATTTTCAATGAAGTTTGTTAAAATTATTTTGCAATAATAGGCATATTTGTTTTAAAAAATATGGTACACAAAATGCAAGAATTTTAATTATTGATATGACTTTTTTGTTAGTGATATGTCATAAAGATGGTTTTTGTTTAATGCTTTAATTGTTGTTAAAGAATTTCTCCCTGTTTAACATTTAAATACCACAACTATAATGGCTCATATGGGAGCATGTAACATAAACCTGTTGCAGCACTGTTTACAACTACCTCTGTCTAATAACTGAATTATCTTTTATGGTTTATAATCACCTCTATTTATTTATAAGACTTAAAAAGCTAGTTACTGTGTTAATAAATATAAAGAAAAAGTTTGAAAGGTGAAATACATTTTTTAATATTTAATAATGAATGAGGTAATGAAGTCATTAAATAACAGGAATGTTGATACATTTTTACAAAGATACGTGCAAAAGAAATTTTACGCTATTTTTTGACCTAGTGAGTCTACTTTGGATGGCATACTTGGGCCACTTTTAACTATAAAGGTTCTTTCTAATTAAGTCCAAACAGCTGAGATTGATGGCACCAAGTCTATGTTGTATGGTGGATGTTTCAATACTTCAATACTTTGGGTCACTTTTTCTCTCTGTAATAGGTAAAATGTTGGTTGGTTGGTTGCTAATGCTCATGGAGTTGGAGAATTTCCATTTTCCTTCTGGCCTCCCAATAACGTGTGACTAGTTGTGCTGTCAGTTCTCCATCTGTTTTTGTCAGGGCACTGCACTGGAGCAGATGATCTCCGTCCATCAATGAGTTCGGGTCCCTACACAAAATGTAGAGGTGTAGATATTGTTGTAGAGCAGTAATACTGCTTCTGAAAGAAGTCTCAGCATTCTGATCCCATATTTGGTGGATAAAAGCACCATTAAAAGGCTCTTGGTTTAGAAGTCATGGCTGTTTATCAATATATCATGGTGTTGACCAAAGTTTGGCCCTTCTTGGACTGATTTAGTAATGGTCAATGGTCAATGTTTATTAGCCACAGGAATTCATACAGAATTATAGGCATTGTCACTATAGTTAGAGTATTACGCAAATATAAATATTTGTTAATGAATCTCCACTTATCTTAAGAAGTTGATGTTAATACTTCTTTCTTCCTTCTAAGATCGATTTCGAAGGCACATTACATTCGTCTTCAGAATATTACAAACAAACTCTGTTGTTAAGGAAATCTCGATTACCATGTTTTTTCTTTTGCTATGTTATATTTTCAGCATTACCAACATCTGAAGACAAAACAAACCTAAAAACAGAATCAATTGCCGGTATGTCAAAATTCCTTACGCGATGTTTATTTTTTAAAATAAATATTCTTTCCCACACTATTAAATCTAATTTAATTGTTTTAATAATTTAACTTCGGGATTTATTTCATGGTTAAATGACCAAAAATGTTCTGCTATGGCCAATTTATCAATTTGTTTATATTTAATGTTATGAAAATGTTCTTTCTTTCTGGTTTCCAAACTATGTTTCGTCTTTCCAATACAAACCTGATCACAATCTAAAAAATTAAATTGATAAATGCCAGATTTTTTATTATTAGGAATTTTATCTTTTTTAGAAAATTGTACTAAATTTTTAATACTATATTTATTTTGAGGAACTAAAGTTATACCAACTTCTTTAAAACTTTTTTTAAAATGATTATTAACCCAAGGATGGTAAGTAAATATTTTAAAATTATAATCATCTTTTATTTTTTAAGGGTAGAAATATCATTAACAGTTTTTTGATATTTAAACTTCTCAGTCTTCTTTTGTATAAAATCTTTATTAAAACCATTAATTAAAGCAGTATTGATAATATAACAAAAGAAAAAATATGGTAACCGAGATTTCCTTAACAACGAAGTTTGTTTGTAATAAACTGAAGACGAATGCAATGTGCCTTCGAAATCGATCTTAGAAGCAGAAAGAAGTATTAATATCAACTTCTTAAGATAAGTGTAGATTCATTGACAAATATTTATATTTGTGTAATATTTATTACTTCACTGTAACTAGCTTCATTTTCTATGTAATCAATAGTTAAGAGTTTTTAACAATATTTAAAATTCATCTATTAGGTATTTACAATCTAAAGTTTACAGATAATTTACACAAATTACTATCAATCAATCAAATTTCCCATCATTCCTAAGTGGAACATAGGGCTCTCAGGAAAGTTCTCCATCTGACTCTATTCCTGGCTAGCTCCCTGATCTCACTCCAGGTCTTCCCCATCTTCTTGGCTTCTGCGAGAACTGTTCGCTTCCAAGTTATCTTGGTTCTGCCAATTCCTCTGCTGCCCTGAGGGTTCCAATCCAATGCCTTTCTAGCGGGGTCATCTTGAGGTCGGCGAAGTGTATGTCCCAGCCATCCCCACTTCCTATGCCGAATTGAACTGCTTTTTGGTTTGTTTTTGTCCGTAGGTTTTCATTAGTTATCTGGACCGGCCAGAATATTTTTAATATGTTTCGTAGACATCTATTAATGAAAACTTGCAGTTTATTTATGATTAGTTTAGTTATTCTCCAGGTTTCACACCCATATAAAAGCACGGATTTAACACTAGAGTTAAAAATTCTCAATTTGGTGTTCTTTGCATAAGCAGCACTCTTCCATATTGGTTTTAGCAGCCCAAATGCATACACAAATTACTATTCACACTTGAAAAACATTAAGACACTTAAGTACAATAACAGATCAACTCAGTTATGAATATTTATGCAGACACTGACTATAGTATTAAACTTAATTTTAATTCTGTTGTTTAAGGACTATGATACAATGAAGCACAAAATTAATACAATTTTGAGTCGAACTAATACTCAATGCTCCATTTATTGCTAGTATTTACCTAGAACGCGTTTCGTTAGGACTTCCTAACATCATCAGCTGTTGTCGACTACAGCTGTTGACTACAGCTGATGATGTTAGGAAGTCCTAACGAAACGCGTTCTAGGTAAATACTAGCAATAAATGGAGCATTGAGTATTAGTTCGACTCAAAATTGTATTAATTTTAATGCTTTGGTCAGTTAAAATTCTTCATTGATGAGTCTTCCAATCTCGGACACATGAAACAAGAATAGAAATAGAATACATTAGTATAATTATGCACAACAAATTGATTAATTTATACTTTACCTGATTTGTATTACTGATTAATTTATACTTTACCTGATTTGTATTCTAAGTATTCATTTACTGAGTAAAACTAATTTTTTTTTTTAAAGAAATTGTGTAGCTCTGTCTTAACTTTTTTATAGAGGGTATGTTTTTTAATTGATTTGGCAAGTGGTTGTATAGCTTTAAACCCATGTATTTGACAGAAGTCTCAAATAGTTTCGTTTTATGAATATAGGTGTGTAATTTGTCTTTATTACATGTGTTATGGGTGTGTATTTCAGCATTTGTGACATAGTTTGCAGTATTAGTCTTCATGTAAATCAATAACTGTTTCATATATAAACTTGGTAGGGTCAAGATATTCAAATCTCTGAAATGATTTCTGCAGCTTTCCATTTTTGGAATACCAACCATAATTCATAATGCTTTCTTTTGTAGCTTAAATATCATCTTACTATTTGTAGCATTTCCCCACAATGGTAGTTCATATGATAGTAGTGAATGAAAGTAAGCAAAGTAACAGGTTCAGAGTGCAGTAAATTCTACTCGAGGCTCCAGCTGATGTAAAGCAAAACAAACATGGCTCAGCTTCTCTGCTAACTTTTCTATATGTTTGCCCCAACTTAAATTTTTGTCTACTCATAATCCTAAGAATTTAGTTTGCTGTTGAAAATGTATCAATCTGGAGCCAATTCTGATGCAAGGGTTTTCTATTTTCCTACAGGTCTTATGCTGAAAATTTAGTGCTATTGTTTTTTCTTCATTTACAAGCAACTTATTGACTTTAAACCAATTTAATACATTTACTACAGCTGGTGTTATATTTTGCTGAAGGCTATCATCATCCTTTCCTGCAATGAAAATACTTTATCATCTGCAGTGTGATTTTAGCATCTAAATTGTTCATAAGACATGATTACGTACGTGAAAGTTAGTTATTTTTGGATAACAGTTATAACTGCCACATTTAATGTTTATATGTAATGGTTAACAGTAATGTTGTAGTTATCACATTCACAGTTACATTACATTTATGGTTGCCAGTAACAATTAGCAGTAACTATATTTCATTATGAAGAATTTTGCCAAAAGCAAACTTATTTTGTTATTTGAAGCAAATCTAAAATATATTGTTCCCCCTGTGCCAGCACTTTGATTGCTACAGTGATTTATAACCACAGAATGAATTCACAGTTGCTTCTGCATCCCTGTATCTGCAGTGAATCCCATAAATATTTAGTTCTGTGTGGTCTGAAACCATTTAATTTATTTTAAAGGTTGGTCATATAAATGAAATAATTAAAACCTTTATCCTTCAGCACATATAATTTCATATAAACAAACATAAATCTTCTTTTGTCAACATTCTATATAAAATAAATAACTGACAAAGTTTCATTGATGGTGAATTGCTCTCTGGCATGGTTTAGCTTTTTGTTCTGCTTGTTCATTGTCTTATTTCCCCACACAGTGGTATTAAACTCCAGAATTCTAGATGACCAGTATTTGAGCTCCCTTAAACATACATCCATCATAATTGTCATTGTCATCATCGTTATCATCTCTGGTGTTCTTCGCTGATATTTTCTCTTCCATGTTTTAATCTTTCTACTCAATTCACACATTCTCTCTTTATTTAAACAGTTGTTTCCATACTGAAAATACATTCTGCTAGATTTTGGGAAATTTCACTCCCTCTAACCACAAACATCTTTGCTGAACGAGATAAAGGAAGCGAAGAGCAGGATTTCCTTGTTGTACAAATTACTATGCAGGTGTGTCATGCTCAGTCATCAACTACGCTTTAAAAACATGTTCGTATGGAACTCTGATCTCATGCTGTGTCTAGTAATATGAATAGTTTTTATTATACTTAAATTTCCTGTTATTTAATGATTTTTTCTCATAAATATGTATGAAAATTGAAGTACTTCTCCTTCCCCTATTTAGATTAACTGAAATTCTAAGTTTTTTTTTTTTCATTTGTTGGCCATGAGCAAACTGTGTAGCCCAAGAGAATTCATGTAAAAAATGATGTCCTACATACCCAGATATAAAAATTTTCCACTTCATAAATGAATTACTTACTTATGCGAAACCCTATCAGCCGTGTGTACTTTCACCTCTCCAGAATGTTTTTTATATACTATGATCTATTTTCATGTGTGATGATGGTATGCAAAAGACTGCAAATGACAAACTTTTGAGTATGAATACAAATGCTGCATATTAGCATAAGAATGCTTTAATGAACAAACCTCAATAAAAAAGACATTCAAGTTTGTTTGGATTGTAATTCCAATGAACTTAGAAAGGCAAAGCCTTAGTAAATAGTGTATGAAAGTGTTTAATACTTGTACATAAAGCTTACTTTTTGTCGTTTAAATATAGTAAACATTATACTGTATAAATGTTCAAATGGTACACAAATGGAATGTATAGATACTATGTAATATATTTCTATCTATTTGTAAATAAATACCTTTTATTTTAATTTTGTTTTACATGTTTTATGATGCATTTCTGTAACAAGGTGAAGTGTTGCTACACATCTGATTAACTTTCTCTTCCCTTTATGACCTTTCACAATCTGTTATTGATATTCATCTTTATTAATTCTTGATATCTTGTACAAGATAATGGACACGTCAGGCACAATATAAAGAATAACATTAACATAGTAACAGGTAAAAATTATACAAAAGGATATGTGATTACAAGAAATAGACAATATAATAATTTAAAAAACAAAAATGTATAAGAATATAATATATCATACAGCAGAAGGGAAAACTAACTGAAACTCTTGTACAGAATAAAAACATTCTTCAATTAAGAATTTTTTAAAGTAATAAGATAAGATCTTTATCAGCCGCAAGAATTACAACAATATATACATAAACATACAGAAGCATTTCAAGACCAGAAGACCACCATTTTATGTAAACTCAAGATTTAAAAATTCCTGTATTGAATATGACATATGGACTAAGAGTAGCTAATTTAATTTAGTTTTAAAATGTTTCTTATCAAGTGATTTTAAAGTATATGGTAATTTGTTATACAAACTAATTCCTCTGTTGGCAATGCTGTTAAGGCTTTTATTGATCCTATGTGAGGTTAAATGTAAGTTATTAGCTGCTCTTGTGCTATACATATGAAAATCTGAATTCTTTTTAAAGGAACTTATATTTTGGACAAAGTATGCTGTCTCTAAAATGTATTCAGACATAACAGTCAATATCTTAAATCCAGAAAAGATGGCTCTGCTTGGAGTTTGCAGGGGTACCTTTTTCATTATTCTTATATTTTCTTCTGAATCTTAAATACCTGAGATACTTTTGGAGATGAATCCCATAGTGGTATGGCATAAGAAATATGGGTTTGTACATAGCCAAAATACACAGATCGTAAAACATCAGGCGTATTCTAAATGTGTAGCATAGACGAGTGAGCTTATGTATTAATTTTTCAATATGAGTGAACCAAGAGAGACTTGAGTCAATACAAACACCAAGAAACTTTGTTTCACTTACTTTTTGGATTACTGAGTTATTCATAAAAATGTTCAGTGGATTTTGTGTTACCTGCTGGTTAAAGTGTATGTAGACAGTTTTACTAATATTTAGTTGATACTGTCTCATAAGGAGTGTCGTTATTTAAGAAAAAACAATTGTTTGAAATGTTTTCTGACAAACAATTAACTAATTTTCAAAGTATAGACCATTAGATTCTATGGTCTTGAGCCATCATTCAGCGAGGTTTATTATCCCATGAAAGTACCAATCTCTGGTTTTTTATACAAAGAATTAAGTGACACCCACTTGCACTGCTTCAATATTGTCAAAATTTCTTCCACATAGAAAATGAGTCATGGATGAAAAAGGATGATAATCTGATGGTGCAAGATCAGGGCTATATTCTGGGTGTGGTAGCAGCTTGATTCCTCCCAATTCCTGAATTTGTTCTATGGTTGGTCTACTTCAGTTAACTAATGCCGTCTCAAAATTTCAAGATTGGCATTAATTGCCCGCCCATTTGGAACAAACTCCCAGTGAATCACACCTTCAAAATTCTACCAGACACAAAAAATTATTTTCGGACTCAAATGATTTTTTTTAACAATGACTTTGGCAGGTTGGCAGGTATCAAGACATTGTTTCAAGGCATCAGGGTTTCGGTAATATACCTATTTTTCATCACAAGTGACATTTTCCTGCCAAATCTATCATACATGGAATTACGGATAAGCTGATGACAGATATCCATTCTACATTCAGCCTGTTGATTGTCAGTTCATGAGGTACAGATCTATGCTTCTGTATGATTTTCCTGGTGTCTTAATGTGGCGATGTATGGTATCTTTTGATGCATCAAGTATTTCTGAAAGTCTATGGGTATCATTCTGCAAATTTTCTCGCAAAACTTGGTGTGTATCCTTAATATTCTACACTTTAAGTCTTCCAGAACATGGTAAATTTTTATTGTTTTCATCTCCATTGTTGAAACGTTGGAACCATCATTGTGCCATGCTCACTAATGATGCTCACTAATTTATAATCTTGTTTCCAATGTGTTTTAGAAGGATTCTTAATTAAGGAGGCTTTGGCCATTTCCTCCAAAAGGAGCATGCTTAATCGTGATGCTGGATTTCAGTTCAGCTCCTCTTGGAAACCGGCCTTAAAAATGGAAATCCGTCAACCTAAGAAGCACAGATCAATACAGCTTGATAATCAACTTAAGTAGCTACGTTTCTTTGACCCAACTAATTTTCTATACTAACCCCATCTCCTGACCTGGCATTTAATTTACTGAAAACAGTCTTTTGTTCAGTAATGTGAATTTTGATAGTGTTTTGTCTTTGTTTATATTTGTGTTATATCCACTGTTTCATTTGTGGTTATAACATTTAATAAATATCCGGATGATGAGAGAGATGCACACACCCAAAACGTCGATTTCTAATCATCTTTTCACCTGGCTTGCTGCCCGAGAAGAAACTGAGTAAAGAAACCCAGTAAGTTTTCCAAAACACCAAAATCAGAAAACCAACTTTACTTATGAGGTCACCCAATATATTATAAAGGACTAAGCACAAATAATATCAGCACATCCTGTTTCACTTGATGATCAGACTTAATTGAAAACAAACATCTGTGCAAGAAATACAATAAAATGAATAATGAAAGTGTCCTATATAAGCAAGACAATAAGAGAGTAACTAAAGTAGAAAAAAGAATAATCCAAAAATATTTGGTTTTAAATAAAGCGAAGGGAGACTACTTATTCTTCTACTCAACTTACATTATTCATACATAGAGTCAACATGAAAAATTCAATGCCATGGCCAGGATTTGAACCACGGATCTCCTGGTTTCCGTCCAGTTGCTCTAACCCATTGAGCTACCATGGCCAACGTGCCATCCTGACATTAAATTCTCCATTTGACTCATATATTTCCCCGGTAAACCACTAGGGGCTCTCGCATTCGAGATACATCATTTGTGGAAACTTACTATCGAAAGTACTTGAGTCCATGGCTTCATCATTTAACTCTTATTATTTTAGTTAATTTATGCAAATTAATCATTTCCTCACACTAGCCGCATTTAGGCTAAGGTTTTTAATAGACAGAGTCAACATGAAAAATTCAATGCCATGGCCGGGATTTGAACTACGGATCTCCTGGCTTCCGTCCAGTCGCTAAATTATTCATGTTTAATGGTGATTACAAATAATCTCAAGATAGCTGCTGTGGCTTCATTACATAGACTGTATAGAGACAAAACATAACTGTTCACATATCAAAAGTGAGTTTTTTGTTACTAATGAAGCCATGCAGAGAAAAAGGAAGAATGCCCTAAGATGGTGCATGACAGTTTAACCTGCAAAAACAAGAAAGAGCTCCACATTTTTCAAAAAGGAAATTTTCGTCTATTCACTACAGTCTTCCAATTTTCATTTACAGAATTACACAAAACTAGTTGGTAAATAGAAAACTTCACAGACTTTTCAAAGAACATTCAAGATTTATATTTAATGTACCAATTAATATGTCAAATATATTTTTATCAAATATTAGGACCATTGAAATTGTTATGATTAAAAACGTTGTTAAAAGAGAAGCTAATTTCGTATTAAATGACTTATAATCATATTATATTAAAACTAGGGTTGGGTAGATACCAGTTTTTCTCGATACTTGTTTCTCAATACGAAACACAATATTTTACACAATACCCAATACTTAGATACTCTATATCCTCATTGTTACTTCTTTTCAATACAAAATAGAATGTTGGAGAAACTGTGTAATGCCAATGAACTTAATTAGATGCACATAATTAATGAGCAAAACTTAAGACCATCAGTGTTCTTATTTTTAAACCCTACATTACAAATTTAAAGGTAAAACAGTCCACTTTTATAAATTTTTGTTTAAAAATACTAGCACTTTCAGTCTTTCTGGGCCAGGTCTGTTTCTTTTTCTATCATATATGAGTCCTGCTATGCTAAATAGCCTTTCAGTGATAAGTGTTGCAGGTGAAATACACAAACATTTAGTAGCTATTTTCTTTTTAAATTATCAAAATTTTGAATTTGTTTTCCAGTAATCCAGTGCATTAGAAAAGGTGAGAATTTGTTGTTGATATATGCAGTAATTTCTTCTTGGTAACTGGCAACTGGCACTGAATTTGACACACGGTTATTTCCTTGCATTATGTTATTGTGAAGGTACCACAGTCCTGGCAATTTCTTGGGATTTGCAATGTTCTACTTTTGCCAATAACCATTGCAGCAAAATCAACTCCAATCACGGCAATGCAAGCCTTAACTCGGAACTATCCAATACATCTAACTTTAGAGGAGCAGGCACTAATACAACATGAAAAAATGTTGCGATTAAAAACAAAAAAAATGGGAGAAAACATTACTACAACCAATCAAGATGAAAACACAAACAAGTTTCCTACACAAAGTTATGGAATTACAAACAGATCTGAATCTTCCTAATTCTAAAGAAAACATTTTAATCAAAGAAAACCCGCTGACTTTTGAAACAATCAATATTCAATTAGATTTAGAACAAATAGTTACAAAATCTGAAACTTCCAAACTTGTACTAAAAGCATTAGCATTACAAACTGTGAACAATAGATACCCACCTGAAGAATGGTTACATATCTACACAGATGGATCTAACTTGGACAACAACTCAGGAGCAGGAATTAAGTGTGCACTGTTCTCATTCTATCAACCAGCAGGATACCACACAGCAAATTTTGATGCAGAAGTAACGGCTATTCATATTTCACTCCAACACCTTCTATACTGAATAGATAAATTCAAAAATGCTGTCATACTTTCTGATTCTAAAACAGCATTATGTGCAATAAGTTCATATAAAATGAGGTCAATCCAAATTAAAGAATGTCACAAAATGATCCAACAACTTCAAAAACTACAGAAAAGAATTATATTACAGTGGATACCTGCACATTGTGAAATTGCTGGAAATGAATCAGCTGATTTTCTTGCCAAAAACGTTGCAAATTTAATTCAGAACAAAAGTAAAAACTTACCCTTTACATACATAAAAAGATTAATCAAAAGCAAATATAAAAACAAACAAAACCAATCAATATCTAACAAAGCCAAAGATAAAAAAATGGAACATTTTTATTGAAAATCCAAAAAATATTCCAGAAATCTCACGTAAAGTTGCAGTAGCAAATTTTAGATTACTTACTGAACATGATTATTTGGCCAAACACTTACACAGAATAGGAATTTATACAAGTCAAATTATCCTCTGTGAAACAAAGAAGAGGAAATGACTGAAGAACATCTTTTAACCTGTGAAGCCCTACCTGCTGGACCCACTACACAGAAATACTGGAGAGCAAGAGAGCTAATGGCTTCATTGCCAAAGCCTAGCATTTGAAAGCAACAACAACTTTTGCCAATAATATTTTGTGGCTTCATAATTAAATAAAAATTGCAATATCACATCAAAATATGGAAAAGTACTTTTCTGAAGTATCATTTGTTGTCGATACCATGCGAATATCATAAGTATCAAGGTATTACAAGTATGAAGGACCATCTCTAATTAAAACTTAAAGCTTCACTCACATCAACTATTAATGGTTTTAAGTTTTAATAAAACACGACTCAATAAGTCTTTAATCTAATATTAGGGCTATTTTTGAGAAAGTAATAAATAATGAAGCACTTTGCACCAAAAGCTAGTTTTGAATGTGAGCAATTTTCTTTAAATATTTTTCTTTCACTTAAACAGCTTTTGATTTAAATATAAAATTTGGTTTTTGTGCAACTTTTCTATTTTGAGTTACTTTTTAATAGAAAAAAACACACACACATAAGTGTATGCAAACAGACTCAAGCCTTTATGTAAAAATTAAGTTTATTCATTCCTATTGTGGTCAACATGCCCACAAAACGTGTATTTTGGGTGAAATAGCAATATCAAATTTTGTAGCAAAATGCAAATACTTGCTATGCCTACTTTATGTAGGTTATAAGTACATCTGGGTGGAATAAAATATGTACGCATATATGTATGCTTTCATTCGCCATTAGGGAATATTTCCATTTCATGGTTTCATGAAACTGTGAAATGATAATGTTGCAAGAGGCAGCTCTGAAAAATTGAAATTACTAATATTCGGGTTGTAGTAGTTTAAAACAATAGGTACGTAATATAAATGCAAATCCGCTTGCATCCGCTTCTGAGCTGTTTCATTAGCAGTATTATGGTATGAAGATATTAAGTAACAGTGTATTTAGTTTTTTATAAGAGTTTTGCAGAAGCTTGAATATACTTGAAGCTTGAAGCTCGTGTATTTGTGATTAAATATTGCACATTTTGTTTTTTGTGAGGTGGACCACTCTTTGCATGAGCTTAATAAGTATCCAAACTGTAGCAAGCTTAGGATGTAGCTTTATTGAAATAAGTTCAGCAATCATTCAATTTTTTCCTACCAATAATCAATTCTTGTATCCCTTATTATAAATTTGGTGTGATACATTTGTATGAGTAGCTCTAACATTGGCAGCCCAAGAAGAAATGATAACCACCACCCGCAATTCCAACAATTGATAAAAATATAACAAGGTGGTACAGTTCACACAGAAAATGAAGCTAGTCACAGTGAAGCAACAAATATTAAACAAATAAAAATATTTGTAACAATCTCCACTTAACTTAAGAAGTTGATAATTCCTTCTTCTTTAGAAAAAAACTGGGAAAAAAAACTTCTTCTTTTTTCTAAAGAAGAAGGAATTAACTTCTTAAGTTAAGTGGAGATTGTTACAAATATTTTTATTTGTGTAATAAGGTAGTACAGTACTTAATGGTTTCAAACTAACACTGAGATTTCACTTAGAAAAATAAAGTTACTTATTTGAAGGTCAAATCAAATTTGTCTATTCTTTCTGGTAGCCATTTGTCAATGATCCTTTGATTGAAATCATGTATTTGCATTGGCTAATCCGAGTGGTTAGACCATTTGACTCTCACCAAGGTGGCCTGGATTCAATCACATGTAAGATGTGACAACATGGCGCAGAAGTGGGCTTGTTCCAGAATCATCTTTCCTTTCACTATATCGCCCTCATTCTATCATTCACTTCTTTTACTCTCATACCAGGTATCGTTTGATCAACTATCCTGGATTCTCTATCCAGTCCAGAGTTTTTGTTCCTCAACGCGATGCCTACAGGCATAAGGGATAGAGGAACAAAGTCCCTTAATACCACAATAGTGGTACAGCTAGGGAAGTTACAGAAGAAGAACAAGTATCTGCATAAGATGTCATTCCACTGAAAGCATGGCAAGAGTAGCAAGTTCATCTAAATCAATATGTTGTGCTGGAATTGTTAATTCTGTTCAGAGTAAAGAAATTGCACTCTGCTTTGGATGTCTTAGGGATAGAAAGAACTTTATGCTGGCCCTATAGCTCAGTCAGTAGACCACCCGCTGTGCGAAGGGTTCTTGATTTAATTTCTGGCTGGGGAATTTGAATTTTTCTCTCGTCAAGATAATTTCCTATTTAAGCATAAAAACTATTTGTAGTTGGTTTATTGATACTCATCACTTACTTTTTTTATATTATTAAGGGACTAGTTTCAAAGGCCATTGCCTCCATCAGTTGTCGTCTGCTCTGTCTCTGGTGGTAGAATTATGAACTTCTTTGTCAAATTATCTACTGGTGGGATTTCAAAGTTCATTACGTGACCATTATTTTGCCATTTGTATATTTTCTCCCATGTTGTCAGTTTATTTTGATTTATCACTCCCTTTAATAATTTTGGATTTGGATTTTCGTTCCAAAAATGAAATGCTGCTGCTAACTTATCTTCTTGTTTCAATCTGATGTTTCCAAAGTGCTCTTTGACTTTTTTTTTTAGATTTCTTTTAGTTTGACCTATATAGCACTTTTCACAATTCTTACAACTTATTTGGTATGTTCTGGATCTGTTAACTGATGGGATTTCATTTTTGTTTTTGAATTTAGCAATTTTAAAATTGAGTGTCCATTAGTATGTGGCAAGATTATATTTTATTCCTTGAAGATCTTTTTAAATTTATTAAGTGTTTTTGGGTGATATTGAATGAACTGAATATACTGTTGCTTTCTTTTTCTTTTGTATATGTGGTTGCTTCCTTAATGATTTGCTTTTCTAATTTTCTTCAACACCAGACTTTTGTTGTATCCATTTTCTTCAGCTATGTGTAGTATGGCCTTTTGTTCTTTGAATTATTATTCTTTTTCCATGGTTATGTTGACTAGTCTCTGTGTAAGGCTGTTTATTATTGCATGCTTATGTATAATTGGTTATAGCTATTATTTTTTATGTAATTTTCTGAATATGTTGGTTTCCTGTAAATTCCAAATTTTATTTTTGTGTTGTTCCTGAGATATTTGGATCCAAGAAAGAGAACTGTCCATGTATTTCCTTTTCCATTGTGAATTTGATAGTGCTTTCTTGCAGATTGAATAATTTTAATGCATTATTTAAATGTTTATTTGGCACTATTGCAAAGATGTCGTCAACATACCTGTACCAAACTTTGAAGATCAATGGGAAGGCCTTTAAGCATTAAAGCCTATTTAAGCATGAATGTGTGACATCTAATGAGCAAGAACTTTTTAAGTTGAGGAGAATCTTTTAAAAGATAACTATCACTGCTTACAACATTTCTGGGGGAGTAATAACATGCTACGTTCTTCTAGAGACAACTCTAACCTCTGTTTGTTTGGTCCTATCACTGAGCAGCACTCTACAACATTAAACACATCATACAGAAAACAACCTCTCCAAATTGACATAAATCATTTTAACTACTAGCATCATACATCAAAACGTGCATTTTTTTCCTTTTCTTATCCCTTTATAATCACAAGCAAACATATAACATCTGTAACATTTTACTGAAAGAGGAACACGTTTTAAGAACTATAACTAATACACATAATTAATTGCTCAACCAAGAAAATGTGATGATCATTTGTTTACGGAGAATACAACACTTAAACCAATACAATGATTCATTACTTTCCCTTTATAGTACAGGACACTTTAACAATCATCCATAAATTCCTGTACTATGCCTTGCTATATAGATAATTTTTAAGAGCAGACTTATACTTATCCTAAGCATTGAATATTCTTATCCA
This sequence comes from Mantis religiosa, assembly GCA_030765055.1. Classification (NCBI taxonomy): domain Eukaryota; kingdom Metazoa; phylum Arthropoda; class Insecta; order Mantodea; family Mantidae; genus Mantis; species Mantis religiosa. The sequence goes on from CM060953.1 coordinate 145,768,392, forward strand.
AAGTATGAATGACAAATTCAGACATATGTATCTATTATATTTTATATCATATAGAACAATATGTTTTTTTTTATTTGAGAAGAATGAATGCTTGTTGTTGTATAGGTATAAGTCCAATGTAGGAAGTACACAACTTTGAACCACTGTAACAGGAAATCCTGCTGCTAGGATAACATAACAAGTCCCTTCTTCCTATGAGTATGGACTATGATACATGAAGTACAAAATTTATATAATTTTGTGTCAAACTAGTACTCAATGCCACAGATATTTCTAGTATTTACCTACAATACATTTCATTAGGACCTTCCTAACATCCTCAGTAATGCTGACTGTTGAATTTTGTTTTGGCGAACTCCTTGAACTCATTGAGTTCCTGGTTTTATCTTATCAGTATTATTACTGTTAAGTAGGTTTTTAATGTTGTAATTGTTTTTTTGGTGCCAATGTTATATTGTATTTCTTGAATACTTTTTGGAACTTTTTTGTGGCCCAGGGATGGTAAGTAAATTTAGCAAATCAAATTTCTTGTTTTATTGGTGTGAGAGCTGTGATGTGTTTTAATCTCTTTTGAAGTTTGAATGATTTTAGTTTTTTATCTACAAGCTTTTTTCCATATCCATTTTTAATTGCAGTTTTTAAAATTTGATGGTATTCTTTTTGATATTCTTGCTGGCTGAGGGGTAGATTTACTAATCTGTGTGTGAGACTGTTGATGGTTGCATGTTTGTGTGGAATTGGGTTGCAACTATTTGCTTTGATGTAATTATCTGTGTGTTTTGCTTTTCTATGGATACCAAATTCTAGTTTTTCATTGCTTTTTGTGATTTTAAGGTCCAAAAAAGGTAGAGTAGAATCCTCTTCAGTTTCCACTGTGAATTGTATGCTGGGTTCTTGCAGGTTGAGTAGTTTCAAAGTATCATCTATTTGTTTGCAGGGCACTATTGCAAAGATGTCGTCTACTTATCTGTACCATGTTTTAAAAATATGAGGGAAGGCTTTAGTTATATGTGTTTCGAAAAAGCTCATGGATAGATTGGCCAAAAATGGTGATAGCGGGCTTCCCATAGCTAGTCCTGAAATTTGTTTATAATATTTTCCATCGATAACAAAATAATTTTGATGTATACATGTTTCAGTCATTGCCAAATATTCTTCTATTGCATTTGCATCTAGGTTTATAGAATTTAGCCATTTCTTCAGTTGAATCAAAAGTTTGTCTAATGAAATGCTAGGGAAGAGGGAGTGGATATCAAAGGATACTAAAGTGTCATGAGAGTTTAGTTTAAGATTTTGAATTTTTTCTACTAGGTCTGAAGAGTTTTTTATGCTCAGAGTATGGAATTGTGGAAAGGACTGAAATTTTTTGGACAGTCATTTTGCCAGAAGGTAAGTAGGAGTGTTTATTTACAATGGGTCTCATGGCAAACGATGATTTGCGAAACATGTCCTCAAAATAGGTACATAAGTGAAGCAGATGTGCAATAATTACGACTCATCTATAAATTAATAAGATCAGACATGTTAAAAAAAATTTTGCTAGAATGACAATAATTTTTAACTTGAGGTTAAGGTTGGTATTTTTCTGCTATAGTAAAATCAAAACAATTGATTCTATTATATTTGCTTAAATAGATGATCAACTATTTACTCACAATTAATAAGTATATTTATCATAGCAAGTGGACTAAATCTCAAAAGATATTCTACTATCCTGAAAAGATAAAGAAGAAAAAATATCAGATAGACTGAATAAATATGCTCTGTATTTGCTAATAGATATCTTCTGATAATAAATTAGCTCTCTAGTATTAGGATCAATAACTGAGTAATAAAATTATTTAAATGTTATGTTTAAAAGGCATCTTTATATAATAGCTAATTTTATAAGCTTCCTCAAAGATTAAATTAAACTTTGCAGCTCAAGGATAATATTTGGATCACCTATTCATGCTTCAAAATTTATAAGTGTTCATATTTTGTTCAAAATATGGTATGTTTTAAAATGTGTTAGGCCCTGCTTAGTATCATCCACCTCTGTTCATACACTAAGTTTAAGATTTTTATCATATATTAACTCTGACAGTTATCCATAACAGTCTGTTTTATTTTGTGCTTTTGTATGAATATAAGAACAAGAAGGTTAAGTATCCTTAGTTATTGTGGAACTGGCATTGCACTTACATTAAATTACATTTTTTCATTGCATAAGTCCTATTCAAAGGTAAATAAATGAAAAAATGAAATGGATGCATACATATATGACCATGGGATTCTAGAGCTTGAGTTGCTGATATTCATTTTTTAAGTTTAAGGGTACTGAGTGGGATATCTCAGGTAGTTTCATCTGTGCCCGCATTCAGGAGGCCCGAGTTTGATTCCCATGGCCGACCTACCTGACGCATAGGTTTTTTCAGGGGGTTTCCTGCATTGCCAGGCAAATGGAGGTTAATTACATCCTCCAAATTTCCTGTCCTTCCATTTCATCTCCATTATCATTTCACATCATCTCTCATCTGGTGGTCTCTTTCAGGGTAGAAGTGTTGGTGGGTGTCTCTGCGGTGCATGGTGGGATGATATGCTCTGAGTGAACCACTACCTCCTCCGATAAGTCGGTTGCCAGACTCCGAACCAGCTGCTGGGACTGCTTCCGAACTACAGTAGGGGGAAATATATGTTGTCCTGGTCTACTGGAGCAGGTTTCCATGTGAGTAAAATGTAGGGACTCTCTCATCTGCATTGTCGTGGCTTCTTGGTACACCTGCCCTCTGTCTCTTGTTGCCTCATCCTTCCTCATGAGATGCTACACTTAGGGACAGAGGTACAATACATCAAGATTGATCGCAATGCCAAATCTCCTCCTTAGGAAACCTAATACTAATTCTAAGTTTAAGGCTCAACCATGAAAAATTCTATCCATGTAGGTAGCCCATCCCAACAAAATATCATATATATATAGCTTTGATTATCACCGGTGATGAGTCACGACTGTATCATTATGATCCTGAAGGAAAACAAGTCAGCATAGTGTAGAAATCGCCAGGTTCTCCAACACCAAAAAAGGCAATAGTTATTCCATCTGCAGGTAAAGTATGGTGATCACATGTTTTGACTGTAATGGAATGATTTACCAGCATGCAGTTCCCCCTCACACTACTGTTACAGCAGCATACTACATGTCAGTATTGGCTACACTGAGGAAGCACATTGCAAAGAAACGACCAGAGCTTTCTTGGACTGGGTGATGACTTCATCATGACAATGCATGGCCTCACATCGCAAATCAAGTCATGCAGTTTCTGGCTCGATTCAACATTACCTGTGTACTACATCCACCTTATAGCCCCGATCTTGCACGCTGTGACTCTGTTTTATTCCCGTCACTAAAGGCAAAGCTTAGGGGTATTCAATTTGAGAACTCTGAAGCAGTTCTCAAGAAAAGTGAGGTGATTCTCAAGGACCTGACAAAGAATGGTCTGCAACACGTGTTCAAGAACTGGCAGAGATGCTATAAAAAGTGCATTGAAGTAGGACTACTTGAAAAAGATCATGTAAACATTGAATTGTAGTAATTGTGTGGAAAAAAAAAATCAGTCTCATTCTTTGTTGATCAGCCCTCGTATTGTGTATGACCCTTTGGAATAGTATAGTGGAGTACAGTATAGAATTTATTCACCTTAAGAAATACAATGAATTCAAGGTTTCATCAAAGAGAAAGGCAGTTGTCAAGAACTTCTTTCAGTTTAAGAGCAGGAACAAAATCCATGAAACAAATAAATTCACAAGATATTGACCTCACAAAGTAAATATGGGATGAACATTATACACAAATAAATTTTTGTTAAACATAACAATATATACAATATTACAAAGTGGGACTACAAATATAGAATTCTTATAAATTTTAAAAAAACATTACTCTATTAGAAACTTCTTAACACTTTTTAAATTTGGCTGCGTTATATCAATTTATTTTATTTATGATTAAATTATACATATCTATGAATATCTTTGTGTAACACAGAGTTAACCTTTTATGCTGTTTTGGCAGTATTTAGAATACTTTGTTACAATTTCTGGTAGTGTGATCACATATGCTACTATTAGTTTTTCAGTAATTGATATTGTTATTTATGGGGAAATACATAAAAAAAGGTAAAATCAGAATTGGATACTGTTAAATTTGGTGTACCACAAGGCTCTGTATTGGGTCCATTATTATTTATTTTATATATTAGTGACATAAAAATCCCACCAAAGACTACTGTTGTAACCTATGCAGATGATACAACAGCCATATGCTGGAATAAATCAATAGAAGGGCTGAACATCACACTAAACAACACTACCTTTGAATTGCTGAACTATTTTCAATCTGTCAAACTACAATGTAATATGCAAAAGACTAATATGATGCACTTCAACTTGCTAAAAAAATATGATGGTAATATAAATCTAAAAGTACAGAGTGACATTGTGTCAGAAGTGAAAACACATAAATTTTTGGGTATTGTGTTAGATAATCGACTAACTTGGGCTGATCATATTGAAAACATATGTGGAAAAATTTGTAAATCATTATATCTCTTAAGATATTTTAGTAAGTACAACAATACAAATATCCTAAAATTAATATACTATGGATGTATCTATCCATATCTAATCTATGGAATAGAAATATGGGGTTCAGCAGCCAAAACACACATGGATAAACTGCTTATTTACCAAAAAAAAAAGTGTGTTAGGGTCATGTATAATCTAAAAGCAAGAGAATCTTGCAGGGATACCTTTATAAATAAAAAAATAATCACCATCTACTCCCTGTATGCTTATACAGCTATAATGTTTATTGTGGACAACATCAGGTACATGAACATAACACCAGAACCAATATGAGTTACTATAGAGATAGTGTAATTAAAATTGACTCTCAAAAGGATGTACATATACTAGGAATTAAGCTTTACAATAAACTGCCATCTGATATTAAATCAATAGCTAGCATCTCAAAACAGCAGTTTAAATGGAAGTTAAAGGCTTTCCTCATAAATAAATGTTTATATAACTCAAATGAATTATGACATTGCAGCTTTAATTATACTTGAAAGTGATAAATTCATTAAGCTGATTAAGGGATAATGTGTAGAATGCTGTAATTGAATATGTAAATTAGTTTCTGTAAATTAGATTCTAATGTTGTAGAATTGACTATGACCAAGTAGTATTAATGAAGAAAAATTGACTATGTCAGAAATTGTAACCAACAATCTATTGACAATATTTATTTGCTTTTTCTACTTTAGACTTTTGTTGGATCCTGTATCTGTTACAGTTTTTAGTCTTATGCAACTTTTTATATCTATCTTTGTATCTTGAACTGACGTGAAAGGATGAAATAAATACAATTACAATTACAAATATAGTGCTTGTAACATGTGCAGACATGGTACTGTGAGGATGCTGAGCTCCTTAAAGTGTGTTCAGCAGGATGTGCTTCTGTTTAAGTTAAGAATGCATCAAATTATTCTCTTTTGTAGAGTGAGTTTGCTTCTGCTAATGAAGCCCATATAGAGATGCCAACATTTTGGAAGATATGGAAAATAAATACCATTTTGAGATATCTAGTTCTCTCTCTCTCTCCCTTTCTCTCACACATACACAACCTCAAAAGTATTTCAGCTAACTTCAAAATTATTTACAGTGCAATCTTGATATGTATTGAATTTATTTATTGAATGCAATAGTTACTCTTCCAGGTAATAGAGAAAGTAAAATGTTTAGATTAGGTCCTGCTCTTTCAAATAAAGAAGCATGATTTTGAAATGTTCAATGCCTCATTTAATTTCAATGCTTACTATTTCTGGGTATTGTTATATGATACAAGATTGTATAACTGAGCAGTTCAAGGTTAAGTGACTAATTGACAGACACTCACTGTTTGAAGAAAGGTGTTTTACCGCCCCACAAAAATAGTCATGAGTGAAAGTGGCCTTGACTTTTCTGTTTTATCCCATGTTAAAGGGCAGTGTTGTGGAAATCTGAAGGAGAAATCTAGCAGTGAATGGCCAGGCTAATGAAATCATGACAGTTCCCTCTTTCACTAAATGATCTTGGACTATGTACAACTGAAGGAGAACTCTATGTTCTGAGATTTCATACATAAAACAAAAGTAACCACTTCGGAATAGGTAGAGTCAGACTGAAAAATTCAATGCCATTATGGGGATTTGAACAGCGGATCTCTTGGTCTCCATCCAGTTGCTCTTAACCATTGAGCTACCATGGTCAACTTGCCAGCATGATATTAAATTTTCCAACTCACTCATATGTTTCCACTAGGGGAAACATGCTGTAGGTACTTAAGTCTCAGGTTTCATAGTTAAACCACTATTAGGTTAATCAATGGAGTCAGTTGGAGAGTTTAATGTTATGCTGGCATGTCAGCCATGGTATTTATTTACTTATTATCCAATTCTTTGATTTCTATTTTACCCAAAGGTGTATTAGGAATATAGTTTTGAATATAATACAATTTACAAAAACATAACAAAATTCAATATCAAGCTGACAAACAGTAAACATCAAGATGAATCCTTTATCTTAAGAAATATTGTGTTTAAGAAAGCGATGAAATATTGATAAGTTTTGTAATTCATCAGAATATGTGTAAGTGGTTTTGAAAAATTGTAACCTAACGATTGAAGCAATAATTCAAGTTTGTATCTTTCAAAACAGAAAAATTGCCAATCAAATAAAATGTGACAGACATATTGAAGATGATTTCCACAAATACAATCAGATGTGGATTTGATTTTGAATTGAAATAAGTAAGCAGAAAATTTGCCATGTCCAGTTAAGAATTGAGTGAGAACATAGTTAGGATTAACGAATTCACATTTATGTCTGTCAGAAACTGTTGAGAAATATAAATCCTTAGTAAAAGCACCACAATAACTTTTTAACCAGTATTCATACCAGTCATTGATGATGATCTCCTTTAATGTTTGCCTCACATAAGAAATAGGGCATATAGTGTAAATTGTTGGAAGATCTGAAGTCGCAGCTCTTTTTAAAAGCCTCATCTGCATGTTCATTTCCGGCAATCCCCACGTGCCCTCTGACCCATGAAATGCACAAATGAGAACCATTTAATAATTGATTTCTTATTTCAACTGCAAAAGGACTGCTGCTTTTTGTATCTTTCAAAGCTGCAATTGCTGCTTGTGATTTACTGTAAAGGCAAGCAGTACATTGTAAGTTGTTGCACCATTTCACTGCTTCACGAATTGCTAATAATTCAGCTTGAAAGACTGAACACTCCTTAGCAAGTTTGTTTGAACACTCCTTAGCTACCATGTTTAGCTAACAAGTTTAGCAAGTTTGAACACTCCTTAGGTTAGGAGCAACCAGATGAAGACCGGGAGATCGGTGATTTAAATTCCGGCTATGCCATTGAATTTTTCAGTTTGACTCTGCCTCTTCAAATCTTAGCCTACATACAGCTACTGTGATTAATTTACAGTAACCTTTGTTTTGCAAAAGAAATTTGTTAATGTATGTTTATTTTTTTATGCAAGTAATTGTATCAACAACTACAATGTATCCATAAGTGCAAATGAGCAAGTTTGACTTTGGTAGAATAAATACTTAATGTAATATATTTACATGTGTTTCAGTGTATTCTTCAACAAATAAAGGTTTATTCTTCTATCTGCTTTGTATTAATTGAGATTAATATTTGCAGAAATGATTTTGTTACATACCATGGGGCTTTACATACTTACTTGTAGCGAGAATAAAGGATGAGAAAACTGTAGGCTTAAGCAACAAGCGCATCACTTAAAAGCTCATTAGTATGTGTTAGCTTTGAAACTCTATTTTCTCTACATGACCTAGAAAGGTTAAGGTACTAATTTTGGCTTTCAATTTGAGAAAAATATAAGTATTTTAACATTTAAATCAATTACAATTAATATCTTGGAAGTGGCTAGCTTCAAACAAAAAAGTATTCTCTATAAGTTTGATGAAACCTGCATTTTTTGTATAGTAAAATTTTGTCTGTTTCTAATGTTTCCCAGTAAAAAAAAAAAAAGTTATTTAGATTGAAAAAGATATCATCCTCAATGTCTAGCAGTAACATACACATCCTGTGGTTCCCAAGGTTGTGGGCTCAAACCTGGTGGATAAATTTTTTGGCAATAAAAATCCTTAGCATGGTTTTTTCATGAAGGGTGGTCCTGTGTCATAGATTTATGGCACGTAAAAGAACCTCAAGCCTGATAAAGAGGCTTCTGAGCTAAGTTAAGCAGACTTTCACACTCAATATAGAATGAGACACTGGAACCACAACAGTTAAGGAGCGTCCAAAAAGAAAATAAAAAAAAAAATAAAGAGAACGTCAGAGTATTTCCATGAAATTGAAGATGTATACTTTATTTACCATGAAAATATCTTAAACATGTTCTATTTTAATCAAGATCAATTACACCATTTTTGAAAAATTGAAGATTATAAAAATAAAAAAATGAAAGCATGTGAAGAGTAGACTGGGTGGGAGAATTTTCTTGAAAGTCTTCATGTTTAATCGAAGATGTTGAACCTAATTATGTCATTTGATATATTCAACTGACTTTCCATTTTTGATTTTGCTATTTATACAAAAAATAAGCACGCGCGCGCGCGCACACACACACACACACACACACACACACACACACACACACACACACACACACACACACACACACACACACACAGAGCTTTTGCTACTAACAATACTTTTTATTAGATCCAGAGGGTCTTAAAGATATATTTTCAGATAATCTTCATGTTGAAGTTTTGGTAGAAAGTGAATATTTCCCATTAAAATAATTCTGGTTTGTTACATTCACAAGAGTTTTTTATCCAATATTACTTATTTTGCATATATTTTCTACAAACAGTTCTTACAAACTCTTACCTTAAAATGTTTTGTTTCATTGTACATCAAGGGAGACAGTGATATAGGAAAGTGAAGAAATAATCAAATACTTTAGTTTAAGTAGGTTGCTGTATGCTGGTTTCTGAATTACAACTTGCACAAATTAAAAAAAAATGGTGAAGTAGTTAAGACTGCAACATTTTAAAGTCTGCATTTATTTGTTATAGTAAGTTTTTGTACATCTGTTATGGTTTAGCACTTCTACAAGAGTATAAAACGCTGTCTCATGAGGAGCATTTTACAGGCTACTCATGGAATGGATATGGATTTTAACAGTCAATGCAAATCTTAAAGATACAGAAATATTAATTAAAATTATATAAAGCCTTTTACCCAAGTAAGCATTAGTTTGGAGTACAACGATTATCTTCAAAATATAATCTCCTAGGAATGCCCACCTCTGTAGTGTAGATCGTAGCATCGAGAGCACCGATTGTATCTCGGTCAGGGTAATTTATCTAGATATGTTTTTCTGGGGTTTTCCCTTATCCTGAAAAATGAATATCAGGTAACTCTAAGCTCTATAGACCCTGGGAACATTTGAGCATCATTTTATCCGTTTCATTCATTGTCTGAGATGACTTAAGGCTGGAGGACGTTAATTAAAAATCAAATCTCATAGAGAAAACCCAATTTGTTATTTATTTGGCATTACCTTTTTGAACTATATTGTACTCATACTGTACACATATAAAGAACCTTTTATCTGATAAAAAAGATTACTTGTATTCAGAGAGCTCTAAACATGTATTTATAATGTAATTTGGATATAGAATTCTTAGGTAATAGTACTGCCTGCTATAAATAGATAATAGGAACAGAGAATAAAAACGTAGAGCACATTAAAGTATGGCGTTTCTATTAAATATATATATTTCTTGGCTTCAGATATTTACATTACTTGTTGTTCAATTGTCGATTTCACTTCTGAAGTGATATATCCATTCTTTTATATTAATTAATGGCCAGCAAAGTGACTTACTTTTTAAACATTTGATTTCTGTTCTAACATTACGTATGTTCATGCTACGCAAAATGTATATTGAAGACATTTTGATTGATATATAATGTAAACAATATTAACAAAATATAAACAATTTACATGGCTAAGGAAACAAATCAGTAGGAATGGAGGAATTTGTGTAATGGTAATATATCAGTTTAAATGGTATTACAGTAATATGTATAAGCTATATGAGCTAAGCTAAATACTTGTAAATTAATCCTGAAAATACCATCTAAAATGTTAAAACATCAGTGCAATTCTCAAATATAAAATAATCTATGAAAAATAGTGAAAAGTGCCAGAATGCACAAACTGTATTATAGTTGCTTTTTATATTTGGAGGAGTGATGCACATATTAATTAATAAATCTTTTGTACTGTGAAAAAGAAAAACGAACTGTGTACAAAAGATTTATCAATTAAATTTTGTATTTAAGTTCAGTACCTTCCAAGATTCTAACAAGAGTTATTCAAGAAATGCCCCAACACAAAATATTCTTTACATTGACAGAATACTGTTCTTCCATGTTCTCATAAAAGGCTATAATGATTTTAAAATACCAAACAGTTTAAGATACTTGCATGTTGCATAAAATGTAATTCTTGAAGTTGTTTGGAACAGCTTGTGAAATTCTTGTGATTATGAATGAGTTTTGTATCACAGGTGAAACATAAGATGGACAAAACCTTACTATATGGAAAGTATAGCGCCATTTAAAACACACAATTTATGAGCAGTAAATTTTGTTTTTGTGAATTGACCACTTCCTAGATATTCTTTGTTTCTGGTTTGAATTTTCAAAAATTTGGTTCCTACTTTTCGGAAACACTATGTCACCATTTAATAGTTTCTTGTGGTCATGGAAAGATTATATGATTTCAAGTCAGCTTATAGCGACCCATTTTTTAAACATCTATCACTTTGATTTCCTGTAATTTCTCGTACAAGTGTGTATCAAGATTATGTTTTAGAATGAGTACAGTCATGTCATTGTAAGACTTTTTTTCAGAATGATTTCTGTTCTGTAAAATTCTAAAGATAAAGTTGCTATTATTTACGTAGTAAAACGATCAAAGTAAAATAAATTTGTTCATAAATAAATCAGTAAAAACAGAAGACTTATCAGAAACTCTCACGCACACAACTTCAATACTCCACTTGTATATGAGTGGATGGAGGGGCTGGTAAATGGGGATTGCAAAATCTTTCAGCTAACCACAGCCTGCCAGCAGCGACGGACGGTCCGAGGAAGGGAGGTCTGAAGCTACAGGGCAAATCCTCGAACCTACGCTCAGTCTGTGATGTCCCAACAGTTGACACCCCTATTCGGGCAACATTCTGTCACGGTGTATAATGTGACGTCAACCTATGTAGCCACTATAATTTGGAGAAGTTTCCATTATCGCAATCTCTTAGTTTCAGCGAAAAGTCATGGAATCTTGGGAACTTCTACTGAAATCAAATACACATACGCATACATAATAGCAGATTTGCTTCTTTAACGTGTTTTTCTTCAAACTATGTTATAAAAAGAAGGGGGATAAAAAAGAAAAGAAATGATTTCGTAAGTGAAATGAGGATTATATCAATTAAGTTCGATTCTCACTTATGAATTAGCTATCAAAGAGGCCCTTCTACATTGACTGAAAGGCATTGCGTGTCATTATTAAAATTACGACATATAATAATGTAATTGGAATAATCTTGATTCTGCAAGCCACCTTGAAGTCATTCAAATGTTACTTCGATTAAAATTAAGGTAGAAATGCTTACTTGTAATTTAATGCAAATATTTTCTCATCCTGCCCCATAAATCTGATACATAGCAAACATTCCTTAGACCAGCAAGGATTAAAGAGTGTCTACTTACAACTGGCAAATGTTACGTGACTAATATAGATGCGTTTTTGTTTACTTCACTATTACTCGGGACAATAATAGTGGCGTTGTTATCGCCTTTACGTTTACCCGTTAAGTAAAGCATGCGTAGTTTATTCTTTGACTTCAGACAAATAAACACGATGCTATGAGAGAGAGAGAGAGAGAGAGAGAGAGAGAGAGAGAGAGAGAGAGAGAGAGAGAGAGAGAGAGAGAGAGAGAGAGAGAGAGAGAGAGAGAGAGAGAGAACGCTCCATCTCCCTTCTGGCTGTATTCGTTCACAAAAGTAAACAACTGCTGCGTGCCATCTTAGGAACATCTGAGACACGACACACGTACTGTTCTGCCTACCACAAGAAGGCAGTAAGGGGAGAGGAGCTCGAACTCTTCCTCTGTTCTGTTGGTGGACCTGTTTACTACGAAATGAGGGTATGAGAGTGCATATGAGTAAACCATGTTGCCAGATCTAATACTCGGTTCACTAATTGCAGTAATATGTATTATGTATGGGTGAGTTATGTGACAACAATGTGTATTTTACATGAACCTAGTATCCTATCACATCCGGAAGGCGAGCATAACACAGAAAAAGTGATTACAGTTTGGCCGCCAGTTCTCCGGCTCTGACATTTCTCGAGAGGGGGGAAGCGGGTTGTTGCCACCTCTTTTGTGGGAATTTCAAGCAGAGGAACACGCGTTTTTTAAATATTTCACGAATTTACGTATTTCACGAACCAGTAGCCATATCATTACAATAGCGATAATAATAGGACTTACGAACACTAAAAATTGGAATTCGCGCGCTATACTTTCATTCTAAAGATAGTTTTGAGGGTATGTTTTCAATTGCTTATTAGCTACTGTATGTTGGTACTAATGAGCTTCCCCCTCTACCTCCACAAATCGCAAAACCTCAGAGCCCGAGATCCAGCGGCCGTACTGTACGTTACACATCCCTCTACCTTGCCTTCTTGTGGTGGGCAGACAGTACTTAACAGCATTACCATCCGTCCCCTATCTCAGACCAATAAACGAATTAAAATGCATACGATAATTCTTACTAGCAATCAAAAGTATAAACGAGTAAGAAGAAATGAAAAGAGGGGGGGGGGGGACCCACTCTCTTGGAACTTCCTCCCAGTGTAACTTTGCTAACCATCCACGATTGCGATCTTGTTGATAAAGTAGCTAATATGATTTGACAATACGACGTTATGAACGTGCGTGTTTTATGACAGACACACAATAGGCTGTCATCTATTGTAAATTCCAACATTACGTATGTAATATCCACGTAACAGTGATTTTTTAAAGAAGAAATAGGGCGTTACGTTACGAAAGTCTGTCGATCTGATCTTGTCCGTAACAGACCGTGAAGTTATCACAATAACACTAATATTATGCGGGTGAGCGTACGCGGGAATTCAGCTTCTAAGGAAGTCGTACCAACTGCTTGCAGAGAGAAAGGAAAATCAGTATCAGTCAGCCACTCATCCATAGCGGCCTAACAAGAGAACGGCGGTAAAAGTGAAAGAATTCGTCGCTAATTCTTTATCCGAGTTCCAGACGGCCATGGTTTTTCTTATTTGTTTATTTATTTCAGTCATTGAGAATATAGGGCACTGTGCTATGAACCAAGGGCTATATGCTAATTAACGTCTGTCTTGACGTAATTATGTAGCCTTGTTTATTCTTTAAAAATCCCCATCCGTTCCTTTTCCCTCTTAGAGTATATTATTGATAAAATAGGATCTGTTACATTCATATGAATTTCTTTACGCATTCTTCAACAAACTGTTCATAAAATCCATATTGTTCCATTTACTTCCTATTAGCATAGATAGGCACGATGTTATTCTGTATATTTTCTTGTAAGTACAATGTAAACAGAGGAATGTAATAGTCTTTAAAGGGACATGTGGGTCAAAACAGCCAAAAATAACATTTTTCAAAAATGAGTTTATAATAATGTATATATTTTTGAGGATCTCCCCACCGAATTACGCTCTAATGCCCGATTTCACCAACAGATGTTAAGACTTAACACAAGTTTAGCAATAGTTATAATAAAAACTGAATTTCACCAACAAGAGTTAGCTCAACACTCGTGTTAAATCTCTTGTTAAACTAACAAGCCATATTTCTGTTTTTAAGTCCTTAATGCCCGATTTCACCAACAGATGTTAAAATCGACGTTAACAAATGTAACGTAACAATTGTAACAGCTCTAACAAAGCTGTTAAATTTCTTGCATTTCACCAACCTGTTTTTTGAAAATGTTAACCAACACGTGTTAACGCCAAGAAACTTGCAAATATTACAGCTATAGAAGGATGTGGATGAGACGTATTATTTTCTGAACGTGCTGCGATGTGCTTTTGTTTTCATTTTCGTCTGCACACAGATAAAAAGGCAAATAAACAAAATCGTAAACAAAAGCCGTGAAACAAATTTCTCATCGATGTTGAAAGAATTGTTAATTGAACTAGCAATATTTTCTCCATCGATGAGATATTTGTTCCACGGCTTTTCTTACGATTTTGTTTACCCGCCATTTCTTCAGCTGTGTGCAGACGAAAGTGAAAACAAAAGCGCATCGCAGTACGTTCACAAAATACTACGAGTCATCCATATTTTTTATTTATTTTTGTACTTTACGTCCTCCAACGTTAAGTCATATCGGACAATGAATAAAATAGGTGAAATGATGCTCAAATGAGTCCCGGGTCCCTGGAGATCAGAGTTACCCGACATTCGTCTTTCAGGATAAGGGAAAACTCGGAAAAAAACCTTATCCAGGTAACTCACCCTGACAGAGATTCGAACTCGGGACCTCTTGAACGTGAGGCAGACACGCTACCATCTGCGCTACCGAGGCGGGCGACTTATCCATAGCCTTCTATAGCTGTAATATTTACAAATCTCTTGGCGTTAATACGTGTTTGTTAACATTTTCAGAAAATAGATTGGTGAAATGCAAGACATTTAACAGCTTTTTTAGCGCTGTGACAACTGTTACGTTACATTTGTTAAGGTCGACTTTAACATTTGTCGGTGAAACTGGGCATAAGTGGGTTTTAAAATTTAACGAGCCTAACGTTGCGCAACATATGCCACGCCCCCTTTTACAAAATATGTGTACTAGTTGCTTTCCTGCCTATTTTGATGTGCAAAACCTCGGAACTGCCATAGTTTGACCAACAGGCTGTGCACAGGTGTGCCAACACTGCTTTTTGCACCAAAATTACAGTTGTTTGTTTTTTTATTAGTGGAAAAACGTGCTGCACCTAACTTAATTTGGTTTCTTGTGTGTAAGTGAATATTACAATTTTATACGTCGCTAAGTTCTTCAATATGCCTCGTTTCAGCGGCAGAGCGTTCAAAAAGTTGAAGAAAGACATTTTAAACACTAAACGGGGACATGTGGGTGTAGAGGTTAGAAGTGAGCTTACGACTTCTATCACAGAAGAAGCCCTGTATACTTGTATAAGAAAAAAGATTTTAAAGAATAATATCAAATGCCAGCAAGAGACATTGTCCCAGTATGGCAATAGTCGAAAGCCGTTTCGGCCTTCAACGACCTCCGAGCTCCGTGAAGAAAAAGTTGGAATGGATTTGGTGTGGCAGAATCTGAGTGTGAGGAGCGTTATACAGGATTTAGATTAACTGATACATCTATTCTAAACTGTTGTTGTGCTTTTAAACTACTGATTATACAAAATAAGTGTAGACATGTTCCGAAAACCTTAAAACCTGTTTTTTTCTAGGTTTACTTTTTCTGCATATAAGGAACATTTTTTTAAAAAGTTCTAAAGATAAATACCTAAATGAAACTTGTTATACTCCTTTCTCAAGTAGTGAACAATTTCCCACAGAGGTTTTCCCCTAACTTTTTTAAGGATTTTGGCTTGGCTGCACTAAGGATTCTTTTTTTTTTCCCCACTTAAGTAATTACTGCAGCAAAATTTATCTGCAGGATTTTATTAGATATGATCCAAAGAAACTATGCACAAAGATTCAAATCCATATCTTAAATAATCATTGAGAAAATGTTCTTTATGTTGTGAACTGCCATGTTAGGTTATGTTGGTTCATTATTTAAATTATTGTTAAAGAACAGGATTGTAAACAGAGTGGTAATTACAACCCATAATGCTTAATAACTCTGCCAAGTTTCAAGTCAATAACTATACTAGTTTAAAATCTATGGCTAGTTAATTATTCCTAAGGATTTTAACCCACGTGTCCCCTAAAGCGATACTAAAATCTTTTAAAGCTGGTCGCTAAGATATGACTTTGGCAATCCATGTTTTTGTTCTTTTTTGCACGGTTGGATATTAAAAAATAGAATTTTTATTACTGCTGGAATGGATCAAACTTTTTAATCGATTAATCTATCGATTAATCGAGATATAGTTAGTTACTAACACTCCCCACATGGCAACCTTGGCCTTCGGGGTAACCTCACCCCACCAAGTGATGACCGGACCCATTTCTCAGGTGGAGGCACCCAGAGGGCGGTGTCCATTACCTCCGATGATAGGGTGATAGTGAAGATGGCGGTGAGGTGAGAGGACCTACAGTTTTTACCGTGGACTCCGAACCACGTTGGGCATAGGGGATACTTCACGTGTGCTAGACAGAGGTGAAGGCGTGGATAGGGCCGACTTAAAATCGCCAACCCCAGAGCCGGGAATCGAACTCGGGACCCTTAATACGGGAGCCGCGAACGAAACCACCGCGCTACCCCGGCGCCCTTAATCGAGATATTATCTGTTCGAAAATTAGGTATACGAATTATGTAAATTATTTTAATAAACTGTATATTTAATTATTTATGGAACTTTTAAATATTTAGATTCAAAATTTGTGTTTTCATACATACTTTATATATGTATTGAATTATATCTACAATATTTTTGTAAGTAATTATTTAGTAACGTATTATATCAATATCTACTAAGATTTGTGAGACTGACATGCAAATAATAGTATACGTGAAGACTCACCTAGTCACTTTACAAAATACTTTTTATCTGTCAGACACTTTACCAGATTCATTTAGCTTAAAGCCAAAGTGTACACAGAGTTTTCCTCGCAAACTCTCAAATGCCATAATGTTAATTCCACTCAGCACTAGACGTTTTTCCTTATTTTATGTTTTTTAACACAAAACTTTCACTCAGTATCACGAACTCAGAAACGTTACTGGCTTACTGCAGTTTACAGCAAAGTTACACCACCACCAGCTCTGAGAAAAGGGATCAGCTATTGTTTCCAATGCTGCATAAGCGAAGTGTTCGGTTGAAGGTTGTACAGTTCAATTTATGCTAGCAAGCGATAATCAGTTGTGTACGATATGTTGTCACACTCAAGCTGTAAGGGAAAAAAGTTCTCTGTCACATCTGTATGTAGTTATGTACCTCTTAGAATATTTCACAACAGAAGTGTTATTTAGACTCTCTCGGGGTTCAGAGTGATTTCATTTAGGTATCAGGAGCTATATTAACTCAAAGTTCAACTGTCTATTGAAAGCTTGTTACGTTGGAAAGGCTGTTTAGGTTGGAAACAATGCATTAAAACAAAAAGGGTTAATTTTGGCTAAAAGAGTTTTAATTAATATTTTATTGTAATCGATAAAATTTAATCGACTAGATTATTCCATTAAAATATTTTAATGCTTAATATAAAATAAAAAAGTAATCGATCAATCGATTTAATCACGCAGCACTAATTTTATACATATAGGATGTATTATATATGTAAATCGGCCTCGTGACTGTTTCAGGGCCACGTCAGGTGTGATGACGATTGTCCTAAACCCACCGCCGGAGATTTTCTATCTCGTAAAGTGTAGGGACCTCGCCCTCTGTACTGTAGTGACTCTTTGGGGTCGGCCGCCCTCTGTCTCCTCTCACCTCATCCTCCCTCCCGGGGACGCCCAGCAATAAATCTAGTCTGGTCGACGTGCCGAATCCCTCCGAATAATCTACTACTACAAACACATATTCCTCTATGTACTTCATATCAATCGACTTGCAGAAACTCTTATTGTCAATTTTCTTGTAGGTACAAGGGGAATACAGTAAGCTTTAAGTGACAGTCACATCTTTTAAAGCTCGTCGTTACCTGCGTGATTGCTGTGAAATTCCGTTCTCTTGGTATGACCAAGAAATAAAAAAAAATGATGGATGACGCTCAAATAATAGCTTATAGCTTTTTTCTACTATAATCATTTTTATTACTATAATCCTGTGCTATAATCTCTACTACGAATCGACTAGGGATTTAGAAAGCCATTCTCGTGTATTTTCCTGCTCGCTATTAGCAGATGGTAAGAATTGTAGTGGTGTTGCTGAACCTAATTATTCCTCCGTAACTTCCTGTTTATGTTTTTTTATTTATTTTTAATATGAAACCCTGGCATTATTTTCCTTGGTACCAATAATTCAGTGTATCACATTACTCCGGATCTGGCTTTAGCAGGCAGTCAGGAAAATCCGGTTTACTCCGGACAGAGCACCCTAACCTTCCTCAATAGTCTGAGCGATGCACGTGCTTCTTGATCAACCGGATTGCAGAAGACCTTGAAAACATCTGCTTATGAGGTATGCACTATGCACTGAGTGCAGCTGGCATGTTTACACTTACAAGAATCCTCCTGGACATTTCAGAGTATTATGATGTTTCTTCTTGTATTTATTTCACTAACAGCCATCAATGTCATTCACAAATTATAATAACACAGTGCAATCACATTGATATAGCTAAAACATAAATTAAACGCACTTTTTCTTCCAAAATCTATATTATTTTCAATTGTCAATTGCTTACCTGGGTTTAAGAAATTATGTATCTATGAATCTTTAAGTCATCAAAAATACGCTTATTCTTTCATGTATATCCCAAATGTCCATTGAAATACGTTTTAATAATCAGATTTCACGTAAGTTCATTTCATTTGAAATCAATCTAATTTCCCTTTCAAAAACAGTCTTAAAAATCAGAAACATTCAAACGTAAATTATAAGTATTTTCTGAACCCTTAATCTCCTATAAACAAATAAAGTTTTGATGTTTATTGGTTTCACAAAATTAAATATAAATTAAAGGTGATTTAAACATATTTACAAAAAATATACCAGCATTTTATTCGGCGTTCGAATAGTTAAAACACTTTCGAGAAAGCAAAAATGGAAAGAAAAAATAGTTTTTTTTATTTTTTTAAAGAAGTGGGGAAACCACAGGAATTCTTCGTAAAAGTTTATCATACTCTTCGTTCTGTAGCTACACTACTCTCATTTAAAACTGCAAACGTACGTAGCGCGGACACATGTTCATGTATACAAAATAAGATAGGAAGAGACCAAATACACTTTCTTCTTCTTCTTCTTCTTCTTCTTCTTCTTCTTCTTCTTCTTCTTCTTCTTCTTGTTCTTCTAATTTTTTTATATTTTATTTAGGATCTTGACAAGGCGGCGTATTTCCAATCAAGCCTTTTCACTTTTGGATAAAATGCGATCTCCCCTCCCCACCCCAGGTAGGTTTGAGTGGCGACGGAGTGTTCAGTCTCGACAAGTTAAGAGATTCCGTCCAAGGTAGCGCAAAATGATCTCCGGATCTGGTCGCCTTTTGGGTCTCTGCCTCATCTTTCGCTCCCATGGATAGCGTTCGAAGCTTAAAGGGCCTCATTGGTCCGTGTGTGGTTTCGGGTGCCCCTTAATAATATGTATCTTTCTCTTGTACCTTCCAGTAGGCTTTAAACGGAACATAAGGCACAGTTTGTGATAGTGACTAGATTTTTACCTATTCCATCTGGCATAACACAAACAAGTTTAACAATTTGAAGACTGTATGACAGATTTAATACTTAAGCATGTAGATCTGTAAAAATAGTCTGCGACTCCTTGCTCCACTTCTCAAAATTTTCATTTTGGTATTGACCTTATACTTTGCAATGATTTGATGCGTTTTTCTGCACCTAGTGTAAAGAAATTAGATTTTGTAAACATATGCTTCAATAACGAACCTAACACCTAACGAAGATCTGACGTGGAAACGTAGAGTCAGACTGAAAAATTCAATGCCATAGCCGGGATTTGAACCACGGAACTTCTGGTCTCCGTCCAGCCGCTCTAACCATTGAGCTACTATGGCCAACGTGCCGACTTGACATTAAATTCTCCAACTGACTCGTATTTTTCTCGGTAAACCATTTAAGAGTTCTCATAAACACATGAGACAACTACCTTAATGGTGACTTACAACATGTAAGTACTGTAAGTTCCTCTGTGCAACAAAGAAGAGGAAATGACTGAAGGACGTCTTTTAATCTGTGAAGTCCTACCTGCCAGACAAACTACACAGACATATTGGAGAGCAAGAGAGCTAATGGCTTCATTGCCAAAGCGTAGCATTTGAAAACAACAACAACATTTAAGTACTTTAAGGCACGGGCTTTATTAGGTCAATTAATGGAAATTAATTGTTCTTTCACACTGGCCGTGTGTACGCTAAATTGTGGAAAGGTAAGTCAGACTGAAAAATTCAATGCCATAGCCGAGATTTGAACCATGGATGTCCTGGTCTCCGTCCAGCCGCTCTAACCATTGAGCTACTATGGCCAACGTGCCGATATGACATTAAATTCTCCAACTGACTCGTATTTTCCCGGTAAACCACTTAGGAGTTCACATAAACACATGAGACAACTACCTTAATGGCGACTTACTATGCTTTAAGTACTTTAAGACCCGGGCTTTATAGTTCGGACCACTATTAGGTCAATTAATGGAAATTAATTGTTCTATGGCACGTTGGCCATAGTAGCTCAATGGTTAGAGCGTCTGGGCGGAGACCAGAAGATCCGTGGTTCAAATCCCGGCTTTGGCATTGAATTTTTCAGTCTGACTCTACTTTTCCACAATTTAGCCTACACACGGCCAGTGTGAAAGAATAATTAATTTCCAAGAAGATCTGACGTATTTAAGAGCAAATATACGATTTTAGATCATACCTCAAATATTATTTTTATAATTTTTGGTAATAGCCTCTAAAAAAAGGTGACTCATTCTTGTTGCATGTTGTTTTTAACTTGGCTGAGACTGCCAGTACTCTGGAGTAAAGAAATCTGAAGAATGTGTCTTCTTTAGAAAAGAGTTTCATTTCCCCTGCAGCTGTTACACTTTCAGTAGGAATGCACTGTACAGAACGCCCACAGTTGCAAACAAAAAGAAATTTAAATTCCAAAGTAGTTCAGCACAGATTTCACCGAAGCATAATCACCAAGATGCTGAATTTTCCCGCCCATCTTCTCTTCCGCCAAGCGATGCTCATCTTTTCCTTCCGGTTCCTTATGCCACCCACACTCACATACGTTGCCTAATTGGCGGTAAAACACGGAGAAAGTGTCCGGTGATCAGCGGGGCATGAAGGCCGTTACTCTACCACTAAATCCCTTCCAATGGCCAAGTTCGATCAGTGTAGGCCATGTTCTGGATGTCATATTGGAAATGTTACGAAATGGTGAGAGGAAGGCATTGTTAACTGGATCGGATTGTTGTGTAACAACGGTGAATTAACACAAATTTATGAAACGAAAAGCTACGACCGAGCCATTCTAAAGCAATCTGCTGTATCTGATCGATAGTATTCTATATTAGGTACATATCTAGCAGCAGTAAACACGCAGACACCACTCGGAACAAGCATACTGAAACTTATAAAATCATTTTAGTAACAATATATCATGTTTTCATAAAGGATGTGAACTAGCATCTTATTTCGTTTCCGGTTACTGTCACTCGACCTCAGGACAATAGGCACTTAAAATATGCAGACAAATAAGACTGCAAAGTAAGACTAATATAGGCACTATAGTTATAACTACAGCTGGGATTTATATTCACAATAAAGTGTGAATATGTGCATGCATTTATGCATTAAAATCTGCTATATATGCCCTAAAACTTTATAACATGCATTTAAAATAAAGTACATTGTAACCTTTCTTATAGCAAAATTGGAATTCTGTGGGCTAAAAACTGAACATTTAAGATGGTTTGTATCATATCTAAATGAAAGAAAACAGAGTGTTGAAGTAGCTGTCAGTGATATTGGTTATGAAAAACAAACTTCGAACTGGAAGGTAGTAACTCATGGAGTACCCCACGGTTCCGTGTTAGGGCCTTTATTATTTCTGATCTATATAAATGACCTCCCACTTTATATAAAGGACATTGCAAGTACAGTTCTTTTCGCTGATGACACTAGTGTCCTGGTGACCAGTACAAATTTAAGCGAGTGAATAATTAAAATGAATTCTGTTTTGAACTGTATGTCATGCTGGTTTAAAGCGAACAAATTATCTGTGAATCTAGACAAAACAAAAGTGGTCAAATTTATAACCTGTCGTACATCACATACTCAAATAGAAATCGTGATTAATGATATTTATTAGAAGAAATTGACAGCATAAAATTTCTGGGCCTTCAAATGGACAGATGTTTAGATTGGAAAGCTCACATAAATTATATCTTACCTAAACTCAGCTCTGCCTGTTATGCTATCCGAGAGCTGGTTAATGTGAGTTCTATTGACACACTTAAATTAGTATATTATGCATACTTTAACTGTATTATGGAATACGGAATATTATTTTTGGGCAACTCAGTAGAAAGGAAAAAA
This sequence comes from Mantis religiosa, assembly GCA_030765055.1. Lineage (NCBI taxonomy): Eukaryota > Metazoa > Arthropoda > Insecta > Mantodea > Mantidae > Mantis > Mantis religiosa. Next base: position 145,790,943 of record CM060953.1, read on the forward strand.
ATATTTCTTATGCAAAAGAGGGTTATAAGAATCATTACTAACACCCACACCAGATGCTCCTGTAAAGATCTTTTTACAAGATTGAAGATATTAACGCTTCCTTGCATGTACATATTCTCGATCCTAAAATTATTTGTATGCAATCGTGCCTTATTTGCAACAAATAAAGTAATTCACAAAATAAACACTAGACAAAAGTATAATATCCATTATCCCAGTGCTAAACTTTCTTGCTTCCAGAAAGGTGTGTATTATGAAACTATCAAAATATTTGGCGCACTTCCTAATGTTCTTAAAGAAAAAGTTCATAATTTCGGTGCTTTTAAAAAAGCTGTTATAGAGTACCTTTGCTCAAAATCTATTTATTCTGTTCAAGATTATCTGAATGACAAATTATCCTGATAATGCTTCTGTAGCCCTATAAGTAATATCTAACTATTCCAATGACAAATCATTACTAATAAATATTTGATGCAAGTTGAAAGTTTATTTTTAATGCAGTATTTAATAAATAACAATAAATATTATCCATTGCAAAAAGGTTGAGACGTACTGGCATAAGTCAAGTGAAAGCTGGTTTAAAAAGTGTTTCATTTCGTATCATACGAAATTATCTCTGCTTTGTTTTCCATATCGTTGTTCATATTGCCTGCATACTATAATATGTGTCTTATGTTAACTTTTGTACACACACACACACACACACACACACACACACACACACACACACACACACACACACACACACACACACACACACACACACACAGCGAGTTTTTAGAGAGAGAAAGAAATAAGTAATCACTAGAGCCCGAATTTCTAAGAAAAATGCTTATAATTCCTTTTTACTGAAATACGGTCTTTACTTTTTACGGTCTTTGTGGGACACCCTATATAGGACAAACCGGAAGGACCATCGCTACTAGAATACTCGAACATGAACGGAGCATTCGTTTAATTCAACCTGAGAAGTCTGGGCTGGCAGAGCATTGTTTTGATAACGACCATAGAGCCAATTTTCGGGAGACGACCATCTCGGCAAAACGCAACAGTTACTGGGAGTGGAGAATTAAGGAGGCTTTGGCAATTTCCTCTGAAAGGAGCACGGATTTCAGTTCAGCTCCTCTTAGAACCCGGCCTTAAAATGGAAATCCGTCTATTTAAGAAGCAAAGATCAATACAGTTTGATAATCAAGTAGTTACGTTTCTTTGACACAATGTTCTATACTCACACCATCTCCTGACCTGGCATTTAATTTACTGAAAACTGTCTTTTGTTCAGTAATGCGAATTTTGATAGTGTTTTGTCTTTGTTTATAGTTGTATTATATCCAGTGCTTCATTTGTGGTTATAACTTTTTATAAATATCCTGATGATAAGAAAGATGCACACTCCCGAAACGTTGATATCTAATCATCTTTTCGCCTGGCTGGCTGCCCGAGAAGAAAGTGCTTATTTTATGCTTTTTAATTAAAATAGCTTATTTTATCCAAATCATTTTAATTTTAAAGTAAATTTTCACTCTTAGCCATCATTATGTTCAGACAGTTTACATTGTCTCGCTGAAAGACTTAGGAACCGATATAAAGACGTGGATCTTCTTGTCTCTAGCGTAAAGAATGTGTTTGTACTGTCGCCGATTAGAATAATAAATAAACCTGGCGCGACAGTCCTAACAGGTCCCGAGTCCTTAAAAATCTGGAAAAATTAGTATGAGTAGCTATGAGTACTTGTTTGTAGATGTTGAGTAATCTACAATTAATTGTTCTTTCACACTAGCCGTGTGTAGGACGCACTATGAAAGGGTAGAACCAGACTGAAAAATTCAATGTCATAGCCGGGATTTGAACCACGGATCTTCTGATTTCCGTCCAGCCGCTCTAACCATTTGAGCTACTATGGCCAACATGCCGACATGACATTAAATTCTTCAACTGACTCGTGTTTCTCCCGTAAACTACTAGGAGTTCTCATAAATACATGAGACAACTACCTTAATGGTGACTTACTATGCTGTAAGTACTTTAAGGCCCAGGCTTTATAGTTCGGACCACTATTAGGTACATTTAATGGAAATTAATTGTTCTTTCACACTAGCCATGTGTAGGACGCACTATGAAAGTGTAGAGCCAGACTGAAAAATTCAATAATCTATAATTATTTGTCGCAGGTCGCCCATAACAGTGGTATAAAAACAATACGGATTTGTTTTAGTTAAATAAAACCAACAATAACAACTTAAAAATCCCATTGATTTTTTAAAATATCCCGTTTGCTGTTAAGAACAGGATGATCCATTATTCAATGTTCATCAAACCAAATAAGCTCTATTACTCTTTTTCGTCATTGTAATACTTCCTTTCCTACTGCTCACACTTCAGAAATTTCGATTAGCAGCACGTTAGTACAAGTTTAAAAGATAAGTGACAATGACACTTTTTAATTCTTGGAGATGTTAACGTTGGTTTGCAGTATTAATACAAATCATATCAAGTCTTATGGAGCAATGGCCGCACCGAACTTTAAAAATTTACCACATAGTAGTTAAAGCTGTTGAGCGGCATATTTTTATACCAGGAAGTGCTCTTTATTGATAGCGATGTTCTAATTTTTCGGGAATCTTTTGTGTATTGAGACGCATGAAGTCTAACAGTCCTGCACAAACAAAGCAATAAAAGAGAAATGCTCTCTTGGTTTTCTCTTCTTAAGGAATCAATGTGAAATAAATACAGGAATCATTACTGGTAAAGTAAAATATATGGATGCACAAATTAGTTAAATATGCACTAACCCCTTAAATATGCATTTACATATATGCACCATAAAACTGCAGTAATAAACTTCTTACCTACGATGTGGAAAAAATTTACTGCATATGTTTAACTATCAAGCAATAAAGCATGCAAATATGGAAAAATTCCAGATTTAGTATTAACATTGAGTTATATCCACCCATTAATTCATTCAACATATGTGTTGTTCGAAAAACATTCCTTATTTATGCAATTTACACCTGAAACATTGTCGCTTTTGTTGTTTAAATAGTTCATTATACTGTAACATGTGTTTCTTAGGAAGAAAGTTGTGATTTAAGTTTTGAGAACTGCCATATTTATCACGTACGGGATAGACATCAAACAAGAGGACACAAAAATAAAATAAAAGGAAAGTCATGGTCGCTACATGAGATAACATCCCAGCAATGTCTCACTGGACATGTTAACTGAGATAGATTCTGCGTTGCGTGCTTTAAGGGAGTATACGGATCTCTGTAGCCTCGGACCTTCCCGATGAAAGCGGCAGCAACTCTCGTATATATATTCACTGCTGCTGCGATTCTATCGGCGAGAGCTACCAATTTTTTGTTCTTACAGATTTATTTAAGTCATTGTCCGACATCTGTTAATGATTCTTATTTGCCAAAATTATTTCAAAACGTTTTATTTAAACATAGTGGGCTAAGAGAAAGAAATTACATTATTCATCATTATATACTCTTACCACGTACAGCTAGGAATAATATATATTTCTACTGAATTGGCACTACAATACTTATAAATATATTACCATAATGTTTCTTAATTTGAATTTAAATGTAAGTACCATAATAAACCCATTTTCATTAAAAGCTTAATTATTATTGTCACTCCAGTGTTAATAGAGGTATAGTTACTCCAAAAAGTATTCGTCTTAATATATGACTTTATGTTTAAGGATGCATGAATAGTGAAAAATCATCAGAATGAAGTACACCAGGGACACTGTTTTATTTAATGATTAGTGAAAAAGAGAATACAATAAGGAAACACATAGCAGATATTCAAATAAGCATAGTTAAACATTCAAAAGTAAAGATATGCAATATAGGATGCAAAATAAGTATACGTCTGCATACTGATACTGAGCTTAGACCAAAGAATGCAGGAATGGTTTATACAAAACAGGTTTATAATAAATAAGAATAAATCTGTAGCCATTTCCTTCAGCCATATTCAGAATACTAATGTATATAAACCGCAAATAAAATTAGATAATGAATTAGTGCACTATAAACCCACTACTAAATTCTTGGGTGTATGGATTGACGAGCACCTGAAATGGAACACACATGTTGAAAAACTGGCATCTGTTTTGTGTACAGAACCATAAAAAATATTGCAAATTTGAATACTTTGAGGAAGCTATACTTTGCTCATTTCAATAGCTTACTAAAATTTGGAGTGATTTTTTGGGGTAACTGTTATAAAGAAAATATAATCTCTAAAATTCAAAAACGAGTAATCAGAACAATAATGGGAAAGAAACAAAGGGATTCTTGTATCCATAAGAATAATTTCGCTACTATGATGTATAGACTCCACCTGTGTGACAAGTTGCCTAGTTACATGGGAGTCAAGCTATATAACAAACTCCCAGCAGAAGTTAAAGTGTCTAGTAACTTAACAAAATTCAAATTTTTCTTGAAATCATATTTAATTAATAATGTTTTTTATTTACTTGATGAATTTCTAAACTAAGACTACAACTTCAGAATTTATTGTTTGAGTGCTAGTTTCTTATTTTGCAATACTTATGACTAAAACCTAGACATTGTATTAGGTGTACAAGACATTATACATTTAGAATAACATCACCTAAATTTTAGTTTCTTCTAATATATATATATATATATCAAAATAACCAGCAACTTTAATTGTATATAATTGACGACTTGCCTGTTTTCAACAATGCTTGTAAAACATAAGGTGATAATAAAAGTATTATTATTATTATTATTATTATTATTATTATTATTATTATTATTATTATTATTATTATTATTATTATTATTATTATTATTATTATTATTATTATTATTATTATTATTATTATTATTATTATTATTATTATTATTATTATTATTATTATTATTATTATTATTATTATTATTATTATTATTATTATTATTATTATTATTATTATTATTATTATTATTATTATTATTATTATTATTATTATTATTATTATTATTATTATTATTATTATTATTATTATTATTATTATTATTATTATTATTATTATTATTATTATTATTATTATTATTATTATTATTATTATTATTATCACTATTATTATTATCACTATTATTATTATCACTATTATTATTGTTATTATTATTATTATTATTATTATTATTATTATTATTATTATTATTATTATTATTATTATTATTATTATTATTATTATTATTATTATTATTATTATTATTATTATTATTATTATTATTATTATTATTATTATTATTATTATTATTATTATTATTATTATTATTATTATTATTATTATTATTATTATTATTATTATTATTATTATTATTATTATTATTATTATTTTTATTATTATTATTTTTATTATTATTATTATTATTATTATTATTATTATTATTATTATTATTATTATTATTATTATTATTATTATTATTATTATTATTATTATTATTATTATTATTATTATTATTATTATTATTATTATTATTATTATTATTATTATTATTATTATTATTATTATTATTATTATTATTATTATTATTATTGTTGTTGTTGTTGTTGTTGTTGTTAATGTGTATGGATTTATTAAAGCAAGTTAGTATTCTATTTATATCACACAACCTGTATAGCTGTGTTCTTAAACTGTATAAATTCATATGACGTGGTTCTTTTGTGTATTTAACACTATACTGAACTGAAAATAAATAAATAAATAGATTTATTCAAATCACTCCATATATTGCCACTTCCATGTCTATATATATACTAGAAGTCGTGATGTTTGTTAGAAAACACTTGGGTTATTTTCGTACAAACTCTGAAAAACATGATTATCTCACTAGAAATAGGCATAAACTGAGCATGGTTACACATAATACATCACTATTCAGCAAAAGCGTAAGACACTCTGGAATTACCTTATATAACAAGTTACCCGATAACATTAAACTCACCACCTCAGAAACTGCATTTAAGCACAAGGTGAAACATCCGCTATTGCAACATTGTTTTTACTCAGTTGATGAGTTTTGAAATACTTTTCCATGAACCCCTTCTGGGTGTGTAATTTATTATACTAGGTTGACAATATCTGCACTTCCTAACTGTGTGAAAAAGTTCCTGTTAGAACATTGTTTTTATAGTACAGGTGATTTTTTTAATAACGACTACAGATAAATTGTTATATTGTACATACAGCTTCTGAATTTTCACTTCTAAACTTGTGTTGTGTAAATGTTTACTGTATAATTTTTAGTTATAAGTACTTGACGTGTCCTACATCATGTACTATGATCAAAAGGATGAATAAATAAACTGGTGTAGAATATAAAGTTTAGTACTTAGTAGGCCCTCCATTCCTCTTTATAATCTCTTCTCCTTCTCCTTGGTATGGATTTCACAAAAGATTGTATTGTTTCCACTAATTTTACGCCATTCCTCTAGTAGAGCATTCTTTAGATCCTTTATATTAGATATCTGATGATTCCTAATATTTTTGTCCAATATACTCCACAAATTCTCTATTGGATTCATGTCTGGAGATTGCAGTGGTGTCGGCATCCATCGTGGAGTATTATACAACCATAGCCTTGTATCTGGAGCTGTGTGTTTTGGATCATTATCTTGTGTGAAAATATAATCCCCAGAGAGACCCATATTATTTATACTTGTGGACAGTTGTGTTTTTAGAATGTACATGGAGCCTTATGGTTCCTAATTCCATCAATAAAACACAATTCCCTGTACAACATTTGCACTCACGTAGCCCCAGACAAGTATTCAACCGCCTCCATGTTTAACTGAAGCTGTTATATTTTTCTTCTCAAGCTCACAATTATTTTTTCTCAACACTATTACTCTCCATTTTGACTTAAAGAGCTCAAATTGACTCTCGTCATTAAATATAACTTTTTCCAAAAATTAAACCCATCATATTTAGGTTCTTTCGTAACAGCAACTTGCTTCTTTCTGTTAATTTTACTGATGTATGATTTTCTACGGGCTGTTCCATACTCAGCTTCATAAAGCACGTTTCTTATAGTCTCTGCTGAAACTGACCTTCCTGTGTTTGTTTGAACTGCAATAGCAAGTTTTGACCACTTAGTTTAGGATTTTTCTTGATTTCTCTAAGTAACTGTTGTTTCTCCATCTCGGATTGAACTGCAGGACGACCGTTTCTTGACTGATTTTCTTGAGTTGTGAGTCTTCACAGTACTGGTAGGTCTTCCAATGGTTTCTCCAATTTCTTGAATAGATTTTCCTTTTTTAAATAACCTGATGCAAATTTCTCTCTCTTCTTTTGTAGTTTCACGACGTTTTCGATCCACATTACTTAAATAGCAGAGCAGTCAACGGCTTTGAAAACAGAGATGGAACTGAAAGGGTGGAACGAGACTGAAAAATTCAATGCCATAGTCGGGATTTGAACCACGGATCTTCTGGTTTCCGTCCAGCCGCTCTAACCATTTGAGCTACTATGGCCAACTTGCCGACATGACATTAAATTCTCCAACTGAATTATACCTAATTGGTCCGAACTATAAAACCCGAGCCTTAAAGTACTTACAGCATAGTAAGTCGTCTTTAAGGTAGTTGCCTCATGTGTTTATGAGAACTTCTATTGATTTACCGGGAAAAACATGAGTCATTTAAGAAAAGGGAAAGGCATTTGGCATTCGTCTTCTTGCTAATTCTCCAATACCATTAGTAACAGCTTACCCCAAGAGAACAGTTGTAAACTGGTTCGTTACTTAATCTAACAAATTAAAAATCTGGAATAAAAAACATACCCACAGGATGGTACTCGAACCATGAACCCTCGTAATATTTATCACAGCGCGTGCTCTCTGTCATTGAGCTACGTGAGCACTTAAGGAAGCTTGCTTTATATACAATATAGATATTGGTTCTGTTAAAATCATAATTTCAAGGCGCCGGGGTAGCGCGGTGGTTTCGTTCGCGGCTCCCGTTCTAAGGGTCCCGAGTTCGATTCCCGGCTCTGGGGTTGGCGATTTTAAGTCGGCCCTATCCACGCCTTCACCTCTGTCTAGCACACGTGAAGTATCCCCTATGCCCAACGTGGTTCGGAGTCCACGGTAAAAACTGTAGGTCCTCTCACCTCACCGCCATCTTCACTATCACCCTATCATCGGAGGTAATGGACACCGCCCTCTGGGTGCCTCCACCTGAGAAATGGGTCCGGTCATCACTTGGTGGGGTGAGGTTACCCCGAAGGCCAAGGTTGCCATGTGGGGAGTGTTAGTAACTAACTAACTAACTAAATCATAATTTCACGTGTTTTCCGTTTTCTTGCACATTTTCCAATGCTATGTAACTAATAGCTAAGCTGCAAGAGAATTGTTACTTACTTTGTGATATATACTCCATCTTTTGTTATACTGGGTTAATATAGCCATAGAAATCTTCAAAGTGAGTAACAGGTTAAAATGGCGACCAAGACACTATACATCTACGAACATGGCCGATTTAGTTTTCATACCATCTAGTCACGGAACACCTGAGTGATACTAACCCGCGGAAAGTGTACATTTACTTTCTTGAAATATAGTACAACTAGTGCTTTAGCGCCGTGTTACAAAAATCAAAAGCGGGACTACAGCCGCAAATTTAACAATGTATACACAACCTGTAAATGGCTATGCGGTTGCAGTATTAGAAATGCGCTCTTTAGCTTTCTGTGTCTTATGTTTAGCTCTGAAGTGAGTTAAGTTAATCACTGGCGCGATAGCCCTAACAGGATCAAGGCTTACCAACTCAACTGCCGACCTCACGCCCACTTGCACACGGCAGAGGTGGGCAATCATCCAACTGATAGCGGGAGAAGATGTGGTCAGCATCTCGGCATCCCCAGCCGGAATGTTGGTTTTCGTGACCTGGACCTTATCACACTGGTATTATGTTGGGAATTACGGGATATGGAGTGGCCATATGGGCCCACCGTCTTAGTCTGCAGAAGAACATTAGAATAATTAGGAAGACGCAGCGATAATATTTGATAAGAGCAACAGGTGCAACGGGAACAACATCTACAATGGCAGTACTTATCATACTAGGTATATGGCCTCTGGATCTTGCTATCAGAAGAAGGGCAGCCATTTATTGGCTCAAAAAAAAAAAAAAAAAAGTTTGGATAAGGTAAAGGAAATAGTTGGTAAAAGATGCATTAATAAACGACAAATAAATTCTGAATTAATATATTTATGGCAACAGGAATGGAATCATTTAGAAACAGGAAGAAGGGTTTACAGTATTTTTCCAAACATCAAAGAAAGACTTAGACTGCACCATCTTGATCCCAAGCAAGGACTTATGCATTATCTGTCGGGTCATGGACCGTATGGCACTTACTATAAGAAGATCAACAAGAAAAGAGATGATAATTGTGAGCTTTGTGGACTACAGGATACCCCCGAACATGTTCTATTTGAATGCCAAAATTACCGAGAAGAACTTCAGGATCAACGGCAGCAATTAGCTGGAAAACAAATAGCAACAATAATCAGAAATAAAGATTACAGAATATTAGAACAGATGGCAGGAACAGTATCCAAACTGAGCTACGGCAGATATTTACAAGAGAAACAACTGGGCTTACATCAACATTTAGAAAGAGAGGAAGTAGAACATCAACCACAGCTAAGGAGATCTACTAGATTAAGACAAAGGAGACAAATAGAGCAGGAGGAGGGACATCGTCTACATCCCCAATAACCAGTCAGGATCAGGACGATTGAGAATTAACAGACGAAAGCAACTGGATTTTCACGGGCAGAATTGAACCAGGCTGCAGGAGGAGGATGGTCCAGTTTGACAAGGAAAAGATATTTCAAATAAGTAAGGATGGAACAAACGACGAAATGAGGAACAGCTCCTTTTCCTGATGTCAAATCATATAACTTGTTGAGGAAGGGTATGGAAACCAGGATAAAATTGTAAAACTTATATAGTGTAGTACCAACAGTCAAATTATTATTCGGTAGAAACAAACATGTGATAATAGTTTAAGTTAGATTGAATTGTTAAATTTCTTTTGTTAGAGGACTGTGAACAGAATAGGATTAGAATACATTGTAAGCTACTGGAAACAGTAGCAGTAGATTAGCTTAGATAAGTAGTTAACTTTCATAATATAATATGTATCTGCAAAAATGGGATGTAATTAATAAATAAAGTATAAAATGAGAAATAAAATTGGTGGATGTTATGCCTTGGTTTAGAAACTAGATACCAAGGCATAGTAAAGCAGGGGGAAAAAAACCTGGACCGATGATGATGATGATGATGATGATATATATATATATATATATATATATATATATATATATATATAAGAGCGCTCAACTACGGCGGTCATCAGCGCCCTTTACGAGTCATGGCAAAAGCCAGTGGCCTGGACCGCTTATCTAGCGTAACCTCCTCACTTTCCTCACGATGCTGAGTGGGCACCGGTCCTATACCCGGGACCTAAAATCCCCACCACATGGGTGGGATCGAACCCGGGCCGCTTTCCATGACCAGGACCAAGGCATGCTGCCCGCTACGCCACGGCGCAGGACTAGTTCTGAAGTGTGTAACATGTGTCGATTGGTACATCTTAGTGAAAAGATAAAGAAGCACGGGAATTCACGCTGACGTAAAAATGCATGTATTCAGTTCGCCATGTTTGGTCGTGTGAATATTAATCCTCAGCATACAGACTGTCAGTAAAGCAACACAATAAGCAATGTGATTATAGGCTAAACGATTGTATAACATGTTGTGGGGCGTTGGAGCTAGCACTCATTAGTAGCGGATAGCGCTAGTGCGCATTTTAAGTGTGAGTCTTGCGAACACCCACTTTTTTATTCCTCGAGCCGCCACTGTTCGGAAGTAAAAATCAATAAGCTTGCTGAAGAAGCTTGGGGAGAGATCATATTTCCATCAACGTAGTCGGGAGTGAGCAGACGTATTTAACCCATTATCTTTTAAAGAGTTAAGTTATATTTGAGATTCTTCTTCTTCTTCTTCTTCTTCTTCTTCTTCTTCTTCTTCTTCTTCTTCTTCTTCTTCTTCTTCTTCTTCTTCTTCTTCTTCTTCTTCTTCTTCTTCTTCTTCTTCTTCTTCTTCTTCTTCTTCTTCTTCTTCTTCTTCTTCTTCTTCTTCTTCTTCTTCTTCTTCTTCTTCTTCTTCTTCTTCTTCTTCTTCTTCTTCTTCTTCTTCTTCTTCTTCTTCTTCTTCTTCTTCTTCTTCTTCTTCTTCTTCTTCTTCTTCTTCTTCTTCTTCTTCTTCTTCTTCTTCTTCTTCTTCTTCTTCTTCTTCTTCTTCTTCTTCTTCTTCTTCTTCTTCTTCTTCTTCTTCTTCTTCTTCTTCTTCTTCTTCTTCTTCTTCTTCTTCTTCTTCTTCTTCTTCTTCTTCTTCTTCTTCTTCTTCTTCTTCTTCTTCTTCTTCTTCTTCTTCTTCTTCTTCTTCTTCTTCTTCTTCTTCTTCTTCTTCTTCTTCTTCTTCTTCTTCTTCTTCTTCTTCTTCTTCTTCTTCTTCTTCTTCCGTAGCGCTACAGCCCAACTTGAGCCTTGGCTTCTCTTAAGCGTTGCCTCCATTCTTCCCTATTTATTGCATCTCTTTCCAGATTCCTGCTATTCAGTAAGTTTCTTGCAACTATTCTCACCCCATCAAACCATCTCTCCATTGGTCTGCCAACTGCTCTATTCCCAAACATTTTTAAGGGTATACTTTGGTCATTCATTCGTAATACATGACCAGCCCACTGAAGTCTTCTTAATTTAACTATTCTTGTTATATCTATGTCTCCTTAATCCATTATCACTCACTGGGCCTAAGATTCTTCTCAAAATCTTTCTTTCAAAAGCACATAATATATTCTCCATTTTCTTTGTCATTACCCATACTTCACATCCGTATGCCAATATTGCTCTTATTATTGTTTATACGATCGTATTTTTGTTTGTCTGTGTATGTCTTTAGACCTGAATATTGGTACAGATGTATTATTTTATCTTGACAGGAATCCTGCGCGGTAGGGATGAGTAGCAACTGTGGTGGGATAGTGCACATATCGCCACAATGCGTCACATGCGTAAGATTACGAGAGGGGAGGGAGGTGCATAAGGTGTCTAAAAACAAATTTCATTCTCTAAGCCAGTTTTGCAGCTCTTATAAACTAAGTTGTAATTCTTACTATGGTAGCAAACTCCACGCTTTTGTTGGATCTTAAATAGTACATAGGCATTTGGAACAAAACCCTGTTCTCCTCCAGCAGGCATGATAAACAACTGCCGGCCTTTCAATATCGCTGCAGAGTCCCTGTAACGTATTTCACTCCAGGCATATGGTCCAGTATGTGCTGTATTTATATAAATTTCATCCATATAAACCATATAAACTTAACTTCGATATCTCCGAATATTTCATAAATACTTAAGCATTTTTGCACGTATGGTGCGATGTTCGATTAAAATTTGTCTGTCACGCTTAGTGTCTTTTTTTTTCCTTCAAATAATCCTAGCTTCAAAAAACTCCTCTTAATGTTCAGACACTGCCTTGGAAGTCAGTAGAATTTTTAAGCTTCATAAGCACTTTCTTTCAAGTTGGTCTTTGTTTTTCTGTGCTTTAAAACTTATTCATAGTTCGCCTAACTACTTATGAATTAAAACATCCAAATTAGATTTTGTGCATGTTCTTAATCATTGCTTTTTGGGCATAGAGAAGGACGTTGTTGCACTAGCACCAATGGCTTTTCTTTCCTTAACTCTCCTAAACTGCGTTCAGACACAACTGTTGCCTCAGATACCCTTTCCCAGATTTTTATAGCTGACCCAGACCATTGTTTCTTTTTTATAAATCTATGGATATTGGTTATTACTTCTCGTGTTTTTAAATGTAGCACTTTATTTCCTAATGTGCTGCTAGGAGTCGTCATTTATAAATGCCCTCTTGGAACCAGGAGACAAGCACATTTTGAAACAAGCTGTAGTGTTACCTGCACGTGTTTAGTTGCTCGCAACTGGCACGCAACTGACCTGCCCTCCCCTCCAGTTGCAACAGTTCTGAGGTGGACTCGTCTAGATACCACTGCGCATCGCTCTGCACTTTTCAAGATAAAAAAATACATCTATAATAATGTGAAATATCCTTTATTTGCCTTTGACTGCCTATTCTTTATCTCATATATTCCATTATTATCATTAGTGATTATTGTACCTAAATATGTAAATTCTTGAACTGCATTTACTTTTATTAGGTCTATCTGCTGTCTGTTATTGTTCAAGTTAGGCTTACGTGTCTGTATTAACATTTTAGTTTTCTCCATATTTATATGTAATCCAATTTCCTGTGCGTTATCCTGTAGTTCTTGGAAAGTTTGAGTTAAGTCTCTTTTTGTTCTTGCCATTATATTTATGTCATCAGCATAAGCCACTAATTCTACTAATTTGTGTATTAGGGTTCCATCACATGCTCTAGGACAATATTAAAGAGTAATGGGGCCAGTCCATCCCCTTGTTTTAAGCCTTTTGTTGTACATACCATGTCAGTGAGTTCTTCTTGTATTTTAATTCTGAAAGCTGAATTATCCATGGTTACTTTAACCAATCTCACCAGTTTCTTTGGTATCCGGAAATTTAACATGATATTGTATAATTTCTCTCTACTTATGGAGTCATACGCTTGTTTAAAATCTATGAAAAGCTGGTACACGTCTACTTTATGCTCTCATAATTTCTCTAAAATTATCTTAACTGTGAATAATTGGTCTATTGTTGATTTACTTTTTCTAAATCCTGCCTGATATTTGCCTATTATTTGTTCTGTATACTGTTCTAGTCTATCCTTAAGTAACATCTTCAACACTTTATACCAATTACACAATAATGATATGCCTATATTTGAGATTAGTAGTTGTTAAAGAATTCCTACTGTATTCTGAAGTATTATTTCATTAAAAATAGTGGAAAATTAATTTAGATTACATTTGGAAACATCGAAGTTGTGGAAATCAAGCTTAAATTATATATTACGAAATTTGACGTATTCAAAATGTATTTCTTAAACCCGTAACCACACTTGAAAAGAAGAGATCTTATGATTCATATTTGAGTAGATGCAATGGAGGAGTTGGCAACTGGTTGTGGGATGGTCGACGATCTCCTGTGGGGCTGATGGACGGCGATCGAACGGCGAAGGAGGTCAGAGACCGTTTGTCATGCTACATATGGCTTTCCAACTTTGGAAACATCTCTACAACGAAGAAATCCTGTTACAAGTTTTATGTTTTACTGTTAAAAGGCTATTTTACCGTTTCTAATGGAATAAGTCTTTTTATTTTTTTTAGAAAAGCATATGTGTACTGAGCGAACTCGTGGCTGCCCAATCTGACCATGGGATATTCCGTCGTTTTCCCTGGTCGGTAAGGCAAATACTGGAGTACCACAGCTTCTCCTCTATACCATTTTCTTTCCCAGTTTCATGTTCGTGGATAAATCCGGGGTTGTGTGTCGGTCAACGGTGGATGCGAACGTTTGGGGTTTGCAACTTCTTCAAGGCACCGCCAGAGGATGGCATTTGGGCCTCCACCGCCGGATGAACCTTTCCCCCGTTTCCGCTGCTGCTTTCGTTGACTTTGGCAGGTTACAACTGAAGGACTCCTGGCGGAATGGCACGCTAGTAAATGCCAGTGCGTCTCTGCCGCTTACGTCGACCGTTCCTACAGACTATGTTTCCTCCTTCACATCTGTTCCTCGTGGGGCTGTTAGCTCAAAAGATCCAAATGAGGAGTGAGTGAGTGAGTGAGTGAGTGTGATGTTTAAGGGCCCGTCGACAACAAGGTCATTTGGGCCCCCCCAAATGAGGATGGAGTTTACGATTCTGTACAAAAGAACAAAAAGACCAATGGACAAATGATAAGCTCTAATTATTTTAGCAAAATTTATGACAGTGGGAAACAGAATATTGATTTACAAGAATACCATAACGTCCTTAAAAGTACCTTTTATAATAGTTTTAAAATAAGAAAAACAGAGCCAAAAAAACACACACACAATCGTATGTCTTTCTGTATACCAATAGTTTATGTTGTACCACTTCTAAAAACCATTTATTCAAAAGCTCACTTTTCGGTGTGTTTCACGCTGATAAATGTTAGCAGAAACTGTTTGTTTACAATTCATGCTATAGAGAAATGGGCAGAGAACGCTAAAGCAGCAATCAAATGTCACAATATACAGTGATTTTGAAGTCCTACTGCATGCATCAAGCCAATACCAGCCTATATCTCGGAAATAGTTAATAGCACATAAAAATGATATGAATTGTGAGCCTTAACGTGATTACATTATCTTTATTCCTAATGGTTTACAGTTAAAATTATAAAGATATTACAAAATAATGCAAAAGGGTATACAGACATTGATAGAAAATTCCAGATATGCTTACATTTTATTTACTATGTATCTCTCATAAATGTGACATTTTAATCAAATCATTAGAACTGTTTTTGAAAAAATAATAATAAGGAACATATCTCCATATAACATTGAGTGGGGGATTTTCTAGAAAAAAGAGTCACATACCTGAAACATGCTTGATTTCCAAATTAGGTACTTATCTGACTTTTCGTATTTGAATTGTGTTTGTCACACACTCTAGCAATTTTTTTATATTTCAGAGAATCTCGAAATATGTGTTTCTACGAGGGCTATTCAACAAAGAATGATCATGATTTTTTTACGGTCACAATTTTTCGCCCTAACATTCAACCTTATTATATTCTGTTAACTTAATGAAAAAAATACGCCGTAGTAGTTTCATTGTTGGTACTCCTGGTTCCCGCCTGTGAGAACCAGGCAAGTTCAGATATGTTCAGTATCGCCTACCGCTGCAATGGAGATAACATGCAGTTAAAGTTGATATTAAAGGAAGATCCGGAGATTCTATCAAACGTAATCACTGCTGATGAAACTTGGCTACATCATTTTGATCCTGACAGCAAACAGCAAAGCTCAGTGTGGAAATCTCCTTCATCACCAACCCCCCAAAAAGCAAAAGTGGTTGCTTCTGCTGGGAAATCCATGGTCAACTCATTCTTTGATATTCATGGAATGGTTTATCAGCATGTTGTACCTGCACACACATCAGTAACTGGACAACACTACGGGGATGTCCTGAAAACATTACAGGTCCATATCAGGCGCAAAAGACCACATTTCCGTGAAGCAGGTTGGATGCTGCACCACGATAAAGCGCGGCCGCATATTGTCAATGTTGTTGCTGAATATGTTGCAAAAATCAACCTTGAAGTGCATCCCTCACCCTCCTTATAGTCCGGATTTAGCCACATGAAACTTTTTTCTATTCCCTAACTTGAAGAAACGCCTTCGTGGGAGGCTTTATCCATCATCAGAAGCAGTGGTGAAGGCTGCGGAGGCAATTTTGAAGGATCTCTCAAATGCTGGTTTCCAGTATATCTTTGAAGACTGGCAGAAACGCTGGGACTAGTGCATCGCTTTCAGGGGAGACTATTTTGAGAAGGACCATCAAAATTATGAGGATGAGTAAAGGTACGTTGTCAAAAATAATTGTGATCAATCTTTATTGAACAACCCTCATACTAAAGTCTCCGCGCCAAATATTTGGGTGTGCATCTTTCTGAATGCCATCCGCTTCTTGGTGTTATACGTCGAAGTTGTCACACCGATGATGTTGCTTGTGTATAGTCATTGTATGTGCCACCTTTAGTTACGAGTTATGGCTCTGCACATATAGTACGGTATGTATTGAGTAATTGGACGAGGGTGGTCTGAAAAGTTTCCGACCTCAACATGAAGACGGCAGCACTCGTAAATAAAAGCTAGTGAATGTCGTCCATCTATTGACAGTCACTCACTAACATTTCAGCCATTTTGGACGCTCAGTTGTTATGTAACAGTCGTTTGAGTGAGTTGATGTGAGTGTTTTAACCAAAATGGACATAATCGAATATTGAGCTGTCATTTTTTTTTGGAAAGGCAATACGCCTACGCAAATCAAAGATGAGCTGGATTCTGTGTATGTGGAATCTGCGCCATCATTTACCACAGTGAACTTTTGCGCAGCTGAATTTAAACGTGGCCATAAGAACTTGAGAGACGATGAACGTTCGGGACATCCAAAAACTGCAATTACCAAAGAAAACATCACCAAAGTTCACCAAATGGAGCTAGATGACCGCCGAATTGTGGTGAAAGAGATAGCAGAGGTTATGAACATGTCAAAAGAACGTGTTTGTCACATATTAAATGGACATTTAGACATGAAAAAGCTGTCCGCGCATTGGGTGTCGCGTTTGCTCACGTTAGACCAAAAAGTGTTCGAATGAACATTTCCAATGCTCTTTTGGCGCAGTTTAGGCGCAATAAATCCGAGACATAAATACAGACCAAACAGTGGACTGCAAAGGGTGACCGGCTTTAAAAAAAAACAATAATAAAAAAAAATTCGTCTGGGAAAGTGATAGCTACTGTGTTTTGGGATAGTCATGGGGTTATTTTAATCGATTGTTTTCAAAAAGGAAAAGCCATTACAGGAGCATACTACGCATCATTACTTGACAAGCTGAAGCCAGAACTTGCGGAAAAACGGCCACATTTGCAGAAAAAGGAAATTCTGTTTCACCAAGACAACACACCGTCTCACACTTTAGCGGTTGCAATGGTGAAAATCCACGAATTATGGTTTGAACTGCTTGACCATCCGCCTTGCTCACCAGATCCAGCCCCAAGCGACTTCTTTTTCTTCTCTCATCTGAAAGTTGCGCTCGGAGAACAGAAATTTTCGTCAAATGAAGAGGCAATCACCTTCATGAACAATTATTTGGCAGACAAAAACGCCGAGTACTATTCGGACGGGTTAGACAAATGGGAGCATCGCTGGGAGAAGCGTGTAGAGTTAAAAGGAGACTATGTTGAAAAAGAAAAAGAAAAAATCTGAAAAAAAAAATGCCTTGTATCTTCATTAGGTCGTAAACTTTTCAGACCACGTATAAAGCTCTATAGACGGGTGGGGGATTCGAACTTGGAAACTCATCACTCTAAATCTAATACACAAAGCAAAGGTGTGCATATTTAGGTCAAAGTGTTTACTAACACTAAATCCCAGATGGTCCTCCGTGACCCACAGTTCCCGAGAGGAGGCGATGTATTTTTCTTCTGGCGTAAAAATGTTTAGCACGACTTGCTGCCGCGGGGAAGTAAAACGAACGCAAAAGTACCTCTAGCTTGACAGAGAGGCCTTTGAGTAAAATAAAGCGGTCTTACACGTCCAGTATAAAATGGGACGCCCTGGGCTATAGCAGTTGGTGTCCACTCAATTAGATTTAAACTACTTTATATTTAGTAGTTCTATTATAATAGTTATTATCATTAATGTGATTATCATTATCATCCTTATTCTTACTGTTACTATACTGTAATATATTATAGGATATTACACCATCATTAGGGGTGGTGATTTTTTCGCATATGCAATATAGCGCGATAAATGCCCTATAAATGTGAAATCGAAGATTTTCCCAAGTAGTTATTTTTCCCCAGCGCTCTTTCTTCTGGAAACTTTAACTGAAGAGTCTGTAGAACCTTTGAATGTATAGAAAGGTATAAAGTAAGGGACCACTCTTATGGAATGTGGAAAGCAGCTCTTCCCGCTAAATTAGCTTATTGTTTACAATTTTCCATATTAGGTATGTTTGGTACCTGAAGCGAGTTCAGTTGTTTAACAAAAGAAACCCCTGTTACCAACCCAGTTAACGGAAAATCTCAATCCTTCTCTCTGAAAACCAATAGCAACCCTAATTTAATTGAAGTGATAAGCATATGTTAATTCCAGTTGGAGTTCTCAGTTGCCAAAGTTCCGATTTTCATAGTTCTGTTCGGTTTTACGCGCAACTTTCATTCATTCCATGCGTAGGTCACGTCAGTATATGCGAAGAGGTTGAAAGCGAAAATATTAATTAAACAGCGGGCAGAGGTGGAAACCGTGACAAATGTCCTTCTCCAAGACGTTGGTAAGCTTTTTAATCCTGTCACTGCTGGCAGAGTAACTTCAATAAATTATAGGACTTTAAGTGAAAGTTAAAATAAGATTCTACTTTTTCGTGATGTTAAAATGCATAGTTTCGCTGAGGGATATGAATATTTTCGTTCACAACTGGCCCTCTGAATTAAGAGCAGTCATTTTGTTCATGTCTGTTACCGCCTGCGGTGCCGTATGTAGTTAAAGCGGGCGTTAAACACTACACATTACATTATTCATGTCTGTTTATCCAACTGTTTGGTGATATTGCGTTCATTTAATGAATGTAGTAACAGAAGTTTGGTAATATTTGCCTTTTTGTGTTTTATGGCTAATATATCCTCAGTATTTATTGTTAATTGATCTCAAGCCAGGTAACATCGTGTATCTTATCCTTAGCATACACATTGATTCAAAAGTGAGGTTATGGGTAAACCTGTTGACTTATCCCCAAGGAAAGTAGCCGTAACTGAGAGTCTTTTGAAGGAAACTCTTTATTCACAACGTGAAGTAGCTAAGAAATTGTGTAGTTCACAAAAATCTGTTAGTCGCATTAATCAAGCTTTAACATTCGGTAAGACGTTGGCCTCACAAAGGGATGGAAAATGCGGGAGGAAGAGAAAGCTATCACCAAGGATGCAAAGAAAACTTGTGCAGGTGGCAAAACAAAATAGAAGAGCAACCAGCATTGAACTCAGCAATCAACTAAAGCAGTACGGTACAGAAATATCAGCCTCAGCATTTCGCAGAAGATTATGTGAAGTAGGTTTACCAGCACACTGGCCTTGTAAAACGGCTAAACTGACACCTGCAATGGCAAAAAAAAAAAAAAAAAAAAAAAAAAAAAAAAAAAAAAAAAAAAAAAAAAAAAAACGTTTAGAATGGGCCAAAGAGATGTAGAAATATCCAGTGGAATTTTGGAGAAAGGTACGAAAATTGTATATAGCATAAAATTAAAATATGTAAAATATGTACATGTAAATTTTATGGAAATGAAATAAACAGCCCAAACTTTGTTTCTCTCATTGCTGGTTTTGTTATATCTTTGAGCAATTTTAAAACTGTTTAATATTAATAGAGGTTTTTATTGTATCAGGTAATTTTCTTAGATAAATCCATGTTTGAAGTATGTGAAGAGAGCAGCCAATATGTGAGAAGGACAGATAAAGAAGCATTTTCCCCTCAGTGTGTCGATCAAAGAGTAAAGCACCCAACATCAAAAATGGTCTGGAGCTATATGTCTGTCCATGGACCTGGAGGATTATACATAGTTGTGGGATCTATGTAGCATAAACAGTATAAAGGTGAATTAGAAACAAGACTATTTCCGCAAAGTAAAGAATGGTTTCCAAATTGTGATTTTGTGTTCATGCATGATAGTGCTTCCTGCCAAAGAGCAAAATCTGTAACCCAGTTCCTCAAAGAAAACAATGTAAAAGTACTACCATGGCCGGGGAATAACACTTATTTAAATGCAATAGAGAATCTGTGGGGTATTGTTAAACAGAGGTTGAAAAAATTGAAATAACAAAAGCTCGGCTTATTGAGAGCCTGATAAGCATTTGGCACAGAAATGAAGAAATAAAGGAAAAGTGCTCCACCCTTGTAGAGAGCATGCCTAAACGCATCAAAATGGTCATAAAGGCTAAAGAAATGCATACAAAATACTAAGAGTTGAAAAAATATTTTGTAATATTTCTGTTAAATAAATGGAAAATAAACGGTATATGTTAAACATTTTAGCATTGAGTTTAATAATTTGCACACGTCTATATTTGGGATACTACCAACAGCGTAGATGCTGAAAGATATTAAGTAAATATAATTTGATTGTGAGTGACAGGAGGACTCAAATACAGAACAGAATGTTGAATTATATTCAATGCTTTCATTCAACAGGATTACTCAATCATAAACTAGGCTAATTTTGTGCATTTTCTTTTTGTTGTGTTAGTTTTACATCAGTATGGATTTACCTTTTTGTGTTAAGCAGTATACTTTAGTCTGCATCAGATTATTCTGTATATATGTGTATTTCTTTAACCTATATTAATGTGAAATAAATTGACACTTTATGCACTTTTAACTCACCGTCATTAATAACCCTTCATAAATGTATTTTAAATTTCATATCAACAATATTAATATTCATCTTTTATCAAAATTAACTCAAACTTTCTTGTAAATGCTATAAAATGCTAAAACTTCTACAAATTTGTTATTTCAAAGTACTAAATATCACTACCCAAAATTATCACTTAATTATAAACATTAGAATAATAAAAATACTGTCACCCAATTAGCGGAAAGCACAAACAACGACAGCTGAGAAGGGACGAGAGGCAGCCGAGCCACACCCTCCCATTAATCTCAGTCACTAACTGAGGGGTAATTAGGGAAATGTCACTTGTCGCTGGCCGCCTCTTTCCCCTTCCCCTGTCCTCTGGAACTTTCGCGGTAATTCACTGAAACCAGAGACTTCTAGAAGACAGTGATATTCCTATAAAAAGGGCTGCAGTGAGTGAATTGAGTCAGTCAGTGTTTGGCGAACAGCTGTGCGGAGCGCCCAGTGAGCGGACGGACTGCGTACGTGCGTCGGAGGAGTTTACGTAATCGCGAGTGCAAGTGGAATTGTAACGGACGAACTGGTGAATCGTAATTGTGTGCATTACGCAATTCTGTGTAATTGGCAAGTGTTTAACTGTAAGTCGGTGGAAATAAAGAACATTTTTGAGTGGTGCAATTGGACTTTTCATTTCACGAAACCCACAAAGTCACAATACGAAGAACAAAGTTGCAATAATGCAGAAGCAGTATATTGGTTAGATCGATGTAACCGTGAAAGTTAAATGGTGGGGATAGGGACACCAATACCAGAAATATAAAGGAAATAGCCCTATGTTAATATAACGATTAGAAACTTGAATTTCAGCACTATAACATCCCGTGAAAAATATCAAGTGAAAACTATATAAAGATTGGACTATCATTTTTAGTCATTCTTGTTCATGTTTGTATTTGACATACTCTAATGGATTTTAAGTTCTTCGGTGTCTTATCTGAAATCATAACGTCTTACTATTGCCTTGAAACGATTAAAAACTGGCAAAAGAAGCTTGATAATCTTTCACAGGAACATTTACAAATAGAACAAACAAGTTCACACAACGCAAAGAGTTTAGTGAATGATTAGAAATTTTGAAGACTTTAAATTGTTATTTGCTAGTATTAGAAAAGGCAGACAGACAGAGAGAGATAGAGAGATAGATAGATAGATAGATAGATAGATAGATAGATAGATAGATAGATAGAGAGAGAGAGAGAGAGAGAGAGAGAGAGAGAGAGAGAGAGAGAGAGAGAGAGAGAGAGAGAGAGAGAGAGAGAGAGAGAGAGAGAGAGAGAGAGAGAGAGAGAGAGAGAGAGAGAGAGAGAGAGAGAGAGAACTCTCATCTAAAACATCACATATGTGTTACTATCCATCGTGTTGATTTTTGGGTTGCCTTTGGGAAACTATATCTCAATTCAGATATTAAGGGTAATGAGTGGAAATTTAAGAAAAAATTCTCAATCATTTACACAGAAAGTGCTCTTTATTTTACTTTCTCAAAACAACTCTAATATATGATTGCTAGAATTACATGGCATATGAAAGTATATCTTGGACTCCCGGGGAATAACCTGTTAATTCATCTTTATTCTGAATGCGTCAAATACGAGGACTGTTTAATAAAGAATGATCATTAATTTTAAAGTTCATAATTTTTCGCACTAAAATTCAAACTTATTATATTCTGTTAGCTTAATGTGAAACAAACACGCCGTAGTAGTTTCTTTGTTGGTACTCCTGGATCCCGCCTGTGAGAATTAGGCAAGTGCAGACACGTTCAGTATCGCCTACCGCTGCAATGGAGGTAACATGCAGTTAAAGTTGATGTTAGAGGAAGATCCGGAGATTCTTTCAAACGTAATCACTGCTGATCAAACTTGGCTACGTCATTTTGATCCTGAGAGCAAACAGCAAAGCTCAGTGTGGAAATATCCTTCATCATGAACCCCCAAAAAAAGCAAAAGTGGTTACTTCTGCTGGGAAAGTTATGGTCATCTCATTTTTTGATACTCATGGAATGGTTTGTCAGCATGTTGTACCTGCACACACATCAGTAACTGGACAATACTACAGGAATGTCCTGAAAACATTGCAAGTCCATATCAGGTGCAAAAGACCACATTTCCATGAAGCAGGCTGGATGCTGCACCACGATAATGCGCGGCCGCATATTGCCAATGTTGTTCCTGAATATCTTCCAAATATCAACATGCAGTACATCTCTCACCCTCCCTATAGTCCGGATGTCCCATGCGACTTTTTTCTATTCCCTAACTTGAAGAAACGCCTTCGTGGGAAGCATTTTCCGTCATCAGAAGCAGTGGTGAATGCTGCGGAGGCGATTTTGAAGGATCTCTCGAAATATGGTTTCCAGCGTGTCTTTGAAGACTGGCAGAAACGCTGGGACAAGTGCATCACATTCAGGGGAGACTATTTTGAGAAGTGTCATCAAAATTATGAGGATGAGTAAAGGTAAGTTATCAAAAAAAAAATTGTGATCATTCTTTATTGAACAGCCCTCGTATGTTACAAACACTAATTTACTCTGGAGACACTTTTCAATGCTGCAGCAGGGATACATGCTGTTTCATTTTTGTCCATCACGTCGAGCACCAATGCCATTGTATTACAACTTGTCAGTATTACGTAAATTTAAAACGAGATGCGAAGGACAAATGACTTAAACGTTTCAATACGGGAGGTGGACAGTGTATTATCCACATAATTCAGTGAATTATAAAATCGCAAGGTTATTAATACTTGAAGCAAAGGCGAGATCGGCATATTCCTTTCGATGCATGTTCTAACCTCTCTTGTACTTCCGCAGTAACCTTCATAGCAACTTGTTTCGACAATCTATACCTCCGTAAAAATGTTTTTCTTCTGATACCTCCTCAAAATACTGTCTCCTCATATGCCGTACTCTATTATGAATGTCATTTAGACGGTCTGAAATATAGCAAATCAACATCAACAGCTGAGTCATGCCCGCCATCTTGACTATTTACAATTGTTAAGGATTTAACATCTGAAATTTGGCGTGTTAGTTTAACAAGAGATTTAACACGACTGTTACGCTAACACTTGTTGGTAAAATGAAATTTTTATTTTAACTATTGCTAAACTCGTGTTAAGTCTTAACATCTGTTGGTGAAATCGGGCATAAGAGTTTTCATTGGGACGCACCAGCCACGAAAACAAAAAACATTACCTCTTGCTCTTTATCAGTGACCCTAGACTACCTTTTAGGTAATGGGGCAAAGGGCAGTTATTTGTTCAAAAGTCGACTATTAACTCGGACAGTTGCAAGGTTGCTCTTCAGTGTAAAACTACACATTTCGTCCTAACAGGGAGGATTTTACGCGTACTTAGCAAATCCAAGCAATATGGGGCGCTATACGAACGCCGAAATGACGAGTATGGTTTTGATGGATGGAGGAGCTGAAGGGAGTTCAACGAACGCACCATTAATTTAATTTCATTAAAAATATGAATTGTAAAACTTTGTTATGATCTTAATTGTACAATACTTTCAACCACTTAATGTAAATATCAACAGCTTTCCTTTCAGATACAAATGCTTTATTTAGTATTATCAAACACGTAAAATAAAATGCTCGTCTCATTGTTTAAGCCATTTAGTTTTGGTTAATTTATCTACACGTTTTTGATGTTTTCTGTTCTATTTATCATTAAATGCTTCCATTCTCAACCTCACTAACATTAACTTCCCTAAGTTCCATTTGTCCACCAGCTTATTTGCCAACATGGACTGTTATAACTGAATTTTGGAGCACGTTAAACACTCATAAGCAATAATTAAGCAATAGCGTCTTTATTGTGGTTTCATAAGCCAAAGAAATTCTTAATAGTAGCAAGCTACTGCGGTGTATGCCGGTATGTTTACAAACAGCTACAGCATACAATGCTAAAATTTTAAGTAAGCTATTTTTACGTTAAATGGTGGGAAGTCTGTCTGTCTCTGTATTAAGATTTAGTGGTTGTCAAAGTTACCCCTAAGGAAGAGGAATTGTGAGGATGTGTCTACAAAATTGTCACGAAAATATCTTACATACATGGATCTTTCATAAAAATCATTAGGGAAATTTTTTGAGAAAATAAACAATTTCGGAAAACGTTCTATGTAAAAGGTAATAAGAGTTGGAGGAACTTGTTAAAATGTTTGTGCCCATCCTGGAGAGATATCTAACTTAAATACCAGGTTTGATGTTTAATGGACTTCTCATTTTTTGGTTTATACTGTTCACATACACACAGACCTTTACCGAAAATGCCAATTTGTACATTCAGGGAGTCAAGAGCATGCATTTCAGTCTGACCAAGTTGGACCTAAGAGAGGAATTTGAGCATAGATACAGTAAAGCCAATAGTAACTGTTCAGTATAATTTCAAGGAATTTTTCAACTACTTGATATGGAATAAAACGTTGCTGACACAAATATATTCAGCAATGAAGTATTCCTGGTATGCAAAGAAAGAGGAAGATTGTAATGTTAAGACAAGTGAAGCTGTTGAAAGTTGTGCCACTAATTTTGTGTGCTAGATTATAACATTTTAAATGAAATAAAACAAGTACTTGTATTTTCTTTCTTAACCTCTTTAATGCTGGCTGTTTTCTTAAACCCTAATCATGTGTATCGTACTACATGTCTGTAGGTAAATCTTACACATCCCTGTTACACGGGCCCAAATGACCTTGCTGTCGACGGGCCCTAAAACACCACACACTCACTCACTCTCTGTTACAGACACCATCAATTTGAATGGAGTAATACTGCCAATGAGATATGGTCACCCTGATTTCAGATGACATTTTTT
Organism: Mantis religiosa; assembly: GCA_030765055.1. Classification (NCBI taxonomy): domain Eukaryota; kingdom Metazoa; phylum Arthropoda; class Insecta; order Mantodea; family Mantidae; genus Mantis; species Mantis religiosa. Next base: position 145,816,975 of record CM060953.1, read on the forward strand.
TTGACAATTTATGTGTGTAATGCAACAGTTTCTCTACGTACTGTACAGGTAAGAGAAATAAACGATGATTATTATAGTACGTTGTGTGAAGATTTTTCTTCTCTGACTTACCTTCGAGACGTCCGTATAAATAATTTTCTGTACAACGTTTCCAGAAAGTACAATTTATTTAGGAATTGTACGAACACTCCTTATTCATGTACTTTACACCTAGAAATATGAAGTCACTTTTGTTGTTTAAATAGTTTGTTATACTGTGAAGTGTGTTTTTGGCAAGGAAATTCCTTATTTACGTTTTCAGAATTGCCATATTTATTACGTACGGGAAACACATAGACAAAGAAGGCGGACAATACTGAGTCCTACTATATTTCAACTACAAATGACTGAGGTATTGAGAATTCTGACACTGGAAAAACGTAAGCACTTCGTTTCTTATGTTTACTAGGCAACCAAATATGTTCCGGATGTGCAAGATATCAAAATAAAATAAAAGGAAAGTCATGGTCGCTACGTGAGGTAACATCCTACGGGGTCTCTGCCCCCCATAGGACGGCAATTGGGCATGCGCCGTAGCACACGTGGTTCCCGTCGTAAACTCAATTGCGTGTACTTCCTCCGTAGCCTCGGACCTTCCCGCTAGTTAACGTCAGCAATTCGCTCTTATATAGTAACTGCTGCTACAACTCCATCCGCGGGAGTTAAACATTTTCAGTTGTTACAGATTTATTAAAGGGATTAGCCTACACATTTTAACGGTTCTTATTTGCCTGGGTTTTTTGAAAACGTATCGTATACACATAATAATCTGAAAAGAAAAAATGACATTATTCGGCATTAAGTATTATAGCGCTACTCAAACGGGCGGTCATCAGCGCCCTTTAAAAAACTAGTCATGGCAAAAGCCAGATATAAAACTTTCTAAAAACTATACAAGTGTAACAAAACCTATTAAAAATGCACGTACATAAAAGACATCAATCAAAACCTACTAAAAATTTCGTTCACTAAATCCTAAATTCTAAACTAGAAAAGAATCTAAAATCCTTCTCCACGGGTCTCCACGCATGGCCTACACGTGGGTGGGCCTGTTGACCGTCTCCCTCAACCACGAAGAGGAGCCCACACGAGGGAGACTGTTGGCTCGGCACCCCGGGTGCGCCAAACCCGTAGTACGTACCGAAGTAGGCCCCTGGGGGAGGGGCGGCGTCAAATGATGCGATAAGATTCAGATATTCAGTTAGGCAGAGATAAGATGTATCGCCCCGCTCGCTATGGAGAAAGCAACGTTGTCGCGTTTTCTCCAAGTTGTCAGTATTGCAAGCATTGACATTTATTTCTTAGAATATTTATCAAGTAACAATAAGATTAGCAGGATCATTATTCTTTTTCCACGTGACACAGGGGCTGGAAGGCAGCAATAGCAACTGCCGTCATCCCAATCTTTTCTTACGACATCATGAGTAACGTACCAAGACTCGTCTAAATAAATTATACGATAGCCTTCCTGCCTTAAATAGTTTAGCCTGCTCAAGTACTTGTATCTCCATGCCACAATCCTTGCTGATTCCACAATCACACGTCTCTTATTTAACGTGCGAAAGCGGAAACCTAATTCAACTAACAACTGTCTTGGAGAATCCTTTTTGCAAAGAAAATCGCACATGGTTAGAAGTTTATGCAGCAATTCCAAAACTGTTGGTGATTGCCCTTCTTTATAATATCTGTGCACCTCCCTACGAACTATGTCGCAGGTGAAATTATCAACCTTCCCTAACTTTGGTTCCCCGTTGCCTCTCTTTTTTGGCGTGAAAGGAAGTCTCTTCGCAACTTTACTAACTCTATGTCTGCTTAAGCCTACTGCTTCAGCAGTTTCAGTAATAGGTCCCTTTGTTTTATTGGCTTCCATATACTTAAACTCATTGCATATGAATTGCTGTGACTGTTTACTGAGCGTTCCTAAAGGCAGCTTCCTTCCATTTACTCTTGCTTCATTTGCTGTCCCACCAGCGACACTAGAAGTAGAAGCAACATCATTACTAGCACCACTAATATTATCACTACTAGATAAATTGGCGGGATTACTGACACTGTTTCCACCATCAAAGCTAGATACGTCCCAAGAATAGTCGGGAATCACCACTTGCACCAATGAAGTTCACAAGAAAATTAAAAGAATGAAATGAATGATGAATTAGAAAGAAAACAGCGAAGATATTGCAACTCTGTGTTTTACTCCACGTGGACATAATATGTATCTGTCATTTGTGATTCCTGCGCATTCATTGGCTGAAGTGCTGCGTTCATTGGTGCTTAGCAGAGGTCCGAGAAACGCGTCAGTAACCATCTCACCTTTCAATAATATATATGATGAACATTGTAATTGAGATCATAAGCCTGTTATGTTCATAAAAAGTAAATAAATAACACATAAATAAAGAGTCCAATTATTTCTATGTTCGAATCTCGGTCAGGGTGATTTACCTGGATAAGGTTCTTTCCGGGGTTTTCCCTTATCCTGAAAGTCGAATGTCGGGTAACTCTAAGCTCTATGGACCCTGGGCTCATTTGAGCATCATTTCACCATTCGGTTCATCGTCCGATATGACTTAACGCTGGAGGACGTAAATTACAACAACAACAACAAAAATGGAAATATAGCAGGTCAAGCAGAATAATAAACTTAAAATTTGCGTACAAAATGTCCGGGTTGCAGCTGCAAGATCTAACCTCTACAAACTTCAAATACTCCAGAACCGATTCATTTGAGAAGCAACAGCTGCCGAATGTTACATTCCTAATGAGAACATCCATTCAGATCTATCATTTCCCAAATTAAATGAATATACCCTCAACCTCTCTCACAAATTCTATTCCTGTCTTCCCTACAGATTCAATCAACTTATCCGAAGCTTCGAAGGATATGGCATTGACCCCGGGGAAACCTGTAAGCGTCCCAGACTCACCTTCGGCCCATCAGAAGCTCAATAGTCTCCTATAATTGATCACATATCCTCTCTTTCATCTTACAGCTTGTGATACGTCATAAAAATAAACCACCATCTACCCACCGTCTACTATTATAAATTCATCATAATGCCACTAAGGAACACAGTCCCTGAATGGCAAAACGTCGAAGGCTCCTTGTCCTCGGAAAAGAATGACTCTTCGACGACACCCCTAGGCTGATTGATATTCTTCAGGAACGCCTAGTCAAAGATATTGCAGTTTAATGTTGTGGCCAATGTTGTGGTTTTCTGTCCAAAAATGGTGTGAAACCTGTGAAAAAAGCTACATAGGAAAAACTAAGAGAAACTTGTTAACCAGGCAAAAAGAACACCAGAGGAACATTAAGTTGAAACAAACAGAAAAATCTGCAGTTTCACACCATTTTTGGACAGAAAACCACAACATTGGCCACAACATTAAACTGTTAAAATCTTTAAGTACACCCATAGAATTGGATATTTGGGAAAAAATATTAATAAACAAAAACCGTGATAAAGTTATAAATTTTGAAATCCCTGCATTAAATGAAGTATTAAAACTTAGTGCCTCTAACACCAGATGGCAGAGTGATCGGAGCTCCGTAGTAGTGGAAGAAGAGGAAGGTTCATTTAGTCACCAAACAGCTGAGGATGAGATCGAATGATCTTGAAAACGTTTCAATTATACAACAAGTAAGTGAAGTTTGAGTGTAAACATAGTGACTCATAAATCAAACTTAAATATTAAAACTATTGTTACTGACAATAACAACAGACAGAAATTACTAATATTTTTCAAAGACTACTAAACTTCAAGCAAAGTAAAATAGAAATGGCATTAATGAAAGACATTAGGTTGAGGTGTCGCAGATGCTATTGGCACACAAGGAAGTGACTGTTTTAAGAACTCACTTCGCTAAAGAAAGAAGCTATGACGTGATTAGCTCTTTCAGGTTTATCGTTTTATTTTTCTTCCAGAGCCAATACTTTCGATCGCACACAGTAATATTATTTAACCAACACATGTAGTGAATCATGTTGATATTTTTGGAAATGTTCATGTCTTACGATTTCATCAGTATTTTAGTGTATCAGTATTGACATGGTAAGAAATCTTATTGTTTAGCAAGTAATACAACTAGTTTTCTCTCACAGAAGTTAAAGTTTGTTATACAAACGAAATATTTTTAAAAATACAGTGATACAATCTGTAAAAGTATGAAACATGGTTCTTGAAGTAAAGTATTAACAATGTGTGTTTCGCTAGTTTTCTTTAATAATAACAATACTCCACGTAAGCCAGAGAGTCCAATTTTTCAGCGGTGGCAATTTTTGCCAGTATTGAAACTGGAAATTAATTATTCTTTCACACTGGCCGTGTGTAGGCTAAATTGTGGAAACGTAGAGTCAGACTGAAAAATTCAATGCTATAGCCGGGATTTGAACCACGGATCTTCTGGTTCCCGTCCAGCCGCACTACCATTGTGCTACTATGGCCAACGTGCCGACATGACAATAAATTCTCCAACTGACTCGTATTTTCCCGGTAAACCACTTAGGAGTTCTCATAAACACATGAGACAACTACCTTAATGGCGACTTACATATTGTAAGTACTTTAAGGCCCGGGCTTCATATAGTAAACCACTATTAGGTCAATTAATGAAAATTAATTATTCTTTCACACTGGCCGTGTGTAGGCTAAATTGTGGAAACGTAGATTCAGACTGAAAAATTCAATGTGAAAGAATAATTAATTTCCATTAATTGACCTAATAGTGAAAATGAAATGAGTAGTGTTTAACGCCCGGTTTTACTACATAGGCACCGCAGGCGATGACCTAATAGTGGTTTACTATATGAAGCCCGGGCCTTAAAGTACCTACAATATGTAAGTCGCCATTAAGGTAGTTGTCTCATGTGTTTATGAGAACTCCTAAGTGGTTTACCGGGAAAATACGAGTCAGTTGGAGAATTTAATGTCATGTCGGCACGTTGGCCATCGTAGCACAATGGAGGTGCGGCTGGACGGAAACCAAAAGATCCGTGGTTCAAATCCCGGCTATGGCATTGAATTTTTCAGTCTGACTCTACGTTTCCACAGTATTGAAATTGTTTTAGCTTTCCTTGGATAAGAAAACAAATTGAGGACAGGGTCATTTTTACCATTTTTATACCCTTTAACTTCTATAACTTTGATCTTGCAATGTATATATGTATTACGTTGACAACTTGGAGAACGTGGCTATGGCGCGAAAGATGATTCTTCTAATCCAGTAATGACCCAATGGAAGTAAAATTACAGTAATCTAATACAGCAATATTGTAAACAAACAAGTGAATTGCTCGTTATATTCGCAGACTAGATACTATATAAAACAGTTGTATGCTATCACTGCGGCACTCAGTCGTTTTTATCTCGTTGCCACGATAAACAGCTTATGACGTCATTTTGATGCCAAGCCAGCTGATTGCGTGCCGGTGTAAACTGTGATAAGTGAGACACTTTATGTGATAAAGCGAAGAGTAGAGCCCAGATTTGTAAGCACAACCAAGCGGTGAAATGAGCAAGCATATTGGACGAAAAATGAAGCATATAAGCACCAAAAATAGGCAAATAACATTAAAAATTTAATCATAAACACATTGTTTCGTAGAATTCTTAGTTTACGCAAACTTGTTCCAGTACACGAGGGAAGTTATTTTGAGATTTTCTTTTGTGAAGCTACTGCGTTTGTCAGTGAAGAAGTTTTAATTCCAGTGAAAAGGTTCTCTCAACTTTGCATGAACATGTGAAAAGTACCACAGTTCTCCTTGAGTGAATTCTCCTTCAATATATATTTCTGTACCAGAAAGCTTTTAGAAATTTTACAGTGTTTTAACCAGGTTTTTTATTGATAACTTACACAGATTCTCAAAGGTATTTTTAGCAATACCATGAGCCTTTGAAGACAACGTTACTGAAATTTCACTTATCAAAGAAAGTAAATTTTCCAAGGTTATATTTCGAGCTTCCAACTGTGTTATAATAGCATGTATTTTGGATGCCAAATAACAGGTATCTTGGATGCCAAATTAACAAAACATTCCTTTGGAAGGTATTAATGAAACATGTTAATATTTAATTTGCAACAGTAAAACAATTTCTTTACGCTAGAGATAAGAAGATCCGGTTCCTAATGTTTCAGTGAGACGAATGTTTTATCTGACTGATAAAATTATGAGTAGGAGTCAAAATTTTCTTTTGAATTTACATGATTTGGATAAAATAAACTATTTAAATAAAAAAACATAAAATAAGTAAAAAAATCTGGTATTTCAGCAAAAAAAGCATTTATAAGCATTTATAAGCATTTCGCTTAGTATTCCGGGCTCTAACGATGACCTTTGTCACATTTTAAATATGTTCACAGCAAAACTGGTGCAGTACTATATGGGGTACGGATTTAAGGAAGCTTCAAGTACTACTTCACAGCAGATTTCGAAAGAAGGCAATAACAATGTAATTAGTTAATATATGCTTAGCATGCGAAAAAAGAACCAAATAAAATTTTATGCCGGTTTACGTCTTAAATAAAAGTCGTTACTGCTTATTCATTTTCGATATTTCAGGTGCTAAGAGTGTGCCAATATATTGTAGTGTTGTTGTATCCCATATTTTGAAGTGTTCTTGACTGATGTGCATGTAATATATAGGTGTTGGAAAGAAAAAGAAAAAACAACCTTCTCACATTTTCTTCATTAAGAGCATGTGCATAAATGGTCAAATCTAGATCTAATACTTTGATTAAATGAGCTTTCTAAGACTGTAAAAGGTAAATTGTAATAAATAACAGCTTTGTATTACATTGTCCGTTTAAATAGCAGATTAGAAACGTGTGAAATATTAGTAGACAATAACATTTTCAAAGCTGGAATTTCTTCAATTAATCTCACAATATATATTTTGGAATGCTTCGCATTTGGATATCTTAACGGTGGTAATTGGTCATTAAAGCTCATTTCTTATATTTCAGTAACAATGCTGTGGAATATAAGATTATTTTTCGTAATTATCTAATTATCAGTTATCAAGTTAAATGATTTGAGCCAAGAACAAGCGCTGTTAGAGTAGATCAGATTGATTTGCGTTCAGTGAGTTCAACTTGTAGCTACTGTGAACATTGAACAATAGCATATATACCTGAAAATTTTACATGAGACATGTTATATACAGGCAACATGAAAAGCAAAATGAAAAGCAAACCAGGAATTATATATGATAGAGAATCAAGCACTTTTTCAAAATCAATCTTCACTTAGCTTTTTGGCCAGTACGCCTCAACACTTCATATTGGATTTGCAATAGATACCATCCATCTATTGTCGTTTCTTCAATACAGGTACATTTAAATACCTTTAGAACAGGCATCAAAGTAAACTGGCAATGATTTGTCACTGGAATAATTAAATTCTACTTACAGGCATTATCATAGGTAAAGTCACGAGAGGTTTTGAAATTAACGATACATTCACGAGCGAGAAAGTCGTAAGGAAATTCATCTAGGGAAATTCAAAATCACGAGTTGCATTTTTAGAGATTATTTAACTAATCGAAACAAATTATTTAAAGCAATAAAACAAGTTATTTGATTTCCTAAATCACATAGGCCTACATTAGCACAAGAATGAAACTTAACCTCACAAGTCACGGCATTCTTACAGGCCGTGCACAAGTTAACACTGGTGAAAGCAACTTTGGACTAAGGACTTCAGGTGGCGCTGTTTGATTATAAGAAAATAACATAACCTCTATTTTGAAACATCAAACTTCATTTATTTTAAACTACAATAAAGTTGTAATTATTTAAACTGTATATTCGTTTTGTACGAGCACATCAAACTTGATTAAATTATTTAAATTTACAATTATAAAATTGATAATTATTGAAGTTGAATGTTATGCCAAACATTAAAGGGACATATGATAATTGCTGAGAGATAATTGTGCATTGTGTACAATTATCGATTTAGAGATCAGCGATTGGTCGGTATTTGACCACTCTATTACTTGATTGGTCTATACGAGGATAGTGACGTATTGTGAAATAGGTTAATTTGTCACTCAGTTAATATTGTACAAAATAAAATGATTTTGGGATGTTGTTTCCAATTTTGCAGCAGAGACACAAACGTTTTTATAAATTGGTTAATTGGGTAATATTGAGGACCACGGGAGTTTGTATGCCTAGAAATAAATTTGTAAATGTTTTGAGGATAAAGAGTTTTTTTCTTTTGACAGGTTAGCTGAAGGTCTACCTACATAATCAGAAGTGGGGATTCACAGTCGAAATAATTGAAATATCATACATGACGCGGATCAACATAGAAGTCTTGGAAGAAGCAAACAGTTGACTGTGCGAAGCAGGTGGGTTATGTTGGCTACATATGCAAGCGTAGAGGGCCGAAGTTCATAAAGGACGTTTAACTTGGATACCAACTCGTTAACTGTTTGTTCTTTAACGTTGGGTCTTAATTATTTCTAACTTAAACTACTTACATGTACTCCCCTACATCTCCAAACTCTGCGGAGGATAGAGATATATTATCCCACCCAGGAGGGAATCGAATCTTGAACCACTAAGCTGAAAGACCAGAATGGTGTGACAACTCGACCGCAGAGAACGGACTAGGAAGTACAAATCTCTTAAGAAAGAAGGGTAAAGGGCGAGTGTATTCAAGAGTGCATGTATCACGCTTAAATATATGACTCAAACACTGTCATATAAACATAAAATCTAGTATTATGTTCAGCATGTTCAAAATATAACGTAATGATTTTCAGGAACTTTATCCACCGCATAAGAATCACTTGTGTGACCGAGAGGGATGGCTGAGGCTGTTTCGTCTGTGGCCCGCGTTCGGGAGGCCCAGGTTCGATTCCCGTGGTGGACCTACCTGACCCATTAGCTTTTTCGGGGGATTCCCCGGTCGCTAGGCGAATGCTGGGTAGGTTAATTACCTCCACCGAATTCCGTATACCTCCATTTCATCTGCATTATATCACTTCACATCATCTCTGACTCTACCTTTTTCAGGGCAGAAGTGTCGGCAGGTCATTCAGCACTGCATGACAGGCTTCTCGTGAACACTTCCTCCTTCAGTAGGACGGTTTCCGGTCTCCGGGCCGGCCTGGTGGTCCTGGACCAAGGCTGGTGGGATGTCGGTTTTGCTGGCCTGCTGGGGTGTCCAAGTGGTAAGCAGTAGGGACCCTGGTCTCTGCGCTGTCGTGATTCTATGAGCCCTTTGGGGCTTAAGCACAGTAAACCACAGGTTTCCATGCCGAATCCTCTCTTGTAATCCTAACCCTAATGTACCAGTTCTTTCAGTTAATCCCTTGTAGAGTAATGTTTATAATTTGGACATATATAGCGGCGTGGAGTATTTTTAATGTTCAGATGTGCAAGAAAAATTAAAAAGGAGAAAAAAATCAAATAAAATTATATATGTGTGTGTATGTACTGCAGAGAAGAATGTAGTTGTGCATAAAGGTTAATGTGATGAATCAGATTATTCTCACCCAATTATCAGAAGTCACGACCAACTGACAGCTGAGTGGGGCACAGGAGGCATTCAGCCCACGCCCACCCATTTATCTCGTGTCACCAACTGAGGGGATGGTTAGGAAAGTGTCACTGGTCGCTGCCCGCCTCTTTCCCCTCCCTCTGACGTCTGGAACAGTCGGGATATTTCATCTAACCTGGAACCTTCTAGATAGGTCAGTTGGTCTTATATGAGCGATGTGCTGGACTGGAGGAGAGTCAGTTCAGTTCTTGGCGAGCGGCCGTGATGAGCGCAATGCTAGCGAACGGACTGGAAGACTGCGTACGTGTATCAGAGGAGTTGTACGTAATAGTGAGTGTGGAGTGGACCTGTGACAGACGAAGTGGTGGATTGTAATTGTGTGCGCTACGTAATTCTATGTAATCGGCAAGTGTTCCAACTGTTATTCGGTGGAAATAAAGAACATTTTGAGTTTGTGCAATTGGACTTTTAATTTCACGAACCCACAAAGTCACATTATTCAAATACCCTTTTAAAGGCTTTTCTTAAAATTTGGATGAAATTGTAAGCAGACTTCAGCATCTGCACTAAATAACTGATAAAAACGAAAAGATTACAAATAAGGAACGTCCAAGTAATCTGAGGTATTTTTTTAGGAATAATCGCTATAAATGCCAAACTAAAATAACAAACACTACAATTTAACCTTTATCACATCTGTCATAAAGCTTTGTTGACATTTTTAAGTAAGACGGATAGAAATTACTGTATCACTTTTCAAATTATGCAAAGTTTTAACATTGGGGAAAAAGTAGATACAAATCTACGTCTAGGGGAAAGTTTATACAACATATGATTTTACTAAATATTCTTGGAGTATAATTGAAAATATGAAAGGAACTGGATTTTAAATAGGTATCACATGTAAATCTAAAAGGAATAGTGTTCCATTAACTATGCTTTTTCTGTCCAGAATGCTCTAGCTTCAAGTCTGGATCCTTTGTTAAGTTTTCTGAGAAAAGTTGCATATAATGGGTAGTTTGGGAAAGTGGCTGTTTATAAAATCTTTTTGTGTTACTTTTGAATTATATGAAATATTGTTTTTGAGTTATTCTTTGCATTACAGTTAATATCTTGGTATGAAATTTTTGGGTAGTACAACCTTCTCTAGCTACGAAAATAAAAATGAAGTTTTTAAAAGTTTGTGCTAAACCTTTTCCCAAATTTTAAGGAAGCTCAGAAAAGGTTAGTAAGCGCTGTTCTGTTACATTCTTTCCGAGTTACTATTATTCAATTTGGATTTTTCCTCTCTTTTTATTTCTCTTACGTTTTCTAACTTTCAAAAGTCCCATAAGTTTCAATGCTTGTTCCAACGACGTCACATTTTAACCATTAATCTATAAGGGATTAGAGCGCCTCGGTAGCGTAGATGGTAGCATGTCTGCCTCGCGTTCAAGAGGTCCCAAGTTCGAACCTCAGTCAGGGCGAGTTACATGGATAAGGTTTATCCAGGGTTTTCCCTTATCCTTCAACATGAATGTCGGGTAACTGTAAGCTCCGTGGACCCTTGACTCATTTGAGCATTATTTCACATAGTTCATTCACCTTAACTTTGGAGGACATAAATTACAAGAAGAAGAAGAAGAAGAAGAAGAAGAAGAAGAAGAAGAAGAAGAAGAAGAAGAAGAAGAAGAAGAAGAAGAAGAAGAAGAAGAAGAAGAAGAAGAAGAAGAAGAAGAAGAAGAAGAAGAAGAAGAAGAAGAAGAAGAAGAAGAAGAAGAAGAAGAAGAAGAAGAAGAAGAAGAAGAAGAAGAAGAAGAAGAAGAAGAAGAAGAAGAAGAAGAAGAAGAAGAAGAAGAAGAAGAAGAAGAAGAAGAAGAAGAAGAAGAAGAAGAAGAAGAAGAAGAAGAAGAAGAAGAAGAAGAAGAAGAAGAAGAAGAAGAAGAAGAAGAAGAAGAAGAAGAAGAAGAAGAAGAAGAAGAAGAAGAAGAAGAAGAAGAAGAAGAAGAAGAAGAAGAAGAAGAAGAAGAAGAAGAAGAAGAAGAAGAAGAAGAAGAAGAAGAAGAAGAAGAAGAAGAAGAAGAAGAAGAAGAAGAAGAAGAAGAAGAAGAAGAAGAAGAAGAAGAAGAAGAAGAAGAAGAAGAAGAAGAAGAAGAAGAAGAAGAAGAAGAAGAAGAAGAAGAAGAAGAAGAAGAAGAAGAAGAAGAAGAAGAAGAAGAAGAAGAAGAAGAAGAAGAAGAAGAAGAAGAAGAAGAAGAAGAAGAAGAAGAAGAAGAAGAAGAAGAAGAAGAAGAAGAAGAAGAAGAAGAAGAAGAAGAAGAAGAAGAAGAAGAAGAAGAAGAAGAAGAAGAAGAAGAAGAAGAAGAAGAAGAAGAAGAAGAAGAAGAAGAAGAAGAAGAAGAAGAAGAAGAAGAAGAAGAAGAAGAAGAAGAAGAAGAAGAAGAAGAAGAAGAAGAAGAAGAAGAAGAAGAAGAAGAAGAAGAAGAAGAAGAAGAAGAAGAAGAAGAAGAAGAAGAAGAAGAAGAAGAAGAAGAATATTTGAAAGAATTGCTGCACTATTTTTCCTATAAATTTTCATGAAAAAATATTTCAAACTAATGAGCTGAAAGATTAATCTGTAACCACTTTCCTATTAGCATGCACATATTTAAATTTCCATGAATATATTTGGTAATTTATTTAACAATTAGGTAAAATGAGCTTATTTCCTTAATATGAAGTAAACAGAACAATAAAATGTCATACAAATTGATTCTAATTTTAAAACCTTAATTGAAATTGCATATATTTAGCCAAGAAGGCTTTTTTTTTTTCGGAGAGAATTTGGAACTGCGACCAGTCTTGGTCTATTGTACCTTATGCCCCCAAGTGGGGCATTCCCGGGAGTAAGGATGAGGCGAGAGGAGACAGCGGGCGTCTGTCTCAAGGAGCCACTACAATGCAGAGGACAGGGTCCCTACATTTTACTTGGTAAGCTCCCCCGGCAGGCCAGGACAACGGACATTTCCCCGTACTGTGGTTCGGAGACGGCCCCAGCAGTCGGTTCGGAGAGCGGCAAACGACCTACCAAAGGGGAACTGGTTCACTCAGAGCATAAACATCCTGTCATGCGCTGCAGAGACTTCTTACCCTGAAAGACAGCACTAGATGATATTAAATAATAAGGAGATGAAATGAAGGGACAGGATATTCGGGTAATGTAGTTAACCTACCCAGCCTTTGTCTAGCGACACGGGAAAACCCCCGAGAAAACCCTTGGGTAAGGTAACTCGGCCACGGGAATCGAACGCGGACCTCCCGAAACTGGCTGAGCCATCCCGCTGGATCAGCGAAGAAGGCATAGGAACGCAATACTGCGAGGTGGTGCTACAAAAAGCGAAGATATTTGTATAACTTATGACGGCTATTGACTACCACAAAGGCTCGTGCCACGTTACGGCTGGATTCACCAGTTATATGGCGTGTTACTTGTCAGGTGTCTGGCCAAACTAGCGCTGCTGGAACAAAAACCAAAACTGTAGGTACCTACCTGCCCCTACAAAGTCTTTGGCAGTTTCCAAGTATTTCAAGATTCAATGATAATCAATAACTCCAATAATACTCAAGTGTACATTGTGTTGTTACTGGAATAACTGCCTATGTTTTGTGTTAAGGGAAAAGATAAGAATCAAGTCAGTGTAGCTTAGTCTCTTTTAGTTCAGAGTTCGTGCAATTAGAACTCATAAATTAGAAAAGGAAATGCAAATAGGTATGTATGCCAGTTTTGAAAGTTAGAAAGGGGAAAAATAGTATTAGAGTTTAGCAAGTGAAACGGTACTCTCTTCCTCAAGTTGATTAATTAACTGTTAAGGAACATATAGAAGATTAATTGAATGTTAAAGGAATATATACATGTATTGAAACAAATGTCTTGTGTGCAGTGTCAAGTTTGTTAGGAGTTCTGAATCGGTAGGATTTTTCTCCCCTAGGAGAGCTGACCGCAACCATAAATAATGGGTCGCACCAGGCGTTTGCTTTCAAACATAGTTTGACAGGAAGGGGACATTTTGGATGGTCTAGGGTGAGATTCGCGTAACTGGGACTCCATATGTGTTCTACCGACCAACTAATTAAAAATAATGAACTGAAGGGGGAAGCGAAGTGTCATATGAACTATCTGGGAAAAACGACATATCTAAAGTTCAGTCGCTAGCTGGGGGTCAAGCTAGCTCGTCGTGCGAACGCACGCGGAAAGAAATCGCGTTCAATTAAAGATAGTTAGTAGCTGGATCCGATGAGTCGTGTTATAGACACGGGAGTGCAACCACGCCAGCGCGGAGCCAACCATTCAGAGTTCGCCTAATTAACGTGTATTTCGAGAGTAATTGAAATACAACCGATCGTCATAAGAGAATTAACCTGTGTTTCTTTCCAAGTACCCTAATTGATCCACCCAGAACGCCCTGAATCAAGAAATCCTTGCCACAGATCCTATATTCATGAATATTAGGATAACTCCGAGAGCAGCCGAGGACATCGATAATTTTCAAATTTTATTGGCGATGCTGAAAACCCTAGGAATCAAGCCCCTGCCAAATAATTGAGCCGAACTGCGCGGCAATACTCGCTCGACGCCCCGACATGCCGCACAAGGCACATACTATCCAGCAAGCAAAGAAGGTCCCTGAAAGGTATGTGCTGCCTTACACAGTGGGACAAGGACAGTGAATGTGTGTGGCAGAGAACGCCTGCTACACAAGGAGCAAACCGTTAAAAAAACATGCGCCCTATTCACTCTGTCCACTAAAACCGAGAAAATTCATTTACAAAAGTAGAAACTATCTGAATGTTTTTGAATGGTCTGTAACTTACTGACATGGGGTGTCATAAAATTGTCCAGGGAGGGTGTGGGAACCTTCGCCAACCCCCATGCGTCTCATCCCTCGGAGACTATCTCTCCTGTGGATGACAGTAGGATTACTGCACTGCGACCAGTTTTAATATATTGTACCTATGCCTCCAAGTGAGGTAATCCCATTAGAAAGGATGGACGAGAGGAGACACTGGGTGGCCGTCCCAAGTAGCCACGACAGTGCAGAGGGCAGGGTCCCTACATTTTACTTAGATGAAAGCCTCCCCCGGTAGGCCAGGACAACGGACATCCCCCCCGACTGTGATTTGGAAGCGGTCTCAGCAGCTGGTTCGGAGACTGGCAACTTCCTACTGGAGGAGGAAATGGTTCATTCAGAGCATATCATCCGCCGAGACACACACCGACACTTCTATCCTGAAATATACCACCAGATTAGAAATGGAGGGACAGGAAATTCAGGGATTGCACCTAACCTACCGAGGAAACCCACGAAAAACCCATGGTTCAATTAGATCGCCACGAGAACATAACCCGGTCCTTCCGAATGCGGGTCACAGACGAAACCACTCGGTTTTCATATCTTACTATCTCAAAATATAGAGGATATATTGCGAAATAACCACAACAATTTGTGCATTATGACTAAACTTACACGTAAATTATGATTCCGTAGCACTTGTTTATATTATGCAAAGAAAATATTCTATTCCACCCAAAAACTCGATAAAAGTAAGCCCCTCTTAAGAAATACAGAGTTTGACGTGTCTCTGTCTATAAACAACAAAAATATATGACAAATAACTTCCCTTGGCGCCGTGGTCGATTGCTTAGATCGTTCCATTCTTACCAAGGCCGCTACCATTCGTTCTCAAGGGACCACAGTGCGATTTGTGATGAACAAAGCGGCGACGTAGCAGATTTTCCGGATTCTCGTTTTCTTTCATCATTCATTCAACCAACCAACTGTACCGTAATTTCATACCAAAGTTCTATTAAATGATGTATGTGTATTTGTGTGAACAGTATACCTCAAAAATGAAAAGTAGGTTAAAAATTCAACTTGGTAAGTAACTTCGGCATCTTTCATAAATGGGATATAATTTTTTTTTAAAAAAATCCCTCACTCCAAACTGCCTTTAAACGAAACGTTTTTCAAGTAATTTAGATTTTCTCAAAAACAGCTGTAAGGATTTTCATTAAAATGCCGCATGTTTAAGATATTTTCATGACAGATAAATTGTGTATCTTGAATTTTCTTGGAAAAACCTCTGAAGTACTTAAGCATATATTTTATATAAAATGTATTGTGTATGTTGGTTTTTCTTCAGTAATTTACGTCCTCCAACGTTAAGTCATATCGGACGATGAATAAAATGGGTGAAATGATACTCAAATCAGGTCAGGGACCATAGAACTTAGAGTTACCAGTCATTGGTCTTTTAGGTAAAGGAAAATACCTGTAAATACCTTATCTAGGTAACCTATCCTGACCGAGATTCGAATTAGGGACCACTTGAACTTCAGGCAGACAAGCTACCAAGCCGAGCGTGGGCATGTATGTGTATGTGTGTGTCTGCGCATGCGTGGGCGCGTGCGCGCAGAACAAGCATTGTTATTGGTTTCAGTTTTCCAATAGTTATACTTTACACAGTGATAAGGAAATTATGGATTAGTTAAATTAATTAAGAATTATAATAAAATTAAATATGAATATTTTGAGCATTTGTGTTTAATGTTAATGAGTTTTAGGTTTGGCAATTAATTATGAATACAGTTTAGCTAAGATGGCATTAGAAGAACGGCAATTAGCGAGGGTTCGTTTTCGAGCAGATTCGTAGAAGTTGTTAGGTAGGTTACATTAGAGAGGGCAAAGATACTCTCCAAAGTTGCCAGATTAGGCATGGCATGCTAGCTGTGAATTCTTGAAATTTGTGAGAGTATTTGTTAGAAATTTTTAGAGAGACTTTAGCATGGAAAGCAGGAAATTTCGGTAATGTAGAAATGAAGTGGCAACATCGCATTAGAACCTGTGGCATTACTAGATTTGGGTGATACAAAAAGGAGGGGAACAATAATAAAGAGGATACCAAAATGCTGGTATAAGTGTATTAAAGGGTAGAAAGGGGAACTATTGAATCTGTACATGAAGCAACAGAAAAGCATTAAGAACACAAACAGTTGGTGGTGGGAATTGGAAGGAACGGTATCGAAGATAGGCATGGGAGATTTATGGAGAGCAGAGAAGTCAAATTATAGAGGATTTTGGAAGAAAGTGAGAACTATACTGGCCGCCAAACTAGAATGTGATTGACAGTTAGTAGCCACATGGAAAAACGGTCTAACTAAATGGGAGGGGATGAGTACGTCATAACGGTTGTCATGGTAACGATTAGAGGGACCAATTAGAGTCGAGACGTTTCCATGACAATGTTAGACGCTAAACCTTGTTTGTCGATATTCTAACACGTGCTTAGCATGACTTGCGGGCAAGCGAGTTACGCAAACGCTGCAGTAAATACAATACCTAGGTTTTTATTTCTCTTCTGATAACTCTGCATAAACAGAATGCCCTCACAGTTAGAGATCCTGTACTGGCAAGTTACTTTGCATTTTATCTGTGACAATTTGCCTTCGGTTTACGTGTGTGTGAGTTCGTGTATCTGTGCGCGTGTTGTGATCATTTGCAATTGTGTTTAATAAATGTTTAATTATGTCTAAATATAGTGACAAGCGAAAACCTGAACGTGCTCGGGAACCAAATAAAACTGTATTTGGTAAAGGTATTCCAATTAAAGGACATACACAGGAAATAATATGCTCTGTGAGAGAATACTTCGAAGAGGAGAAATTGAAAGGGGAGTCTAGTATTCCATTCTCTAAGTGCTTGATAGGACTTCCCATGCTCTAGGTATCAGTAAGGGCATTAAGGTTAATATTGGGAAAGAAAAGTATTTTAAAGAAGAAAGACATTGTGGTATAAATTAGAAACTCCGGGAAAAAATTATGTAAGCGGCATTTTCCAACATCAAAAAGCATCTAAATATCACAGGTATGCCTCTTTTGTTACGATGATCCTTACATTGATGTGTTCTTGCATGTTCTAACGTTTACATGTAGATCCACGACTGTACTATTGTCTATGTGTACAGTATTATAAATAATTAATAATAACAAAATACAAATTTCAGTCGCAACTGTATCATCTTCGCACAAGTAATCCTATCGCGCTCTCCACGTGGTAGCAATAAGCGGCGACGTCGTCTCTGTCTCCGTACGAAATGTCAATCACTTTCTAGGTTGGCATCCAGTATAGAGTACAATATATAGGCAAGCAGGAGATATGGGAAAGTATAGAAGCAAAGAAAACTTTGAAATTTCATAAACAATTAAAGACAGAGTGGAGTAGGGAAAAATATATAGATCAATGTGACAGAACTGGAAGAGAAGGCATAGAATGGATGAGAGTAGGAATAATAATCTAAAAGGGTTAAGAAGTAATGAGGTAGGGATATGTGAATTTTGTGGAGATGAGGAGAACACATTACCTGTATAATGTAAGGAGTTAACAAATTACAGGAGAAAAATATGTGATAATAAATGGGACAGTGTGAGCAAAGAGGTGGTGACATTACACATGTTAAAGGGCACGGCTGAAAGGAAAAATAGATGTATAGGATAATTCTTATATAAGTTAAGAGAAAAGTAGTTTAGGGAAAAAGAAGCGAAGGTCAAGAAGAAATGACACCAAGCTATTCAGGAAAACTAAAGGGTTATAGCCAGCGGACCTGAGTCAGCAAGTAAATCCTAGGGTCAGCAATTTCATTTATTTGTACAGAACCTATAATAAGTGCATGTACAATATTAAAGGGAGTGTAGTGAAACTGTGCAAATAAATATATAAAACACCAAATATAAGAACCTAGTAGTGCGGTCTTAGAGCCATTATCAAAAGGGTAGGTTAATAGGGGAGTTTTTCGTAGATGAATAGGAAATTCTGGTCAGAATCTTCAATAATTCTTGAATGGTTGCCGATGGGGCAAAACGTAGCTGAATGAGGAGTCATTTCTTGCCTCAGTGAGAGAATCACATGTTATTGCGCAGTATACGATTCACTTATGATAACTCTAATATATATTAAACGATTCAAACTTAGGTTCCGGAGTCATTCTTACTTTTATTACACACCCACGCATACCCTGAGATAGGACTCACCTCGAGATTGAAGCAGACGCAGATGGCTACAAACTGGTGTAACATCGTGAGGCGGACACGTACTAATTCAAAATATATGGAGTTATTCGTTTTGTTTTTACCTCTTGGCTTTGCAAAGAGAACAGAATTTCAAAGCCATCAAATAGCAGTCGTACTAAGAATTTGGCTAAGGCTTAAAACAGTATAACCTATGCAAATGTTTATCTTGATTGACATAATTTATGTTAGTAAAGGAATAAGAAAGAGTAGTTTTATAAGAGTAGAAAAAGGCATAAGAGTACTACATGTCTGGGTTTTTAACTGGGGAAGTGAAGTAGGTATGGGCATAATTTTGTTATTCTAATGGGATGATTGAGTTTTACTAAGCACGTGTGATTGTTCTGAAGCGAAGACTTATCTTTCGGCCTGTAGAAGGTCTTTTGTTCCTATTGCCCTTACGAGGTGTCCCTCAGGAGGAAGGAGTGAAGTGAGAGTATAAGGGTGGTTGGACTTGAAGAAAGATGACAGTAGAGCAAGGTCCATAACAGCTCCCCTGTGCAGGCTTACACGTCCCTTGGGGGATGGGGGTATTCCGAGAACAGAAGACCTCCCCTAATCCTGTGAACGAGAATTTACAGAAGACAAATTACTTGCCATGCTCGTCAACACCTTAGCATAGCCAACCAGAATGGAAGGTGGTGAGAAATGAAAAAAAGAGTAAAATAATGGGATAGGAAGTTCCGAATTTATAACACCCTGTATACACCTTAGCAGTTCCTATGATGCAACAATGAAAAGGGCAATTTTTGAGGACATTTGCTCCAGAATAAAAGTAAACAGGTGCTCCATAGCAGGGCACGCTCCGTTAGAACGAATCAGAACTCCCTCAGCAAAAATTACTGCAGTAATCGCACTGAAATCACCATAATGAGTGTTTTACCAACGTGTTTCAATTTTCGGAATGCATAAGCCACGTAAATAAATACGTGGATAGGAATTAAAAAGTGGGAGTGGAGACAGGAGAAAGTCTCAGCGAAGCGTGGAATTATGCCAGAGAATGTAATGAAATAACTGGACCAAATTATCTACATCCTACAACTGATTCAGTGGCTTGTCATCTCGGATATTAGATAACTGTAATAAACTGTATCCTATGACGGTAGAATGGATATGCTCAGAACGGTGTAAGGATTGCTGACACTTGACCGTTCAGCGATGAAGTAATAGCATCTCTAGGCTGCGAATGACCAAACTCTTGTCTTCCAGTCACTTTACTTTCTGTACTCATTCTTGTACAAATTATTCTTACAAAATATTATTATTTTCTACAAATAATACTTTAAAATAGTTAACTGCACAAAAAATAAATAAAAATATCTAACTTAATTTGTGTAAAAACTGTAGGTGTATTTAGCTTTTGTCAATTTTATGAGAAAATTCTTTGAAAATCGTTGTGTATAATTCCTCAAAGATATTGAAATTAAGCACCAATTTAATAATATAATTTTGAGTCGAACTAGTACTCAATGCTGCATATATTGCTAGTTTTTACCTAGAACGCGTTTCGTTAGGACCTTCCTAACATACTCAACTAATGTCGACCGTTAAATTTTAATTTGCTGAACTCTTTGGAGGCGATAGGAGCGTCTCTCTTGGTATCTTGATGAACTTGAAGTTCGGGTTCTCTTCATAAGTAGTGTCGAAATTAACAATTTTCCTTCATATTTCTTTATGTATATCTTTTACTGAAGTGGTTAATGTAGTTGGGACCTGAACACTTTTTAATAAATGGATTTCTTGTTCTATATCACGATCATCATACCAAAATGGTATGCAGCTGCCGATTTGTCTATTTCTGTGTTCTTGATGTTCCTAAGATGCTCTTAATATTAATATTCAAATTCTTTTAGCTTTGCTATTGTAAATATTGTCACAGCCTTTGTAATTTATCTGGTATACACCTGATTTTCTGTCTGTAGGTTTCTCTTTTTTATTGTTTGATTTCAAAAGCTGTTATACCCTGAATTTGTTCTGTGAGGCCAAAGTAATGTTGTGTTCTTTGAAGACGTTCTAGAAAAGCTAAGTAGCTTCTGTATGAAGTTTCATTAGTGATCGGGAAAAGAGTACTTATTTGTCTGCATCTCTGTTATCTATTGAATTTATTAATTTTCTTTTTGACAAATTCATACTGAATCCATTCTATTTAAGTATTTATTTGCCACTTATTTATTATTTACCAATTTAAGTATTTACCTAATTGACGTATTTTAATTATGCTTCTCACACATACATAGATGTTTCTCTATGGTTACATAAATAATATTTGGTTTGGGGGCTTCCTGGAAATTCCAAACGCGTATTTCCAGTGAAACATTGTTATCGAAATTTTCTGTGGAGCGCTATACTTATTTTACATGATACAGATAAGTGATAAACATAGTAAAATATATTCTTTTTCTCGCAGATTCTCTAAGTTACAGTATTTTTATATAGTCGAGTTTGGCGTGGTATGAGAAAATAAAATGTATATCTAAAGACAAATGTAAATCTGTTTGAGTGGAAAAGACTGAGTAACAAAATAGTAGTTGATACATACGAAGGTCAGGACTCACATAGAGATGGTGCCACTGGGTCATTTTGATGGATAGCACCATATAGTTTAACTCTAGACTAGCTTGTGTTCATAGTTACAGTTCAATAGCTTGTTTAGTTTTTGAATGACAACATTTTAAACAAGGCAAGTGTAGAGGTTTCACGAAAATGGAGAATCCGGAAAAAGAGAGCAGTGGTTAAATACTTCCATTTGAAAGGCTTAACGCCTAAAGAAATAAAGGAGGGAATGGACAGTCCATTGAAAGATTCTGTCCCTTCATATACAATGATTAAAAGGTGGATTGCAGAGTTTAAAATGGGACGTGTGAGCAATAGAGATGAGCCTCGCTCTGGATGCCCTGAGGAGGTCACAACTCCAGAGATAATTGAAAAAAATTCATCGTTTAGTACTGAAAGATCGCAGAATAAAGTTGTTTGAGATAGCAGAGGCTGTAAACATATCAAAAGAACGTGCAGCAATAGTTTAAGTAATATTTTGGGCTTTCACAAGGTATGTGCAAGATGGGTGCCGCGTTTGAAGACACCTGATCAAAAGTTGCAAAGAAAAACTGCTTCTATTATTATTTTAGAGCTCTACTATAAAATTCCCAGTGAATTTTTGAGATGGCTTATTACCATGGAGACATCACTACACTCCAGAAGGTAAATCACAGTCAAAACAGTAGACTGAGTCAGATAATCCAACTGCAAAGATGGCAAAGTCAATTCTGTCAGCTAACAAGTTTAAGCCGAGTGTTTTCTGGCATCACAAGAAATTATTTTAATTGATTACTTGAAAAAAAGAGTAAAAGTATCACTGGTAACTACTATGGAAGTTTACTGCAACGTTTGAGTGATAGGTGAAAAGAAAAGAATCTCATTTGGTGAAGTAAAATAAATCGTTTCTTCACAACAATGCTCCATCGTTCAGTCATTGTCAGTGTACGAATTAAAGTTCGAATTGCTTGAATATCCACCCTATTCGCCAGATCTGGTACCCAGGTCTGGAGGACACAGACTTCACAGCAACGAGGTTATTAATGTGTTAAACAGCTATTTTGAGGACTTTTTTTATTTTATTTTTTTATTTTACGTCCTCCAACGTTAAGTCATATCGGATGATGTATGAAATGGGTGAAATGATGCTCAAATGTTTCCAGGGTCCATGAAGCTTAGAGCTACCCGACATTCGTCTGTAAGGATAAGGGAAAACCCAGGAAAAATACTTATCCAGGTAACTCACCCTGACCGAGATTCGAACTCGGGACCTCTTGAACGTGATGCAGACACGCTACCATATACGCTACCGAGACGGGCTTTGAGGACCATGCTAAACCGCACTACAGAATTGGTTTAATAAATTAAAGCACCGAAATGTATTTAGTCTTTCTGAAGATTATGTTGAGAAATAAATAACAAATAAATATGTTTTTTTTTTATTGTGAGACTCGGGACTTATCAGCTTATTAACACTTTCTGCCGATTTTATCATGTTCATTTTCTCTCTTTGTCATCATGCACTTGTCTGTTCTGCTGTTAATTGTGGAATTTGTTATTTTATAGCCACTGTTGATTTATGTGCGAGTGTTATGTAAATGTCATTTAACTTTTAACATTCTATTCGTGGAATATTTGACAAATCCACATTTCCATTATCTTTAAGTTTTATTTATAGTTGAAGTTTGAAACTCTTGTTACATGCACGACACATTAAATGTAAAAGAACAGCAATTCCAGAAAAAAATATAAAATGCAATTTTTAGGATTAAACCGATTAAATGCATAATAGTTGTCATTGGTTGAGTTGAAGTATTTCTGTTCCTAGATTGGTCTCTTGCTGTAAGAGTGAAAACATCCGAAAAAGTTTATTTACATTTAGACTTTGTTTGATTTGTGCAGTCCCCTTCAACATCTACGTTTATGTTATGGGCTTTTGTGTCAGTAAATTGTTGATTGAAAGTATTTAACCTTCTTTACTTATTTTCATAAGGAAGCACGCACATATTCATACAACCAGACTCTGCGTAGGGTAGAGAATGATTGAAATTATTGACAAATTTAACCGCCCGTTCCCCCGGTGGCTAATCCATTCGGGACCTTTCATTAGAGAAGCCAAAAATGTGTAGTGTAGTGTTTAACGCCCGCTTTTACTACATACGGCACCGCAGGCGGTGACACTGATGATACATAAGATGAAGATGGAGCACCGGTGGAATGAGATGGCGGGGAAAACCGGAGGTCCCGGAGAAAACCCGCCCAAGCGCCGTGTTATCCACCACAAATCTCACTTTGCGGTCACCTGGGATCGAACTCGGGAGAGAAGCCAAAAAGGTGATCACTCGATCACAGAGACAGTTCTTAAGCATTTTATTTTATTTAAAAAAATAGATGGCTTCGTACGGAACACTATTGCAATATTGCCAATCGATACAAAAGTGGAAAATTGCACTCGGGTTTAGATTTAGAATATTATGAGTTAATAAGGAATTACATTGGACTCATTATAAATGCGTATGTTTCAATTTATTATATGTCATTTGTTGCTAAGCAACTACAGTGGCACTCCTGCTAGAAAAGCTACTGTATGTCGGTTTAACCATTTTAACAATTTCATGTCATTGTTATTTGTCTATATAACTATTTCATGTAGGTGGTTATCAAATTGCTTCTCTATCCAGTGATATGAGGAACGAAGTTACCTTAATTTTCTGGATATAACTTGTGAAGTACCTACCACCCAGCCGCTGTATTTCCAAATTCTGTTCACCACGGGGGTCATCATTAGGGTGCAGTGCTGGCGGCCGGGACGTGGTCAACTACTCGTTTAAAAAACTAAAGCGTAGAAATATTCAAAGTAATAAGAGAGCAAATGCTTAATGTCATAAATTTTATGTGTTAAGTTTTTTCTCAATCTCTTATTATTTACCAGTAATACAGAATTATGCAAAATTCATTCACTCTGCTGTTCGGGGAAAAATAAAATTAGTGTGATGGACATAATTTAAACACAATTGTGTTAAGCAAAAGTGAAGGCATTTTTAAAACACAAAAAGACAAGAAAATTTTCATCTAAAAGGAAAGTTTGTTGTGGGAAGACTTACTGGAAAATCATAGTTTCACACTTTTGGAACACCAAGTTTGTTATTAACTGACTTTGAGTTGAAATGTGCACATACGCGTCCGCAAGTATAAATAAACACACATACACACATAAGAAAAATAACTTTAAAAACTTTAAAACTTTTTCAGACGACTCAAAACGTGAATCTACAGTATTTTGTTTGAATGCAATAACTTTATTACTTGGAGAAAGAACAAATCTCGAGCGATTGTTGAAGCCTTCAAGATAAATATATACAATTTAAAAACGTGCGTCACATGTCACGTCTCCGTTTATTTCTGACTGTAATTTCATTCAGGAGTAATATATGACTTCGTTTGCAAAGAAATAGAATGTATTTGCTGTAAAAAAAAAAAAAGTTTTCCTACGTATTTCAAAGTGAAGCAGGCGTTAACGAAACGACGTGGTTCGAAGTTTTTTCTGGATAACTTTGTGATGCTGAGCAAGAACAAGAAGCATAGTACTGGGATATCATGGTTTTTGAGACAAATTTTCGGTTACACTCACGAAAATACGAATATATGAAGCATACATGTAGAATTAACTAGTACAAATGACTAATAATGTACAATGTTCTGAAACATGCAGTAAATATCTGCACAAATCAATCCCTGCTTATTTTCTGCCTTCATTATTACGTCTTTTTCGCTCAGCTCTACAACCAGTTATAACAATAGTATATTTTAATGCCCCTACCGTTTTATCTTTCATCAGCCCTTCCAGTTCTCCCCAGCCTTTTCTATGTACTCCACAGCCTCTATTTTTCTCAGCATCTACATTTAAAGTACTTTCAAAAGTTTCTCCTCATATCGCAGTAATTTAAAAGTTTGAATTTATGCAATGACACCACAGCATACCCATGTCATTAATATCTTCAGGGATCCAAGGGAAAGGTATTAAAACCCTCGCTAGTCATTTTCATTGTTTACATTTTATAAGTGTTACTATAAGTAATGAGTGAAAAACAAAGAAAATACGCTTGAGAACAAGTGAACTATTTTGTATGTTAAGCATGTAAAAGAAACTTGACTATTTATTATTGTTGTTTTTGTTAATCATTTCCTTAGTATTTAGTTTAAATGAACATATAGTTTACTCCAAATTTACGTAAGAACAGTGTATATCTCTTGGGAAATTGTTGATATAAGAAAAGGAAAGTGAAAATTATTTAATTTAAATTATATAGAAATAATCATTTCTTCCACACTAGCCATGTGTAGGCTAAGGTTTGGATGAGTAGAGCCAGGCTGAAAAATTCAATGCCATAGCCGGGATTTGAACCACGGATATTCCACTCACCGTGCGGTTGCTCTAAACCACTGAGCTACTATGGCCAACATACTGACATGACATGAAATTATCCAACTGACTCATATGTTTCCCGGTAGACCATTAGGGGTTCTGATATGCTATGAGACACGCACCTTCTGTGGCGTGCTTGTAATGTATAATCTGCGTTGGGAAGTTTTTCTTAGCAACGCACGGCAGAGGTGGGCGATCATCCAACCGATATGGGGAGATGTGGTCAACATCTCTGCATCCCACAGCTGGAACGTTAGTTTTCGTGACCAGGGCCGCTTACCTAAGTCCCTGGCTTCATAGTTAAACCACTATGCCATTTTCTTATTTAGGTAATCAAGATTTACGTTTTCCTCCATAGAGTATCATACCTCATCCCCCCCTCTCTCTCCCATATGCCTTGATAAGTATATAACAGAAGAGAAACTTCTAAAGTATTTACAAAAATTGGGAGATAAATATTTTATTCCTCACACAAATATTTAAAAATTACTATCCATTCTTTCTCAAAATAGTAGCCCTTCTAAAGTATAAAATCTTAAGGTATAACATTTTTAAAGCTGGTTAGGGAGGAATTATTTGTCCTTGTACCCAACCTTAATATTCGACCTTAGATATCCGACTTTCCTTGTGTAAGTGTTTAACGTCCGCTTTTACTACATACGGCACCGCAGGCGATGACACTGATGATACATGAGATGAAGATGGAGCACCCGTGGAATGAAATGGTGGGGAAAACCGGAGTTCCCGGAGAAAACCCGCCCCAACGCCGTGTTGTCCACCACAAATCTCACTTTGCGGTCGCCTGGGATCGATCCTGACCGCCTTGGTAAGAGCCAAGCGGTCTAACCACTGAGCCACAGCGTGGCCTAAACTTTCCTTTTTGACCTATGCAAGTAGAGGAAGACAGCTGTTAACGGTCAAAGAAGGAACGTGTAAACAATGATACTAAATGAAAGAAGAGAATACGGTAAATAAAATTTTTATGTATTACATTCAACACGAATTTCTCCATACTTCTAATTTTGTTCTTCTAATTGATTTCAGTGTAGATAAACCTTTCAGAAATAGCTACATTACATTCTTCGTTCTAGATACAAAGTAATGGTGATAGTCAACTGTTTAGCAGCTCCACGCTATATGCTGCCTTTTAAAATCCATACTTTTCCTTGCAATTGTGAGAAAATAAAACTACTACAGAGATTGAAAGGACTGAAAGGACCTTGAGAGAATGGCAAGATGCTGAACAATTAGAAAAATTAACAATGCATAACTTGAAAATGGCTTATGGCACAAATGTTGAATAAAATATAGACCTACTTTTTCATGTAGTACTTGTACGTCTATTCCTTGAGTTTATCGGTAGTACAAGATTATACAAAATTTCTTTAGAATGAAAAAATTCTCACACGCTATTTCCAGATAATTAAGATATACTTATCAAGATATATATATATATATTTTTTTTTTGAAAAATAAATAAAAAGGATGGTTTTGTTGGGAAAATTTTCCTGATTATTTTGGTCTCGTGTTGGAAGATACAAATTTAAATACGAAGTTTCTCATCTAACGAAGTTTTCGTTTTGCTGTTCACAAATAAACATACACAAAGCTTTTTCTAAAAATGAGTTTAACGTTTTCTACCATGTACATGGTAGTGAGGAGCCTATGATAGGTAAGCGGCCCTGGTCACGAAAACTAACGTTCCAGCTGTGGGATGCAGAGATGTTGACCACATCTCCCCATATCGGTTGGATGATCGCCCACCTCTGCCGTGCGTTGCTAAGAAAAACTTCCCAACGCAGATTATACATTACAAGCACTGTTTTCCAAAAAAAAAAAATTGATTAAAATACCAAGATATTTTATGTCAGTTGAAATTAATATCTTGAATTCTCTGGGATGTCCTCAGAGTTCGTCTTCATTCTGAAGAATTTTCCCCTTACTGGTAAACATTAATACGTAGACAAAATTTTATTACACAAAACAGGGGCTCTGGTTAAATCACACACTATATATATATACCAGGTGAGTCACCTGCCCCAATTTATTTTTGAATTTATAGAACGTGCTAAGCGACATATGTGACTTATACCTTTCTTAAATGCCTTCTAATGGATTATTGACAGAGACTTAATAGAAGAAGGGTACATAACTCAGTGCATATGGGACAGAAAGCAATCATTATGTATGTCGAATCCAAAAACATCATACCCAGACACAGAGAGCTGCAGTAGCAATTTTAAACAAGTTTCCGAACTTTTATTCAATTGCATACATTCACACACACACACACACACACACACACACACACACACACACACACACACACACACACACACACACACACACACACACCTTTGAATACGCCCCTGAAGAAAGAACCTATCAAATGCATTAGTTGAGAATAACACTGGAACACAAAATGGTGGATCTACACGTGAGACCAATTGGATTTACTCGTAAATCTTCAGCCAGCACGTGTTTTCGTTGTACAGCCATGTCAAAAAATGCTAAGAATTAGGTAAATTGTTTTCGCGGCAGGTTTTAGCTCATACAGTAATTGTAATGACGGATGCAGTTTTTTTTATTTGGGCTAAAACTACCAGAACGCGCTCAAAACTGTCTAGGAAGCTGCAAAAAGCGGGTTAAGATCCGAGGTGGGGTATTCGTATAGGAACCTCCCTTTGCGAGGTAGCTTTGGCTAAATGGTATTATATAGGTTATGTCACCACTCCGCCACTTCAATTTGGTTCAAATCTTTTGTGTTCAGCTCAGAAATTTTAGTACCCTTTGTTTTACCTGTTGGGGCCTGTAATTTGGTATTATGATACAAGTAACATTTTATTACATTATACGTGTTTATTAAATACAATATTCACCATTACTTCCGCTGGCAGATAGATATAAATTTATAGTTCGTGGTAGATAGTTTATTATAGTCGATATCGTGCTTGAGTCCTGTGCTGTGGCGTAGTGGGCTAAGGTACCATGCCTTGGCTACCTGCCTCGGAAAGCGGCCCGGGAACGATCCCACCCCTGGGGTGGTATAGGACCGGTGCCCACTCAGCATAGGGAGGAAAATTGAGGAACTTACGATAGGTAAGGGGCCCTGGTCACGAAAGCCAACTATCCGGCTGTAGGTCGCCTAGATGTTGACCACATCTCCTCCCTGTATCGGTTAGATGAAAGCCCACCTCTAACTTAATATGCGGGCCGGCAGTCGGATTGGCAGGTCCTGGCCCTATGTGGGCTATCATAATCTGGGTTACTTTTAGCAATCGTGCTTGACCCATTCAACGCAAATGAAAGATGTAATTATAATTAGTGGAGGGGATCCGTCCCCTTCAGCTGCTTTAGTGCGAGCGCTGCGGATCCTTAGCACTCGTGGTACTCTGGCGTTATTAGAGGAACCTCGGGCCGAACTGACGGGACCCTCTCGTCGCGGAGTTGTTCGGATTGGGTTGGACTCGAGGGGACAGTGTGTTCCCGACATCCACGGGGAATTGGGTACCTCAAGCCAGACTACGGCCGCCCGGAGGGGGTAGAGCGTTGCCTAATAAGTCCCGGGTACTAGCCTGCAGAGCTAGTAGAAGGTGTGCTAGATCACCAGGCGGCCCCAACGAGATTTTCGGTAGTCTTGCCTGCGGGGTTGACGCGCGTAAGTGGCGTGTTCCATCCCGTCTTTACGTTGTTGTACGGGGGGGAGGCTTTTTAATAAATTTAGGTATTGCCCTATGGAAAGAGCCCCGGAGTTATCCATCGCCCCCGGGTTGAAGGAGGCCAGGGTCCTTGGACTCTAGGGTCTTTGTACTTTTGGGTATATCCTCTGCACATAACTGGTGTAATTATAAGATTTAAGCATGAAACAAAAACTATCAGGTTTAATGTCGTCGAGATGCTCCTAACTATACGGAACATGGTTCGCAATAACAGATACGGTAAAGATTACAAAGGGTAACATATCTAAGCACGATTCCTAATTATCACATTGTAATTCTTGTGTCCTTGGCTCAAAAGAGAAGCTATAGCAACAATAAATAAATTAGTGACCTAACCCTTGCTAAAGCTAACTCATTCGAACAGCTGCCACATATTCTATGTGTCTCTTTGGGAACTCATTCGTTTACACCTTGCTAGTTATATGCATGAAAAACCGACGTTTATTTAAGCTCTTCACAGCTTCTTGGTCCTCATTCAGGGCAGTAAGGGTTAATATTGGATGCGCACAGTACCGAATAGATGGACAGAGCTGCAAAAACAAGTATAAATAGGGTCAGCTGACTCACCTGGTGTATATAAAACGGCACCGAACGATTATAGCCGTCGCGTAGTTTATAACTTAACTAGTTCGAATTTTGGTGTCGCAGCTTCGAAGTTCTCTTAGGTACAATTTTATGCAGCATTAAATATTACATTATTTTGTGATTAGGCAGCGCAGGAACCACTGATGTGCGAACCTGAAAAGTTGTTATGGGGACGCATCAGCCACGGAAACAAAAAAATTACGTCTTGCTCTTTATCAATGACCCGAGCCTAGCTTTCAGGTAATGGGACAAAGAACAGTTATTTGTCCAAAAGTCGACTAATAACTCGGACAGTTGCAAGGTTGGTGTTCAGTGTAAAACTACACATTCCGTCCTAACAGGGAGGATTTTGTGCGTACTTAGATAGCAAATCCAAGCAATATGGAGCGCTATACGAACGCCGAAATGACGGATATGGTTTTGATGGATGGAAGAGCTGAAGGGAGTTCAACGGACGCACGATTAATTTAGTTTCATTAAAAATATGAATTGTAAAAAATGTTACACCAATGCTAATATTTATTTAATTTCAGAGCATTTTGTTATGATGTTAATTGTACAATACTTTCAACGTTACTGTAAATATCAACAGCTTTTTTCAGTTTCAAATGCTTTAATTAGTATTATCGAACACGTGAAATAAAATACTCGTTTCATTACATAAGGCATTTAGTTTTGGTTAATTTATCTACAGTTCTTTGATGTTGTTTTCTGTTCTGTTTATAATTTAGTTCTTCCATTCTCAACCTCACTAACATTAACTTCCCTCTAAAAGGTATAAACTGCATTCTCCACCAACTTAGTTGCCATCATAGACTGCTATAACGGAATTTTGAAACACGTTAAACACTCAATAAGTGCAATAATTAAGCAATAACTTCTTTATTGCGGCTTCATAAGCCAAAGAAATTCTTAATAGTAGTAAGAAAGCTACTACGGAGTATTTCGGTATGTTTACAGCTACAGCACGCGGCAAGGCGTGTGACCTATACCTGCGAACTCCGACAGCGTGAGGCACGCGTCGTTGTTCCTGTCACTGCCTAATTCACACTCATTGTAGAACATTTTATGCGGCTCTATTGGTGGTAAAAGCTACCTATATGTGTCACATAGAAGCCAACTACTTCTATATGTTCCTTCGATGTCGTTATAATGAACCACTTCTAATATATATCTTGTTATTTTTTAGATTTATAAGCCTTACGTTTTTCTCAAATGAAAAGTGGTTATTCATTTTGTTTATATTAAAATAGGATGAAATTTCAAAAACATAGAATGTCCATTCTCTAAAGGTTTCACCTAAGTCTATTGTTACTATCCTATTGCGTGTATACTTTCCTACAAAGACATAGATAATAACACTATTTCTATAAATGTCATCTTAAATAACATAGAATAGACAGAATAGTTAATAAGGGCTTTTAGAATATTTTATACAATTATGAGCAGTCATATGAGACTACACATCTTTTTTTCTTTTTTTTTTTTTTACTATAGGGACTCAAAACTAGTAATTCACTATCGAATTCTTGAATGGAATGCAATACTATTACTGCATATAGGCAAGTAATAGAGAATGTAAAAATAATTAAGAAAGAGGGAACATGAAGACGATATGCTGTGTTTAGCAACCATCTTCTAAACGGGAAGTTAGCACTCGCATGTCGTTAAACTTTACTTTTACTTTTTTTCCGCACTGAAGGAACGCGAGCATATTTCACATTGTTGCGTCATGTATTATCACATGCGGCGAAAATTACGTGGAATGTTCAAACGGTTTGCGTTCCAACCATTCTTTTCCTAATTATTTTTGGAGCTACTACCATTCTGATTGTTGTCCGTGCAGAGGAGAAGTTAATTTCTCTCGCTGGCAGACAAACTGGTGGAGGAGGAGGGGGAACCTTGCTACGTTTGGACGTGAAATCATTGTTACAAGGAAAAAATGCTCTCCTCCCACTACTATTAAGTAACATTTTGGTAGAGGCATGGAAAGAAAGAAAAAGGAATGTAGGTAGGGAAAAAATACGGCCTTAGTGAAGTACTTTCGCCCTCCCAAGTGTTTTGGACTATAAAATGAGCTGCAGGGCTCCAGAAAGGCATCAGTCACTCAACTGCTCACAGCAATTCAACATGCAGACCTTCCACGTAAGTTATCGATGCATAGTTTTTTGTTTACGGTGTTTCAGCACATTAACTGTTCTCTGTAATGCTTCGAGTAACTCTTGGGTTTTCCTATCAACTTCTTCTATTTTCCAGCATCTGATAAACCTGAAAAGTTAGTGGTAAGGTCATTGTTAAACTGCTGTTATGTGTAACTCAACAGGGCTGCCAGATTGAAAATAATTAAATGATATATAGGGAGATAATTATTCACCATACATTTTAGAGAATATTTTAAATTATTTTAAACATATTCAGAGTTTTGAAATTTAATAAACTAATATAAACATTTAATCTAAATTAATGATACAAAAATTGTAAAACACACTATGTAGAAACCTTGTCAATGGATGCTCCTATAACATTATGCCCCTACATATCTTAGTTGTTCATGTCCACCTGGAGACGTAATAAAATCACAATATAACAGTACAATTGCACATATGGATTTACCAACGTGAATTAATCAATGTAGTGGGCATTGCTAACATAAAATATTGACAAGAATTTATTTTTCTTGGCTAATTTAATGTATAAGAGTATCTGGAATGTCTGAGTTTCCATAAAATGTTCAAAGAACTGGGACATTTCTTTTCTAAAGAG
Source organism: Mantis religiosa (assembly GCA_030765055.1). Lineage (NCBI taxonomy): Eukaryota > Metazoa > Arthropoda > Insecta > Mantodea > Mantidae > Mantis > Mantis religiosa. The sequence goes on from CM060953.1 coordinate 145,849,630, forward strand.
GGCAATCCTATGCATACATCCAGACGCCTTGCTATGCTGAAGAGCAGACACAAAAATTGTTTTTAAATTATTTACACTCAAAGAATATAAAGAATGTAAACAAGAGCGGCTAAGGCTCAATGAGGGGTAGGTAAACACGGTCTGGTGAGTGATTTTTGTAAATGCCAATATATCATAACCCGGGGCTTCTGCGTAAAAGCGAGTAACAGTTCAATTTCATTCCATTTCGTATTGGCTTTAATGTTTAGACATGTCTAAGGTGACCACCATTATTGTTACCACCATTATTTCATTAAGGTGACCACCTAGGCTTCCAGTTGACCTTCTTATGTTTTTGGAGATCTATAAATCTAAGAACGTCTTACTGTTAAACGAATTTTCTGTTGCTGTACTAAAATCTAGTACCTAGATACACTCCTCAGTTATACAAAATTAAACTCTTTCGGATTCAAAATTTGAATGTGATTTCAAAAGCAAGTTATTTCTGTGTTGCTTCAGTGTCAGTGAAAAAACTTAAGGTCATTGTCACAAAGGAGGTGTTGTCACTGACCAAATAAGATACACCTAACTACTGAACTGTGTCAAACAACTGTTTTCTTTCGATCATGTACCAATTTTAAATACTCTGAGAAAATGCAGGGATAGCGATCTTAGGTCATGCTGAGAAATATTAGTCTTTCTGACTCAAATTTTAAGATAAATATCTCGCAAGTTTGGCATTGGATGTCCACGTGTTCGTTTCGAATTTATTTCGCACGTTCATTCATCATCATTACATGTGCCCTATCCAGTTGAGATTACTGAAGTCTATAATCTTAAACTCCTAAACTTAGTAGAAATTTCTCCACCAGAATTGAACAAGATAGGCGAATTAGATACAAATTTAGTTTAATGCATTTAAATTATTAGTTGGTTTTAAATATTTTACGTCAACTTTAATTTATCTTTTCAAAAAATGTAGCTTTAATGTATTTATGAACAATATTAATTACGTTTTAATACTTTTTTATCAACAATGTTTTCATATCCATTAAATTTGTTATTTAACTAGACAAAAAACATCACTACACTTAGGAATTTGTTTTGTATTTTTCCAGTAAAATTTGATAAATAATAAACAGAAAATTAAATGTAAAAAGAAAAACAACAACGAAGCTCCTTTACGTGATAGTATTTTGATGTATCCCAGGTTTGAGTCATCATAATTATAAAAGTTGGCAATCCTGGCTATTGTTATAAATATAAATTATTTAACAGCGTAACACGGTTTGATGTGTAAAAGATTAAAACATTTACAATAGATTATAAATTTTTTTTCTTTAAAATTGATACTAAAATCACTCACGAACTGTTTAATGAATGTCGCACACATTCAGGTCGTTTTCCTACGTGTTTTTGTCACTAAATATCTAGCCTGTGGTGCTAATACAAAAGATTTAACAAATCTCTTCTCTTTTATTTCTTGTTTAGCAATACAGAGCGCGTGATACAATGCTTAGTGGTGAAATATGTATCTGAAGTCGACCATTTTTTTCTGAGACCAGAGCATGAAACTCGTTAGTGAGCTTTGTTTTTTGTAACACAGCACTCAGTTCAATGGAATCGTGCTTCCAAATATAGCTCTGGAATTTAAATAGTCTTGGTTTTTTCTTCTTCTAAAGGATCACCTGTGCCTATAACAACGGGAGACTGTCTATTACGTGCGAGTACATTAAATACCAAATGTGGCAAGTGGTAGCATATGTTGTGAATCGCTGAGATCGCAAGTTGAGGTATTCTGCACCGAATATTCTGTACAAGAGTAACTGAATTAAAAGCCGATAAACCGTTCTCGTTGTAAAACAAATGAACATAAATAATTGTTTATTGTTTAAACATTTTGAAATATTGAAAACATATATACGATAGCGATGAATTTGCTACTTCGAGGAAACAGACAATCTCTAAAATTACATTTTAGGTATGTCAACGATAAAGGGGGAAAAAGTCGATATGTTGGAATTACATGACTTCCTCTAATCACTCGTTTAAAACTATTGTGCCCTTACAAAAGTTTGTTATTCTATTTTTTTTAAACCAATAAATATTCAATACCCACTTACACATTTCTTTGTAAAATATAGTAAATAAAGCGATAGGTAAAATTTAAAAGTCAAAGCAATAACAAGGAATGTCTTGGAAATGTTAACTCCACAGAAAACAAAGTACTTGACACAAATTGAATGCTTTAACGAGAACTACGATTTACAGATACTAAAAAAGTTATACAGAATAAATACTTCCCAAATAATTCAATAAATAAATGTAATTTGTCATTCAGATATCTTGAACATATAATTGTTTTAATCAAAATCATTAGAGCAACCTTTGATAAAATAACAAACAAGAAAATGTTCCCATGTAAAGGGAAGTTTATTCTTGGAAGGTTTTAATTATATCTGCAGCAAGTATGATATTTAAACATTTTTTAAATTATGTTAATTACAAATAAACACAGTCACGCACACGCATGCTATTTTTTTATCAATAACTCTCAAAATAGCATTTTTGGTGAAAACTCGGTATCCAATTTCAGTGTGGTATGCAATAGTTCGTCTACTTAGGTAAGAAGTAAAAGTGGGAGGAAAAACAGCTGTTTTATTGTTACAGGTTCTCTTCGTCTCCGCTGTCCTGGTGGCCGCAGCGAATGCCGGGTACCTTGCTGGCCCTGCCCACCATCATCAGGCTGTTGACTACTATGTGAGTACATTTTCTTATCTTAGTTATTTAAAATTACGCTAAACGGAGTGTTTGTTACATAAATATTTACATATACAAACAGATTAAGCACATCCTTCTGAATTGGAAGAGGCAAACACCTTGGAGAATTACATGCTAGACTATTAATAGAAGGACAAAATATAATCGATTGGTGCCGGAAGCGAACTCCAGACCCTCAAGTTGTGAAAGGTTTACGTTCACTATTAAGACCTCAACGTTAACTTGCCATTTTTCAAAATAACTACAGTGAACTTAGATTCAAGGGAGTTCATTGCCAAAGCTGTGCTAACATTAAAATAGAATTTGGGATTCTGTTCTTTCTACATTCACATTTTTTATATCTTATGGGCAGTACAGAAAACCTGAGTTACCTTTAATTTTCAGTACTTCGAATCACAATAAAATCCTCATAACACGAGAACAAACAGCTGCATTAGCACTTGTTAATTCATTCTTAGCTAGAAGCGTTCATTTTAAAATTTTTGTGGAAAGTTTTACTTATTTAGAAGTAAAATAATCTGGACTTTTATTGCTAAACTTAATTAACAAGTTAACAATTGAATAGCCCTTTTTTCCACTTTAATACTGAATGGATCAGTCTTCAAGTTATATGATGTAGCTGAAAATAAAATATTAACTTTCTCGACAACCTCTACTTAACTGTCATAATAATTTTTAATATCAGACTTATTTATAACAATAGTTCTCCTTAATCCAATATTAATGTTCCATACTAAAACAGTGTTTCTTAAGTTATGTACTTGAGTCCGTGAGTTTATGAGCTCAAGGATTCAAATCCCATGTATTGGAGTCTGATAACATTATTATGTGTTTTCCCGTCAATTGCGTCCTAAATTTGGATTCAGCACTAACACGGCCAAAAACGAAATATTTACATATAATAATAAACTAAATAGTTCAGAAATGTACGATAACTACACAACTAGGGCCACATGTGTCTTATAATTCTAATTACATATACGTAACATAACAACACACGACTCCAAAAGACCACTTCCTTATTAAATCAGTGATACAGAAAAGCGACTTTGCAATCAAGTTCATCTTTTCACAAATTGAATGTATGTATCCAATTCTTTTAACGTCCTCCAACGTTAAGTTATATCGGGCAGTGAATGAAATAGTGAAATGATGCTCAAATGAGCCCAAGGTCCATAGAGCTTAGTGTTACCCAACATTCGTCGTTCAGGATAAGGGAAAACCCCTGTAAAAACTTTATCCAGGCAACTCAATTACCAGATTCGAACTTGGGACCTCTGAAAGTGAGGCAGACGTGCTGTACGCTACCGAGGCGGGCTAGGTATCAAAGAGGCTACAGATTGAAGAGCTCTAAGTGCTCTTAAATAACTGAAAATAACCTTGTCACTTCTGCATTTCTTCTTTACAAGTTTGTTGTTTATTTTGCATGAAGTTGCTCCTGCTATATAAAGAATTATTATACCAATAAAGAATTATAATAAAGAATTATTATACTAATAATAATGAATTACCCCAGCCCCTACGGCTGCTACAAGTGATCCGAGTTTGTTTATTTTGGGGCGCGTGGATGTAAAATTACCTATATATCTTATACACAGTGTGGGATACATCAATGAACTAACTGGGTGGTTGTCTCCCATAGGCGTATCCCAAGTATGCCTACGACTACGCCGTGAAGGATGGCCACACTGGAGATGCCAAGAGCCAGTGGGAGACCCGTGACGGTGACGTGGTGAAAGGCGCCTACAGCTTGGCTGAACCTGACGGCACCATCCGTATCGTTGAGTACACTTCCGACAAGCACAACGGATTCAACGCCGTCGTCAAGAAGGTAAGCAGAAAGTTGTGATACAGGATATTATTTGAACATCCAGGGGTTCAGGCGGCTGTTGAAACTTTCCCAGACGTGTCAGATGTGCTAAAAACACTGGAAAGTGTTTTTGATTTGTCTGAGTATCCTGAGAATGGTCTTATGGGTTTGAATGCTCCCGTAAGAACATAGGTAAAGAGTTTTAGTCAGGTCAACACACTGAACTTTCTTGACCTATTCATTGTCCATTAAAGTTGTTTGTCATTTGTTCTCGAACAAACAGGACATATTTTGATCCCTAAAATATTTTATAAAATGATTACACAGCTCGTGTGATAGAATTAGCGAAGAGAAAAAAACGAAAACTTTAAATTACATCTTACTGTATAGGAGGAAAAAAATAGCGTAACCGAGAATGGAAAAATATCCCAAAACATTATCATATCCATTATGAATTCCAAAAGTAGCTCTCTGGTTGCAGACATTACAAATCAAGGGTTACAGGTGTATTTTTGAGTGTCACCGCCTTTGCCTCCAATTCCAATAGAGGGCGAAAGTAGTCCAGTCAATAGGATTTAGTTAAAAAAGAAGAGCGTGATTCGGTTTTAGAAGACAGAGTTATTGGAATTTTATCTAAACTAATATAATATGGTTGCTTAATTATGATAGATGTTCATTTATTTAAAAGGCAGGCAATTATTAGTAGTCAGTCATTGTTAAAAATTCTTGCCTGATGGTAGAAAGTAGAGAAAAAAACAGGTATTTACTCTTTGTACCTACTTGTACCTACCTTTCTACTTTGGAATTACGATTTGGAACCTAGTACTACTTTTTTAACCTGGAATAGTCGGTCCATAGGCTACTCCCAGAAAAATCAGGATTATTCATTTCATTGATATGAAAATGCCTTAAAGTGTAAGATAATTTTATTAGAACCTTCTTAGAAACCTTTCTAAGCAAATAAATATTTTTGAAAAAAGTGCTACTGAAAATTAATCCTCGCAACTCTTACACACATTGGTACAACCCCACGATTAAGTGGTTAGCGTATTTAGCGGCCATTCCTGATACAATTGGATGTGTGTTAGGTCTCAATTGACTTTATTCATCTGATAAGTCATTAATTCTTATAATTTTTAACCTTGCCCACAATTTCACAGAGTTGACAGCTGCGGCTTATGCGGCTGGTTGCTGCAACTAAACAGCAAACAGTCATATCGTCATATCGGACGATGAATGAAATGGGTGAAATGATACTCAAATGAGTCCGGGATACATCGAGCTTAGAGCTACCCGACATTCATCTTTCAGGATAAGGGAAAATCTTGGAAAAAACTGTATTCAGGTAACTCACCCTAACCAAGATTCGAACTCGGGACCTCTTGGACGTGAGGCAGACACGCTACCGTGTGTGCTACCGAGGCGGGCACTTTATATAGTGCTGTAATTAAATAGTTCATTGTTAGTGTACTGTTTCAGATATCATGTATACGTGCAAGGAAAATAAACCGAACATAGGATACCATTTCGTATTGATAAAGTTGTTTGAAAGTATCTAAACATTTAGTTTACACAGAATTTATTAAATCTGTTAAATTTGTTTCATTTCTACCACTCTGGCAAATCATCCAGGAGGAGTTTCTGTTTAGTTGCATGTTATGTTCAGAAATCGTTTGACTTCCCCAAAATTTCAAAAAATAGGTAAGGCATTTTAATTGTATTAGACATTTTGCCAATCACTATTTACTAATCAAATAACCCATATACAGATAAATTCGTGAAGTTCTTCAGCACAGGACCTAAGTCAAAACGAAGTTGTTCGCCTTGATGCTCTGGATGTCAAAGACGTTGTTGGCTTATTGTATCATTGAACGCTCAGTTAGGCTGACCATCCAACCAGAGAACGCCACAAAACCCCCGTGGGTGTAAAAAGCCCATAAGATCCACCACTTCCTTATGCGAAGTATTTCAGAATCACGCATCGCCACAATTTCACGGTCCACTTGTACAGTATAGGTCAGAAATATTAATATGCAAGTGGTCTGATAACAAGGGACGGATTCGTGCTTTAGCGGAAAACGCCCTCGGCTGCTTTTCTACACGTGCGTTCGTCTCTGCAGCACTGCCTACAGTCACGCGACGCACGTCTACAAGAATAGGGGGAGGGGAACAAGGAGTTGCTAAGGGTACACGTGCCTCCAGGTGGGCAGCTAATAGAGCCTTTCATCAAGACAACTTGTCTGTACAATTATTAATGACAGGCTACACCGTACAGCGGATGAACGGACAGTAAAGCATCAAACGCATTCTTGGAAGTTTATATGTTTCTTAGCATTTTAAGTTAATCAAGATGTTTGTGTGCGTTTGTTACCTGTATTATCTGTATATTGTCTAAGAGAAACGGTATATATTCGCAATGGGAGATGCATTCCACCGTATCCCTTGTTTCCCATAGCAACAGAGTTCTCCTGTAATAAACTTGTACGAACAAGATGACATGTCTGTACTATGCTGCTAAAATGTCAAATACCTCTAAGGGACATAAGGGGTAAAACGCGGTTAAAAGTATCTTCAGACATATTTACGGAGAAGGCTTTGCAGCATTGAGGAATCAAGACCCAATACTGGTTTTGCCTTTTAGGTCATTTAAATTCCCCAATACAATTAAATGGATGAGCACATTGTATGAAAATAGAGAGTGAATTTTAAAAATTCATGTTTTTGTTAACTTATTTTCTTTCTTTTATCTGCAGTTTTAAAATCTCCTTATTCTGCAGCTTTTGTAAACTTTTCCAGAGTTTCAGTATGGGTTCTTCGATTGTCGATGGAGTTTAAAAGGTCTTTTGTATGTGCAACTTAAGATTTAGGGTTTTGTCAATTAGGATTGATTTTCATACAGTTAAAAACATTTCTATTATTTTTCCAGAGAGGTTTCAGTGATACACACATTCTGATCTTTTATCCTAAAGAACTATATTTGAAGAATTATCGAATCATTTAAAAATGTATAGCTTTCACCACGAGGGACATTTATCATTTTTTATTATTTGCTTAGGTAATTCAATTTACTTTATGCAATTATGTTGAACTAACCTGTGATAACCCATTGGGATGGCTCAGGCGGTTTCGTCTGTGGCTTGCATTCGGGAGGTCCAGGTTTGATTACTGTGGCCTACCTAACTGACCCATGGTTTTTTCGGGGGTTTCCCGGGTGAATGCTGGATAGATTAATTACATCTTCCGAATTTTCTGTCCCTCAATTTCAGTTCGCTTATCATTTCATATAATTTCTCATCTGGTGGTCTCTTTCAGGTTGGAAGTGTCGGCGGGAGTCTCGGGGATGAAGTGACTCCTTGAGTCGGCTTCCCTCTGTCTCCTCTCGCCTCATCCTTCCTCCCAAGGACACCCCACTTAGTAATCCTAATGCTAATCCTAATCTGATAAACTACAATTAGCAGCTCAGTGAAGTAGATCTGTCACATCATGACCTATTCGTTGGTGAGGTGTATCAGAAGCTAGAAATGTTCATCTTAACGTTAACCATTTCCAACTTTAGCCACTACTAGGAATGGAACGCTGTGAGTTAAACTCATTAGGTTACCAAATGAGTCACTTGCTTGTGTTTCCAGGTCGGACATGCAGTGCACCCTCAGCACTATGCCACTGAAGGACATGGCTACGCTGGACATGGAGGTTACGCCGGTTATGCTGGAGCTGGAGGTTACGCCGGAGCTGGAGGACATGGTGGTTATGCTGGAGTAGCTGGAGGACATGGTGGATACGGCGGCTACGGTCACGGCCACTATTAAGTCCCAAGTACAAGATGCGAATCCTGGTGCAATGATCTCTAGCTTCTTTCATATTCATCCTGCTTCTTGCTACATTATCAATTCCATTCTGAGAAGAGCACGAGTATCATCATAAATCTTCCTGACGTATTTCATTTTCATCATGTTCATAAATCATAGTCATCAATTCTCGTTATTACCATACGCAGTTGTTAACGGCAAAGGTGTAGAGTTGTACTATTTTGTATATGTTTTATTTATAACTGTTTATACACTCTTAAATAATAAAACACTTTGATACCAAAATACTAATTAATAATTATTTGTCTGGCCGTGACATGCCAAACCTTACCTACGTGTCCTCACACCATAGAAGTCTAAATGATTGGAACTGTTAAGTTTAATATCAAACCTTAATAGAAAAAGTCTTAAACGTTTCTTTTGTAACTCTCTTCAAAACCAGTTTTACAAATGCTCATTGTCCTAGTCGTTTGTTATTAAGTCAGTTAAATTTGTAATTCGTAATTACACATTTTGCGGTATGATACTGTCACCCTAGTGGTAGGCTCGCGAAGCCGATGAAAAATGATGGCCGATCGTTACCGGAAGTGAGAGACAGTTGAATGTAGAGTTAGGAAAAATAAACAGTTTTAAGGTTCTAGAAATTTTGTAATGGTGAACAGTGTATTTCGACGAGAATAAAGTGTAGTTTTTGTGTTTTGTAACCTCGTTTTATCTTCGCGGCCAAGTTGTTATTTGCCGCTTCCGACTTCGCTGTTAATTCGTTCATCTTCTGCAAAAGCATTTCCAATACCGATTCCATGGCCATAATCTTCGGTGATGTTATCCCACTTCTGACACCAGTTGTGACTTTGTGGGTTCGTGAAATGATAAAACGAGGTTACAAAACACAAAAACTACACTTTATTCTCCTCGAAATACACTGTTCACCATTACAAAATTTCTAGAACCTTAAAACTGTTTATTTTTCCTAACTCTACATTCAACTGTCTCTCACTTCCGGTAACGATCGGCCATCATTTTTCATCGGCTTCGCGAACCTACCACCAGGGTGACAATACAGAAGGTATCAGATTTTGAAAATCTGCTGACATCTTTGAAACTGTATGCTATTAGAGGGTCACGATAAATAAAATATTATTTGTTACATTTACATACCCTTTTCTGACCATTCTTCAACTAAAATTAATACTAAAGTTTATTTTTCTATATTGATCAGTTAATCTAGATAAGCATTTCTTCGAATGATTTTATCGTACATTTCCTTTTAGATACAGCAGGCTTAGAAAAATATAATAGACTTCAGCGATAGTCAAGCTTATAGAGCCTGAAGGCTTTGAAATTGTTGCAAGATCACAAAATTAAAATATATAGAAAAATAATATTGGTTTTCCTTTTTAGAAAAGTATAATAATTAAAAAAATAAGGAATTTCTCGGACATGGTTAACTCCAACCAAAATTTATTTGACATAAACTGCTTTAACAAGATTTACATTTTCTGAACACTAACTTTCGTCTATCTCTTCCGGTTTATTAGTTGGTGATGCCGGTGTAATGTCTATGACGTCATCTTCAATGTCGTTCTCCAGTGTTTGTTTTTTTAATTTACGTCCTCCAACGTTAAGTCATATCGGACGATGAATGGAATGGATGAAATGATTCTCAAATGAGTCCGGGGTCTATGGAGCTTAGAGTTACCCAACATTCGTCTTACAGGATAAGGGAAACCCCGGAAAAAACCTTATCCAGGTAACTCACCCTGACCGAGATTCGAACTCGAGACCTCTTGAACGTGAGGCAGACATGCTACCAAGGCGGGCCTCCAGTGTATCTGCTATCAGCTGCTTTAGTGATGAACTATGAGATACTTACCTTAGGGTATGCGGAGGTGGGTGCGCGGTTAAGTTGGCTGATAAACTTAATTGAGGCTTATGATGTGTTTAAACCGAGTCCCAACTTTTGAATTCGAAAAATTTGGAGTATTTCTGAATCTTCTCACTCGAAATTATAACTATTGAAATCTATCTATTAACATTTTTCATATCAATGCTTTACGATTTAAAAATAATTGTTTCCATAACAGTAACACAAAGCAAGCGTTGCCTTGAGACACAGAAAATGCTAAAGGTAAGATTTCTTGTCATGACACTTAATATGTGTAACCTGAGCACGGTCCACTGCAGTTGCAGTAACTGATTACAGTAATGCACATAAACACATGACGGGAAACACAAATTTTAGAAACACAGACTATTTTGTTAATTTAAGTACTGGGTGCTTACAACTTCCAACCAACGTGGACCACATTATTTGTCACATCTAACACTCCACTTTTACTAGATTTCACTCAGTATAAGAATTTCGCTGCCTTAATGATTTCAGAATTATATCTACATGCTTAGCGATAGTACTTACCAACGAACTTGAGCTAAATCAGTTCCTCACTTAACTAACGTAATTGCTTTTACTTGACTTAGTAAAATGAATCACTAATGGCTGTCATTCTCTGAAATACGAGGGCAAAGAATTATCATAATCTTTTTACGGTTATAATTTTTCGCACTAAAATTTAAGCTTATATTCTGCTAGCTTAATGTGAAACAAACACGCTGTAGTAGTTTCATTGTTGATACTCTTGGTTCCCGCCTGTGAGAACCAGGCAAGTTCAGACAAGTACAGTATCGCCTACCGCTGCAATGGAGGTAACATACAGTTAAAGTTGATGTTAGAGGAAGATCTAGAGCTTCTTTCAAACGTAATCACTGCCGATGAAACTTGGCTACATCATTTTGATCCTGACAGCAAACAGCAAAGCTCAGTGTGGAAATCTCTTTCATCACCAACCCCCCCAAAAAGAAAAAGTGGTGCTTCAGCTGGGAAAGCTATGGTCATCTCATTCTTTGATATTCATGGAATGGTTTATCAGCATGTTGTACCTGCACACACATCCGTAACTGGACAATACTACAGGGAGTCCTGAAAACACTGCAAGTCCATATCAGGCGCAAAAGACCATATTTCGTGAAGCAGGCTGGATGCTGCACCACGATGAGCCACCGCATATTGCCAATGTTGTTGCTGAATATCTTGCAAAAATCAACGTGAAGTGCATCCCTCACCCTCTCTATAGTCCGTATTTAGCCCCATGTGACTTTTTATATTCCTGACTTGATGAAACGCCCTTCGTGGGAGGCATTATCCATCATCAGAAGTAGTGGTGAAGGCTGCAGAGGCAATTTTGAAAGATCTCTCAAAAATGGTTTCCAGCATGTCTTTGAAGACTGGCAGAAACGCTGGGACAAGTGCATCGCATTCAGGGGACACTATTTTGAAAAGGACCATCAAACTTATGAGCATGAGTAAAGGTACGCTGTCAAAAATATTGTGATCATTTTTATTGAACAGCCCTCGTATCTTACGTACTTAATGTAAACTCGTATCTACTGTAACATCTTCCTGGTATAAAAATGTAAGCAAGTTAAATCATGGGATCGAGAGCCATTAAAACAGAAGGTTTACAAAATAAATCCAGATATTTTAGATTTACTTTCGCCAAATGCAGAGAGTAAACAGTAATTTCCTAACCAGGCGCCAGAAATTTCGGAACAACAAAAGGAGGTACTTCCAATTTTCCTTGACTGATATGGGTGATTAATGTATCTTTCTTTATAGGAGTTTATTCTATGTTCGTTAGAAACGTGACAAACCGTATAATATTTACTAAGGACTTGCAGGCATCGACATCACTGGACCACCAAACAGTCTCGCCGGACGCTCGCACACCAAATTAGTCGCACCAAGAACTGCTCAGCATATACTTATGATAAGCATTTCAGGTGGTCCAGATATAACAGAAAAAATACAGTAGATGGTTATGTCTGTTTCCTTTACACTTTATTCAAGTGCACGTTACAATTTACAGAAATTACCGAAATCTTTAAGTACTCGTTTGTGCTGTAAAACACAGATCTATGTACGTAGTGAACCCTCTGAATATTGAATTACTTGCGAAGCAAGTAATTTTATTTTATTTTCATTTTTTGTTGTAATAAAGTTTATTACAGATTGAATATGTATTAAATAAACAAAGAAACAAAAACATATCCGTATTGTTATTAATAATAACTAAACACTAGTAACACAACTTCACTTATCTTATTTAAATCCAGGGACCGGTTTCAAAGCAAACATCTGCTTTATCCTCAGCCACTCAGCTTGACACTCACTAGTGTTTAGTTATTATTAATAACCTGGTTTACTTCACTGTCAGCAGCTTCAGTTTTTTACATATCTGTCTTGTTCTTACTAAATGATGTCTTTATCATGATAAAGATGATTATTTGTTCTCGATGGTTAGTGTTAACATTTAAGTTACATTTTAACATTAATATTTAAAGTTATTTTATATTTTCATGATATGTCCCCAGCCACTGACGTTTATTTTTATGTCTCGTCTACAAACACTTCTTACCCAAGTTTACTTTTCTGTGTACTTAATTTTAATCAAAATAAACATGGTTTCATTGTACATTACGTTGTAGACAAAAGAGGAATAAGAAAGATGAAGCACTCATCAAACCTTTAAAAGCATGTCACTACATGGTGGCTTTGAAATTGTACTCTTTTTCATATCACAAGAAACAAAGTATGGTGACTTAACTACGGCATGATGAAAGTATTGAGAAATTGAAACCAATAGCAACAAATATTTCAGAAATGGTTAATGCCACAGCATTTTATTTGATATACACTGCATGTTTTAACGAAATATGTCTTCCCTGTTGTAAGGTATTGTTTCCTTTGGTTTTGACAATAAGACAAAACTATACCTCGTCCATTCACAATCAGAACTTCACGCATCATTGAGAAAAAATTCAAAATATATGTTTTCTTACTATACAAATGTCTGAAAGCTATGACATTTTGTTTTATAAATCCTTGGCCATTATTCTGAAGAAAAAAAAATTATGTAAAATTTAGTATGGGTTAGGAAACATTCTTCAAAATTTTCTGTGGAATTTTTAGAGGATGCTAAACTTAAATAAGAAGTTTTGATTTCGTACGAATTTTCAAAAAAGATTCCTTTAGGATGCAAATGACATCTTTATATGGAACTTTTGGATGGAATAGGCAGAGTATGATGGTTCCGTGGTAATGTGTGAAGTCCTAATTAGAGAGATCCCGGATTCAATTTCGTACTTTCTACCACCCATTCTGACTTTCAGATTTTGAACTTCTCCCTGACAGGTCGGTGGATGCCGGGTGGTGTCTCAGGTACTAATGGTATATCAGTGCCCTTACGTTCCATTTCCTTGCCATTTTCAGATGCATTTCTACGCTTAGGGGCGTATGGCGATGCTGGACACATGGCGCGGATACTTGCGTCATGGTGGGTTGCTCATATGTCGCCCTTTCTGTGCAGCTACCTCAGTGGAAGGGGTCTTCGAGGCTGTAACTGTTATGGGCTTCTATAGTCTGTAGACTATAGTCTCCTGTGGTTACTTAATTTGATCCCTTCCTCCTCGGGTAGGTCACAGTGCTTAAATGAGTGACTTATTAAGAATTTTGTTTCTTAATTTTAGGTCTCCAAGCACCACATCTCAATGTCTGAACGAACCAGAAAAATTTTGCTCGTACCAATCAAACGTAAAGCTGTTGTTAGCATATTCTTTGTTTTGTGATGAGGAACAAAACCAAAATATTTCACAAGGGCACCTGAAGGTTCATTATTCAGTGTCAACAATCTTTGTAAGGTTGTCTGTTTTACCTAAAATCTTCCAAACTTTGCTTGGAGAGTATCAGAAATCGTGAGCTTAGCATAATAACCCTTCTGAAATAATGTCTTGGATTTTTAGGTTAATTACATTCCGTATAACTTTGTCCTTGCCACGTGTCTGTCAATCCAATTTCTTGAGAAGTGGAATAAACCATGGAGAGTACTTCCAAATGGACTGGAGTTGCTGATATGCAAATTTCGTCAAATATTATAATGATGCTGCATTCTGACGGAAGTTCTCTTTTTCTCCGGAAACAACGGAACTGAAAGAGAGATTTTTTGGCAAGTCAATACAATCTATAATGACAATAAAGAATATGTGAAAGAGAAACCGTGAGTAAACATTGACCAACACGTGGCTGAAGGAGAAAGTTGTGGAGACAAAGTCAGAGTGGAAGGAAGTCGTTGTGTAACAGATTACTCCACATGATGATGACTGCTCCAATTAGGCTTCTTCTTCTTTTTTCGTGAGTGCGTGTATATAATTAGTAGAGCTTTTTAACGGGCATTGCGTGCGTGAGTCACCGACCGCGAACTCAAAGCAACAGAGCAAACTCTTGATACATCCGTGTCTTATGTAAAACTTGGCCATCATAATGTGCAATGTTTGTGAAAGAGATTCCCTTAGACGCATATCGAGCTGTGATACGCAGAAAACATTTTGAAGAGGGTCCAACATGAAGTTTCATTGTTGAGTTTAGCCAAAAGTTAAAAAAAAAGCTCTGCTCATATTGATTTTGTTGTTGATGTAATTTACGTCTCCAAGGTTAAGTCATATCGGACGGTCAATGAAAGGGTGAAATGATGCTCAAATGAGTCCAGGGTCCATAGAGCTTAGAGTTACCCGACATTCGTCTTTCAGGATAAGGGAAAACCCCGGAAAAACCTTATCCAGGTAACTCACCCTAACCGAGATTTGAACTCGGGACCTCTTGCATCTACGAAAAGAGGTATGCTGCCCAAATGTGTAGTGTTTAATGCCCGCTTTTACCACATGCGGCACCGCAGGCGGTGACACTGATGATACATGAGATGAAGATGGAGCACGGTGGAATGAGATGGCGGGGAAACCGGAGATCCCGGAGAAAAGCCGCCCCAGCACCATGTTGTCCACCACAAATCTCACTTTACGGTCGCCTGGGATCAAACCCGGGCCGTCTTGGTAAGAGCCAAGCATTCTAACCACTGAACCACGGCGTGGCCACGAGCTGTCCATATTGATGAAAATAGTTAATTGGGAAGATCATGCTAGGAAATGTTCGCCTCGGTAGCGTGGATAGTAGCGTGTCTGCCTCGCATTCAAGAGATCCCGAGTTCGAATCTCGGTCAGGGTGAGTTACCTGGATACGGTTTTTCCGGGGTTTTCCCTTATCCTGAAAGACGAATGTCGGGTAACTCTAAGCTCCATGGACCTTGGGTTCATTTGAGCATCATTTCGCCCATTTAATTCATCGTCCGAGATGACTTAACGTTGAAGGATGTAAAATTACCAAAGAAAACAAAAAAACAAAAAAATTAGGAAATGAATGCATATATAAAATGAATGTGAAAATGTGTTCTCTGACGTGAACTAGTAAACAGAACCAACAATCATCCTCGAGAGTAAGGGGGGAGGGAATAAAAGAGGGGATGGATCGATACCAATTTTTCTCGATACTCGATTCTCGATACTCATACACGATATTTTCCACGACACCCAATACTTGATTCTCGATATCGTATTTCTACATCTAGTTTCAATACAAAATATACTGCTGCGAAAACCTTATAATGCCAATGAAATGAAATATTTAATAAGACAAAATTTAAAACCATCTGTGTTTTCATTTTTAAACTCTACTTTAAAAACTTAAAAGCAAAACAGTCAACTTTTACAAGTTTGTGTTAAAAAATTTCACTCTTTCGGGGTCAAGTCTATTTCTCTCTCTGTCACACACGAGTCTTGCTATGCTAAATAGTCCTTCAAAGAAAACTGTTGCAGAGATGTAATACAAAATATATAGCGTTGTTTTATTTGGGTCTGCAAATTTTAATCAAGTACATTAGAAAGAGCTGCCAAATTACATTGGGCAAAAAAAAAAAAAAAAAAAAAAAAAAATTTTGAATGCTTCGAGCACTTCATGAGGCAATTCCTACTCATTATGGGTTGAGAAAAACAAATATGACAATGAAAAAATGTTATTAGTTCTAGTTTCTATGATATACACAAGGTGGAAGTATTACATATTACCGGACTGAGAGAAAAGGATACATTTTAATTACATACAATTAACAAAAATGAAAGTGCATTTGATTTTTAACTGGTAATTATATCCTTATGTCCGATTTTACCAACAGATGTTAAGAGTTTAGCAATAGTTAAAACAAAAATTGCATCTCACCAACAAGTGTTAGCGTAACACTCATGTTAAAACTCTTGTTAAACTAACAAGGCAAATTCCGGATGTTAAGTGCTTAACAATTGTAAATAGTCAATATGGGGAGCATGAACTCAGCTGTTGATGTCGATTTGCTATATTTAAGACCATCTTAATGGCATTTGTAATAGAGTACCGTCTATGACGAGAAATGATTTTGAGGAGCTATCAGAAGAACATTTTCTAAATAGGTATAGGCTCGAAACAAGTTGTTATGAAGGTTACTGCGGAAGTACAAGAGAGGTTAGAACATGTATTGAAAGGAATATTCTGATCTCGCCTTTGCTTCAAGTATTAATAGCTTTGCGATTTTATAATTCACTGAATTATGTGGATAATACACTGTCCACCTCCCGTCTTGAAACGTTTAAGGCACTTGCCCTTCTTCGCTCCTCGTTTTAAATTTACGTAATACTGAGTTAGAACATGCATCGAAAGGAATATGCCGATCTCGCTTTTGCTTCAAGTATTAATAACTTTGCGATTTTATAATTCGCTGAATTATGTGGATAATACACAGTCCACCTCCCGTCTTGAAACGTTTAAGTCACTTGTCCTTCGCACCTCATTTTAAATTTACGTAATACTGACAAGTTGTTTATTGCTTGTAGTAGTGACACATGCATTGGAATTAAATTCGCTTCCAATATTTTCCCAATGACATCTTTCTCTTTTACATTCACCGCATCTGCCCTCCTATTTTCCACGATATCCTTACACTTTCTCACCAATTCAATTAACAATTCTTTCTCCATCGATAAGAACTTTGTCTCACGGCTTTAATTGGCCGCGCCGTGGCTCAGTGGTTAGACCGCTTGGCTCTCACCAAGGTGGCGCGGGTTCGATCCCAGGTGACCGAAAAGTGAGATTTGTGGTGGAAAACATTGCGCTGGGATGGGTTTTCTCCGGGATCTCCGGTTTTCCCCGCCATCTCATTCCACCGGTGCTCCATCTTCATCTCATGTATCACCAGTGTCATCGTCTGCGGTGTCGTATGTAGTAAAAGCGGGCGTTAAACACTACACATTTTATTTTCATGGCTTTACTTATGATTTTGTTCATCCGCCATTTTTCAGCTTGTGCAGACGAAAATGAAAACAAAAGCGCATCGCAGTACGTTCAGAAAATAATACGACTCATCCATAGCCTTCTATAGCTGTAATATTTACAAGTTTCTTGGCGTTAACACAGGTTTGTTAACATATTAAAAAAACAGGTTGGTGAAATGCAAGAAATTTAACATTAGTGTTAGCGCTGTTGCAATTGTTACGTTACATTTGGTAACGTCGAGTTTAACATGTGTTGGTGAAATCGGGCATAAGAGTTCTAAATTGTTGGAAAAGTACTTTGCAGATAGTCGTGTCTGAAGAGAATCATGTGGTGGCCTATTGACTTCGTCGTCTTTTAACTTGCCTCTTGTGATGGAGTTCCGCAGAATCCCTATGCAAAGACCAACAGCAATCCGCAAGCATTACTTCATTCCAACGGCCCTGATAGGAGGGAGGAAGTCTAGGTGGGAGTAGAGAAAATGGATCTTAAGGGGCATGTTGCATCCAAGGTTACGGTAGTTTTGCAGGAGCAATGTCATCAAATGCTTGTAGTTGTCATCTACGGTATTTTGACAGGTGTGCCAACTCCCAAAAATATTCCAACAAATTTAAAATCTTCACTCTAAAAAATGAAATGTCACTTTATCTTCAAAACAAGAGCTAATCTATCATTTTCATGGTGGTTTTTGAATTCAGCAGATGGAAATACATCAAATTCGCAATTTTTAAGCCTGAAACATTTTCATCGTTGCCCAGTGTTATCATTCAGATATGCAGTTGAAACAGTTATTTTAAGTTCAACTTTATTTAAAATTGATTTTAATTGTATTGAATAGAAATCGAGGTTTAAAATGTGAAAATGTAAAGTAATCTGATATTTAGAATAAACGGAAATTGAATTTTAACCACGATTTTAATAATATAAGAATTAATGTAAATTTTGAAGAAATACTATTTTAAGTGTAAAATAGTGTAGAAAAGTGATTTAAAAGAAAATTTATAAAATATTATTAAATATTACAACTAGCATAATTATTATGATGAATGGAGTCAGACGAAAAATTCAATGCCATAGCCGGGATTTGAACCACGGATCTCCCGCCCTCCGTGTGTTTGCTTTAAACCACTGAGTTACTATGGCCTACGTGCTGATATGACATTATGATATTTTTCAGTCTGACTCTATTCATTCAAACCTTAGCCTACACAGAGCTAGTGTCGAAGAGATGATAGCGAGGGTATCTTCCAGGGCATTCACACAAGATGAAACGACCCCCCTCTCAACCAGGGAGGATTACCGAGCTGTCCCCGAAGGGCGCCCAGCACTTTCGTAGAGCTTTCCATAGGGCAACACCTAGGTTACTAACAAGCCCTCCCATCTGGTCCGAGGGACTCAAGAAGGGATGGAAGTTTAGTTAACGCATGTGCAGTTCGGAGTCAAAGGAACCTGACCCGACCGCCCACTAATGACCTATCTCCACACTTCAGAAATGGAACGCTGTCGTTGAGGACCAATAGCAACCCTGATTTTCTCGAAGTGACAATCGCATGTCTACTCCACGTGGAGTCTCATTTGCCAAAGTTCCAACTTCCAGTTGATCTCTTTCATTACTTGCAGAAATTCGTTGTGTGTCATGATGTGGAGACCGTGGGAGGGAAATGCAGTGGTAAATGCAAATGAAGTATTAGACAACTTTCAGTCGCGTGAAAATAATCAAAGTGAAGACAATAATGTGAATAACTGGGCCGAGTTATATTACTGTAAAAGCCTCAAAAAACAAAGTTTAACGGGAACTGTTTCTAAGCAAATTCAAGCGCTTGTTTTGAACACATATAAATATGTGCTGACAAATAATCTTGGTAAGGGGTCGTGCAATGAACCTGATGATAAATTCTGGGTATTGACAGAAGTACAGCAAGAAATATTGTGATGAAAGGAATACCAAAGACGCCGATCAAGTGCGAAAACATAAGGAAACGTTTCTCTAACGTAGATAATTTCACATACGATTTAATTCGTCGAGAAATTTATAGATTCTATGCAAAAGGGAGAGCGCCCACCTTAGATAAATTGGTTGCACATTTGCAAGAAATTTGTGATTTCCCTTATGGGCACTGCACTTTGCGTGGTCTCCTAAAGGAGCTGGGTTTCAAATACCGCACTTTGAATAAGACAAGGGTTATTATGGAATCCAGTAGAATTGTTGCTTGGCGATATATATATATTATATATATATCTGTGTGTGTGTTTGTATATATCGAAACTAAGGAAGTTTCGCAGTAATGGACATAAGATATTTTATTTAGACGAAACCTCGTACGATATCCATGACGTATCCAGAAAGGTGGCAACCTTGCAGAAAGGACTGCGAGAAGGAGGGTCTGTCTTGTAAAACAATTATAAGGGTGCGTCAAAGACAGAGGCTAGCGTGCACACGCGTTAACTAAACAGACAGTCGAGTCAGTTGGAGAATTTAATGTTATGTCGGCATGTTGGCCATAGTATCTCAGTGGTTTAGAGCAACCGCACAGAGAGGGGGAGATCCGTGTTTCAAATCCCGGCCATGGCATTGAATTGTTCAGTCTGACTATTCATACAAACCTTAGCCTGCACCAATTGTATCTTAGCCAATTCACCTAATGTTTGGTAAAACAATCAAATATTAATGTGCTTATTTTAAAATTACTATACTAATACATATTTTCTCAAAATTTATTTGTTATCTTTGATCTTTTAAAAGTAAAGCAAACTGTTTACATAAACAATAAACGTTTTAATTTGCTGCAGACAGTAGGTCTATTGTCTGAGTTGCAGATGAAATTAAGATTAGTTCGTGCACTGTAAGGAACCACGCACTGGAACGTCATTATTTGTAATTACGTTTAGACTTCATTAACCAATAATTGGAACAAGAAAGAAGTTTCCTACGATGAGCAAAGCCTCCCACATTTCAACAATAAATATTTCAATGTTGTAGTTTCACCTCCTAAGTTGTTATTTTCGTCATTATCTTGATATTATCTGCAGTTGAACCATTCATACGTGCTTTCCCATGGTGTGAACAAAAGCATTCCATCCCACACCAGTTGTTAAACTTGGACAAAGAGAAAGGTCAATTAAAATCGAAACTTCCCAGCACAAAAAAACAACAACATATACCTCCATTTTAAGAATTTTCTCTCCACGAATTACTTACATGAACTCTTATTACAGTGAGCACTTTCAGAGCCTTGTACAGCATTCAATCAACAGTGACTCGAGTTGAGTACAGATGGCTTGGTGTTAGACATAAATATAGGAAATAAACAACGTGTTGTTCACAATGAAAATTACCAAAAACCACATAAAAGTTAGCCGTAAACGTCACTTGTAACGGCAAATAGAAACATTAACAACTGACAATCGCAAGTATACGTGAAACCACTGAACTGATAATGGTGTGTGAAGGAAACGAGTTTTATTTATGGATGTTTTAACTGCTATTGGTCTACATCGAATTCCATATTGGGCGTGAAAGACTATAATTTTCTTAGAGACCTGTTTATCATGCTTAATGTACTATTACCATAGTAAATCTACGACAAAACATAACGGCACGTTGGCCATGGTACTGTCCAGCAACGCAAATAAGGTCCCTGAAAGGAATGTGCCCTCTTACACGGTGGGTGAAATTGCAGATAAACTTGCTAAACGAGTTACAACAAATGATAGCATAGAAAGCTACAATTGAATCCCAAAAAGTGCCATCAGGAAAAAATACAGGAAGAAACACTCAAAAAATGGAAAACATAATGGCAAAGCACATCAAAATGACAAGAGACAAAACAATATTTCCCCACAGTAGCAAAACAATTAGAACGAAGAATTAACATATCAACAAACCTCACCACCATTTTAACAGGACATGGAAGGCTGAAAGCCTATCACAAGAGATTCAACATAACTGATGATGCTATATGCACCTGTAACAGAGGAGACGAAACCAGAAAAGCTGGGGTATGGAAGTGGTTGCTAGACAAATGTAATAGTTGGATACGTGCCGGATGGGATGCTTCACATGAAGATATATTTACACTTGAATCTTCCTAAGGTGAACCCTTCATTACAAAGTGCACTGCTCTGGCTGATAATGGGTACATTTGCATGGTTAAACACACTGGACACGCCAGTTGATTGTTCGATATCACGTCTCACAGAATTTTTACGCGATGAGAGATGGACAATGATCCAGCTTAAGAAAATAGCACCCTTCAAACCGTGGATACTGCAAGTATAAGAGATACAGGCAATATGATACCCCTTTCCGACATCCTTCCCCTCCATGTAAGTCAGTGAGGTCAAATAACATAAAATAAAGAAAAGATAGAAATAGGTTCCATCCCTTCCTCACCTTCTCCCTCCCTTCCTCCCTCTCTCTTTTAAAAGAAAGGGCTAATTTCACATTAATATAAAAAACACTGCAGAATATGGCTTTTTAGATATTGAAAATTGATGGTGACCTAAAAAAACCACACAGGTCACATCCTGCATGACTGCATCAAATGAAAGGATCAAAGGGAAAAACTATGCAAATAAACAAGAAAGGAGGGAAGTGGCCAGTACAGAAACCAGCACTTGTGGGACAATATCTAAGAGAATTTAGTGAATATGTCAACACAATCAATCTAGAAAGTGCTGAATAACTAAATAAGTAAATTAATTCTAAAAAAAACTACAGTGACTGTGTGAACACAATTTGAAAACACAATAATTTCAATACTTCATTTAATATGAACAATCAATCTGGAATTAAAGCAAACCAGAACATGTAATATTACAAAAAAATGGAACATGTATACGAAGGAAATAAAGGATTATATTTAAAAAAAAAAAAAAAAAAAGGACAGCGAATGTGTGTGACAGGGAACGTCTGCTACACAAGGAGCAGAAACGTTAAAAAAACATGCACCCTATTCAATCTGTACACCAAAACCGAGAAGAATTATTCACAAAAGTAGAAGCCGTCAGATTGTTTTTGAACGGTCTGTAACTGTACTGACATGGGGTGTCATAAACCTGTCCAGGGAGGGTGTGGGAACCTTCGGCAATCCCGCTGCTTCTCAGGCCCTGGAGACTTTCTCTCCTGTAGTATACTGTAGCTCACTGGGTATGAGCGAGTGGACGGAAACCAGGAGATCCGTGCTTCAAATCCCGGTCATGGCATTGAATTTTTCAGTTTGACCCTATCAATTAACTTAAATAATCAGGGTTTAATGATGAAGCCAGGGACACAAGTACTT
Organism: Mantis religiosa; assembly: GCA_030765055.1. Lineage (NCBI taxonomy): Eukaryota > Metazoa > Arthropoda > Insecta > Mantodea > Mantidae > Mantis > Mantis religiosa. The sequence goes on from CM060953.1 coordinate 145,872,532, forward strand.
ATAACAGTAAGTCGCCACAAACGGTGTATCTCGGATGTGAGAGCCCCTAGTGTTTAACCGAGAAAATATAAGTCAGTTGGAGAATTTAATGTCATGACGGCAAGTTGGCTATGCTAGATCAGTGGGTAAGAGCGAGTGGACAGAAACCAGCAGATCCGTGGTTCAAATTCCGGCCATGGCATTACATTTTTCAGTTTGACTTTATCTATCCAAAACTTTAGCCCATACACGGCTAGTGTGAAGGAATGATTGATTTCCATCAACTTACTTAAATAATAAGATTTTAATGATGAAGTCTGGGACACAAGTAAGTCGCTACAAACGTGTATCTGAATACGAGAGCCCGTACTGGTGTACCGAGAAAATATGAGCTAATTGGAGAATTTAATGTCATTACGGCAGGTTGGCCATGGTAGCTCGATGGTTAAGAGCGACTGGACGGAAACCAGGAGATCTGTGGTTGAAATCCCGGCCATGGTATTGAATTTTTCAGTTTGACTCTATCCAAATACTTGAGATTATTTGAGCCTTTCGTAAAGTTGAACAGTTTAAGCACAATATTACAAATGAATTAGAATATTGAGGAACCCTACATGTCCAAAAATACTATTTTTTTTCAGAAGATACAAAAAACATTCCAGTTCTTAAAATTATGCTTAAAGTCAGATTTTGTCCTCAGATTTCGTTGAAATGAATGTTGGGGAAGCATGCTATTGCACTGTAGACATTCTCGATACATTTTCTTGAAATTATGTTAACATTTATTTAGTGAACATATGGACTTTCTCAACATTTTATAATAAATATGCACAAATTATTACTCAACCTACACTATATACCTGACAAGGACAAAACATGAAACAAATTGTGTCAAAGAGAACTCTTTGGTATTATATTCTACACAAGGTTCATTCTTTGATACATGTTGGCCAATTATATATGAGTGATTCTATCTTATGGTAAGAATGGCACAATGCGTCTTAAGTCTTGCATTTTCTTCTCATTTATTCTTTATTTGTCTTAAAAACCTAACGCGGAGCAGCTCAGCGCGTTAGTGAAACAGAACTACCCTATAGCAGGAGGCCTTTCCTCACATTCTGCACTATCACCAATGTCTGAGATTTTATCAACAATAACAATTGAGTAATCAAAGAGTAGGAGGCCGATTATTATTCTATGTGTTTGAAACAATGTTGGTAAATTAAAATTCTGAGAAGGCCCAAATCCCTTGCACATGTGGAGCTTCTTTTTAGTTTCGAGACACAATGGCTGCAAAGCACAGAAAATGTCAGAACTTCATTGTTTCTCTATATTATGATTTGCCTATATATTTAAAGCACAATGTCATAGGTAACTCAATTTTGTAAAAAAAAAATGGAAATATGGGGATTCTCAATATTCCCATTTATATATCCAGCAAATCTATATACATTAATTTAATTTCTTAAAAGAATATATTTTGAGAGTTATGAACACTGTAATAATCAAATAGGGACGGAAAATACTATGTGATTTAGCAGAATAAAGACAAGGAGAATCATAAAAATAAGACCTGAAGCTTTGCTGGTGACGAATATGCTCAAGTTGTTCTCGGGAAGCAAGCCAGGTGAAAAGACGATTAGAAATCGACGTTTCGAGAGTGTGCATATCTCCCACCATCAGGATATTTATTAAACGTTATAATCACAAATGAATCACTGGATATAACACATACATAAGCAAAGACAAAACATTGTCAATATTCTCATTACTGAACAAAAGACTGTTTTCAGTAAATTAAATGCCAAGTCAGGAGATGGCATGAGTATAGGAAATTAATTGGGTCAAAGAAACGTAACTACTTAACTTGATTATCAAGCTGTATTGATCTGTGCTTCTTAAACCGACGGATTTCCATTTTTAAGGCCGGTTTCCAAGATGAGCTGAACTGAAATCCAGCATCACGATTAAGCGTACTCCTCTCGGAGGAAATGGCCCCCAGTAATTCTTGCATTTTGCCAAGATGGTCGTCTCCCGAAAGTTGGCTCTATGGTCGTTGTCAAAACAATGCTCTGTCAGCCCAGACTTCTCAGGTTGCATTAAACGAATGCTCCGTTCATGTTCGATTATTCTGGTATCTCTCTCTCTCTCTCTCTCTCTCTCTCTCTCTCTCTCTCTCTCTCTCTCTCTCTCTCTCTCTCTCTCTCTCTCTCTCTCTCTATATATATATATATATATATATATATATATATAGAGAGAGAGAGAGAGAGAGAGAGAGAGAGAGAGAGAGAGAGAGAGAGAGAGAGAGAGAGAGAAGAACTTCAGCAAAGGAGAATCGTTATTTGATTGGTTAATTTCTTATGTATGACGTAGAAGCAAACTTGAAAGCTTGGATCTTGCAAGGCTTTTTAGGTTTAACTTATTACTGACTTTTACTTTTACTTGATTTATCGTTAACAGTTCCATTGACAAGATGGTATGTATATCATCTAGTTTTTATGTTTATGTATGTTCACACTTTTTTCTCGTCGTTAATGGGCCCTAACACCTCCGTTTTACAACATCGACAAATTAGTCGTCAAACGACTTTCTCTACCGAGATCATATATTTTTTCATCTCTTCTATAAATTGATCATACAAACATTTAATTTCCTATGTATATTTTTTAAAGTAAAATAAATATTCCCCAGAAATGATTTCAATATATCTGTTAAACTTATCACAGGAGAATGAAATTGGAAGTTGATTAAAAATATCAAGCCAGGCAGGCAAGTTAAGATATTACATCAGCAGATATTAATTGTCTAAGAAAACTCAAACCAATTATTGGAGACAGTGATGGAATGGAATATACAATATTGCCTTAACACTTCATAAACATTGCAGGACTGTTTCTTGAGAAACAACTGGCTTTTAGTTTAATTTACGTTATGTTTCGTTTATATGTCCCCTTTAAAATCTAACGTCAGTCATATCGGCAGAATTTTACATTTGGATTCATTTTACAATAGCAAAAATGTCACTCTCTATACAGCGGTGCTAATATTTGTATGTGTATTATTTTTCGTTATTATATATTACATAAAATTCACATACATATACACTCTCATTCGTACTTAAGATGCGAAATAATCCTCTTTTCTCACTCTCAGATATTCGAACCCTGGATTTAAAGGTTAGCCTGCTTACCACCGATGCTGTTATTACTCAGAAAGCTGAAGGTTTTAACATACGTTTGATTCTTTTTTATCATGAAACGAAATCCTACTCACTGGCAGAGTCATACCTCCAGACTGGAGAGTAAGCACTACATCACAAAAGGCAATTTAACACATAAACTATTATTTTTATGACTTTCTTATGGTAAATTTTCATATACTGCCAAGTTATATAGAATTCAAACAAATGAAGGTAGGCTTACAGATTACTCATAGAAAATTCAAGACATACCTAGATATTATTTTGCAAGCTAATGATTCAATAATGTCATACGATAAAGATTATTTGAGCTGTTTAAAAATAACTAGTTTATAATAATTAAGGAAATCATAGCAATCACACATAATGCCCAGCGAAAACAATTTTAAGTACACTTTTACCATTCGACTGAAGTTTTCGTTTGAAAACTTGCTCGAGAGAAACTATTTTCGATCAAAAATGTTATAGGCATTTATTTATTCTGTCCAGATCAAATTCGAGAACAAAAATAAAGGATATAATTCTCCAATAAATCTTAGTGGGAGTGAAATTTTATGTAAATGTTTACCTGTAAACTTTTTAACTTTCCTGAACATTAAAATATTTTAGATTACCTTTCTTTTTACATGGGCATAACCTTTTTTTCTCCAAGCTTTTGGCAATTGTGTATAAGAATTATTTTGTTTAAAGTTGAAGAATAACAATATATCATCTTGTAGATAAAAAATAGGAATGAAATAAATAATGTATTCACGGGTTGATACTACTCTAATTATTATTGCTGATGTAGGAGTGGCATGATTTTCTCTCTCTCTCTCTCTCTCTCTCTCTCTCTCTCTCTCTCTCTCTCTCTCTCTCTCTCTCTCTCTCTCTCTCTCTCTCTCTCTCTCTCTCTCTCTCTCTCTCTCTCTCTCTCTCTCTCTCTCTCTCTCTCTCTCTCTCTCTCTCTCTCTGTGTATGTGTGTGTGTTTATACAAACTATAACGGCTACAACGTAGTGCATAGTACTATAAAGGCATTTTAAGGGGATAGCCAATTCTGCATTCTGCAGAATTTCGGTCAAATTTGCAGTGATGAAGTGGTCTAATGTTCCTTAAATCTAACGTAACTTTTGAACTTAGAATGCTTAAAATGAACGTTGGAGATTAACAATTCAGAACTGTCAATTAGAGACAGAAAGTGAGGTATATATTAACTATTTTAACATAAAGAGCTCGAGAATTTGAAATCTGTAGTTAGAATTGCATTTATTTTGATTATTTCATAAATAAAATAAATTCACATATCAAATGCGCTTATATATCGGGTGAGTAAAAACTATGGAACACTGCCTGTAACACCGTTGTTGTGACTCTACGAAGTGATATGAACATGCCGACATTATTGTGATTACATATTGTCGTGCTGCTCGAACCGCTACCATGGATCTATCTTTGGTAATAGATGCCCGTTAGTTAACTCAGTGATTACTCCACGTGGAGTGGGCGCTGATAACCGCTGTAGTTGAGCGCCCCTATATCCATCATCATCATCATCATCATCATCATCATCATCATCATCATCATCATCATCATCATCATCATCCACGTGGAGTAAACACCTATCTGTCATTTGTGATTCCTGCGAATTCCATTGGCTGAAGTGATGCGTTCATTGGTGCTTAGCACAGATCTGAGAACTGCAGCAGTTCCCCTCTCACTCTAACAAGAATAATCAGCGCGTTATCTGAAAAGTTTCTGTTAACAAAGATAAACCCAGGGTAACGGTACAAATAAATATTCTTTCAAACAGCAATTTAAATGTATTAGGACCTTACTGCACGTGCACTGAGCAAACGAAAACGAATCATTACTTCAAATTGAGTAGGTTTTAAATTAAACAATACAGTAGGCTACTTCAATAAGTAGCTTTGGATTGAACAAATACAGGCAAAAGTTAAGCTAATAAGGACAACAATGCTTACTTCATTGCAAAATCTTCCTGGAAGTAATTATTCATGGCACAACTTACAGAAAGCCATTGAATTGCAATACTAATGATTATCGGATATGGTGATAGGAGGAGGACCCAAGAAGATGTTTGTGTCTTCTTTAATGAAATGCACCCATAACGAAGGATTACTCACTCTACGGTAAGCAGAATTTTGAAAAAATCAATGAAATGGGAAGTGTTAAAAGCAAGGCAAGGTCTGGAAGGCCAAAACGAGTTACAGCTCTTGATGTTTTATTATCAGTGGAAGACAACCCACGTTTACCTATTCGCCAGCACATTATGGAAGGCAGGGGGTGAATTACCTAAATCATAGAACGATTGGCACAAGAGGAAGTATTGAATGGCCTCCAAGATCTTCTGACCTGAAACTCATAGATTTTTTTGTGGAGATGTTTAAAATGGAGGATTTACAAGGACTGACCAAGAGATCTTGAAGAGTTAAAGCGAAGAATTGGGCAAGAAATGCAGCTGATCATGTGAACAGTGTTACTGGAAATATTAACTATTTCAAAGAAGGATTGTCATTGCTTGGCAGTGAATGTAGACCATTTTGAGCAACCTTTGAAGTGCATTCATCATGTGTTACAACACAGCACCACTAATGTTGTTATTAATGACAAAATATTTATTCGCATTCCTGACCCCATTATTTCCTATCGTCTATTTTATCTAGTGTGCTTCATGGTTCTAGGACCAGGCGAGAGTGTCAAGACTTGCAACTTTGGAAAGATTTCTCCCTGAGGCCCTCTTCCTGTCTGGGAACTGTCATTTCTAGGATTCCCAGTTTGCTGTGGCTAAGGTATTGGGGTTAGTGTCATGGTAGTGATTCCGTCTGTCCTTGCATAATCTTCGTCTGGATCAGGTCACTCCTTGTATCTTCCCTGCATCTCTTATTTCCAGGAGTCCCTACGGCCAACCTGTAGTGCCGCATTCCTGTTACTGGAGGCTCCTAAGAACAGAGAACTCCGGAGGACGCAGAGAGTAACGTTGCAACATGTTTAAGATATATTCTTATACCAGGTGGATAAATTTGGAAGAATTACTACTAAAGCTTCCTACTAAATTGTCTCCATACCTTTCTAAAGTATTATAATCTTTCTTCTGAGAAGGTTTCGTGTGTACAGATCAATCTCCGTTGATAAAACAAAGATAAGCTAGGCGTGCTATAAAAACAGCTTAGGAGCCATTACAAAGCAGGCTGGGATACATAAATTGCTCCGCACAGGAGGTATCTGCTCACGATACAAGCAAATGGACAAGGGAGATCATAGATAACGTTTTAATAACAGCATTTCAATGATATTCAATAAGCCCAGCGTGTTTAAATATGTTCACAAGCGGTATGCGTTTTGATACATAACCTTAGATGACCACCACGTGTTAGTTCTCCGGTGCTGACATATTTACATCTGATTGTATCACGAACTTCTGCAATATATTAAGAGTTGGGTTTCGCAGACATGAAGTACGTGCTATAACTGTTTTAATTACTCTTGCTTCATAACAGCAAACTTACTGCTATTACGTTTTCAGAGAAAATAGCCCCTGTGCTCCCTCTGAAGTGGAGAGAAAGGGAGAAATAAACCAAGAAAGAAAGATCTAACTATAATATATATCGTTAACCCGGACCAGTTTAGAAAAGAGACATTATTTTTAATGTAATAGTAAACAAAAATTTGATTTAAAGTCGATAAATTGCTATTCTTAGTAGGTACATTACTCGAATTTTCTTTCCAACAGACATATGCTGGAATAAATCAATAGAAGGGCTGAACATCACTCTAAACAACACTACCTTTGAATTGCTGAACTACTTTCAATCTGTCAAACTACAATGTGATATGCAAAGGACCAAAATGATGCAATTCAACTTGCTAAAAGAATAAGATGGTAATATAAATCTAAAAGTACAGAGTGACAGAAGTGAAAACATATAAACTCTTAGTTTGATAAGAAGTTACATAATCGACTAACTTGGGCTCATCATATTGAAAACATGTGTGGAAAAATTAGTAAATCATTATATCTCTTAAGATATTTTAGCAAGTACAAGAATACAAATATCCTAAAATTAATATACTATGGATGTATCTAACCATATCTAATCTATGGAACAGAGATATGGGGTTCAGCAGCCAAAATACACATGGATAAACTGCTTATTTACCAAAAAATGTGTATTAGTATCATATATAACCTAAAAGCAAGAGAATCTTGCAGGGATACCTTTATAAATAAAAAAATAATCACCATCTACTCTCTGTATGCTTATGCAGCTATAATGTTTATTGTGGACAAGTGTAATCTAGTTAAAAAGTCAGGTACATGAACATAATACCAGAACCAATATGAATTACTATAGAGATAGTGTAAGTAAAACTGTCCTTCAAAATTATGTATATATACTAGGAATTAAGCTTTACAATAAACTGCCATCTGATATTAAATCAATAGCTACCATCTCAAAGCAGCAGTTTAAATAGAAGTTAAAGTCTTTCCTCATAAACAAATGTTTATATAACTTAAACGAATTATGACATTGTGGCTTTAATTGTACTTGAAAGTGTTAAGCTCATGATGTGATTAAGGTATCATGTGTAGAATTAGTTTCTAATGCTGTAATTGACCATGTAAATTAGTTTCTAATGTTGTAGAATTGACTATGTACAATTAGTATTAATGATTAAAAATTGACTATGTCAGAAATTGTAACCAAGAATCTATTGGTAATAAATATTATTATTATTATTATTATTATTATTATTATTATTATTATTATTATTATTATTATTATTATTATTATTATTATTATTATTATTATTATTATTATTATTATTATTATTATTATTATTATTATTATTATTATTATTATTATTATTATTATTATTATTATTATTATTATTATTATTATTATTATTATTATTATTATTATTATTATTATTATTATTATTATTATTATTATTATTATTATTATTATTATTATTATTATTATTATTATTATTATTATTATTATTATTATTATTATTATTATTATTATTATTATTATTATTATTATTATTATTATTATTATTATTATTATTATTATTATTATTATTATTATTGTTGTTATTATTATTATTATTATTGTTGTTATTATTATTATTGTTGTTATTATTATTATTATTGTTGTTATTATTATTATTATTATTATTATTATTATTATTATTATTATTATTATTATTATTATTATTATTATTATTATTATTATTATTATTATTATTATTATTATTATTATTATTATTATTATTATTATTATTATTATTATTATTATTATTATTATTATTATTATTATTATTATTATTATTATCATTATTATTATTATTATTATCATTATTATCATTATCATTATCATTATTATCATTATCATTATCATTATTATCATTATCATTATTATCATTATCATTATTATCATTATCATTATCATTATCATTATTATTATTATTATTATTATTATTATTATTATTATTATTATTATTATTATTATTATTATTATTATTATTATTATTATTATTATTATTATTATTATTATTATTATTATTATTATTATTATTATTATTATTATTATTATTATTATTATTATTATTATTATTATTATTATTATTATTATTATTATTATTATTATTATTATTATTATTATTATTATTATTATTATTATTATTATTATTATTATTATTATTATTATTATTATTATTATTATTATTATTATTATTATTATTGCCAATAGGCGAATTCATTACACTCATTCCACCTGCTTGGGACCAGGTTAGAAGAGCAATTTTGATAAGTCATGGAAAAGTTGTGGGCTGGCATATGTGATTTGCCAGAAAAAAATATTGAAGAAGAAGAAAAAATCAGTGTGGAAGAAGACTTCATAGACATTTTTAAAAATATCGATGGCTGTTCCGATGTTGATGAAGAAGACATTGACAATGGCGTATGTTATAAACCGATGCAGTATTACTGAAAATGAAAATAAAGAGTATTCAGATTCAGTATTGACAAACCAGCTGTGGTTATGACCCACGCACAAGCAGTAGCAAACACAGTTTATTTCAGAAGTGAAGCCGAAACATTGCCAAATCAACTTCTAATGAGATAGCGGATGCGAGATCGGCTACTCGTGATACACTTAACTGAGACAGCAGAAGCTCACTGCCTCTTTGCACTATGGACTAGTTTATAGCTATATTGTGTAAATTGCAAATACAGTGCAAATTGAGGAAGATGACGTTGAAGCGCTTCAGGTTAATGAAGTGTTGATTGTTTGTAATTGATGATACTATGAATCGTTTTTCTGCTTGTTTAAATTTTATACTGTTTTATTTCAGATAATATGTTAAATAGTAATTATAATTTACAATTGATGTAGTTAAATAATAGTATATAAATAATGAAATTAATTTAATATTAGTAATTTATGAAATTTCATAATCTTTTAAAATAATTGAAGCACAGTACGAAGGGATACTTATATTTTAAAACTAAAAGGACAAAAATGTTAATCATATTAATATGTTTAAATTATTTTAACTTATGGATCTGCTATGGTAGTTGAGCAGGAAATTTGTTTAGGTTTTATTTTAGTTTTATGTTTTCTTTCTTTTCTTTTTATTCTAGTTGTAGGTTCATTTCAAGAATTTTGTATGTAATTATTTGGTTGTTTTCATTTTAATAAATTAAAAGTTTGAAATATACGGAATTAGGTACCAGAACGGAGTTTTTCATATTTTTATTATTTATTGATTTAATGCAAATACATGGACTATTATGCCACATACAATGTATGTGCTTTTAGGTGGAAGCTTGTCAATAGTAATTTTTAGTATTTTAGAAATCTTTCGGCGATGTACAAGTTTTTTTTTATCTACTTTCCGTCACTCTCTGGGTAACCCAGATTTTCGTTAACTCGTATCGGCCCTGTTGATACAGGTAAACGAGGTTCTACTGTAACTTTATTCGTCGCAGAATTCAATTTTTGACCTCAAGGTGAATAAAGTTTCAACCTACTCTATTTCCACATTTTAAAGAATGTTCCCCTATCACAAACTGCTCTTTACGTACTTTTTATGACGTATATCTTGTATCTTCTGTGAGTTTTTTTTTTTTTTTAATTTACGTCCTCCAACGTTAAGTCATATCGAACGATGCATGAAATGGGTGAAATGATGCTCAAATGATCCCAGGGTCCATAGAGTTTAGAGTTACCCGACATTCGTCTTTCACGATAAGAGAAAACCCCGGAAAAACCTTATTCAAGTAACTCACCCTGACCGAAATTCGAACTCGGGACCTCTTGAACGTGAGGCAGACATGCTACCACCACGCTACCGAGGCGGGCGAATCTTCTGTGAGTAGACTGTCTGTATAATTTGGTACAAATGGTAAACCATTCGAGGAAGCCCATTATAGGGTAAACGTACATATCTTAAGTCATTGCATTGTATATGACATGCAAGGGATCCAGGAAGTAACAATGTTTGGCTTTAATAAATTAAGAAAGATATTTAAAGACAAGCTTATTTGCAAATTAAGCTTACTTATTCTCTTAAATGAATCGTACCCGTTATTTAAGATTTGTCATATTTGTCCAAAAACTTGAAACCCCCGTAAAGTACTCAGATAACTTTTGAAACAACCTCAGTCTCGCTATCGGAAGAATCCGCTACGGAATTGTAATGAGATATTTTTCTCAGGTTATGTATTGGCGGTTGTGAGGATAATACCATATCAGTTGACTGATAAATTTAATAAAGATCTCTTTGAAGTGAGTTGTCCCCTGGATGGTGTTGAAGTCTATCACTCCACACTGTAAGTATTAAGTAATATTTGGTTACTTCTGACGTATACAGGCTTTACGTTTAAAAGTAACACAAGCGTGAGTTGCCGTGAGTTCTAAAGCGAACTGTTCTAAGTGGGGAAAAAAAAAAAAAAAAAAAAAAAAAAAAAAAAAAAAAAAAAACGTCGAAATCACATGTCTGGTATCTGGGGAGTATGGAGGATGCTCCAGAATTTCCCAGTTAATCTGCAAAGTAAATTAACAACAGTGGCAGACGTGTGAGAGTGAGCACCATCAAGGAAGACAATGAGAAGAGAATTCAGGAGATTTGGACGTTTACGATGCACAGCTGGTCTGACTGCAATATGTACCAGCACACAATTTACTTGAGGAGCTGAATGAGCAACAATGAACATGACTTTAAGTGGATCCTATTCTGAAAATTTTTTTCCCATGGTGAATCAATGTTTCCCCAGTCATTTGACTGTCTCTTTAATTTTGGTGGGTAGCATTGAACCCAGGTTTCCATCCTCTCTCACATTGTTTCCTATGTAAGATTGTGTGGAACTCATCGAGCGCAGATTTTCCTCACCTTTATCTTCTTCTTATGTATGTGGAGAATCGTACCAGCAGCAACTCCAACTTCCCTTGCTAGTTCAATACAAGTCCAAAAACGTTGTCCTTCCAGCAGTGCTCTAACAGCATTCACATGCACATCATCACTTGCTGATTGCGGTCTGCCAGCTTCACGTTTTTGATGAACGTCTTCCCTTTCTCTACGAAATGCATTCACCCAGCTAGCCACGGTACGATATGAAAGTCTGTCTACCAGAAGCTTCCAATTATTCTGTATGACACTGTTGAGCATTGATACCTCTTGCAACCTGAATTTTAATGAAGCATCTTTGTTCGCATTTACTAAACATATTTGGAGCACTAAAGATAACAGCCTACAAATAAACTTAGTAAAAATTATTGTGTTTAAACTCACAGCTAACAAAGATTAGATGCTCTTATGGCGGGTGAAACCGGAGATCCCGGAGAAAACCCGCCCCAGCGCCGTGTTGTCCACCACAAATCTCAATTTTCGGTCGCCTGGGATCGAACCCGGGCCGCCTTGGTGAGAGCCAAGCGGTCTAACCACTGAGCCACGGTGCGGCCCAATTTTTGAATGACGCATGCATTTAATATATAAAGAATTACAAATGGATGCTTAATAAAATTAGGTAAACGTTTGTTCAACTCCTCAAGTTACAAAATTATGTGTTACAAAGTAAACTTTTCTCTATCTATTGTTGTGTATTTTCAGTTATTTTAAAATTGCTTATAAATTAGAGATAGTTTTTCTATGTCCTTAAATATAGCCGAAATAGTTTCAATTCACATTTTGTTAGATCTACGTAGGAACATATGGGAGGCCAGATCCAGTAGAGAGTAGATTAGATAGCAGGAACCTCCAGGAACTGGAGTACAGTAGCACAGGTCACAATAGCCCTATTTGTTCCAAACATGACCCTTGGGAATTGGAACTGGTTTGTATCGGAGGGAGCTCGGCAACCAGACTTGGCTCATTGTACCCGGGAGGAAGGATGAGGTGAGAGGAGACAACGACGGCCGTCCAAAGGAGCCACGACAATGCAGTGGGCAGAGTACCTACAATTTTCCATTTGGAAAACACCCAGTACGCTAGTAAAACCGGTATCCCACCCTACTGTGGTCCGAAAAAGGCCCACTAGGTCGGCCCGGAAACCGGAGAACGTCCTACCAGAGGAGGAAGTGTTTACTACGAGCATATCATCCTGACATGCAGCGCCGAGATCCCGCCTACACTTCTACACTGAAAGAGACCCACCAGATGAGAGATGAGATAAAATAAAAATGGAGATGGAATTGAGGAACAAGAAATTCGGGCAATATCATCATCAACTTTCAAGATAGGCCAGATACGCCTGTTTCGGCTCAGAAGGGATCTTCCTAGGTCTGCGTGGTCTTCCAACATCTCTAATACCAACTCGTTTATACAGAAAGGCCTGTTTGGTGAGTCTTTCTTCTGGCATTGTAGAGAAATGATCTTGCCATTTCAGTTTGTACTCCTTGAGTCTGTCATTTAAAGTAAATAGTTTTAGTTGTACTCTTATTGTTTTACTTTTAATGTGATCTTTAAGACTACAGCCAGCTACGTACCTCAAAAATTTCATTTCAGCCGTTTCAATTACTCTTTTTTCAGTTCTGTTCAAGGTCCAGATCTCGGCTCCATAAGACATAACAGGACTGCCATAGTTTTATAAAATTTTAATATGGTATCTCTTCTTGTTTTGTTTTTCAATGTTCGTTTTATAGTGCCACATATGTTATGAAATTTATAGATCTGTTGTTTCAAATCTCTGTCACATTCATAGGAAATATCACATCCTAAGTAATTAAAATATTTAACTTGTTCTAGTATTTTGTTTTTGAGGAGCATTTTGGACCGTGTTGGGTATTTACCAATAAAAGCCATCACTTTCGTATTCTCTGCTGAAATAATAAAATTATACTTTGACATTGTTTTGTCGAGTTGGTACAAAGCTATTTGTAATCTGTTTTCAGTATCTGCCAGAATGACCTGATCATCTGCAAACAGGACTGTATTTAAGATTGTACGACCTAACTTAGAATCTACTTTCAACTGAGCTTGCCATTCGGCAACTGCTGTGTCGATATAAATATTAAAAAGAGTTGGCGACATTGGGCAGTCCTGTCTTACACCTAGGTTGATAGTTTCTGTCTTAGAACCATTATCCATGCTAATACACGTCCCTTCGTACATTTCCTTTGTCATTAAAATTAAATGTTGAGGATATCCGTTTTCAGTCATTATATCCCACAGCTTTTGCCGTATAACTTTGTCAAATGCTTTTATGTAATCAACAAATAATATATGGGTCTCTAAATTAAATTCTCTTCTCTTTTGTATTAATTGCTTTATTTTTAAGACGCAGTCAGCACCGGATCTGCCTTTCCTGAATCCGTGTTGTTCAATAGAATTCATCTATCCAGCATTCCGGGGAACCCGAATAAGCCCATGGGTCAAGTAGGTATGCCACGGGAATCGAATCTGTGCCTCCCGAATAAAGGTCACAGACGAGACTGCCTGAGTCTTTCCTCTCGGTTAATGAGCAACAATTTTTGCAACTATTTGTCTGGATTAAGAATAGTTTGTACAATAGTATAGAAAGTAATATGAGTACAACACATCAGATTTTTCTTAAGTTATCTCGATATCGAATTGCTGGTTGGAACACAATAACTCTCCTACCTACCCAGATAAACACTAGAGAAAGTAAACTGTCTTTTACAAGTCACGAAGGTAAACCAGACGAGGTAAAAATAACCACTGAAAGGATGGCGTTGGAATTGTTACCATAAAAATAAATAATGCTGCGATATATTATCACACGACAAGTTCTTTAACTAGTACAAGTTAAGGATGTCCACAATAGTACAGCATTAACATAATAATTCTTAAAGAATCGCTCTCAAAATCTTGTTTTATTTATCCAAACAAATTATTGCCTTTTTAAGGCAGACATGCATACTTTGTCAGCTATTTGAAAAAGTTGAACTCTGGTTGATTTTTGTTTTGTTAGATATTGCAGCCATTAAAGTATAAAGCTGCGTTTAGTATAGCTGGCTAAATACATGTCTTTAATTTCTCAAACCATATCCAGAGAGTCTAGATTATGAAGCCATATTTTTCTTCCAGAGCCATTGTAGCCTGAATATATCCCCTTTTTCATCCACTTATTAACCGCCACAAACGTTTGCAGAAATGGTTTCTTATACAATTCATTTTAGATACAGCAGATATCAATAAGCGGATAACTTTATGTTGGCTTTTAAATTCGTTTTGTATCAACACAGGAAAAATAAATGAATGGCGATTTGCACTTGAAAACCTAATGTGTAAACTCATGGCTCTCTCTACTCTTCTACAGTCTGATCTTACTCTGTGGACTTCATGTTAATTGAGGCAAACGTTACAGAAATTATTGCAATTTTCTTGAATAAGCTTTAAGCCATAGTCAAACATTTTAAAGCTGTTTTCTATGTAATGCCTTTGATATTCCGCTTCCTTGCATGACCATGTGAAAGTATGGCAACCTTCCATTTATAACAATAAATTAAATAGCACACAATGTGCATTTAGATTAATGAAGTCATGTACAGAATTCTGTTAATTTTCCTGTTCTCTTATTACAAACGTCCCTTTTTGTGGTGCGCTTACAGAACATACCTACTTCAAATAATTTATATGAAATTAATTTTTAATTGCAATAAGTATTTTCAATGTGTAACGTAATCACATTTCCTACCCCTGCCTTTCGGGTATAAGGATGCTAGTAAATAGTCTTGTCTCATAGCTCATCCATACATAACACTGAGTAGTAGATCTGGCAGTTGTGTACTCTTATACATTCATTTCGTAGTAAACAGATCCACTAACAGAGCGGATAAACAGTTCAAGCCTCACTTCCCTTTTCAGGCTCCTCTTGCTTTCTTGTGGTGGGCAGGCGGACGTAGCTATTTGTTTTTCCCTTACGGTAAAGCAAATTCAGGTGAAGATAATTTCAGAGACTGTTTGCTTTAAATAAAAGATATAACTCTGTTTATAATGGAAATATCTTAAACAGGATATCATAATCAAAACAGCACTTAAGTTCATTGATGGAAATTAATCGTTCCTTCACACTAGCCGTGTATAGGCTAAGATTTTGGATAGAGTCAACCTGAAAAATTCAGTGCCATAGCCGGGATTTGAACCACGGATCTCCTGTTTTCCATCCAGTCGATTCTTATCCATTGAGCTACCATGGCCAATATGCCATCATGACATTAAATTCTCCAATTAACTCACTAGGGGCTCTCGTATTCGAGGTACACCATTTTCGGTCACTTACTATTGTAAGTACCTGAGACCCAGGCTTCATCATTTAACTCTTATTATTATTTGGATGGAAATTTATCATTCCGTCACACTAGCCGTGTATAGGCTAAGGTTTTGGATATATAGTGTCCAACTGAAAAATTCAATGCAATGGCCGGGATTTGAATCACGGATCTCCTGGTTTCCGTCCAGTGACTCTTACTCATTGAGCTACCATGTCCAACGTGCCGTCAACATTAAATTATCCAATTGGTTCATATATTTTCCCGGTAAAATTAGCATATCTTTTCCTAGAAAATTTAAAATAATGAAGCACTTTTCCATGTGTCTTGGCCTGGAAGTTGTTGGTTTAAGTACCAACTTTGGTATTCTTAGTTAGAGCTCACAATGATACCGATAGTTTTTGATATTAAAATAAATATATAATGGAAGAAGTCCATTTTTACTAGCCAATTTCCTTGTTAAGGTTAAGTAGTCAATTAGTGTGTCTAGGGGCAATTAGGTTTCAATCGACAAGACCTTTTTCTAATACAGAAAACGTTTAAACAATTTCGAATTAATACTTTTATGCAGCAATGCAAGTAATTTCTTGAAAGGCTACTGTGTCATAGAGAGACATAGACGCCTGTGTAAAAAACTTGACAGTCGATAAACTGGGTGACATTCAGCGTATAGTCAGTCCCTTGACCCAGTGTTGCATGTAAGCTGTGTCCTAGCTTTTGAATGTTGAAGTAGTTCAGGAAAAGTTTTAAATCCGGTCGTTTTGATAACCTGGCTCCTGTTTATTGGAACACCGCTATGATTTATCGGCTGCTTCGCATCACTTTCATCCGATTTACAGTCCCTCCCGCTGCTGTCGACAGATACGTCACGAAAACATTTAACATACGATGTTTACAGCTAGTCTCTATGGAGAACATCCTTGTAAAACACATGTCATCTGTCTAAATAATCTACTTTTGGCAACGTGAAACAGATATGAAATTATGTTACAGTTACATGCCTACTTCTACCCACTATGTGTATTCTAAGAACCCTACTTACTAATGCTTATTTTATACTACTTTGTATTAACTGAAATAAACTTTTGCTGATAAATATTTAAACAGGTATTCGCTAAGTCAGTAGCTTGAAATTCCATATTCTTTGCATGACTTCTCAAGACAGTTGAACACTAATCTAGAACTCTAAAAACATTACGATGTTTCATACTGATATTACATTTTTTACTAATCTTCAACAAACTATTCTTGCAAAATTGAATTTGTCTACCTACTTTATTTTGAGACAAACTTTATAGAAATTATTTTATTACATATTTACAAAATCTCAGTGAAAATGGGAAATGCAGTAGGCTTAAGTGATAGTCAAATGTTTTAAGAGATCGTCGCTTTTCTATAACTTTGAAATTACGTTTTATTTACTAGAAGAAAACTAAATGAAGATTTAATACTGAGAGAAATGTATAAATATGGAAACGTAGGATCTGAACCACACATCTTGTAATTGTTATATCATATTTTTAATATATTTGTAAATTTGTTCTGAATTGTTCTAGAAAATGTGATTTGTATAAACTAGAATATAAAACTGAGTTGACCACAGAATGACAACTTACATAACAGTGTTTGTATTGGTTGTTATAATAATGTGATTATGTAATGTTGTGACGTGGACCAATGGAATAAAAGTAATTTAGATTTTTCTAGAAACCTCATGTGCAGGGATTCGAAAATGTACAGAGGGTTTTGGCATTACTCTGCATAAGATATCGAAGTGTAAAGACGTGTTATCTGTGATGCCGATCTGCAAGTCTGCAGAATCTTAAACTGCAAGGATGCGATACTGATCATTTTATAAAAGGACATAATCTACAGAGTTTAACATTGTGATAAGATACATTATTTTTTTTTTTACGGAGTAGATTCCAAGATTTTTTAAAGAAGAGAAAAGTGTTATTGATATGGCATGAACCAGGCGATCGGTGGTTCAAATGCCGGCCATGGCATTGAATTTTTCATGTTGACTCCATCTGCCAAAAACCTTGGTCTATACGCAGCTAGTGTGAAGAAATGATTAATTTCCATCAGTTAACTAAAATAATAAGAGTTAAATGATGAAGACTGGGACTCAAGTACTTACGATAATAAGTCGCCACAAACGGCGTATCTCAAATACAGAGCCCCTAGTGGTTTACCGGGGAAATATACGAGTCAAATGGAGAATTTAATGTCATGACGGCAAGTTGGCCATGGTAGCTCAATGGGTTAGAGCGACTGGACGAAAACAAGGAGATCCGTAGTTCAGATCCTGGCCATAGCATTGAATTTTTCATGTTTACTCTATAAAATATCTTAGCCTATATACGGCTAGTGTGAAGAAATGATTAATTTCCATTAATTAATTTAAATAATAAGTTGTTATTATTTTCTAAAAATTATACTTACTCCGATACCTACTACGGCCAGAGATAAGACTCATTGCTCCAGAGCGATGAGGTATACATCTACAAGAATTCTTCAAGATCGACAGAAAAGGCGAGAATAATTAACCATCTTCCACCCCTCTCGCCTTTTGCATCAAATTATACAATCTTCAGGTTTACTGAGCTACCATGGCAACATGCCAGCAGGACATTAAATTCTCCAACCAACTCGTATTTGTTTCCGGTAAATCACTATGAGGTCTGTCTCTCTGTCTCTCTCTCTCTCTCTCTCTCTCTCTCTCTCTCTCTCTCTCTCTCTCTCTCTCTCTCTCTCTCTCTCTCTCTCTCTCTCTCTCTCTCTCTCTCTCTCTCTCTCTCTCTCTCTCTCTCTCTCTCTCTCTCTCTCTATTTATTTATTTATTTACGTCCAACGTTGTCATATCGGATAATGAAAGAAATAGCACTCAAATGAGCCGACGGTCCATAGAGTTTAGAGTTACCCGACATTTGTGTTTCAGGATAAGGGAAATAACGTTATCGAAGTAACTTACCCTGACCGAGATTCGAACACGGGACCTGTTTAAGGTGACGCACACACGCTACCATCTACGCTACCGAGATGGCTCTATTGTACATATGCTCCAAGTTCGGCATGCCAGGGAAGAAGGACGAGGCGAAAGGAGACCGAGGGCCGCCGTTCCAAGGAGCAACGACAGTGCAGAGCGCGGGGTCCCTACATTTCGCCGGTTGGAAACTCAGCTACAACTCACCCGACTGTAGTCCGAAAACGGCACCATCAGACCTGGTTCGGAAACTGGAAAAAAGAGTTTTACTCAGAGCATATCATCCTACCATGCTCACACCGATACTTCTTTCTACCCTGAAAAAGCCCCGTAGGGGAAGGGATCCGTCCCCTTCAGCTGCTGTGGCGCGAGCGCTGCGGACCCTTAGCACTCGTGATACCTCTGACGTTACCAGAGGAACCTCGAGCCGAATATTCGAGCCCCTCCCTGAATGGGAGTTGTTGGGATTGGGTTGGACTCGATGGGGCAGTGTGTTCCCGTTACCCGCGGGACATCGGGTACTTCTGGCCAGGCTACGGCCGCCCGGAGGGGGCCAAGGTTTGCCTAAAAGTGTCCCGGGTACTAGCCTGCAGAGCTAGTAAAAGGTGAGCTAGATCACCAGGCGGCCCCACCGAGGTTATTCGGTAGTCTTCCCTGCGGGATTCACGCGCGTAAGTGGCATATCCACTTCCATCCATCTTGACGTTGTTGTCGATAGGGGGCCTTTTAGACTCAAGGTATTGCCCCAAAAAAAGAACCCCGGAGTTTTCCATCGCTTCCGGGCTGATAGGGGCCGGAGTCGTCAGACTTTTGGCTAGACCTCGTGACAATCCTGAAAGAGATCACCAGAGAGCATATAATGTGAAATGATAATAGAGATGAAATGGAGGTTCAGGAAATTCCGAAGCTGCAACTAGCCTAACAATCATTTTCATAGCAACCCGGGAAAGCCCCCGGAAAACCCCATGGGTCAAGTAGGTTGGCATGAATCCAACCCGGGCCTCCTGAATGCGGAAACCGATTGAGCCATTCCTCTCGGTTTCAGGATACCTTAATGTGTTAAGTATACCTATGACTGAACATTTGAAATCCTAAACTTATAACGCTAGCTTTTTAAGATTTATACCACAGATGTAACTTAGTGCAAATATGATACAGTCTAAATTTTGTCAATTTCACTGTGGTAGTTTGGAAAATATGGTCAAATTTATTTATTTTTGTTTACGTCACCTAAAAAGTTCCTTGCGACAAAATAACTTAAATTTTGGTCTACTACGAGGGCAGTTCAATAAAGAATGATCACTTCTTTTTTTTTTTTTTTTTTTTTTTTTTTTTGACAACGTACCTTTACTCACCCTCATAATTTTGATGCTCCTTCTCAAAATAGTCCCCCTTGATCGCGATGCACTTGTCCCAGCGTTTCTGCCAGTCTTCAAAGACATGCTGGAAATCACTTTTTGTGTGATCCTTCAAAATTGCCTCCGAAGCCTTCATCACTGCTTCTGATGATGGATAATGCCTCCCACGAAGGCGTTTCTTCAAGTTGGGGAATAGAAAAAAGTCACATGGGACTAAATCTGGACTATAGGGAGGGTGAGGGTTGCACTTCACGTTGATTTTTGCAAGATATTCAGCAACAACATTGGCAATATGCAGCCGCGCATTGTCGTGGTGCAGCATCCAGCCTGCTTCACGGAAATGTGGTCTTTTGCGCCTGATATAGACTTGCAATGTTTTCAGAACATCCCTGAAGTATTGTCCAGTTACTGATGTGTGTGCAGGTACAACATGCTGATAAACCATTCCATGAATATCAAAGAATGAGATGACCATAGCTTTCCCAGCTGAAGCACCACTTTTTCTTTTTGGGGGGTGTTGGTGATGAAGGATATTTCCACACTGAGCTTTGCTGTTTGCTCTCAGGATCAAAATGATATAGCCAGGTTTCATCAGCAGTGATTACGTTTGAAAGAAACTCCGGATCTTCCTCTAACATCAACTTCAACTGCACGTTACCTCCATTGCAGTGGTAGGCGCTACTGTACATATCTGAACTTGCCTGGTTCTCACAGGCGGGAACCATGAGTACCAACAATGAAACTACTACAGCAGGTTTGTTTCACATTAAACTAACAGAATATAATAAGGTTGAATTTTAGTGCGAAAAATTATGACCGTAAGAAATTAAGATCATTCTTTATTGAACAGCCCTCGTATTTTAACGATAGGTTCTCAACTTATTAATTTTTTGAATTTGCCCTAGGTTTTTCTGTGTCTCAATAACTTTAGGCTACAGAAACTTTTAAATTTATGAATATGACCTTTTTTTGCCCAAAATTTGAATTTTTTGTGTTTTAAAGTAAAGTGAGTGTGCTTAAATGCATCTCACAATAAAACCCAGGGCAATTTATATGAACGTGTGCAGCAACTTTCATTAGTCTAACACTAATACTGCGACAGAAGGATCATTTTAAATGACGAAAAATGCTGAAATTTTCAATGGCGAGAGAACAAGATTAAAGAATTAGAATTCATATTTAACGCTAGCATTCAAGGAACTTTTAAACTAGATTTGAGCACTTAAAAATGGCTTTCGGATGCTATGTAAGCATTCTTTGGATTCAGAAAAGCTTAGATTATTTTATAGACTAAAAAGAGGAAAAGGTGAATTTTTATAAAATGTTAATGATATTTCAATCATATATATATATATATATATATATATATATATATATATATATATATATATCCGTAAGTTAAATTGCATTTAGTGGAAGTTCTGTGTGTAAGAACAAATACAACCATTGCTTTGATCATTTCTTTAAAGTTACCGTTAGCACGCTTTCACGATATGGAGGAATGATGGTATCTGATATTATAAATCAGTGTCAACTCGACATTCATTTTATGATTTTGCTAATCACTTGGAGAAATCAGGCTAGCGAAAACATGACCTACTGTAAACTTGCTATCATGAGCTCCTTCAATTAGTGTAATACTTCCACACCCATCTAAAACTACCACGTGACATTCGTTTACACGCGTATACACTTGAACCAACATAGTTTACAAGCCTGACAGGTGCCATTATGCAAATTTAGTTCTCAGAACGAGTCGAAAAATGGGATTTTTGACAAGTTGGTTTCGTTATGGCGTGGATCTTAAAAATAATTTAGAAAATAATAATAATCTGGTGTTTAACCGCCACACCTGTTACTCGACTTGTTATTTATTTTCGCAGCTACTCTACAAAATATTCACATGAAAGTCCCCCTTTTTTGTAACTTATTTTGTCTAACAGTGATGAATACTTTTAAGTAAGGGTTTCTTCAAATATGTATGGTGATACACTTGTGTAGTTTGTCGCACACATAAAAGATAAATGATGCTGCTTAAGAGGTTTATGGTAGTCATGAGAAATAAGAGAACAAATTAATGTAATGCATTCACATTTATTTCACAAACCAGAAACTTTCACATATTCATTATATAGTAGACTGCTCTATAACATGATTCTTGCATTTTTGCTATATAGCTGATGATTATCTATAGGAATTCTTAAGCAGTTACCTTCACGTTATCTACATTCAAACTAAACACTCAAAAACAACAACGGCCAAGATTCACTGATAGGTAAAAACTTTTCGAATGGTGTCTACAAATGTAGATTGTACGAGGGTTGGATGGGTTTTTAGTTTAATTTAATTTCCTTATGACATCGCCAAATTATGCATTTTCCTTTGTTCCAAAGGATATGTAACTCAAATTTGGGCATAATCAGCAGAAAGGTGTATTCTAAAACAATTGTAAACTTTCACATACACGTATTCAATTTGACTTAAGGGTTTCAGTACGTAGGCCACCATTCTGGGCCCATTGTCCTATGGCCTCAAGTGGACACCCCCGGGAGGAAGGACGAGGTGAGAGGAGACAGAGAGCGGTACTCCCAAGGAGCCACGTTAGCGCAGAGGGCAGGGTCCCTACAGTTTACTCAGATAAAGACTTCCCCGACATGCCAGGACAACGGACTCGCTCCACAACTGCAGGACGGCAACGAGCCGCAAGGTACCTGGCTGGCGGTCCCGAAATGGTTCCAGCAGAGGCGCTAAGACCGGCAACCGACTTAGTGGAAGAGGAAGTAGTTTTCTAAAGCATATCATCCCACCATGCACCGCCAGGACACCCACCGACACTTTTATCCTGAAAGAGACCACCAGGAGAGATGATGGGAAATGGTAATAGAGATGAAATGGAGGGACAGGAAATTCGGGGAATGAATTAACCTACACAGCATTCGCCTAGCGACCCGGAAAAACTCCCGAAATATCCATGGGTCAAATACGGCAATCACGGGAATCGAAACCGGGCCTCCCGAATACGGGCCACAGAAGAAACAGCCTGAGCCATCCCACTCGGTCAATTTGATTTGATACAGCGATTAAATCGCAAGAGATAGGCAACCCTAATTTTTTTCTCAACTAAAATTAGACGTCCACGAGCTACTTTTTAGTAGTAGTACCTTTCCAGTATTTCAAGATTAACACTTCTGAAATGATAAGTCTGTTTCACACCAGGCATTGATTACACATAAATCTACACAACCAGAGTGCTGGATGATGCCAACACATCCCTAAGACTAGAAAAAGAAACACACGAAACACACATTCTCATTTGTTAAGTCCCGTCTACAAGCATTATTTCTATCAACGTGTTTATATAGTGTTGTCAAGTATAAATTTGCTATCTCCCCTTGTTCTATACAACCATTGTTACTGGTAAATTATAAGGATTTTGTTCCCAATATAGTTTTCAGAATTACATTTCGTGGTTAGCAACATCTGCAACAGCTGAACACACTGTGTTCCAGGAACATCTTGAGTCAATAGAAATTTGGTCGACCAAATTTCATCGAAGTCTTAAATACCTAGTTACACTAAGCTAATAATATGGTGGTCCACCAATCCTCATGCCAAATTTCAGCCTATGCTTTTCACATTATGTACTTATTTTAAAATATTGTCGCGAACCCGATCGCGATAGCGCGGCTTGTGTACACAAAGGAACTAATAGGCAGCACGGAGATAAAGAGTATGCCAGAACAAATAAAGATGGCGCGGAAATAATACTTGCCGGCACAGATTAAGTTTCACGCCTAGAACGTTCGAGTCTCGTCTGGTGACAGAACATTCGATTTCTTTATTGTTACAGAACAGTCTCGAATTATTAATGAGGTATTTAAAAGGGACGACTCGCCAAGAGTCAGTCATAAACAGGAGTTGATGTAAACAGATGTAATCAGAACGCTGTTTGTGGTCAACGACCTTGGTAGATTGTAATTGTGTATGTCACGTAATTCTGCTGTAATCTGCAAGTGTACCAAGTGTATTTCTACGGAAATAAAGAACGTTTTGAATTTCTGCAGCTTGGATTTTTAATTCTATGAACCCACAAAGTCACAATATTGAAATTATTTATATAAATTATATACCTATCACTTCTTTATAAAATTATAAGTCATACCGTCAATAACTACATTACCTCTATTCCTCTGAATCCAAAAGAAAAGCATTTCAGAAAAGTATCTTTTGTGAGTATGCATCTATAAGAACATCATACTCGAAAACTAAAAATTCGTTAAATATCAAACTAGGTATTTAAATTCACCATCTTCCAGGGAGAATTACAAGAAAATCTCTCCGCCCTAGACTACTCTATACTTGGAACACTTTTGAAACGCTTTGACTGTCTCAAAAATGGCTAGAATAATTTTGATTAAAATACAATAGATCTAAGCCATTTTTATGACTGGTAAAATATACATCTTCAGCTTTCTGAGAAAGTGCTATAAGCCCTCTTCATTTTGGATGACTTTGAATAACTGGTAAGCCCTTATGTGGGAGACTAAACTTACTGCATGAAACATGCAGATCTCCTTAATACATAATTTATGTCATATATTTACCTTTTAGGAGTGAAATATCGGATGTATTTCTTATTTGTTTGTGTTTGATTTGTTTATATCATGCAACTTCAAAACCAACACACAGCAACCATCCCATAAAATAATTGTCTATCACTTAAAGCCTACAGTATTATCACATTCCCTTGTACCTATAAGAAAGTTAGCAATAACTTAATTATAACGATTAAACTGAAGCAGATAGTGGAATACGCGTTTGTACAAAAGTAGAGGAACTTACGTAAGTGCAACAGATTAGATATTTTAGTTGTGCTATTCAAAGATGCACAGCCTGCCTCTTTTCATCTCAGTGCAAAAATGGCTGGGCTACTTATGTCACTGTTGGTCTCACAAGATGATTCTGAGTTGACTGATTTCATTAATCTGCAAGATCTCGTTACACCGTAAGAAGTAATATTGGCGATCCTATCTGGGCCACTAGTCTATCATTACCACAATTATCGGCTGGAACTTTTATATGAAAATTTCACTGATTTATTCATAGAAGTTTACAGTAATTTATAAATTCCTTACAAGTACCGCCCAATATGTGAGAAGAAGAGTTAATAGTGGCGGAGTAATTGCCCTTGGTTTGAAGCAGTACCAACACTAGGCAAAAGAAACGTAAAATTACTCTGACAGGCTAAACAGAAAATATATTTTACCACGGCTTTCAGAAATAACTCTTCTGTATTAATTGAGTTAATTATGTAGGAATAATTGGAGCTTTTAAAAGATAGTTTAGAAGCATTGTATTATTTTAATTTTATTCTACCTGTTACATGACACAGTAGGTAAGAAATATTGAATTACACACAAAAGTTTGAAATAGTAATTTAAATACACGTTTTTGAAATACATATTTTGGGCTAAGCTGAATATATAAATAGCATTTTCACTAGACTATAGTGTTGTATTCCACTCTAAAACCTTGATATCGATAGATCACCGATAATACACATTTTCTCTGAATAACTCCCAATCATTTTACTACAAGAAGTAAATGTACTTTTGATACGTATGTTTGCGTAGGTGTAACAATGTGGCTCAAAAACAAAATATCAGATTAATACCGAAATTGAAATCTAAGTTCAGCTTCCTTTAATTATGCGATACAGTTTTCAAAAGAATCTTTCTACACTAAAATGCTACACGGGAAAATTAATATTTATTTTTAGTTTTCTCATTACTGAATCTAAATATTTTGTTCAAAATTCCCTAACCTCAGTATATTTACGTTATAGATAAAATGTATATGTGTATTGGATTCTCGGCCCATAAAGACACTTTTATTCTAATTAGTTTCTATACTTTTGTATAACTGCCAAATAATAAGAGAGAAAGTTTAGGGATGGCTCAGGTGGTTTCATTTGCAGACCGCATTCGGAAGGCCCGTGTTTTATTCGCGTGATCGACCTACCTGACCCATGGATTTTTTGGGGTTTTCCCGGGTCGCCAGGCGAATGTTGGATAGGTTAATTACATCCCCAGATTTCCTGTCCATCCGTTTCACGTCCCTCATTTTCATATCATCTTTCATCTGGTGGTCTCTTTCAGGTTAGAAGTGTCAGCGGAGTCTCAGCGGTGCATTGCAGGATGATGTGCTCTGAGGGAACCAATTCCTACTGCGTTATGATTGTTGCCGGTCTGCGAACACAGATCCCGTAGTGGGACTGTTTCCTAACCACATTCCTAGCCTGCCAGAGAAAGTTTCTATCTAGAGGCCCTGTTCTTTGCACTGTTGTGGTTCCTTGGGACGGACGTTATCTGTCTCCACTCGCCTTATCGTTCCTTCCGGCGGATGCCCTACTTGGGGTCATAGGTAGAATAGATTAAGTTGGGAAGTCCATGCAGAGTCCTCTGAGAAATAATCCAGTTCCATAGTAGAATATATATATATATATATATATATATATATATATATATATATATATATACGAGGTACGTCCAGAAAGTAAGTTCTGTTTGGTAATAAAATTAAATTGTGTGGAGATACAGAAAATTATTTTTTGCACAAAGTTCTACAACTCTTAAACTACTGTTCCACATAACTGCCGAAATTTTGCAGGCATTTGTCATATCGAGGCACAAGTTTTTGTATACCTTCTTCAACCAGTTGGAAACATTTTCTTTCAGCTCTTCGTCATTGTTGAAATGTTGACCGCCAAGGAAAAATTTGAGATGCAAAAACAGATGAAAGTCGCTAGGAGCGAGGTCAGGGCTGTACGGAGGGTGGTCAAACACGTCCCAGACAAATTCCTGTATGGTCAAAAACTGATGCACTACCCATCCGCTTTGTTTTGAGTTACTCAGTAATGATCTTTGCCGCCCAACGTAGCAAAGTTTACGAAATTTCAGTTTTTCGGTAACAATTTCATGAACCAGTGATCGTGAGATTTGAGGAAATTCCATAGCGAAAGCACTAATTGTAAACTTAGGGTTTTCCTGGATCATGTCATCAATCGCGTGAACCAGTTCTTCTGTAACCAAAGATGGACGCCCACTTCGTTCTTCATCGTGCACTTCACTACGTCCTTCATTGAACTGTTGGACCCATCTTCTCACCATTGTATCACTCATAGCATTTTGTGTCCGTAAACATCGCAAATGTGCCGATAAATTTCAATTGGTTTCACTTTCCTAGCATTCAGAAAACGAATCACAGATCTGATTTCACAAGCGGCGGGACTTTCAATCAACACTGACATTGTAAACAAGCACAACAAACGTACGTGACTGACAGCGATCTCACAATGGCGCATGTTTCTTCTCCTTGATACAGAGCGTCCACCGCGCATGTGCGGAACTGCGATCGCAGCGCTGCAGCAGAGATAAATTGAAATAGAACTTACTTTCTAGACGCCCCTTGTATTTAAAGGTTTCAATAATTTGTATAATTTTTAAGGCTTGTCATCATTTGGTGAACACCGGAACCAGTTGTATTACCTCATATCCTACCTCTGAGTACAACTTCAAACATTTCGACTGAGTATTTTAAAACCTTAACATTGCGACCGGCTTTAAAATATTCTACTGTGCCCTCAGGCTGCTTTATTTCCTGCATATATACCACAAAATGTGTCATGAAAGTTTCTCTGACCAAACTACATGAGATAGTTGGCTTTGCGGTAGGGTGTGAGGCCCCCGTTTAGAACGTCCGGGGTTCAAATCCTATCAGGACTATCATTCCTGACTGAGGATAGTTCAGGAAAGTGTCGGAGAGGTGCTATATTCGTACATCTGGAAAGTTTTACAAAATTCCTTTCCAAAACGTCAACATTTCTTGAAATTTTACCCTAAATTAAAATAGAGTGGAAAATATATGCCTGCAGATATAATTTGTACAAGATATGTAAGAGTAAACGATATTTAATAGAGAAAAGCATATGAATGTAACAAATATAGTTATTTATGCTATAATGGAGGTAGGTATAATTTACCATCAGAGGACTCGTTTTGGCCCGAACAAAGTGACGGCTAGCAATATTAAATCCCAGGACGGTTCATTCTACCTAGCTCCCGAATTGCATATAAGATTTTTTTCCACTCATGCTTATCATGTACCTATTATTAGTAATTTGTGGTACATAATTTCAATTTTATATTATACCTATTCGTTTATATTATCTACTTAATGAGTCGAATTGGTCTTTGACATTCTCTTGTTTGTCATTGTATTGTTTGTTGCTATGGGAGAGTAGTTGCTGATTTTTATATGAAGGTATGGCAATATAAAGATTTTTTGTGCAATTATGAATGACAGTAGTAGTTGTAGTACTAGTGACAGTTCTAGTAGGGGAAGGGAGCCGATTATCGGATGGTTTCCCATTATCGGATAGAATGATTTCCTAATCTTGAAACTGCTGCACTCTATGGTAGAATGCATGAAATGCTTTGCCTTTCCCTCCTCTCGGCCATTTTGAGTTCGCTTGCAGGAAGAGAAGCACGTGCTAATTTAATGACAAGTTTTGTGAAATGGCAGTCGCGTAATATTTTGCAGTGTTCAGTATATTTAAACTCATCGGCTAAATGTAATTATTCTATATTTTTATATGTAATCGTAAACTATATGTTATGAATTAACTATCTCAATTACAATTTATTTAATACATGCTATGTTTTCCGCTCTATGTGCATTTGCTTGTTTTATGTGGAGGGTTCTCATTATCGGATAGCTAGGAGGTTAGCAATATCGGATATCCGATATTAGACTTCAATTAGTAATTTGCCCGCCTCGGTAGCGTGGTGGTAGAATGTCTGCCTCACGTTCAAAATGTCCCGAGTTCGAATCTCGGTCAGGGTGAATTACCTGGATAAGGTTTTTTCCAGAGGAATGTCGGGTATCTCTACGCTCTATGGACCCCGGGCTCAGTTGAGCATCATTTCACCCATTCCATTCATCGTCCGATATGACTTAACGTTGGAGGACATAAAATTACACAAAAACTGACATTTTTATTTTACAGATGTCCGCTTCAAAAAATTCGAAACAGCAGAAGAAATTGAACCACAGTCTATAATCGAAACTGTTAAAGCTATTAAGCAAAAGATTGAGTATTCAAGAGCTTGTAAGTGTACAATGTGCCGAAATCAACTCCTGAAGTCTTAAAAGGACGAAGATCTCACGTTCCAATTCAAATTCACCACCAACACAAGGCAGTCTAATAGGTCTAACACAACAGGAAGACCTTCCGGTACAGCAGCTACTATAACAAATTCCTCAATTAAAAGGGGTCTTGCATAAAACCTGCAAAGGAATGGCGAACTAAGTAGGCCTGGGAGATCTAGAACAGCACTGGTAACTCCGCATCATCATCCAAGAATGTTGCAACTGCGGTTCTTAAACCACCTTCGTCGTCTACCCAACAGAATACAGCAGAAAAGCAACTACAGACCATCATCGAGGACGATTTTTTCCCCTGGTTTCAACGGATGAAGAGGACATTGTGAATGACGAATATCTTTATTGTCCCTATTGCTTAGACAAATGTCCGGAACAGTAAATATACTGTACCAAGTTTCCTAGATGGTCTCATGAACTTTGTTCTAGCTTAGAAAGAACGAATAGGTTCTTTAAATTCTTTTTGTTACTATCCGATATTAGGCACTCTAAAAATATTTCAGCATATGTGTATCTCTTAGAGTATATATAATTTTAAAAAAATTCAAATAAAGAAACCTTATTTCTTGTTACCCTGTTATAGTGTTCCTAATATATATTAATACGGTTTCTTGACATATAATAGTAAAATAAAATTTTAGTTAAGCCACTTTAAAACAACTTATCCAATATTCAGCTCCTGTCCCCTACTAATGAGCTAGTAGTTGCTAAAACGAACATGATTAAAATTCAAGAAAGTTTTGAAGCTAAGTAAGAAATACAGTTAATTCCTGAAATTGGTCAATAAGTTGTGTCAAATATAATCTCCTGCAATAATTTCAATATTACAACAAATTTTAAATAATTTATATGATATAAAATGTAAATGAATAACAAATTTAACAATTATAATGTGTTTCTATTAATACTCTATTTCAATTAGCTATTTATGTAATTCAGGAAGTAATCTGTAACATCTGTTGTTTTCCAACATCTGTTGTGTCATTCGTATTTAATTTTGTTTCTATTATTGGATACTTTTCTTTGGGTAGCAATAAATAAACATGCATATTTTCTGATTTGCATAGAAATAATGTAAATGATTTCAGCTCCTACAACAAATTGAGCCCTTCATATCAGGGAGGTGAGTAGGGAAGTAAGTAGGTAGGTAAGTTGAATTACTTCCCTTGAAAGGTAATTTCTAATTACTCGTAAAGATAAAATATACACAATACCATGCTTACCACAACATAAGTGGAAAAAATAGTTTAGTACAGCGTAAGTACTAATTTTATTTAAGTTAATAGCAAATTAAAAGAAGTTGTTATATAAATATGCCTAATTATATTGGACAATGTTTTGGTTAGTGTTTAAAATGATAAGCTAACAGTTTCTATTATGTGTTTTAAATGGGAAGAGTTCTCACCTGTAGGGAATCAGTCGGTGCAGTCGGCGGTGTCACCTCGTTACCCGCACTTTTTTAAATTTCCCTCTCTCTCGCTCTCTCTCTCTCTCTCGCACACTTGCGAATCTTCTTGGCGCTAAACGTAAGGGAACGCGAACTGAATTTTCCAAACTTTTATAATAATGCAGTTGAAATCACAATTACAACATGGACATTGATATATAGCTGCGAATGTCACTTACGTTAAAAGATAATTCGTCATTGTCATTGTCTTCATCGTCTGAGTATTACAAATTTATAATGATAGGCTCTAAAATTCCGTCAAGTGCTATTTCTTTCCAAAAGTCGTCTTCTTGTAGTTTATCTGATGTCTCACGCAGATTTCCCAGTCTTGCTGTGTCCCTTGTCAATTTTTTCGTGAATAAGTCGCTCAACTTTAGTCAGTTTAAATTATTATTTCTGTTATTACTTTGATTCCTCATTAACTCAATTGCATTGTTCCGGCAGTGGTAAGGGGTGATGTAAATAAGTTAGAGCAGGGTACAGAGTAGAGCAAAGAGTTCCGTCAAAGGGTATGCGTGGATATTTATGTTAGTAAGGATGGTTCTAATAACACTGTAATGCACGTTTCAGACTGGTTTAATGACTGCTTCTTTTCATCCTCACATCAAACTCGAAGTTGCCGACCAAAGGTTGTCAATATATCACTGGAGTGACTGTATGTAGAATGCTTATTACTCGATAACACTTAATTCGTTATTCACGTATGAACCGACATATATCTTCTCTCATCGCTTCTGGTCTGCCTTCACCCAAGACAGAAGCAGATGACCGTCTTAATGGCCTTCCAGCCACGATATGCCTATCCTCACTGGGGCACAGCAGCTGTGTGTGACTTTCACCTCTTGAAGCATCTTTATTCACACCAAAACTCCTTTGTGACTATTTTGTCCATTGTGATTATTAGTCTCGGTCAGCCCCTCCCTCTGGGAGCTGTTCGGATTGGGTTGGACTCGAGGAGGCAGTGTGTTCCCGCCACCCACGGGCAATTGGGTGCCTCCGGCCAGGCTACTGGCCGCCCGGAGGGGGTAGAGGGTTGCCTCATAAGTCCCGGGAACTAGCCTGCAGAGCTAGTAGCTGGTGAGCTAGACAATGGCGGCCCTACCAAGGTCTTTTGGTAGCTGGTTCATTAAGGACCGGCGCGTAAGTGGCGTATCCATTTCCGTCCTGTCTGCCGTGTGCAGGCGGGGGAGGGCAGTTTATAAAATAGGTACTGTCCTACGGTAAATAGACCCGAGAGGCCCGGGTTCTGGTCCCACGGGGCCAGGACTAATGGGAGTAGATCCTCACATTTAATTTAATTAGTCTCGGTCATGCTAATATTAAGGGTCCTAACAATGACCTTTCAAACGGAGTCAAATGCTACCCGCTGAGAATTCCTGTTAAGAACATTCTTTTGTTAAAACTATTCAGCCTAATGCACCTGCAAGTGTTGTAACAAAGATACAATATTCCTTTGAAATCCATTACGATTCTTTACTCATTGCAACCTTTAATTTCTGTATCAGGGGGAAGGTGGTCTCATTTCAATGCAAGCTGATCCAGCTGATACACCTTTACATCGTTTTTAAATAGAAGAACAACTGAATAATGCTGTTTTAACCCTCTAGAGTAAATAGAGATTACGAAACCATTCATAAACAAAGATATAATGTGACCAGACACGTTCCTAAAGCAGTAGGAAGTGTACTGTTTCCTCTAGCTCGAATTTAACAAACATGTTGGCTTATTCAAAGTAATACTTTTATCACGTCATGTCAAACGTTTACGTTTCAGCTCTGAGTAATTACAAATATAGGTACACATGCCTACCCATAATGCTCTTCTTTACATTGCTTACGACGCAATGCATCGTTATAATATAATATTGTATGTTTCAAATGGGAAGAGTTCTGGAGTTCAGCTAATCAGATGTCGTATCACACTCAGCGTTGCCAGCTTGTTACCCCACTCCTTTTACATTCCCTTCTCTCTCGCACACGCATACAACATGCAGCTCTGCTTGGCGCAGACGTAAGGGTAAGCAAATTATATTTTACAAACTTCTACAATGATGCATTTGCCAAAATCAAAATTGGAAAATCATTTTCGCAAATTATGTATATTTTAAAATACTATAATTATAGTTTATGAGTTACCTGTTTTTGTAATCCAATGGAACAGCCAGTGGCTCATCCATACCGCTGTCATTGTCACTTCCGTTCAGAGAAAATTAATCATTGTCACTGTCTTCATCGTCTGAGCCTTGCAAATTTATGATTATAGGTTCCAAAATCTCGTCACGTGCTATTTCTTTCTTAAAATCGTCTTGTTAAAGGTTTTCTGCATGCCTCACGCAGTTTTCCCAGTCCTGTTGTGTTACCTTGTCAATTTCTTCGTGAACAAGCCGTTTAACGTCCGTCAGTTTAAAAGTGTTATTTCTGTTTGCAATCCCCCTTTTTATTTGAGCCCACACCAACTCAATTGGATTACATTGGCAGTGGTAAAGTGGGAGGCGTATTGCATCGTGTCCCATTTCAATTGCAAGTTGATTCAGCTGATACACTTTTTCCGTGCATTTAAACGGAAGAACTCTTTGCAGTAACTCATTTTTAGTTTCCGAAAAGTTTTTGAAGAACGTGTACACCTTAAAAATAATACTTTGAGCCTGACTTCGTAATACCTGACATTTTGACTCGCCACTTAATTCACCGCAAAAAGCCATTGCACTATTTAACTCTTACTCTACTCTTGTGTAAAGAACAATTGAATGATATTGATCTGAACTCCCCAGAATAAATAAACACTTCTTATCCAGCATTCATTTATAAACATAAGCATACAGCATTCCACAGGCTAACAGGAAATGAAGTGTTTTTGATATTTCTCGAATTTAACACCCTGACTTATTCAGTCAGTAGTTTAAATTTCAGTTCTGAGTAATTGAAGGTATATGTACATACACACCAACCACTTTGAACTTTCTAAAGTAAATAGAAATTACGAACCATTCATAAACAAAGATGTAATGCGACCAGACACGTTCTCCCAGGGTAGCAGGAAATTTATTGTTTCCTCTCGCTCGAATTGGCTTATTCAAAGTAATTCTTTTATCACGTCATGTCAAACATTTACGTTTCAGCTCTGAGTAATTACAAATATACGTACACGCATACATGCAAACCAATAATGATATTCATACAGTGCTTACGTCTCGATTTATTGTTATAATACAGGTAATAGTGGTTTATTTATTTGTATTATAAAAACTATTTGAGCTAAAAATACGGGGTTTTCATGGTTATGTTAGATACATTACTCTCTATCTTCCACAAGGATCAGTTTCGGCAAAATCTGAATTTTTGTCTTAGCGCGAATAGTATTTCATACAGATTGATTAGGTTGGCGCTCGTCACACAGCACTTAGCGGGAATGCAATACAACACCGCAGGACTCTGATTGGTTGCTCACCTAATAGAGCTCAAGGACAAACACATAATAATAATTAAGTTTAATAATTCAGTGTCTAGAAAGAAGAGTAGAAACAATTTGTGAACATTTGACAGTTGTATAGATTCTTATGAATGTGTTTCTTTTGTTTGTTTCTTTTTTCTTTTCTTTTTAACTGAATATCCCTAATTGGTTAGGTCATATCGGACGATGAATGAAATGATACTGAAACCATCCCGTGGTCTCTAGAGCTTATCTGACATTTATCTTTCACTATAAGGGAAAACCTCTTAACATAATAACTCACCCTAACCGAGATTTGAACTCGGGATATCTTGAATATCAGGCAGATATATTAGTACTCCCACACCAGTGAGGTGCAGTCCCACGAATGGTCCTAATTTGATATTCGCCAATTTCTTGGTATGCATCTCCAAAAATGTTCCGAAGCCAACACTTCCTCTTCAGAGAAACTGTGAGGTTACTTTCACACCCACGATGTGCCGAAATACATGAAACATTAATGTACAGCACCTTGGCCGGGACTTCAAGAGGAGAGTTCGCCGACCAGCTCTCACCTCGACCAGTGCCAGAATCTGACCTTATCGCAAGGATATGCCTAGCCCATTCATTACATTGAGTACTGGGAAACCCGGGTACATAACTGCATCTGAATTATTATTCAATAAAGCTTCCGGGTTTGAATCTTGCTTGGAAGACTCAGCCTGATTTAACTTTCATTCGAAATTCCTACCCGCGCTCCAGAGAAGCTGGATGAACATGTTTCTTTAGATAATCGATATCATTTGTGGATTAATTTAATGGTTTTCTTTATCATGCGTTATAACCAACAGCGTTAAAATTTAAAATATAATATGTATACTCATTGTCTGCGCAGGGGGCTAGGTCGTTGTGCTTTGGTTCCCTGCCACCTAACGCGCCCGGGTTCGATTCCACACTTGGGGGAGTACGTATTTTAAGTCCCGCTATAGGATCGGTGCCCACTAAGAATCGTGAGGAATTTGAGGAGCAACGAAGGGTAGTGAATCCCGGTAAGGATACCCAACTTTCCGTCTAGGGTGCTGTGATCTCGTCTCCGTATCGGCTGGATGATACCCCACTTCTGTCTTGCGTATGTAGGCGTGAGGCCGACAGTGAGGTTGGCAGCTCTGGCTCGCTTGGGGGCTGTTACACCGTCGATTACTTTTTTTCTGCCCACAACGTATAGTTATCATATAAAGTTTTTTCTTCCATTTCCATAAGGAACCTGCACATAGATTACCTTATTTACCGTGTTCCCTCCTGGACCAGAATGTAAACTTTAGGATCGGAAATAGTGGCATCAGTATCCATTGTGATTGTATAGTTTGCTCCCAGTTGCGTAAGCACCTTTCTGTACCTTCTGCTTTTAATCTGTCTCAAACTAGAACGATCGTGTTATAAAGATATGAGAGGGGAGAAAGAGAAAGACAGGGATTATATCGGAATGCTCCTAGACCTGTGATTGGTGGAGAGGAAGCCATAAGTTGAGTAGTCACCCTCCTGTACCATCTGTTACTATTCCTATGTCTATGTGTTATGGATGTAACTTTGTTACATGTTGTTTACCCGCCACCCAAAGGAAAACCAAGTATTTTAATTCTTTCTCAACCATCTCGACAGATATAAATAGTTATGAATTCAGCAATGAGTGCGTAATTCCATCAACACCTAAGTGCTATTTCATAGTAATGAGCTCTAACGAAGCAAAAGAAAAAGTTGAATGCGAGATGTCACCTGACTTTCTGTGTTCTGGTACAAACTATTCCTAACAATACTTATGCCTAGATTTACTTCATGTTGATCGACATAACCATTTTCATAATCACCTTATTGCTAATTTTCTTGTAGGTGCAAAAGAAATTTGGGAATACTGTAGACTTGAAAGAGTCAAATGAATCAAGAGTTGGCCATTACGTGAGAGCTTTGAAATTCCAATCTGTGCTCTTGTACTCTTATATGGCTATTGTGGAAGAATAATCAAACGTCCATTTAATCCTGATAGTGGTTAACTAAAAATACGTGTTTGAAGTATTAGCAACATTGCAAATAACTTTTGAACAATAATATATCTAATATTTTAGATCGCCTTGAAAATTTACCGAAATACTTGAATGAAATAACAAGATTTAATCTCATATGTATCTCACGCCACGATAACTCATCGTTAGACAGAGAAAACGATTAATGGATCGAGTCCCGACCGTGGCTTTTTTTTTTTTAAATTTTATTTCAATTGCTCAGCACAGTTGGTGCTATACAAATTGTGGAGCTATATACATACTATACATAGTAAAATTAAAGTATACAAGGAAAGAGGATACTCATATTAGAGCCCTCAAGCAAACTGGTCTGATTAGTGTGAGTATAAATTAAATAATTTCTTCATTACAGAATAATTAGACATTACAGAAATAAAATGTCATGTGGCAAGCGTGCCTTCAGGCTTGGTGCAGCATCAAGATGACGTTCCAGTTGGAAGAATAAAGCACCTACAACATAAAGAAGGTGAGCAAAGAATCTGCTTGTCGTTGTAGAGATGTACTCATTAATGCTATGTCCAATTCTCTATGGATGTACCACGGAGCGTTCACAGACAATCGTAGTGTCCTGTTTTGAAACACCTGGAGTTGGTGAATATGAGTAGGTGAAGCACATCCCCATATAGGATTGGCATGTAGAAGAAGTGGTCGTAGAATACTCTTGTATAGTAGCAGCGTACATTCGACTCGTAAAGAGGATTTGCGGTAGAGAATGGGATACAACTTGTGAAGACGAGCATAGGCTTGATTTAGTTATTATGTGTACTCCATGTCAGTCGACGATCAAGATGGACGCCAAGATATTTGACTGCACAATCAGAAGGTAACCAGGGGACTTTAGTGTTGAGTCGTATATTTGCCGGAGCAGCAGCTGGCCGTGGCTTTGTTTCTTTCTTGTATGACTCTAATCCAGTGGTGTCACTGAGGGGAAACAGGGTGTTTACTTCCCCCCCCCCTCCTATACCTCGGCCGTTCTATCTCCGGCTCTGACATTTCTCGAGAGGGGGAAGCAGGCTGTTGCCAGTTCTTTAGCGGGAATTTCAAGCAGAGGAACAATGCGCATTTTAAATATTTCATGTATTTGCATATTTCACGAACCAGTAGCCATATTATTATAATAGCGATAATAATAGGACTTACGAACACTAAACATCGGAGTTCACGCACGAAAATTATACCAAAGAAAGTTCACCAGCGCAAGCCGCTATTAGGCCACGCGGCTCAAACAAATTTAAGCTGGCAACACGGTGTTGGGTTCGGGAGCCACGCCTACCAGCGACAATGCTGATTGGCGCTAGCAGACAGTTTTAACTTCCTGACCACAACACCGGATGTAGAGACTCCCAGTACTACCAACAGATGCAGTTAGTGTGTGTGTGTGTGTGTGTGTGTGTGAAAGGTGTGAATGAAATATTCGAATAGAGTGGTGTTGTAATAAATATCTTGCTTTATGATGAAATTGTAAATTCTATTTCAGTGTTTTAAAGTTAATATTGTACTATATTTTCATTCTAAAGATAATTTTGAGGATATGTTTTCAATTGCTCATTACTGTATGTTGGTACTATTAGGTTTCCCCTTCCACCTTTTACAGTCGCAAAACGTCAGAGCCGGAGATACAACGGCCGGACAGTAGTTAACCTTCGCAAGTGACGTAATAGATATTGGGGTGAGGAAGAGCGGGCGGAATATTCAGTGGCGGTTGTTAAACTATCATATTTTAATGTGTATAATGTCTATTGAATACCATTGTGAATTATACTTTTGTAGCTACATGTTGATAATTATTAGTTCATAATTTAAGTGGAGTCCTTATTCTTATTAGCTATTAATTTGTCGATGTCGGGCTCTGTAACGGGACATGTTGACTGTCCACCGCTTACTTGCATTTGTTTTAAAACACAAAGGGGTGTAGATGTAGCCCAGAGGCCAATGCCAGTCAGCTTTTTCCCTGTGCCTCCGCGCCACTAAATGAAAAACTGAAGGGGAAACGGAGGGGAGTCACCCTCTGCTATACTCGATGTCACCTCTGTTCTACTTTTTTTTTAAATAGATATATAGATAGATATATAGATATATATTTTTATTTTCCTTATTTAACCGTCTTTTTTATTGTTTCCGTTTATTTTCTTATCTGTTTTCTGTATTTTCACACATATACACTATACACATAAACACCCATGCCCAAGGCGGGACTCGAACCCGCGACCCTCTACGCGGTGGAAAGTTTAATCTGAACTGTC
Organism: Mantis religiosa; assembly: GCA_030765055.1. Classification (NCBI taxonomy): domain Eukaryota; kingdom Metazoa; phylum Arthropoda; class Insecta; order Mantodea; family Mantidae; genus Mantis; species Mantis religiosa. Next base: position 145,911,209 of record CM060953.1, read on the forward strand.
TTTTAAAAACTACGAATGTGAAATAAAATTACAATTTCCAAAATAATTTTATTAAAATTAAGGAAGCTATGAATCGTAATTCCTAATCAGTTTATAGACATTTGTATTATAAGAAAAATGTTGGAAGAAAAATGTATCTACATATATAAAGAGATTCTTTGAAGATTAATCCTTGTAGTATAAAGTGCTCATGGGTGGAAAGTTTTTCGAACTTTAAAAATCTAATACATTCGCCACCTCTTCCAATAGCTGCTGTAGAGCTGGCCATGCTGAACAGGGATAGATTGTACCCAAAGAGCATGTTTAAACTAATAATTACTGAGCAGCACATGTTTCACATCTGTTAACTAGCTCTTGTAAAGAATGGCATTTGCAGTAAAATGTTTTGGAGATCAGCATTAAATAATTGAAAGTTTAATTGTTCTCGCTATTGTTTTTCTACAAAGCAAAGGTCTTTGAAGAAATGCACCTTTCATGAAACCAACAATGGCAGCAAACACATTGGATCCAATCAACTTTCTATCTTTTTATAGTTTCCACCATAAGCAGCACATTCGTTAGCTACAGCTATGAAACAATTGATAATGGAGTGATCTTCAATCTATACTCTCTCTCGGAGCTGGAGTTGGTTGAAGCAGGTCCTTTTATCAACATCTTCTGTTTCAATACTTACCTATTGTTGAATTTTGGCTTGCTGATAACCTTAACGGTTTTCACCTTTGCCCTCTCAGGATTCTGGTGGGCGGGTAGATAAAACGATATGCGTTAAAATGTATTCCTTTTCCTGACAGTGATAGGATGGGATTGGTAAGAGAGCTTTCAAAGCTTTTGTAGCAGTGTAATCCATAACGTACTTGATTGGGGCTGAAGATATAGTTGTTTACCTGAACTTGAGTTTCCTTTGATGCTTTCGTTGACAACTTATTACAATCACTGATTTCTTTCTACAGCTGACTATTTTACTACATTTGTATCGTCTTTGAATGTGTAGTCATGAAATAGATGAAGTTTTTCGGGGCATCTACTAGAAGGTTTGAATTGAGGTGTGGCTAATTTGTACCAGCATTCAGGGTTATTCACCATATGATAAGAATTGATAATAATGATGAAGTGAGTTATCAGAATAAAAAACAATAAAATGAACAATATGTGTTTAAAAATACAAAAATACAATGAAAATATGTCCGTGAAAGGCTAAGTCAAAGGCCCGGAATATTGAATGGCCATCTCTGCCATTTGTAGAGGCGAAATGGTCATAGGCCACAACAAAAATAGGGGAATGTCACAAGAAACAATGTCAGTAAAATGCCATTGTACAGTTAATATGTGCATAAAGCTTCAAATTGATGTCTTAATAGGAAGTTGGTTTTAACTTCTTTAAATAGTGGAAAAATAATTGTTCACGTGGAAAGTAAACAGAAATAAACGTGCAAAAATTCAATCATAAACAGTGCACGAGATCAACATTCGATAACAAGGATTGAAAGTTTGTTGACAGTAGAATTAAGAAAAGAAATGACGATCTATATGTGACGAGAACGATCTCCCGTTTCGGCAGTCACCACAGGAGTTATCCTGTAGCATTTGAAGAAAAAATAGACTATAATGAATAAAAAGATACACTTACTGTATAAAACTTCAAAGCATAAATCTTACTGGACGAAAGGAAGGCTGTATGAAATTTGGATTAAAACTAGTATAAGAAAATAGCTACTTAATTTTAGTATTGTTTTATTTTAGCTTTGTGTTTTTTATTTACGTCCCCCAACGTTAGTCATATCGGACGATGAATGAAATGATGCTCAAATGAGCCCTGGGACTATAGAGCTTAGAGTTATCTTTCAGAGTAAGGGAAAACCCCAGTAAAACCTTACCCAGATCTCACCCTGGCCGGGTCGTTGTATTGTTTTATCTAGTAAAATTAAAATAATATTTAGTTGAATATAGGTAGTGTTGGCTTTTCAAGTTGAATATTAATAACTATTTAAAATATTATCAGTTAATTAAAAAATAGTGGGAGTTTTAATTTAAGTTAGAATTACGTTTAGAATATAATGCAAATATAGGAAAAACAAATTTGTAACATTAGATTGAGGACAAATTTGCTAATGAAAATATATTAAAGTGTAGCATTTGGGATAATCGTCTGTGGAGTCAAAATAGAATTGCAACTTATTTTCCTTTCGCAATGAGGATATTTAACCTGTATGACGTTACGGTTAAACTGCCGACTTTCATTTGTTGTTTCTGACTTCTCATGTCAGTCAAAACATCCGTTGACACACAGAAGGAAAGGAAGCAGATGGAATTGGGCCAAGAAAACGAAGGTCACTTACATAATCCCTGGACTGGAAAGTTATTAACCTTGGGTCAAACTTTACGATAGCAAATGAAGAGATACGGCACAAAGAAAGAGAGAAAGCTTGATGGACATGTTTATATGGCTCTCACGAGGGCACCTGCTCTACCACCGTCCCGAATCGTTCGGCATATTATGGCTTGATTAATGTTAGTTGATTTCTTAAAGAGTAACAGAGCGATACAAATGCTTGTTAATGGACCAGGTGTTTTCATTGCCTTTAGAGGGCGGTACAGTCTGATACACATGGCAAAGTGTACACGGTAATTCAAATCTCTAATCATTCTGAAAGTATATAGTTTTCTCTTTTGTTGTTCGCACTGCCTGTTTTACAATCATCTAACCTTTTCTGCCCTCTTTAAAAGGTATGCAGCTCTATGGAACTACGAACTCCTCGCATTACAACGAAAAACAAAAGAATGTAGTAGGACTACAAAAAGGCCTTCGTCGTCCAGACATTCCACCAAGGGATGTCTGGACTCGTTTCTTAACTGGTGACCGCCAGAGGACAGAATCTGCTGATAGGTTCATGATGGGATGAGGGGACCAATAGCTTTTATCTGAACTCCTAAGCAGTTAGTCAAAAGTGAAGACTTTGACAGAGCTGACTTAAAATCACTACGGGAAATAGAATCACCGATCCTCAGCACCAGAGTCATGAACAAATCTAGGGGATTAATCTCGGGGATAGCTGGGGGTGTTGGAATTCACGTAGTGGAGGGAGTTGAGCAGATACTTGTAACAATCGTTTTGAATTCAGCCTCGAACGAGAAAATCATTCCACCAAGCGATGACTGGATCCATTTCTTAAGCGGTGACAGCCAGAGGACGGAATCCGCTTATAGGTCCATGATGGAATAAGAGGACCTATAGCTTTCATCGTGGACTCCTAAGCAGCTAGTCAAAACTGAAGGCTTAGACAGAGCTGACTTAAAATCACTAGGGGAAATAGAATCACAGACCCTCAGCACGAGAGTCATGAACAAATCTATGGTGCCAATCTAGGGGATAGCTGGGGGAGGTAGAATTCACATAGTGTAGGGGTTGGGCAGATATTTGTAAGAGTCGTTTATAATTCAGCCTCGAAGGAGAAAATCAATATTGTTCACTTGTTTTATGTTATTTAGAATTTAAATTTATTTCAACGAATTTTTGAAGTATTATAATGTTTAAATTAAGTTTAGAAAATGAAATTATAAAAATAAATAACACGTCTGTATAGGCTGCCACGAATGACGTCGTCATAAAGAAACGTGTGGTTGCTATGGAGAAAAAATTCAATAATCTTCCTCAGAGTGGGACGCGTCAGAATAAGTTTGAACATCCTAGTTAACAAAAGATATCTAAGTATCTCATTGTGTTAGGAATGTGCTATTAATTTAAATACCTAAGTAAATTTTAAGTTTGACCTTCGTAGAGGATGGACGTAAAAGTTTTAGCTTGATCGAAACAGGAAAAGGACGATTAAAGTGTAAATACACTGGAGGGATCATAAGTCCTTTGTGTTAAAACGCTTTGTGTGTATTTAATCAAGAATTAAAATCAATATATTTAAAAATATAGCCAGTAATTTATTTTGTATTGTAAATCATTACTTGAGGAGCAGAAAGACATCTGTGCGAGATGACGCGTTGGGGTAAGAATCATCATATTTCGACTGGGAATTCATCTTTTAAATAAACTCAAAACCAAATTTACTACCTAAAATAGGAATTCATAAAACTTCTTCACATATCGTCACAAATTGGCAATCCACAAAACATCACATTAAAATATTATTATATACCTCTGGTGGCAGCATTGGAGTCTCGCATTTTGAAGACTCCGGGCTACATTTCCATTGGGTCACCCACCTTATCCCTTTTTAGCGTTTTTCTTCAAAAGAATTCCTTAAATGCTGCTGCGAAGTTTCTTGTTTCTTATTTCATCTTGGAGTACAGCAGGGTGCGGTGGATTAGGATTAGGATTAGGATGTCATTACGGAAGGTATTGGATACGTATACCACCATGCTGGACCCAATGTGCCTATGCCCCCAAGTGGGGTACGTTCGTGAAGAAGGATGAGGCGAGAGGAGACAGAGGGCAGCTGAATCAAGGAGCCACGACAGTGCAGAGGGCAGTGTGCCTACAGTTTAGTTAGATAGAGACTTCCCCCGACGGGCCAGGACAACGGACACGCTCCCCTACTGCAGGAGGGCAGCCGAGTCCCAAAGGTCCCTGGCTGGCGGTCCCGAAATGGCCCCAGCAGAGGCGAGGAGACCGGAAACTGATCTCCGGAGGAGGAAGTAGTTTTCCTTTGAGCATATCATCCTGCCATGCACCACCAAGACACCCACCGACACTTCTACTCTGAAAGAGGCTATCACATCACAAATGATGTTAAATGATAATTGAGATGAAATTGAGGGACAGGAAATTCGGGGGATGTAATTATCCTACCCAGCGCTTGCCTAGCGATCCTGGAAAACCCCCGAAAACCCCATGGGTCAGGTAGGTCGGCCACGGGAATCGAAACCGGGTCTCCCGAATGAGGACCATAGACGAAACCGCCTGAGCCATCCCGCTCGGTAGGTGCGCTGGACAATTATGTGCACCCCATTGTAGGGGAGTTATTCGGATTGGGTTGGACTCGAGGGGGCAGTGTGTTCCCGACACCCACGGGGAATTGGGTACCTCCGGCCAGGCTACGGCCGCCCGGAGGGGGTAGAGGGTTGCCTAATAAGTCCCGGGTACTAGCCTGCAGAGCTAGTAGAAGGTGTGCTAGATCACCAGGCGGCCCACCGAGGTTTTCGGTAGTCTTCCCTGCGGGGTTCACGCGCGTAAGTAGCGTATCCACTTCCATCCCGTCTTGAAGTTGTGCTCAGCGGGGGGGGGGCTTTTTAAGAAATCAGGTATTGCCCTATTGAAAGAGTCCCCGGAGTATCCATCGCTCCCGGGTAGAAGGAGGCCCGGGTCCTTCATCCTACGGGTCCAGGAGTAATGGAGTAGAACCTCTGCACTTAACTGTGGAAAGAACTATTTCTTACTTGACATGTGAACTGCTCACACCTGCCCATAAGGATAAGAAGGACATCTAAAAGTAGACGTAGAATATTCAAGTTTGGACGCGTCAGGATACTTACAGGGCACAGTCCGTTACCTCCAATTGGAATAAGAGAACCTACCGTGGATTCCCAACCATTTGGGCCTTGGGGATTCTTCACATAAGCTATAAGAAGGTTGACTTTCAACTGCTATCCCAGAGCCGGTCATCGAACTACGGACTCTCACCACGATACTCATGAACAAAGTTATTGAAGCATCCCTTGTCATAAACGTTGTCATAACTATTGTGTAAGTTGGTATTTTTATAAAAGTTCTACAATAATATAATAAATGGCCAATGTTGAAGGAAACTAACTCGTCTTTGAAATGGTTTCAACAATCAAATCTCGTATTTTAGAATACTTTAGCACAATTAAATCGATTTTACGAACTAGAAGTCCCATTGATGAAATATTTTTATAATAAGTTTTTATTTATATAGAAAGTTACTTATTTATGTAACTTTCTCCGTATACAAGATTTTAATGAAAATCCATGCAGCTGGTTACTCTGAACTCAAAAGCAAATTTTTTTATAAAAAACTTCATGCCCGCATGCACGCACGTTTATCAGTATTCATTTCATTTCGCATTTAATGCGAATATATGCATCAGTGTTTAGGCATGCCAGGCAAAGGTTCTGAAGAAATTCCGTTCATCACAAACTACCCTCTGGCTGTAAACTTTTTAGTGTATTCTCATAATCTAAAATTGTCTATAATGGCTTTTTTATTTTTATTAGTTTACGATCTCCAACATTAAGTCATATCGGAGGATGAATGAAATGGGTGAAACGATGCTAAAATGCGTCCGGGGTCCTTGGAGCGAGATATTGTGACTTTGTGGGTTCGTGAAATCAAAAGTCCAAGTTACAAACACAAAAAATTGTACTTTATTTTTGTAGAAATACGCTTCGTACACATACACAATACAACATACAAGCTCAACAAACACAGCCGCTTACCCGCACGCGTTCAATTACCGACTGACTCTCTTTGGCAGGCCGGCTGCCTTTTTATAGTTTTTCTAACATTCCAGAAATTTCTCAAACAATCGAGACCGGCTAGAACAAAGGCGAACTCTTGCGAAATTCGTCTGCTCCCGCCCACCATTTCGGCAAGCTTTTGTCTCCACACTGCACTGCCGTCTCTTTGATCTTGTTACCCGCGCTGCCTCCAATCAACAATGACCTGGTGACAATATCTTTAAGGATAAAACCCGGAAAAAACCTTATCCAGGTAACTCACCCTGACCGAGATTCGAACTCGGGTCTTCTTGAACGTGAGGCAGATACGCTACCATCTAAGCTACCGAGGCGGGCTACAAATACTTTGATTAAATTAAAGTTAACTTGAAAATTATTTTTACAAATATGTAATCTTCAATTTTGTGTTTAGTCCCTTTAATTCTGACTGAAGTTGCATTAAATATTGGAAAATGAAATAAAATAATTACTGCATGAAAACACGTGCATATCTTAGACAAAAAATTTTAAGAAAATCCGTCTACAAAATAAACTACTTTTCAGAGTTACATAGTTTGTTTATTTCTTCAAAATTGGCTCTAATGACTTTGACTAAAGTAAAATATATTTGAAAACGGATATTACAAATTACACGTATATCTTCAATTGTCTATTCAGCGCTCTTCAATCTCAGTGAATCTGTATTCCTGGAAAAAGAGATAAGCACAAATGTTCTACAGAAAAGCCTAATATTTTTTTTTTAAAACGGCCAATTTCGAGAAATAAAGCTTTTACTAGCGTTAAGAATTTTGAAATATATATGTTATATGTGTCATCTGACTCAGACAGCTTAAACTTTACGTTCTTACTTTATGTTTCATGGCAACAGCTTGTTACAGAACAAACTTTTAATTGCCGTTGCAACTAAGCACATCTTGTAACTTCACATTATTCCTACCTAAGCATTTGTGTTAATAATGGACAATCACCTTTTATATTAAGACATAACGAACATAATGTGTGAATTTGACATGGGTAGAGAAAGTGGTACATCACCAGAGAGTTTAGTCCAAATTACTGTATGACATTACACCTGCTGCATAGTTCTCACCACAGGTTCACAATTTCTCCCATCTCAGATGTGACTCTTACAAAGGATATGAAAATATTTTCTCTGAGATCGTGAATACACATGGATACATGACTTTCTTCACCGAACTCCAGAGGAAGTGTGAAAGGTTGGAGGTCGCGTGGTTAGTTCAAGACACTAGTTGTTGCCGTAAGCATTATTCAAATAATCATAGATGTCTTTTAGCCAGGAAGGTAGCCGAGTGAATCGGGTCAGTAGTGTCTGAGGAAGCCGAGTAGCTAGATGGTGGCCGGGGTTCAATCACAGAGCACCGCATATGGGATTTGTGGTGGATGAAGCTGTGTCTATATGACCTTTCTACGGTTTCAACAACACAATGTCCTAAAGCTACGCCCACCCGAGAGCACCAATCCCAGAACGACACCAGAAAGCGCACCTCCATCACCAGCCGCAACACACAAAACATCTTCCTTGACCTACAACCCTGAAAAAGATGACAGTGAAATATACGATGAACAGGAAAAGCACGGTAGAAGAGATACGATTCCAACATGTGTATACTACCAAGGGAAGCCATTAAACCCCTTGGGTCAAAGCGACTGGCTACCGGCAATCGAACCCCAGAACTTCCAAATGCAAGGCTTGCTCCAGCTAACCCACCTCTCTCAGTGATTGTTTTTAATTTACGTCCTTCAACTTTTTAAGTCATATCGGACGATGAATGGAATGGGTGAAATGATCTTCAAATGGGACCAGGGTCCATGGAGCTTGTAGTTACCCGACATTCGTCTTTTAGGATAAGGTAAACCCCGGAAAAACCTAATCCAGGTAACTCACCCTGACGAGATTCGAACTCGGGACCTCTTGAACGTGAGGCAGACATGCTACCACCACGCTACCGAGGCGGGCGCTCAGTGAACTGTTAAGGACTTCTGTGGCCTCTACCCTTCTATGATTCCTCCGCTTCATCAGTTCATCCTGAGTTGTAAGTTACACGTTGCAGTTACTGTCCAGCCACGCAAAGAAGGTTCCTGATAGGAATGTGCTGCCTTACAGAGTGGGACAAGAACAGCGAATGTGTGTGACAGAGAATGCCCGCTGCACAAGGAGCAGAACCGTTAAAAAAACATGCACCTTGTTCACTCTGTACACTAAAACCGAGAATATTTATTCACAAAAGTAGAAGCCGTCAGAATGCTATTGAATGGTCTGTAACTGTACTGACATGGGGTGTCATAAAACCTGTCCAGGGAGGGTGTGGGAAACTTCGCCAACCCCCCTGAGTCCCAGGCCTCGGATACTATCTCTCCTGTGGGGGACAGTACAGGCCAACGATAAGTCACGGTCTGCAGATGTCCTTCCTATATTCAGGGTGATGGTTCAAAACTATGTTGAAACATGATATCTAAATTATCATGATATTCCCTTGCGGTGCAAACATTTACACAAAATAATATACATTTAAGTCATTGCTTAGGTAAAAGGCCACAATTCTTACATTAGTTGTTGCCAAGTAACTTTTTGTTTCTTATGAAACAACAATTATTCTAGAATATTCTCAATTACTGCACATGGCTAATTATCAAGAGCTCGGATTTGTAAGCACAATGGTGAAGTAAGCAAGCATATAGGCACGAAAAATGAAACAAATAAGCACCAAAATTAAGCAAAGAGCAAATAAAAATTTAATCATATCCATATAGTTTCTGGAACAGCATTTTATAGTGTAAAATTCGATGTGTTGGAAAATCAAACCAGCTATTTCGTGGATGCAAAAAAAATTAGTAAACAAATAAATCCATAAATAAACTGTTTAGCATAATTTACACACTTTCAACGGATTATACGTTTTACTATAGTAAATTTAAATGTCTTACAACTCCTCGGTTAATAAAATGTTTAGTTTATATATATAAACTTGAGGGTGCCTATCAGGACATATCCTCACAGAGTGAAGATTGACCCCCCCCCCCGCCCGCTCTCTGACGACCAGGGTGTTACCGAAGCCTCCGCGGGGCTTCCCCACATCTGATCCTGTGGACTCAAGACGGGATGGAAGTGGATACGCCACTTACGCGCGCCAACTCCAAAATGGGAAGGCTATCGATATGACCTCGGTGGGGCCACCTGGTGATCTAGCACACCTTCTACTAGCTATGCTAGCTAGTACGCGGGAATATTAATGGCTTCCTTCAATCCCGTCCGGAGACGTATCCGATCTCCCACGGGTATCGGGAACCACTGCCCCCGAGTCCAACCCAATCCGAACAACTCCCTAGCAGGGAGGGGCTCGAATGTTCCGCCCGAGGTTCCTCTAGTAACGTCAGAGGTACCACGAGTGCTAGGGGTCCACAGCGTCCGCACCACGGCAGCTGAAGGGGACGGATACCCTCCCATACGGGGAGAAGCAATAGATGAATTCTAGGGTATATTTTTATATTCCTCATTTTGTCTCCGTTTTTTTTTTTTTTTTTTTCATATGCCAGAATTGTAGGGCAGTGGTGTGCAGTAGATGTATATGTGCTTCAGGAATGAACTGCTACATTGTTCTGTTATGCATAATTCTACCCAGACCTTTCCGATCATAGACAAGAACTTCAAACAGCCAGCTGAGAAGCTCAATCCAGACACGTCAGCAATCTCGCTGCACTACGGCCATCGTCCTTTGCATTCTTTCGCCTCACCTATTCCTCCCTAAGATACAGCTGCCCGCATGCTGAAATGAACCTCCGGTTCTAATCCCTGTTTCCCATAGAAAACTACATTTCAATAAACATGTAGAGAACTTAACTAGAAGTTAACATGAAAAACAAGAAATAAATTGTTTCAAAATGCGTTTCCTGGAATAGAAAATTTCGTGTCCCTCCGAATTTTGTTTTGCATCGTAAGAAACACAGGACCACAAAATATGGCACTTTTAGCATAATTGTCAAAAAGAAACCGATGCCGAATTTGTAATGCAATGGATGCTTCCTCTACCCACCATAGATAAGCGGTAATGAAAGTAGAAGTCATATGTTCAATAAATACCAGAGTGTATTATTAAATAAGTTAGCCTTTAATGAGCAGGAAGCTTTTGAGAACGATACTACATATTTTGAATGAGTTATCATATTTACACATAACACACTGATATAAAACTTTCATTTAAAAACTTATTTTAGAATTCTCCTCTTTTCACTGAATTTTGAAAATGCGAAAGTATATAAGATAAAGGAAAAAAACTTTTATTTCATTAAACACACAAATTATTCGAATAAATATTTGTAAAATCTACACTGTTTCCCATCTAAAGTGATGTGCTTCGAGATGTTTAGTATTCTTTTGTTTCTCTTGAGCTAACGGCTACATGTTATAAATGGCTGACAGCTGTGCCAGCATACAAATGGTTTTTTAGAATGGTACCCCTTAAATTAAACAATTTCTTGCCAATGTTCTCAGCAGAATCCAGATACAAGTTTAATATCTTGTATAAATCATTTATTGACTAGAGTAAGCTTTAAGAAAAGACGAAAACGTACTACGAAAGTAATGTGAATGCAATGGTTTAGGTATTTTAGTTTATTGCGCAAATGTTAAGGCAATGGATCTTTAAATATGTGTGCATGTGTATGTGTGAGAACGCATAGGAGAAACCCCACCTCAAAAATGTCAACTGTTACTATTCGCCTCACGTAAATATGGAAAGAAGATCCACCGAACCAATATGTTTTGTGGTTCCTGATACACTTCAAATTTTCCAGTGCAGCGTGGAGAGAGAAAAGTAGTGTTACAGGAGGGGGAAGGGGTACTTGCAGGTTATAAGAAGAGGAGCACACAAGATATGGAGGACATTTGGTGAAATTCTCTCACAGGTGCAGTAGAAGGAACCTCGCAGTACAATGAGGACATTCAAGGTGAGTGCCAAGTGCATACGAAGGACACGGAGGGACCTCTAGTGTGTGTCTGGAGAAATGAAATAGCAATAGTTCCAATAGAGTTATAAGAAAAATGTGCTAGTTTTCGTATATAATAGGGGTGTCACAATCAAGCATTTCCGCTTTGTGGGTGTTCCACGGTAATCCGAACAAAGCCACATTTTAAAAATGCTTAGAAAAAAGTGTCTCAAACAAACAATACAGAATAGAGGTCAAATTAACATATTGACTTCAATATTCAAATATGGTGAAAGCATGTACGCATAAGCAGTGTATAACATATTCATCTTGAATTCCTTTTTAATTCTTGCTTTATATTCCTTCTTATTAAAGGTATAACTTCCTTGTGTTGGATACCATATGAACGAAATTGCAGAAATGGGCCCTAAATCACTGGAGCTTAGAGTTGCATGTATTAGTCTTTTGAGAAAAAATCTTGGAAAATGCTGCTAACTCACCCTAATTGAAATTCGACTCTGGTCCTCATGAATGTAAACCAAACACCAGCACGGAAGTGTTCAAATTATTGATTTCCTAAAATGTTTTCACTTTGAGAAACACTTTTATTGGGTAATTTTTGTTCAGATCTTTTAAGTATTTTGGTGTAAGTAATTTGTGATGGGTGACAAGGTAGCTCTTTGAAATCAAATGTAGTTTTGGAAATATAACTTTATCAATGCAATGTGTGCTTATTTTTATTAATTAAAAATAGAAATTGACACCATTTCTTCAGAAACTTTTAATGTAAGACGAAATTAAAGTTTGAACTTAAATTGTCAATGAAAAGAAAGAAAAACTTAAAAATGTAAAGTTCCACATTATGCATACGTAATTACAGTTTCTTATTTGGAAGTGTATATTCCTGAAATAAACTTAATTTTATCTTATTGATTATGTTGAACAAAAATGTGGTAATAATTATATGTATGTCTTGAAATTTGCAAGATTATAATGTTACTACTACAATACAAAATACAAAATTTATACTTTACAATCTTTTATCACAGAGATATTTCAGATAACCGTTATTTTTAAACTATGAACAATGCTATTTTTATTTATTTATTGCGTTAGGTACATGGGATTATGCATAAATTAATTTCCTTCTGTAATTACGTTGACTAAAACTGTTATAAATAATGAAGCTAAACTGGTTGAACTTCGTAGAAATTAGGAACATACCAAGTATACTAAAAATCATTCCTAACTTTGCTTTCTTACTTATACTTCCAGACTATAGGGAGAATAAACAATAAACCTGACTTGAGAAACATGTCCATTCTTGTGAGTGATTTTGGGGACACAGTTCACAGAGAAATACACCATTTTCTGTTCTTTCTTTTCATTATTTTTATTTATTTTCCTTGTTAATGTAAAGAGATGTAATTTAAAAAAAACATCACATAATAACCAACGCAAACATTTGACTAAAGCCTACTGTATTCCCATACTCCCTTGCACCTACAACATATTAACAGTAAGGAACACGATTTCTCCATAAGTTTATCTTGATTAGCATAAAGTAGTTTATAAAAGAATAGAGAGAAAGTGTACACAAAAAATAAATGTGTATAGAAAAAATAAATTAATAATTTCAAGTGGGTGTGTTTGTCACAGAAAATTCAAGATACCTATTTTAACAGTCGTGCTAATATTTTAAATATATTGTGTTTATTTATACATTTTGTTTTTAAATTACGTTTTTCTCATCAGTTAAACCTTCCCTTAAAAATATTATTTTTATTTTTATGCATGTAGTCCGATAAAATATAGAGCATAAATTTTAGAATGGAATACTGCATTTCATCTACAATTTGGAATAAGTGCTAGAAAAGGTTTACCATGCAAAGTTGTTTAAGCAACTCAACGCCTTAAAACAAGTTCAGATGGTCATCTGTGCCCAGTTTATAAAAAAAAAAAAAAAACATTTCACAGAGATATACTTTGATGTGTTCTAACAGTTTTTATCAGAGATTAATAATATAGCTCCTTCAAGTTGTTAAACAGCACCTCTGCCCTGCTTTAAGGGACCAGGTTATTGTGATTTTAGTCTAGAGTGAGAACGTTTTCTAGATGTTTAACATGTAACTGGCATTAACACCAATAGAAATAAAGTGACATTACAGCTTTGTATTTTCTTCCACTTAAAGATATTTTAATAATGTTGAAATGGCCAGTGCGTGAGCTTACTAATAACATAACCTCTTTTGCATTTCTCTCAGAATGTGTTTATAAGATATATCATGTAAATGGCCTTAACACCAATAGAAATAAAGTGACATTATAGCTCTTTATTTTCTCCAAATTTAAGATATTTTAACAATGTTGAAATGGACAGTGCCTGAGCTAACCTATAACAGAACCTCTTTTGAATTTCTCTCAGAATGGGTTTGTATGTTTCTCGTGCATCAGTTGCCCAGTTTTAATGGAAAAAAAGTGAAATATTCGAAACTCTTACCTCATTTTATTCTGCTACCAATGTTAAAATTAGCTTACTTAAATACTGGTTACCTCAGAAAATACTGAAAATACAAAATACACACCAGAAAAAATATATAATTTGTCAAAATAGTTTTCACTTAAAAAATCCACTTTGAGCGAAATACATTCTAGTGAGCATACTAGCACACATGTTAAGTGTATGGGGACCAAATTATTATTCAATGGTAATCAACATGGTAGGATGGAATATATGGCGTTTTCCAATATGGATTTTATAATTGTAATCTTGATTTTGTATTTCCATTTCATGATGTAAAAGAAAATGTGACAAATAAATTACAAATTACTAGCACACATACATGGTTATGAGCTATACATAATTTTATACTGTGGCCAAGAGTTTAAAACTTCATCTGCATATCAGTTATAACTCCACAGAACGAGCATTTCATACTACTGTGTCAAGAAAGTTCCGGGAATTGGTCAATGAAATACAAAATAATCATTATTCATCCAATTCTGTTTTATCGTCTTTAAAGTTGGCACCTTCAGAAATTATACATTTATGCCTATGAATACCCCAATTATCAAAATATTTTTGTAGGCACTTTTTGGAAACTTTGTCAATTGTCGCCGCGAATTCTCCTTTATGTCTTCTATTAAAACGGATTCTCAAAGTGGTAACTTGAGTTTTGGAAAGAGAAAGAAGTGGGGCTGAGCTTTTGGCCAGAAATTCGTTCACAGTGATAACCTTGTGAGCCGGGGCGTTATAGTGGTGCAGAATCCATGAGTTGTATTTCCACGAATCTGGACTTTTTCGCCGTATTTGTTCTCTCAAACGCCGCATAATGCTCATAAAATAGTCTTTATTTACCGGTAATCTCTCTCAGGTTTATTAAAGATGATTTTCAGACACCATTTCCTTCACTTAAGCGATGTTCAGTTCAGTTGAAACTATTGATGGCCGATCAGAGCGAGGCAAACCTGCCGACATATCTCGATCACTTTTGAATTCGCTGTACCACTCATGCGCATGTGTTTTTGATAAAGTCGATTCACCTTAAGTCCTCTGTTACATTTTCAGCGATTCGGCACACGAAATACCGTTTTCAATGCAAAATTTGAGACAGATTTTTGTTCAATATTTATATTCATTGTAAAATCACAACACACCATTTGAGATGCACTAACAAAATGGCGTCCTTTAAATAAACTAGGTGACAGATGACAATCAAACTCTGCGTGGGTATAGAGGAGAGGTATAACAACTTAACAACAATAATAATTTCGAATTCCCTCTTATACGAGATTTTTACATGACCAATTCCCGGTATTTTGTTGATAGAATAACAATTCACTTTTAAAGGGTAAAATACAAAACCTTTTATTGCATATTACCTACGAATTAAAATCCAGCTCTACAGTAATCAAAATTCTCCATTATGTCTTCCTGCTCCAATCTAGACTTCACTGTGATGGATCGAACTTTTCACGTATGTAGTATTGCAATTTCTCCTTTAAGAAATCGCATTCATATGCGATCCAAGTCAGTTACTTTTCTGAATATGTTCTTTCCAAAGTTCACACCTATATATTCTCTCTGCCTATGTTTCCTAATAAATACAACGAGAATCTCCTATGCAAGACGCTAAAATTAAGCTGAAAACCAACTAGACGTCAGTTTTCTAGCACCAGTAATGCTAAAGTTATGCTTGACTTTCTCAAAGGTGCATGAAACTTATTCCTACATTTTTTTTAAATATCTCACACACTGAAATTCTTGAAATTGAAAAAGATACTTCAAATAAATAAAAATAAAAATATCACAGAGAAAATAAAATGTAACATTTTGAGAATTCATAGACTAATTTCCCACATATATTTTGCAAATTTTATTGAAACGATCTGACTAATAAACTCAGTAACTCGCCCGCCTCGGTAGCGTAGATGGTAGCGTGTCTGCCTCACGTTCAAGAGGTCCCGAATTCGAATCTCGGTCAGGGTGAGTTATCTGGATAAGGTTTTTACGGGTTTTCCCTTATCCTCAAAGACTAATGTCAGGTAACTCTAAGCTCCATGGATCCCGGGCTCATTTGAACATCATTTCACCTATTCCATTCATCGTCCGATATGACAAAGTTGGACGTAAATTAAAAAAAAAAAAAAAAAAAACAAGTAACTCTTATAAGCTTAAAACAGGAACAATTATTATGTATTACTCCACTTCAAATATTTTTAACAAGCAGTATTAAACATACTTTGGGCATTCTTTATTTCAGTTTTATAAACTATTTAACAAGAAGCAAATAAATATTACACGAAACTGAACTTTTGCACATGAGATACCTCTCTTACAAATATCGTGTGGATGTATGTTAAAGCAAATAATTAAACATTACATAAACCGATAAACTCATGTCAAGGTTCCTTAAAAAACAGTACCTAGAAACTGTAAATATTTTAAGAATGTATATAGCTATTTACATAAGCTGTCACATTCAATAAATCTTACTATATCCCCCTGTTCTGATGTTTTCAATATAAAAATATTCATCATCAGTTCATCAGTTAATAATTTGTCTGAAAGTAGCACAAACGTATTGACCTTTTAACCTGTTGTGCTTGTTTTTATTTATTTTAGTAATTTTTATGTAATACGTAACAATTTCACTGTTATAATTCAAACTGCTGAGAAAATAAGTTTGTGAAGTCATAAGAATAGAGATATTAATTGAGAAGTTCAATAGTTTGTTTATTTCTTCCATTCAGGTTAAAAATTTTCTTGCACTTAAGAGTATAATATATATATAACATCTCGCATGAAAGTTATAAAATTGGTGTAGTTTCTAATGAATTAGAAAACGATTGCTGCTACACAGAGGATATTATAAATAATATTATGGTATAGAGTCAACATGAAAAATTCAATACCACGGCCGGGATTTGAACCACGGATCTCCTGATTTCTGTCCAGTTGCCCTAACCCATTGAGCTACCATGGCCAACGTGCCGTCCTGACATTAAATTGTCCATTTGACTCGTATATTTCCCCGGTAGACCACTAGGGGCTCCCGCATTCGAGGTACACCATTTGTGGCGACTTACTATCACAAGTACTTGAAAGCATAGAGCCAGACTGAAAAAATCAATGACATAGCCGGGATTTGACCACGGATCTTCTGGTCTCCGTCCAGCCGCTCTAAACCATTGTGCTACTATGGCCAACGTGCCGATATGACATTAAATTCTCCAACTGACTCGTGTTTTTCCCGGTAAACCACTAGGAGTTCTCATAAACACATGAGACAACTACCTTAATGGCGACTTACTATGCTTTAAGTACTTTAAGGCTCGGGCTTTATAGTTCCGACCACTATTAGGTACAATTAATGGAAATTAATTGTTCTTTCACATTAGCCGTGTGTAGGACGCACTATGAGAGCATAGAGCCAGGCTGAAAAATACAATGACATAGCCGAGATCTGAACCACGGATCTTCTGGTCTCCGTCCAGCTGCTCTAAACCATTGAGCTACTATGGCCAACGTGCCAACATGACATTAAATTCCCAACTCATTGAATTTTTTCAGTCTGACTTTATGCTTTCATAGTGCATCCTACACACGGCTAGTGTGAAAGAACAATTAATTTCCAGTAGGTACTTGAGTCCCAGGCTTCATCATTTATCTCATATTATTTTAGTTAATTGATGGAAATTAATCATTTCTTCACAGTAGCCGTGTATATGCTAAGATTTTTGATAGCGTCAACATGAAAAATTCAATACCACGGCCGGCATTTGAACCACGGATCTCCTGGTTTCCGTCCAGTTGCCCTAACCCATTGAGCTACCATGGGCAACTAGCCGTCATGACATTAAATTCTCCATTTGACTCATATATTTCCCCTGTAGACCACTAGGGGCTCTCGCATTCGAGATACACGTTTGTA
Organism: Mantis religiosa; assembly: GCA_030765055.1. Classification (NCBI taxonomy): domain Eukaryota; kingdom Metazoa; phylum Arthropoda; class Insecta; order Mantodea; family Mantidae; genus Mantis; species Mantis religiosa. The sequence continues at coordinate 145,929,014 of CM060953.1, forward strand.
GCGACTTGCTATCGTAAGTACTTGAGTCCCAGGCTTCATCATTTATCTCATATTATTTTAGTAAATTGATGGAAACTAATCATTTCTTTACTCGAAGAAGTGTATCTCGAATGCGAGAGCCCCTAGTGGTCTACCGGGGAAATATACGAGTCGGATGGGGAATTTAATGTCATGAGGGCACGTTGGCCATGGTACCTCAATGGGTTAGAGCGACTTGACCGAAACTAGGAGATCCGTGGTTCAAATCCCGGCCGTGTCATTGAATTTGTCATGTTGACTCTATCAAAAACCTTAGCCTATATACGGCTAATGTAAAGAAATGATTAGGTTCCATCAATTAACTAAAATATTATGGTATTTTATTCATATTAAAACTTAAAATGTTGTTTTTTAGTTTGGCGACTAGAATAGCTGTAAAGAGGTCGTCTGCAGTTGTTACATTGTAATAAACTAATTTAATTTATAAATAAAAACTCTTTCAAACGAGAGACACATACTTAGTGTTGCTATAAAACACTTTAATGTTTCGGACAATGGTTACAGTTTCCTGATGAAATTTGTTTACGCATGCGTGAACTGAGGGCGCCCGTAGTAGCTTTTAAATTTGCACCAGCGAGTCGACTTGTTTACAGCAGAGAACCATGAAGCGATTCTATCTGGAGATTGTTCTGCCTTGTTAAGAGTAAGATTCTATTCCCTGGTATGAACAATAAACTGGAGTTTCACTTTCATCTGGAACTCACACGAAATAAACAAAACAACAAAAGTTTCACTGAAGTTTCTGACCTAGAAAACACAACTCCGTGCCTATAATACTTATTAAATAATAACAATGAATTGTGTAATTTTACATTTCTAAGTTAGAGAAAGACTGGAAATGAACTAAAGACTCCATATAGGTTTAGAATTCTCAAAATAGCAGAACAATAAAAATGCTTTACCTTCAGAAGTTAGCATTCGTCTGCTTCAGTAATACTATAAATGTAATACAGAACATTGATAAATACTGAGAAGATATCCAACGCTACATGCATTAAGATAGAATTAAGTTGATTAATAATTTCAAGAAAGCTACTTCAACTTTTGATAGAAAGTAAACTGTTAGGCCGAAATGAGTAACTTCTTGTTTATCTTCACAGACTTTCTATTTACGATTACACTATTTCTTGTAAAATACAGAAGATACAGCAGAGTAAAATTTTACAAATTAAACTGATTTATAAAAATAAGACCTGAAGCTTTTCTGCTCAGTTTCTTCCAGTTTCTGCTCAGTTTCAGCCAGTTGAAAAGACGATAAGAAATTGAGTTTCGGGAGTGTGCATTTCTCCCATCATCAGGATACTTACTAAATTTTATAACCACAAATGAGGCACTGGATATAACACTATCAAAATCCGCATTACTGAACAAAAGACTGTTTTCAGTAAACTAAATGCCAGGTCAGGAGATGGCGTGAGTATAGAAACTTAATTGGGTCAAAGAAACGTAACTACTTAAGCTGTATTGATCATCTTCTTTTTCTTCACTCCAAGGGCTAGGCAATGCTGCCTGTTCCAGCTTAAAACATGTCTGACCATCGTTTTCGTGGTCTTCCCGGATGTCTCTTTCCTCTAGGTTTAAAGTTTATAACTCTTCTTGGGATCCTATCTCTCGGCATTCTCTCAATATCTCTCTCCATTCATTTCTATAGTTTATTATTTTTTCTTCTAAAGAACTTATTTCTAAATCTTCTCTTATTTTTTCATTTGGGATTTTATCTAAAAGAGTACATCCCTTTACTGCTCTTAAAAATCTCATTTCGGCAGCCTGTATCTTGTTTTTGTCTGCTTTTGTTAATGTCCATGTTTCAGAACCAAAAAGAAAAGAAGGCACAGCCATTACTTTATAAAATTCCATCCGTGTTTCTCTTCTGGTTTCTGTATTGATCTTTGCTTCTTAAATCGACGGATTTCCATTTTAAGGCCGGTTTCCAAGAGGCGCTGAACTGAAATCCAGCATCACGATTAAGCGTGCTCCTTCCAGAGGAAATGGCCAAAGCATCCTTTATTCAAGTGTTATAATACGAGTGTTACTTGTGTTATATCAAGTTGTTCATTTGTGGTTATAACAATTTATAAATATCCTGATGATGGGAGAGATGCACACTCTCAAAACGTCGATTTCTAATCGTCTTGTCACCTCACTTGCAGCCCGAGAAGAAATTGAGCATAACTAATTTATATTTGTGAAGAACATAAATATTAGTATTTTGTAAAACCAAAACAATAACAAGGAAAACTTCGGAAATGTTTAAGTCAAAAATTAAATAACATAAAAAAGAAAATAAAAAAGCAATTTTATTTGCTCTTCTTCAGTTAAAGTCTGTTTAGTTTGGTGTGCACGTCGGCCTGTTTGACGAACCCTCATAATCGTTTTAAAACCCCCAACCCTCCTTCTCCCAGATCTTTCTGCAAGGTTGGCACCTTTCTCGAAAAGTCATGGGTATCGTACAAGGTTTCGTCTAAATAAATTATCTTATGTCCATTACTGCAAAACGTCCTTAGCTTTGGCAAATATATATATATAGCCAAGCTACAATTCTACTGGATTCCATAATAACCCTTAACTTATTCAAAGTGCAGTATTTGAAACCCAGCTCCTTTAGGAGGCCGCGCAAAGTGCAGTGCCTATAAGGAAAATCACAAATTTCTTGCAAATGTGCAACCAATTCGTCTAAGGTGGGCGCTTTCCCTTTTGCATAGAGTCTATACATTTCTCGACGAATTAAATCGCATGTGAAATTATCTACATTAGAGAAACGTTTCCTTTTGTTTTCACACTTGATCGGCGTCTTTGGTATTCCTTTCGTCACAATATTTCTTACTGTATTTCTGTGAATAGCCAGAATTTATCCTCAGGTTCATTGCATGACCCCTTACCAAGATTATTTATCAGCACATATTTATATGTGTTCAAAACAAGCGCTTGAACTTGCTTAGAAGCAGTTCCCGTTATAACTTTATTTTTGAGGCTTTTCCAGTAATATAACTCGGCCCAGTTATTCACACTATTGTCATCACTTTGATTATTTTCACTTGACTGAAAGTTATCTACTACTTCATTTGCATTTATCACTGCATTTCCCTCCCACGGTCTCCACATCGTGACACGTAACGAATCTCTGCACGTAATGAAACAGATCAACTGGAAGTTGCAACTTTGGCAACTGAGTCTCCACGTGGAGTAGACATGCGACTGTCACTTCGAGAAAATCAGGGTTGCTATTGGTCCTCAACGACAGCGTTCCATTTCTGAAGTGTGGAGATAGATTTATGACGGTCATTAGTGGGCGGGAGAGTAGTTTCCTTTGAGCGGCAAACTGTACTCCCGTTCACTAGACAGACTTTCCTTTCAGATTTTCAGTACGTTTCATTAAAGCTAAATTAAAAAAGAATACTTGTTTATGGATGTCAAATATAGTTCAACCATTAAGATTATTTAATAATTTAATAAAAATTAATGCTTACAAAATAATTGTGTTATCCACTTTATCGCTTTAAAGAAAATGTTATGTTAAAAAAAAGTGTAATATCCATTTTAGGTTGAATAACTTTATTTGAGAAATAGCGCGAACATTCTCATACTTAAATTTTACAAATTTATACCAATAGGACACATCAATTAGAAAACATTTTAATGTTTGCACAATTCTTTGGGCGGAGGGACAAAGTTAGGCACATAGAAATATAAAAATTAATTTAATTCTTCAACTACATTGGCAAAATCAGTCTAAAAACAAATTTAATACAAACTATGGCAATTAATTATTCTTTCACACTGGCCGTGTGTAGGCTAAATTGTGGAAATGTAGAGTCAGACTGAAAAATTCAATGCCATATCCGGGATTTGAACCACGGATCTTCTGGTTTCCGTCCAGCCGCACTGACTTGATTTTTCCCGGTAAACCACTTAGGGGCCGTGTGTAGGCTAAATTGTGGAAACGTAGATCAGACTGAAAAATTCAATGCCATATCCGGGATTTGAACAACGGATCTTCTGGTTTCCGTCCAGCCGCACTGACTTGATTTTTCCCGGTAAACCACTTAGGGGTTCTCATAAACACATGAGACATCTACCTTAATGGCGACTTACTATACTACGTGCTTTAAGGCCCGGGCTTTATAGTGAACCACCATTAGGTCAATTAATAGAAATTAATTATTTTCACACTGGCCGTGTGTAGGCTAATTTTATTTTTCAGTCTGACTCTACGTTTCCACAATTTAGCCTAGACACGGCCAGTGTGAAAGAACAATTAATTTCCATTAATTGACCTAATAGTGTTTAACTATAAAGTCCGGGCCTTAAAGTACTTACAGCATAGCAAGTCGCCATTAAGGTAGTTGACTCATGTGTTTATGAGAACTCCTAGTGGTTTACCGGGAGAAATACGAGTCAGTAGAGAATTTAATGCCATATCGGCACGATGTCCATAGTAACACAATGGCAGTGCGGCTGGACGGAAACCAGAAGATCCGTGGTTCAAATCCCGGCTATGGCATTGAATTTTTCAATCTGACTCTACATTTCCTTAATACAAACTATGTTAAAAAAAATCTGATTCCTTTCTTATTCACATTTTAAAGAGGACCAGGAATACAAAATATGCGCCCTCCGGCTAGAATACTATATTTGGGACTCTGGATGTGGTGACTGGCATGAAAGCGTGCTGTTTTAATATAAAAATATACAATAATTATCAATGCTTTTTTCATTAATAAGCCTAATATGAATTATACGAAAAGGTTACAAAAAAACATTTTAAATTCAAAATAAATGACGTGATATAAATGTAATAGTAAATAAATCTATAACAGTTGAACAACTTTAGCTCTCACGGGTGTAATACTCCATCCAAGTTGTATATAAGAGCGGGCAGCCGGAGCTTAGAGCGGGGAGGTCCGAGGCTACAGGGTATCTATGGAGCGTGTGCTCATTTCTCCTGTGGGATTTATCTCCAGGAAAAGTATGAAACCGCCTTCGGGCAGCACCTGGCCACGGTGTTGTGAGTGTGTGGTGTTTCAGGGCCCGTCGACAAGTCATTTGGGCTACGGTATTTAAGGTGGCACATACCCATGTAGCGACTATGACTTCCCTTTTGTTTTATTTATTTATTTACCATCTCCGACAACTAACTTATTAATGCCTACTCAATACATGTGTTTTCTATGAACAGAACACAACTTGATTTTTTAAGGCAATAATAAGATAAAATATACAGAAAATAAGTAGGCATTAATTATCAACCATTATATTTAACATGAGTCAGTTGGAGAATTTAATGTCATATTGGCACGTTGGTCATAGTAGCTCAAATGGTTAGAGCGGCTGGACGGAAACCAGAAATTCCGTGGTTCAAATCCCGGCTGTGGCATTGAATTTTCCGTTCTGGCTCTACCCTTTCATAGTGCGTCCTACACAGGGCTAGTGTGAAAGAACGATTAATTTCCATAATATTTAAATTGGGAAATGTTGTTTTACTGGTTGAAAACTCAGTGTTTATCGTTTAGGATTTATATTTTATTCCAACATGCTTTATATTTGACGGACAGCTAAATCGTAGTAATATGGTGGAAGTCTCAGCTTTCGTTTCTTGTTTTCTCTTCTTGAAAATGATCAATATAATTTTTTGTTAATGAATAGTCTCCCTTTTTTCCTTTACTTCTGCAGATATAGCATCCAAACCAAAAATTCGATGTCAGATTGTGTATGTTCCTATGAGTAAATAAGTGAAAAACAATAAGTAGGTCACACTTTAAACCTGGTGTTTCAGTTCGTGACTTTCCAAGATGGAACAAAGTAATTTTGAAAAAAAAAAAAAATCCCACCCTTAAGTATACTTGAAATAGAACAATTTCCCTTATATTTTGTTTTCTAAAAATGACTGATGTTTCTAATAAGAGTAGCTACATAATAAGAATGAACATCGGTTTAGCCAATACGGTTATCCTATAGTTTTGGTGTTGCCAGCTCCATGGAAAGCGTGCGACAGAGATGGAAGATATATCTGTCTTTGTCTCAACCTAGCAAGTATTATATACAGATGCTGAGAGGCACTGGGGGCAGGCCATTCCCGCCTTCCCGCGCAAAACACTGTCACTGCTGACTGAGGGGCGTGACGTCACGGAGAATACAACGCAAGATCGCTTACACGTGAATGTGCGTAATGCAATATTATGATTGCACATTATAAGATAAGGCGCTGATGCATGCAAATTCCGCAATCCTTCTGATGAAATAAACGAGATGTAGTTGCTTATGAGCTATTGTAGTTATTGGCTGTGTCTTTTGTCGTAACATTATGAAAACCATTGCGCTGTTGCTGAAAGCAAACATGCTTCGTATAAAACTACGAATGTGATTTTCCATTGTTTGCCTAAAGATCGAGAACTACAGCGCAAGTGGGTTTTACGCTGTAAAAGGGCTGATCCGGTTAATGTGAATAATGCAAGGATTTGTTCCGATCACTTCCTGCCCGAAAACTATGAACGGGATTTAAAAAAACGAGCTGTTAGGTTTGCCGCTGAAAAGAAAATTAAAGGGCGACGCTGTACCGTCATAGAAAATTCCTAATTGGCATGGGGATGTATTTGAGGCGGTAGTAGCAAGTACCAGCAAAACCAATTTGCAGGTAATTATCAGATATATTCCATTTATGTATTTGTTTCTATGTGTACACTGAGTTTATTCGCTCCTTTTTTATAAGAAAAGTTTGATGCGTGGAATAACAACAACAGTAACAACAACAACAACAACAACAATAATAATAATAATAATAATAATAATAATAATAATAATAATAATAATAATAATAATAATAATAATAATAATAATAATAATAATAATAATAATAATAATAATAATAATAATAATAATAATAATAATAATAATAATAATAATAATAATAATAATAATAATAATAATAATAATAATAATAATAATAATAATAATAATAATAATAATAATAATAATAATAATAATAATAATAATAATAATAATAATAATAATAATAATAATAATAATAATAATAATAATAATAATAATAATAATAATAATAATAATAATAATAATAATAATAATAATAATAATAATAATAATAATAATAACAATAATAATAATAATAATAATAATAATAATAATAATAATAATAATAATAATAATAATAATAATAATAATAATAATAATAATAACAATAATAATAATAATAATAATAATAATAATAATAATAATAATAATAATAATAATAATAATAATAATAATAATAATAATAATAATAATAATAATAATAATAATAATAATAATAATAATAATAATAATAATAATAATAATAATAATAATAATAATAATAATAATAATAATAATAATAATAATAATAATAATAATAATAATAATAATAATAATAATAATAATAATAATAATAATAATAATAATAATAATAATAATAATAATAATAATAATAATAATAATAATAATAATAATAATAATAATAATAATAATAATAATAATAATAATATTAATAAATAATAATAAAACTGTTTTTATTAATAGGCAATATCAGAAAGAGATCGCCGGTTCGAAGTTAGGACCGTGCGAAAGAGGGCGCTGTCTACTATAGTATCTTTATCTCCCCCCCCCCAAAAAAAAACAAAATTTGACCCGTCGACCAGCACGGAGGTAGCTCCTGACCACTCTGTTGTTGCTCAAGAGGAAATAATTAGACTAAAGACTCAGATGCAAGCCCTGAAGAAAGAAAACAGTGTTTTGAAAAGGCAGCACAAGGTACAGAAGTAATATTTTGTAGATTCCATGGACAAAGTGCTGCGAAGTGTAATGGAGTGATGCAAAACATAATTTCTATAATAAGTTCCAAGTTTCCCGAAATTCATCACAAAGTGATCTCTCTTAATGTGAGGACAAGAACCTTCATTAGAATTAGGCACTTAAACAAAAGAGCGAAGGCAGAAATGATAAAGATACTTGCAGCAAAGAAAAATCTTCAATGGGTTGCTTCGTCATTTTATTGAACTACACTGAGTAAGTACATATGAATAGTAACATGTTTTAAACTCTTAATTCTAATTGCTAGAAAGAACCTTCATTATAATACACAAGTGGATGTTGTTTATTCCTTCCGATTTTACACGTAGCAGAGCTTAAATAACACATACTGAGGGGCTAGTGTTTAACTCTCGCGGTTGAACTGTATCCTCAGTGACGTCATGCGCATTAGCCAATGGCACCGCGACTCTCCGGAATGGCCTATCTGAGTACTCTAGTTGCCTTGGCTGAGAGGTACAGTGATACGATGCTGACAGAGAAGTTCGCTTGATATTTCAGCATGTGTGTGAGAACATACACAATGATCATAGCACAATCTGAACCTTATAACCTTGAACTGGAGAACAGTTCGCTTACATAGCTATCGTTCATATGCACACAAAACATAATGATTTATATTAGATGCGTTCTACGAAAGAAGGTTTTTCCTACAGTGAAACAAAATAGTGACATTTCAATGATCTGTGAATATAGTTTCTATATAAATGATGCCGTATTTGTATACTGCCTGTAACGAGCTTTAAACCAATTTTTGTTTCATTAAAATGATAAATACGGAACATATGAATGTGTATTTATGAAGCATTTTTACATCATGAATGTCACGTACTTATGTTGTGCATTGTGCGCAGAAATTTTAGTTTTGCAGCAACAATATCGCTTCTTTCAAGCAGATATTTGCAACCATCATTGGTTCTCCTATATTTGAACCCAAGATATCTCAGAATATTATGCATAGAGGATACAGAATCCGTATAATCTATACTCCCCCTCATTAAATTCGTCAGCCTTTTGACAGTTGGATATTAACCCTTGTCGTATGAATCATAAAAAATGTTCCACGTGAAACACACTTTTGAAAATTGTCTAGGTTGGTAGCACGTTTTTACCTGCCCGATGTTTCCCTGGAGATCTATCCTAATTAGGTAAACTGTTTGCCTTCTTTAGCAATGTTCGTCACAGAATGTACACTCACGTGACAAGCTTTAACATTAATTCTCCACTCTGAGGGAAATTTGTTCTTTCGAAAATGTCTTTAATGTTTTAAAAAGGAATACATATTAAGAAATATTTGTCGTATATTTATGTAAAATCTTATGAGTTGTTTCACAGTTACTACAAGGTGCACCAATACTAGGCTTGCTAAGCGATATATTTACTGACTTTCAAAAGCACATGTGCGCTCTTAAAAGATCACCACTTTACTGAATGTAAGGTACAAAATACGACTGCAGCATAGCACGTGTGTGCTTTTCTTCACTGACAGTTGATATTTCTTTTCTTTCAACCCAGGTGCCTTATCTTTCCATATCTTCGAAACCAGATGAGCTACAAACATGGGGTTTAGACAGTAGTCCTCAGAAAAATTGGCTCTGTAACATGGGATAAACTAAATAATTGTTTAATTGGAATCTTTAGAGCGCGCAAAGAAATTAACCGTATGGTTCGGCAAAGCAAGCTAGTACGTGTGCTTAACTGTACAACGTTACATGTACCGCTTTGGCTAGCAGCCATAGAACAGCCACGCCTAGCCCCGCCTTATGTTCATTCCTATTTATACTTAAGCTATTCACATGATCAGGTCTTGGACTTTTAGTTCGTGAAAATCTTACTTCTGGTGCCTAAAATAGTTCTAACGCAAATGAAAATAAATTCTAAAATTATAGAAATGGCTGACTGAAAATGACATTATTTTGTTGTGCATGTGCATAATTAGAGTCACAGAAAACAACTAACAACTTCTCTAAGTTTTCCATTGAGAAACTACATTGCTTGTCAGATAATACTATCTTATAAGACGAAAATGAGTGCTCTACATCAACTGTCACCACATTGTATTTCAATGTTGGTATTATACGTAAGGCAGCAGCATGTTCATGTTTTGCCAGAAAAGATATCAGAAATTGTGCGGAGAGCTGTCAGTACTAATCTTTTTAAAGTTATGATTTGATATTTTCAGAAACTTTCACCAACTTAAGCGGGAACTAACTGGTTGAGTGTTCCTCTCACCTCTTTTATCAGTTTCCCAGTTGAGCATTGACCTGTTCGCTTGAGTACATCAGGGCATTAATAGTGGGGGCTAGAAAATTATACTGGATTTTATGTACGCAATATCATGGGCTGTTGCAGAAGATATTTGGCTGAAGCATGCTAATTGCATGCTCCCCCAATATCAAAACGATGTTCTAAATGGAAATTGATTGTTCTTTCACAGTAGCCGTGTGTTGGACACACTATGAAAGGGTAGAGACAGACTGAAAAATTCAGTGTTATACTATATGGTTAGGAGACATGGACGCTTAAAAGGAAAGACTGGAGCCAAATACTTTCGGCAGAAATCAAGTATCTCCGAGTAGTGAAAGGATGCAACAGACAAGATGGAATTAGAAACAAAAATGTAAGGAAAGTATTAGATATATTCTCACTGCAAGAACAAATACAAATAGAGAAAAATGGAAAAGCCATTTACAAAGAATGTATAACGCTCGCATTTCATTACAGTCTTACAAATACAGAGCTTTGGGTTATAGAACAACATGAAGACCACTAACACGATGGGAAGAAGTATGAGGTCGGAACAGGAGAACTGTCCTAAACCATGAAGAGTTGATGATGATGAAAAGACAAGAATAAATAAACCTTTATAATGCATTTCCAGAAAATGTAACGTACACATTCCATCTTATAATACAAATTTCTTAACACATGCAATGTTTTATTCAAACTAGTTCAACCCCTGCAACGTTAAGTTATATGGGACGGTGAATGAGATGGGTGAAATGATTCTCAAATGTCTTCAAGGTCCATGGAGCTTAGAGCTACCCGACATTCGTCTTTTATTCGTCTTTATCCGGAAAAAACCAAATCCAGCTAACTCACCCTGGCCGAGATTCGAACTCGGGACGTCTTGAACGTGAGACAGAAGTTCTTCCATCTACGCTACCGAGGCGGGTAAACTAAACCTCGTTAGAGCTATTCTATTTTGATAAGATAAAAGATAACGAAAACGTTCCAGAAAAACTGTAGGTAGTACGGGATGGAGAGATTTTCTTAAAATCGTCCTGTCGCAACCTTGCAACGTGTTTATCTATAATAACCAACTCGATATTTAACCAATTTCTCGTTCTATAATTATGTTATTTACATACACTCACACAAACACACGCGCACACACAGGCATACACACCAACACTCACGCAGATTTTAGATTACTGTCTTTGTTTTTATACGTGCAATTTTGGTATCGAATTTTTGGGTGAATGTATTAGCCGCTTTGAATTCAAAGATCAAAGCTACGGAATTCCCATCATTTCTTGTACAAAGTTTAGCATAAGTTCGGCATACCTTTTAATGGTAAAACAACAATTTTGAATACAGGACGAATATTTTAAATAAAGCACTGCTGTATAGACTCATAATTGCGAAAAGTAGGCGGCAAATAATACGAAAGCAATTATAAAGCCGAAAAGGTTATGTTCAAATTACTAAAACAGTTTTTTTATGAAAAAATGGAACTCTGACACCGGTAACAGTAAAAAGGGAGCGATATTTTCGTATATTGCAAAACTGTGTGTTGTTAAACTGTATATACTGCAAAACAGCGTTACAAAATCATGATACTGAAAATGTTGTTTTCATGCAAGACGGTGCTATACCTCACACGAAGTCTTGTAAAAACAATATTATGCATTACATTTGATGTTCATATTGCACAAACGGTAATTCCTGTATACAGAGGCTGTAGGGTTATCTGAAAAGCTATTTGACAGCAAACCTATCATAAAAGCAGAATTTTAACAATCATAGGAGTGCACTGCTGAGAAGAAACGTTAGCTTTTGATAAAAATCTTGGTTGTAATATTTAAACGCTTCTTCATTAGCCACTTCGTAAGAAATCCTAAAGTTATTGATTTTAAAAGTGCTTGTTTATTTATTCTTTCTATCTTTATTTAAATATGGTGACGATTTGAAAACATATTGTATGAAAGAACAATATGCAATGCATAACAATAAATGTTTTTTCAAGGCGATAATTTTATCCTATTTTAAAGTAAAACGTAGCCATAATAAATCATTGGTTATCGTCATCCATAACGTTTATATTAATGTTAAACTTTGGAGAAATTTTGTATTACGGCTTCAAAAACCAGTGTTTACAGTTAGGAATTATATATTACTGCAACTTGCTTTAAATTTAAAGGACTGCTAAATGGTCGCTAACAATATGTAGGAAGTGAAATACCTCTACTTCGAAATGGTCCTAGCCCGCCTCGGTAGTGTAGATGGTAGCGTGTCTGCCTCACGTTCAAGAGGTCCTGAGTTCGAATCTCGGTCAGGGTGAGTTACTTGTATAAGGATTTTTCCGGGGTTTTCCCTTATTCTGAAAGACGAATTTAGGGAGCTCTAAGCTCTATGAACCCTGGGCTCATTTGAGCATCATTTCACCCTTCCATTCATCGTCCGATATGACTTAACGTTGGAGGACGAAAATTACACCAAAAAAAATCTTTGAATCAAGGAATAGTATTTTCAGTTGTGGTTGCTTTTCATAATGATTGGAGCTAGTAGTAATGACGAAGGGCAGCTAGAGGATAAACAAAAAATAAAATGTCGAATACCTATTCTAAAATACAAAATACTATGAAAATATGCGTCCTGAAAGGCTGGCCAACTCTCCGGAGTCGTATCTCCCATTTCCAGAAGTGAAATGGCCCTAGGCCACAACAAAAATCGCAAATGAAGGCAATATCAGTAAAATTCCCAATGTGACGACAAGATGTACAAAGTGTTCAACTGCTGTCTTGAAAGTAAGTTCACAGCAATCTGGAATGCATTCTGTAAGTACACAGAATACACAGAATGACTGGAGGCTCAGACTCGCAGTGGTGTCATTGAGGGGAAACAGGCTGGTTACCTTTTCCCCTTCCTAGTTAACTTTTGCAGGTGACGTAATAGATATTGGGGTGAGGAAGAAGGTGCGGAAAATTCAGTGGTAGGTTGTTAAACTATTTATTCATATTTTTATGTTTATAATGTGTATTGAATACCATTGTAAATTATACTTTTGAAGCTACATGTTGATAATTACTTGTTCATAATTTAAGCGCTGTTGTTATTCTTCTTAGCTATTAATTTGTCGATGTCGCGCTCTGTAACGGGACATGTTGACTGTCCACCGCTTACTTGCATTTGTTTTGAAAACAGTGTTGTAGACGTCCCGTAATGGTCAATGCCAGTCAGCTGTTCCTCTGCACCTCGATGCCGATAAGCGAAAAGCTGAAGAAGGGGAAAGGAGCAGGATCACCCTCAGCTACACTCGATGGCACCTCTGGCTTAGAATAAACCAAATTTTACAAAAATGACGCCACAGCTAAAACAGTGAGGGCCATGAGCCTTTTGTCATATATGATCGTTTCCCAGAACTACCTATACAAAAGACAATTTGGTAATCCAAATGGGATTTAGAAAAGGAAGATCTTGCATAGATAATACAATTTCTACTAACCAAATTATTGAAAAGAGAAGAGGATATAATTTGGAAACACTTATGGCCTTCGTAGATTTGGAAAAGGCTTTTGATAAGCTGAGCAGGACTAGACTCTGGCAAATATTAGACAAGAAAGGATATCGAAAACAATTGATAGATGTACTCAGGAACATATATCAAGAAATAAAAATAAAAATAGTTTTAGGAAATGGACGATTTTCAAAAGATATGGTAATTAATAATTGTTTAAGACAAGGATGTAGTTTATCTCCACTATTGTTTAGAATTTATATGGACGATATAATTAGAAAATTAAAAAAATGAAATACTATTAAGAATAAAAATAAATAAAAATAATGCGTAAAGTACGCTACTCTTTGCAGATGGTACGATGTTAATACAAGCCAAAGAGGTTAAGGCGCAAATAAGTGAGTACAAACTTAAAAAATTGTCGAAGATTATGCTTTAAGTATATCAGTTGAAAAATCAAAGGTTATGGCATTTATAGGAAAACAGATAAGAAAAGCAGGCACAGCCATTACTTTATAATTTTTCATCCGTGTTTCATTTCTGATTTCTTTATTGATATTTGCTTCTTAAATCGACGGATTTCCTTTTTAAGACCGGTTTCCAAGAGGCGCTGAACTGAAATCCAGCATCACGATTAAGCGTGCTTCTTCCAGAGGAAATGGCCAAAGCATCATTTATTAAAGTGTTATAATACGAGTGTTACTTGTGTTACATCAAGTTGTTCATTTGTGGTTATAACAATTTATAAATATCCTGATGATGGGAGAGATGTACACTCTCCAAACGTAGACTTCTAATCGTCTTGTCACCTCACTTGCTGCCAGAGAAGAAATTGAGCATAACTAATTTATATTTGTGGAGAACATAAATATTAGTATTTTGTAAAATCAAACCAATAACAAAGAAAACTTCGGAAATGTTTAAGTCAAAAATTAAATAACATAAAAAAGAAAATAAAATGGCAATTTTATTTGCTCTTCTTCAGTTAAAGTCTGTTTAGTTAACTGGTGTGTCGCTGCTGCTTTTGAGGAACCCTCATAATCGTTTTACAACCCCGACCCTCCTTCTCCCAGATTTTTCTGCAAGGTTGGCACCTTTCTCGATAAGTCATGGGTATCGTACAAGGTTTCGTCTAAATAAATTATCTTATGTCCATTATTGCAAAACTTCCTTAGTTTTGGCAAATATATATATCGCCAAGCTACAATTCTACTGGATTCCATAATAACCCTTAACTTATTCAAAGTGCAGTATTTGAAACCCAGCTCCTTTAGGAGGCCGCGCAAAGTGCAGTGCCCATAAGGAAAATCACAAATTTCTTGCAAATGTTCGACCAATTCGTCTAAGGTGGGCGCTTTCCCTTTTGCATAGAGTCTATAAATTTCTCGACGAATTAAATCGTACGTGAAATTATCTACATTAGAGAAACGTTTCCTTTTGTTTTCACACTTGATCAGCATCTTTGGTATTCGCAATATTTCTTACTGTATTTCTACGAATACTCAGGATTTATCAGTTTCATTGCATGACCCCTTACCAAGATTTTTCACCACATATTTATATGTGTTCAAAACAAGTGCTTGAATTTGCTTAGAAGCAGTTCCCGTTATAACTTTGTGTTTTGAGGCTTTTCCAGTAATATAACTCGGCCCAGTTATTCACACTATTGTCATCATTTTGATTATTTTCACTTGACTGAAAGTTATCTACTACTTCATTTGCATTTATCACTGCATTTCCCTCCCACGGTCTCCACATCGTGACACATAACGAATCTCTGCACGTAATGAAACAGATCAACTGGAAGTTGCAACTCTGGCAACTGAGTCTCCACGTGGAGTAGACATGCGACTGTCACTTCGAGAAAATCAGGGTTGCTATTGGTCCTCAACGACAGCGTTCCATTTCTGAAGTGTGGAGATAGATTTATGACGGTCATTAGTGGGCGGGAGAGTAGTTTCCTTTGAGCGGCAAACTGTACTCCCGTTCACTAGACAGACTCTACTTTCAGATTTTCAGTACGTTTCATTAAAGCTAAATTAAAAAAGAATACTCGTTTATGGATGTCAAATATAGTTCAACCATTAAGATTTTAATAATTTAATAAAAATTAATGTTTACAAAATAATTGTGTTATCCACTTTATCACTTTACAGAAAAAGTTATGTTAAAAAAAGTGTAATGTCCATTTTAGGTTGAATAACTTTATTTGAGAAAAGCGCGAACATTCTCATACTTAAATTTTACAAATTTATACCTAGAGGACACATCAATTACAAAACATTTTAATGTTTGCACAATACTTTGGGCGGAGGGACAAAGTTAGGCACATAGAAATATAAAAATTAATTTAATTCTTCAACTACATTGGCAAAATAGGTCTAAAAACAAATTTAATACAAACTATGGCAATTAATTATTCTTTCACACTGGCCGTGTGTAGGCTAAATTGTGGAAACGTAGAGTCAGACTGAAAAATTCAATGCCATATCCGGGATTTGAACCACGGATCTTCTGGTTTCCGTCCAGCCGCACTACCATTGTGCTACTACGGCCAACGTGTCAATATGACATTAAATGAAAGAACAATTAATTTCCATTAATTGACCTAATAGTGGTTAACTATAAAGTCCGGGCCTTAAAGTACTTACAGCATAGTAAGTCGCCATTAAGGTAGTTGTCTCATGTGTTTATGAGAACTCCTAGTGGTTTACCGGGAGAAATACGAGTCAGTTGGAGAATTTAATGTCATATCGGCACGTTATCCATAGTAGCACAATGGTAGTGCGGCTGGACGGAAACCAGAGGATCCGTGGTTCAAATCCCGGCTATGGCATTGAATTTTTCAATCTGACTCTACATTTCCTTAATACAAACTATGTTAAAAAAATCTGATTCCTTTCTTATTCACATTTTAAAGAGGACAAGGAATACAAAACATGCGCCCTCCGGCTAGAATACTATCTTTGGGACTCTGGATGTGGTGACTGGCATGAAAGCGTGCTGTTTTAATACAAAAATATGCAATAATTATCAATGCATTTTACATCCATAAGCCTAATATGAATTATACGAAAAGGTTACAAAAAACATTCTAAATTCAAAATAAATAACGTGATATAAATGTAATAGTAAATAAATCTATAACAGTCGAACAACTTTAGCTCTCACGGTTGTAATACTCCATCCAAGTTGTATATAAGAGCGGGCAGCCGGAGCTTAGAGCGGGGAGGTCCGAGGCTACAGGGTATCTATGGAGCGTGCGCTCATTTCTCCCGTGGGATTTATCTCCAGGAAAAGTATGAAACCGCCTTCGGGCAACACCTGGCCACGGTGTAGTGAGTGTGTGGTGTCTTAGGGCCCGTCGACAGCAACGTAATTTGGGACACAGTGTTTAAGGTGTACATATACCCATGTAGCGACTATGACTTCCCTTTTGTTTTATTTATTTATTTATTTATTTATTTACCATCTCCGACAGCTAACTTATTAATGTCTACTCAATACATGTGTTTTCTATGAACAGAACACAACTTGATTTTTTAAGGCAATAATAAGATAAAATATAGAGAAAATAAGTAGGCATTAATTATCAACCATTATATTTAACATGAGTCAGTTGGAGAATTTAATGTCATATTGGCACGTTGGTCATAGTAGCTCAAATGGTTAGAGCGGCTGGACGGAGACCAGAAGATCCGTGGTTCAAATCCCGGCTATGGCATTGAATTTTTCATTCTGGCTCTACCCTTTCATAGTGCGTCCTACACACGGCTAGCGTGAAAGAACGATTAATTTCCATTATATTTAAATTGGGAAATTTTGTTTTACTGATTGAAAACTCAGTGTTTATCGTTTAGGATTTATATTTTATTCCAACTTGCTTTATATTTGATGGACAGCTAAATCGTAGTAATATGGTGGAAGTCTCAGCTTTCGTTTCTTGTTTTCTCTTTTTGAAAATGATCAATATAATTTTTTGTTAATGAATAGTCTCCCTTTTTACCTTTACTTCAGCAGATATAGCATCCAAACCAAAAATTCGATGTCAGATTGTGTTTGTTCCTATAAGTAAATAAGTTAAAAACAATAAGTAGGTCACACTTTAAACCTGGTGTTTCTGTTCGTGACTTTCCAAGATGGAACAAAGTAATTTTGAAAAAAAAAAAATCCCACCCTTAAGTATACTTGAAATAGAACAATTTGCCTTATATTTTATTTTCTAAAAATGACTGATGTTTCTAATAAGAGTAGCTACAAAATAAGAATGAACATCGGTTGAGCAGATACGGTTATCCTATAGTTTTGGTGTTGCCAGCTCCATGGAAAGCGTGCGACAGAGATGGAAGATATATCTGTCTTTGTCTCAACCTAGCAAGTAATATATACAGATGCTGAGAGGTACAGTGATACCAGTGATACGATGCTGACAGAGAAGTTCGCTTGATATTTCAGCATGTGTGTGAGAACATACACAATGATCATAGCACAATCTGAACCTTATAACCGTGAACTGGAGAACAGTTCGCTTACAAAGCTATCGTTCATATGCACACAAAACATAATGAATTATATTAGATGCGTTCTACGAAAGAAGGTGTTTGCTACAATGAAACAAAATAGTGACATTTCAATGATCTGTGAATATAGTTTCTATATAAATGATGCCGTATTTGTACACTGCCTGTAACGAGCTTTAAACCAATTTTTTTTTTCATTAAAATGATAAATACGGAACATATGAACGTGTATTTATGAAGCATTTTTACATCATGAATATCACGTACTTATGTTATGCATTGTGCGCAGAAATTTTAGTCTTGCAGCAACAATATCGCTTCTTTCAAGCAGAAATTTGCAACCATCATTGGTTCTCCTATGTTTGAACCCAAGATATCTCAGAATATTATGCATAGAAGATACAGAATCCGTATAATCTATACTCCCCCTCATTAAATTCGTCAGCCTTTTGACAGTTGGATAGTCACCCTTGTCATATGAATCCTAAAAAAGCTTCCACGTGAAACACACTTTTGAAAATTGTCTAAGTTGGTAGCACGTTTTTACCTGCCCGATGTTTCCCTGGAAATCTATCCTAATTAGGTAAACTGTTTGCCTTCTTTAGCAATGTTCCTCACAGAATGGGCACTCACGTGGCAAGCTTGTAACATTAATTCTCCACTCTGAGCGAAATTTGTTCTTTCGAAAATGTCTTTAATTGACATTTGTTTTAAAAAGGAATACATATTAACAAAAATATTTGTCGTATATTTATGTAAAATCTTATGAGTTGTTTCACAGTTACTACTAGGTGCACCAGTACTAGGCTTGCTAAGCGATATATTTACTGACTTTAAAAAGCACTTTTGCGCTCTTAAAAGATCACCACTTTCCTGAATGTAAGGTACAAAATGCGGCTGCAGCATAGCACGTGTGTGCTTTTCTTCACTGACAGTTGATATTTCTTTTCTTTCAACCCAGGTGCCTTATCTTTCCATATCTCCGAAACCAGATGTGGTACAAACATGGGGTTTAGACAGTAGTCCTCAGAAAAATTGGCTGTGTAACATGGGAAAAACTAAATAATTGTTTAATTGGAATCTTTAGAGCGCGCAAAAAAAATTAGCCGTATGGTTCGGCAAAGCAAGCTAGTACGTGTGCTTAACTGTACAACGTTGCATGCACCGCGTTGGCTAGTAGCCATAGAACAGCCACGCCTAGCCCCGCCTTATGTTCATTCCTATTAATACTTAGGCTATTCGCATGATCAGGTCTTGGACTTTTAGTTCGTCAAAATCTTACTTCTGGTGCCTAAAATAGTTCTAACGCAAATGAAAATAGATTCTAAAATTAAAGAAATGGCTGAACAAAACTGGCATTATTTTGATGTACATGTGCATAATTAGAGTCACAGAAAACAACTAACAACTTCTCTAAGTTTTCCATTGAGAAACTACATTGCTTGTCAGATAATACCATCTTATAAGACGAAAATGAGTGTTGTACATCAACTATCACCGAATTGTATTTCAATGTTGGTATTATACGTAAGGCAGCAGCATGTTCATGTTTTGCCAGAAAAGATATCAGAAATTGTGCGGAGATCTGTCAGTACTAATCTTTTTAAAGTTCTAATTTGATATTTTCAGAAACTTTCACCAACTTAAGCGGGAACTAACTGGTTGAGTGTTCCTCTCCCCTCTTTTATCAGTTTCCCAGTTGTGCATTGACCTGTTCGCTTGAGTACTTCAGGGAATTAATAGTGGGGACTAGAAAATTATACTGGATTTTATGTACGCACTATCATGGGCTGTTGCAGAAGATATTTGGCTGAAGTAATGCTAATTGCATGCTCCCCCAATTTCAAAACGATGTTCTAAATGGAAATTGATTGTTCTTTCACACTAGCCGTGTGTTGGACACACTCTTAAAGGGTAGAGACAGACTGAAAAATTCAGTGCCATACTATATGGTTAGGAGACATGGACGCTTAAAAGGAAAGATTGGAGCCAAATACTTTCGGCAGAAATGAAGTATCTCCGAGTAGTGAAAGTTTGCAACAGACAAGATCGTATTAAACAAAAATTTCCTTTAGATATATTCTCACTGCAAGAACAAATAGAGATAGAGAAAAATGGAAAAGCCATTTACAAAGAAAGTATTACGCTCGCATTTCATTACAGTCTTACAAATACAAAGCTTTTGGTTATAGAACAACAGGAAGACCACTAAAACGATGGGAAGAAATATGAGGTCGGAACAGGAGAACTGTCCTAAACCATGAAGAGTTGATGATGATGAAAAGACAAGAATAAATAAACCTTTATAATGCATTTCCAGAAAATGTAACGTACACGTTCCATTTTATAATACAAATTTCTTAAAACATGCAATGTTTTATTCAAACTAGTTCAACCCCTGCAACGTTAAGTTATATGGGACGGTGAATGGGATGGGTGAAATGATGCTAAAATGTCTTCAGGGTCAATGGAGCTTATAGCTACCCGACATTCGTCTTTTATTCGTCTTTATCCGGAAAAAACCAAATCCAGCTAACTCACCCTGGCCGAGATTCGAACTCGGGACGTCTTGAACGTGAGACAGAATTTTTTCCATCTACGCTACCGAGGCGGGTAAACTAAACCTCGTTAGAGCTTTGCTATTTTGATAAGATAAAAGATAACGAAAACTTTCCAGAAAAAGTATAGGTAGTATGGAATGGAGAGATTTTCTTAAAATCGTCCTGTCGTAACCTTGCAACGTGTTTATCTATAATAACCAACTCGATATTTAACCAATTTCTCGTTTTGTAATTATGTTATTTACATACACACACACACAAACACACGCGCACACACAGACATACACAACAACACTCACGCAGATTTTACATTACTGTTGTTGTTTTTATACGATAAGTCAACAAATGTGTTTTTCCGTGCAATTTTGGTATCGAATTCTTGGGTGAATGTATTAGCCGCTTTGAATTCAAAGATCAAAGCTACGCAGTTCCCGTCATTTCTTGTACAAAGTTTAGCATAAGTTCGGCATACCTTTTAATGGTAAAACAACAATTTTGAATACAGGACGAATATTTTAAATAAAGCACTGCTGTATAGACTCATTATTGCGAAAAGTAGGTGGCAAATAATACGAAAACAATAATACAGCCGTAAGGTTTATGTTAAAATTACTAAAACAGTATTTTTATGAAAAAATGGAACAGTGACACCGGTAACAGTAAAAAGGAAGCGATATTTTCGTATATTGCAAAACTGTATACACTGCAAAACAGCGTTTCAAAATCATGATATTGAAAATGTTGTTTTCATGCAAGACGGTGCTATACCTCACACGAAGTCTTGTAAAAACAATATTATGCATTACATTTGATGTTCATGTTGCACAAACAGTAATTCCTCTGTACAGAGGCTGTAGGGTTATCTGAAATCTATTTGACAGCAAACCTATCATAAAAGCAGAATTTTAACAATCATAGGAGTGCACTGCTGAGAAGAAACGTTAAATTTTGATTAAAAAAACTTGGTTGTAATATTTAAACGCTTGTTCATTATCCACTTCGTAAAAAATCCTAAAATAATTGTTTTTAAAAGTGCTTGTTTATTTATTATTTCTATCTTTATTTAAATATGTAGACGATTTGAAAACATATTGTATGAACGAACAATATGCAATACATAACAATAAATGTTGTCCCTCAGAAGCTTCCTTCAGACTATATGCAGCATATTTCAAAAAACATTTAAATCCAAAATCAAATAAAATTATACAAGTATCATAGTAAATAAATCTGAAAGAGCTGAAGAACTTTAGCTCCCACGAGTGTAATACTCGATCCACGTTGTATATAAGAGAGGTCAGCATAGTAAAGGATCAAAAAATAATCCCTGAGAGACAATCCGGCTACCGAGGAGAAGTTACCATCCAGGACCAACTGGTAAGGGTCATATCAGCCTTTACCAACACATACAACTCAGGACATACCACTGTAGCAGCCTTCCTGGATATACAGAACGCCTTCGACCAATGCTGGACGAACGGAATTCGGCATAAACTGACGAAATTCAATTTCCCGGTCAGACTAACCCGATGGATCTCAAGCTTCCTGACTGACAGAACTGCTAAAATTAAAATTAACAACACTTACTCGGACATTATTAATCTGAATGCAGGAACACCGCAAGGGAGCGCCATCTCAGGGCTTTTATATATCATCTACACCGCAGACACACCAGCACCTCACAATAGCACAACTCATCAGGCCCAGTATGCAGATGACACCGCCTACTGGAGTACAAACCCAAGATACAACGTAGCACAAAGACACCTCCAAAAGCAGCTAAACCTATACGCAGAATGGACCAAAAAGTGGCGAATCTCAATAAACCCTCAAAAAACACAGCTCATACTCATAAAGAAAAAGCATAAACATAAGCATACAGAAATTAAAATGAAGTTGAATGACCATGCAGTCCGCAGCCAAGCAAGTATAAAGTATTTGGGCGTCACTATACACCGAAAACTCATCACAGCACCATACTACAATACTCTACTAAAGAAAGCAAGGCCTGTACTTGCAACATTAAGATTCCTCGCAAGAATTAATAAACAAGGGATTGCTCCACACATCCTCAGAAAACTGTATAAAACCCTGATTAGACCGATCTTATCCTACGCAGCAGTAGCCACCATACCAATGTCTACCACCGAAACAATAGCAAAACTGAGGAAATTTGAACGTAGATGTCTGAGAACCTGCTTCAGGCTCAAACCCGATTACAGAAACAGAGATATACACAAGCATACACAGACAGAAACTTTCGACCAACATGTAGAAAACACCATGATAAAATACATCAACGCAGCTCATAACAGACCGTACAGAAGAAAACTAATAAGGACAGCACAACATATGAAACCTATAACCACAAATGACAAAACCACGCCTCTACTACACCTGATAAAGTTATACGACAAGAAACAAGAGGAGGAACAACAACAGTTGCAAGACCACCTCCAAGCTATACTACAAAATATACAATGAGTCAAATAATCAATCCTAAATCCTGAAAGTAAAAGCCATACTACCATGAAGAGTGCCGATGAAGGAGTTGTCAACACAAGGGCTATCGTCGTTCGTACTGTGAGCTACTCCTCCCTTTTCCAATCCTAACCCACGACGGACCGTAAGCAAATCAACTGTTTACCTGTACTCCTCCCTCCACTACGCATTATTTCTGGGCTGAAGAGGGAATTTCCCTAAACAGCCTTGGGACCCTGGTCCCTAAATTCCTTATTTGTCTTTGTCTTTGTATAGCAAGAGGGGAGGTCCGGGGCTACAGGGTATCTACCGAGCGTATGCTCAGCCTGCTATCGACAATGGTCGATGTCATTTCTCCTCTGGGATTTATCTCCAGGAAAAGTATCAAACCGCCTTCGGGCAACACCTGGCCACGGTGTTAAGGTGGCACATACCCATGTAGCGACTATGACTTCCCTTTTGTTTTACATACTTTTACTTTTCTAACGTTTACTAACGGACTACAGTATTTTTTTTCTAGGGCGATAATTTTATCCTATTTTAAAGTAAATCGTAGACATAATAAGAAGTTCATTATTTATCGTCATCCATAACGTTTATATTAATGTTCAACTTTGGAGAAATTTTGTATTAAAGCTTCAAAAACCAGTGTTTATAATTAGGAATTATATTTTACTGCAACCTGCTTTAAATTTGAAGGAGTGCTAAATGGTCGCTAACACTATGTGGGAAGTCAAATACCTCTACTTCGAAATTGTCCTAGCCCGCCTCGGTAGTGTAGATGGTAGCATATCTGCCTCACGTTCAAGAGGTCCCGAGTTCGAATCTCGGTCAGGGTGTGTTACTTGGATAAAGATTTTTCCGGGGTTTTCCCTTATCCTGAAAGACTAATGTCGGGTAACTCTAATCTCTATGCTGGGCTCATTTGAGCATCATTTCACCCATTCCATTCATCGTCCGATATGACTTAACGTTGGAGGACGTAAATTACACCAAAAGAAAAAAATCTTTGAATCAAGGAATAGCATTTTCAGTTGTGGTTGACTGTTGAAGGTTTTGGTTGCTTATCATATTGATTGGAGCTAGTAGTAATGACGAAGTGGAACTAGAGGATTAACAAAAAGTAAAATGTCGAATACGTATTTTAAAAGACAGTATATTATGAAAATATGCGTCCAGAAAGGCTGGCCAACTCTCCGGAGTGGTATCTCCCATTTCCAGAAGTGAAATGGCCCTAGGCCACAACAAAAATCGCAAATGAAGGCAATATCAGTAAAATTCCCAATGTGAAGACAAGATGCACAAGGTTTTCAACTGCTGTCTTGTAAGTAAGTTCATAGCAATCGTGAATGACTGGAGGCTTAGACTCGCAGTGGTGTCATTGAGGGGAAACAGGGTGATTACCTTTTCCCCCTCCTGGTTAACCTTCGCAGGTGACGTAATAGATATTGGTGTGAGGAAGAGTGTGCGGAAAATTCAGTGGTGGGTTGTTTAACTATTTATTCATATCTTTATGTCTATAATATGTATTAAATACCATTGTGAGTTATACTTTTGTAGCTACATGTTGATAATTACTTGTTCATAATTTAAGTGGTGTTCTAATTCTTCTTAGCTATTAATTTGTCGATGTCGGGCTCTGGAACGGGACATGTTGAATGTCCGCCATTAACTTGCATTTGTTTTAAAACACAAGGTATGTAGACGTACCACAATAGCCAGTGCCAGTCAGCTGTTCCCCTGCAACGCGATGCAGATAAGCGAAAAGCTGAAGAAGGGGAAAAGGAGGGGGATCACACTCAGCTACACTCGATGGCACCTCTGGCTTAGAACTAACATTTTACAAAAATGACGCCACAGCTAAAACAGTGAGAGCCATGGGCCTTTTGTCATATATGATCGTTTCCTGGAATTACCTATATAAAAGACAATTTAGAAAACCAAATGCGATTTAGAAAAAGAAGATATTGCACAGATAATATATTTTCTATTAACCAAATTATTGAAAAGAGAAGAGAATATAATTTAGAAAAACATATAGCCTTCGTAGATTTGGAAAAGGCTTTTGATAAGGTGATTAGGACTAGACTCTGGCAAATATTAGACAAGAAAGGATATCCAAAACAATTGATAGATGTACTCAGGAACATATATCAAGAAATAACAATAAAAGCAGTTTTAGTAAATGTACGATTATCAAAAGATATGATAATTAATAATTGTTTAAGACAAGGATGTAGTTTAGCACCATTTTTGTTTAATATTTTTATGGACGATATAATCAGAAAATTAAAACAATTAAATACCATTAAGAATAAAAATAAATAAAAAATAATGCGTTAAGTATACTACTCTGTGTGGATGATATGATGTTAATACAAGCCAAAGATGCTAAGGTGCAAATACATATGTACAAACTACAAAAATTAATCCAAGATTACGGTTTAAGTATATCAGTAGAAAAATAAAAGGTTATGGCATTTATAGGAAAACAAAGAGAGTGTTAAATAATAAAGTGTTAGAACAGGTGGGAACATTTAATTACGTGAGCTGTAATTTAATGTATAAAACGAAGAACTAAGAAATAAGTAGCAAATTAAGCAAGATTCAATACATTTGTGGAGTAATAGTCCATAACTTGAAAAGAAAAACGTGAAGGGATACAAACCTAAAATTTTATAAGACAATGGCTGTTCCAGTTTTACTATATGGTTAGGAGACATGGACGCTTAAAAGGAAAGACTGGAGCCAAATACTTTCGGCAGAAATGAAGTATCTCCGAGTAGTGAAAGTTTGCAACAGACAAGATCGTATTAAACAAAAACATAAGGAAATAATTAGATATATTCTCACTGCAAGAACAAATAGAGATAGAGAAAAATGGAAAAGCCATTTACAAAGAAAGTATTACGCTCGCATTTCATTACAGTCTTACAAATACAAAGCTTTTGGTTATAGAACAACAGGAAGACCACTAAAACGATGGGAAGAAATATGAGGTCGGAACAGGAGAACTATCCTAAACCATGAAGAGTTGATGATGATGAAAAGACAAGAATAAATAAACCTTTATAATGCATTTCCAGAAAATGTAACGTACACGTTCCATTTTATAATACAAATTTCTTAAAACATGCAATGTTTTATTCAAACTAGTTCAACCCCTCCAACGTTAAGTCATATGGGACGGTGAATGAGATGGGTGAAATGATACTCAAGTGTGTCCAGTGTCCATGGAGCTTATAGCTACCCGACATTCGTCTTTTATTCGTCTTTATCCGGAAAAAACCTAATCCAGGTATCTCACCCTGGCCGAGATTCGAACTCGGGACGTCTTGAACGTAAGACAGACGTTCTACCATGTACGCTACCGAGGCGGGCAAACTAAACTTCGTTACAGCTCTTCTATTTTGATAAAATAAAAGATAAAGAAAACTTTCCAAAATAAGTGTACGTAGTATGGGATGGAGGGATTTTCTTAAAATCGTCCTGTCGTAACCTTGCAACGTGTTTATGTATAATAACCAACTCGACAATTAACCAATTTCTCGTTCTATAATTATGTTATTTACATACACTCACACAAACACACGCGCACACACAGGCATACACACCAACACTCACGCTGATTTTACATTATTGTCTTTGTTTTTATACGATAAGTCAACAAATGTGTTTTTCCGTGCAATTTTGGTATCGAATATTTGGTTGAATGTATTAGCCGCTTTGAATTCAAAGATCAAAGCTACGGAGTTCTCGTCATTTGTTGTACAAAGTTTAGCATAAGTTCGGCATACCTTTTAATGATAAAACAACAATTTTGAACATAGGATGAATATTTTAAATAAAGCACTGCTGTATAGACTCATTATTGCGAAAAGTAGGTGGTAAATATTACGAAAGCAATTATACAGCCGAAAAGGTGATGTTCAAATTACTAAAACAGTATTTTTATGAAAAAATGGAACACTGACACCAGTAAGGGTAAAAAGGGAACGATGTTTTCGTATACTGCAAAACTGTGTGTTGCAAAACTGTATATATTGCAAAACAGCGTTTCAAAATCATGATACTGAAAATGTTGTTTTCATGCAAGACGGTGCTATACCTCACACGAAGTCTTGTTAAAACAATATTATGCATTACATTTGATGTTCATATAGCACAAAGAGTAACTCCTCTATACAGATGCTGTAGGGTTATCTGAAAAGCTATTTGTCAGCAAACCTATCATAAAAGCAGAATTTTAACAATCATAGGAGTGCACTGCTGAGAAGAAATGCTAACTTTTGCTAAAAATCTTGGTTGTAATATTTAAAGCTTGTTTACTAGTCACTCCGTAAGAAATTCTCAAATTATTGTTTTTAAAAGTGCTTGTTTATTTCTTCTTTCTATCTTTCTTGGGATATGGTGACGATTTGAAAACATATTGTATGAAAAAACAATATGCAATACATAACAATAAATGTCGTCCCTCAGAAGCTTTCTTCAGACTATATGCAACACATTTCAAAAAACATTTGTATCCCAAAGCAAATAAAATTTTACAAGTATCATAGTAAACAAATCTGTAAGAGCTGAAGAACTCTAGCTCTCTCGCGTGTAATACTCGATCCACGTTATATATAAGAACGGGCAGCCGGAACTTAGAGTGGGGAGGTCCGAGGCTACAGGGTATCTACCGAGCGTGTGCTCAGCCTGCTATCGACAATGGGTCGATATCATTTCTCCTGTGGGATTTATCTCCAGGAAAAGTATGAAACCGCCTGCGGGCAACACCTGGCCACGGTGTTGTGAGTGAGTGAGTGTGTGGTGCTTTAGGGCCCGTCGACAACAAGGTCATTTGGACCACGGTGTTTAAGGTGGCACATACCCATGTAGCGACTATGACTTCCCTTTTGTTTTATTTATTTACCATCTCCGACAGCTAACGTATTAATGTCTACTCAATACATGTGTTTTCTATGAACAGAACACAACTTGATTTTTTAAGGCAATAATAAGATAAAATAGAGAGAAAATAAGTAGGCATTAATTATTGTCAACCATTATATTTAACATGAGTCAGTTGGAGAATTTAATGTCATGTAGGCATGTTGGCCATAGTAGCTCAAATGGTTAGAGTGGCTGGAAGGAAACCAGAAGGTCCGTGGTTCAAATCTCGGCTATGGCATTGAATTTTTCATTCTGGTTCTACCCTTTCATAGTGCGTCCTACACACGGCTAGTGTGAAGGAACGATTAATTTCCATTATATTTAAAATGGGAAGTTTTGTTTTACTGGTTGAAAACTCAGTGTTTATCGTTTAGGATTTATATTTTATTCCAACTTGCTTTATATTTGATGGACAGCTAAATCGTAGAAATATGGTGGAAGTCTCAGCTTTCGTTTCTTGTTTTCTCTTCTTGAAAATGATCAATATAATTTTTTGTTAATGAATAGTCTCCCTTTTTCCCTTTACTTCAGTAGATACAGCATCCAAACCAAAAATTTGATGTCAGATTGTGTATGTTCCTATGAGTAAATAAGTGAAAAACAATAAGTAGGTCACACTTTAAACCTGGTGTTTCAGTTCGTGACTTTCCAAGATGGAACAAAGTAATTTTGAAAAAAAAAAAATCCCACCCTTAAGTATACCTGAAATAGAACAATTTCCCTTATATTTTATTTTCTAAAAATGACTGATGTTTCTAATAAGAGTAGCTACAAAATAAGAATGAACATCGGTTGAGCCAATACGGTTATCCTATAGTTTTGGTGTTGCCAGCTCCATGGAAAGTGTGCGACAGAGATGGAAGATATATCTGTCTTTGTCTCAACCTAGCAAGTATTATATACAGATGCTGAGAGGCAAGGGCAGGCCATTCCCGCCTTCCCGCGCGAAACACTGTCACTGCTGACTGAGGGGCGTGACGTCACTGAGAATACAACGCAAGATCGCTTACACGTGAATGTGCGTAATGCAATATTATGATTGCACATTATTAGATAGGATAAGGCACTGATGCATGCAAATTCCACAATCCTTCTGATGAAATAAACGAGATGCAGTTGCTTATGAGCTATTGTAGTTATTGTCTGTGGCTTTTGTCGTAACATTATGAGTAAAAGTAGAAACCATTGCGCTGTTGCTGAATGCAAACATGCTTCGTATAAAACTACGAATGTGATTTTCCATTGTTTGCCTAAAGATCGAGAACTACAGCGCAAGAGGGTTTTACGCTGTAAAAGGGCTGATCCGGTTAATGTGAATAATGCAAGGATTTGTTCCGATCACTTCCTGCCCGAAAACTATGAACGGGATTTTAAAAACGAGCTGTTAGGTTTGCCGCTGAAAAGAAAATTAAAGGGCGACGCTGTACCGTCATAGAAAATTCCTAATTGGCATGGGGATGTATTTGAGGCGGTAGTGCAAGTACCAGCAAAACCAATTTGCAGGTAATTATCAGATACATTCCATTTATGTATTTGTTTCTATGTGTACACTGAGTTTATTCGCTCCTTTTTTATAAGAAAAGTTTGATGCGTGGAATAACAGTAACAATAATAATAATAATAATAATAATAATAATAATAATAATAATAATAATAATAATAATAATAATAATAATAATAATAATAATAATAATAATAATAATAATAATAATAATAATAATAATAATAATAATAATAATAATAATAATAATAATAATAATAATAATAATAATAATAATAATAATAATAATAATAATAATAATAATAATAATAATAATAATAATAATAATAATAATAATAATAATAATAATAATAATAATAATAATAATAATAATAATAATAATAATAATAATAATAATAATAATAATAATAATAATAATAATAATAATAATAATAATAATAATAATAATAATAATAATAATAATAATCATGATGATGATGATGATAATAATAATAATAATAATAATAATAATAATAATAATAATAATAATAATAATAATAATAATAATAATAATAATAATAATAATAATAATAATAATAATAATAAATAATAATAATAATAATAATAATAATAATAATAATAATAATAATAATAATAATAATAATAATAATAATAATAATAATAATAATAATAATAATAATAATAATAATAATAATAATAATAATAATAATAATAATAATAATAATAATAATAATAATAATAATAATAATAATAATAATAATAATAATAATAATAATAATAATAATAATAATAATAATAATAATAATAATAATAATAATAATAATAATAATAATAATAATAATAATAATAATAATAATAATAATAATAATAATAATAATAATAATAATAATAATAATAATAATAATAATAATAATAATAATAATAATAATAATAATAATAATAATAATAATAATAATAATAATAATAATAATAATAATAATAACAATAACAATAACAATAACAATAACAATAACAATAACAATAACAATAACAATAACAATAACAATAACAATAATAATAAATAATAAATAATAATAATAACAATAACAATAACAATAACAATAACAATAACAATAACAATAACAATAATAATAATAATAATAATAATAATAATAATAATAATAATAATAATAATAATAATAATAATAATAATAATAATAATAATAATAATAATAATAATAATAATAATAATAATAATAATAATAATAATAATAATAATAATAATAATAATAATAATAATAATAATAATAATAATAATAATAATAATAATAATAATAATAATAATAATAATAATAATAATAATAATAATAATAATAATAATAATAATAATAATAATAATAATAATAATAATAATAATAATAATAATAATAATAATAATAATAATAATAATAATAATAATAATAATAATAATAATAATAATAATAATAATAATAATAATAATAATAATAATAATAATAATAATAATAATAATAATAATAATAATAATAATAATAATAATAATAAATAATAAAACTGTTTTATTAATAGGCAATATCAGAAAGAGATCGCCGGTGTGAAGTTAGGACCGTGCGAAAGAGGGCGCTGTCTACTATAGTATCTTTATACCCCCCCCCCCCAAAAAAAAAAACATATTTGACCAGTCGACCAGCACGGAGGTAGCTCCTGACCACTCTGTTGTTGCTGAAGAGGAAATAATTAGACTAAAGACTCAGATGCAAGCCCTGAAGAAAGAAAAAAGTGTTTTGAAACGGCAGAACAAGGTACAGAAGTAATATTTTGTAGATTCCATGGACAAAGTGCTGCGAAGTGTAATGGAGTGATGCAAAACTTAATTTCTATAATAAGTTCCAAGTTTCCCGAAATTCATCACATAGTGATCTCTCTTAATGTGAGGGCAAGAACCTTCATTAGAATTAGGCACTTAAACAAAAGAGCGAAGGCAGAAATGATCAGGAAACTTGCAGCAAAGAAAAGTCTTCAATGGGTTGCTTCGTCATTTTCTTGAGCTACACTGAGTAACTACATATGAATAGTAACATGTTTTAAACTCTTATTACAACTGCTAGAAAGAACCTTCATTATAATACACAAGTGGATGTTTATTCCTTCCGATTTTACACGTAGCAGAGCTTAAATAACACATACTGAGGGGCTAGTGTTTAACTCTCGCGGTTGAACTGTATTCTCAGTGACGTCATACGCGTTAGCCAATGGCAGCGCGACTCTCCGGAATGGCCTACCTGAGTACTCTATACCTTGTTTCACGTAAGCTTGCCCGGTAATCTCTTAACGGTCACGTGACCTCATCTCCTCTCATTGGCTGCTGTTTGGTAGAGACTGTTTTGCGGTAAAAATTAGTTCGTTATTTAACATGGTGATATATCTTTATATGTTGAAAGAGAATTGTCAAATATTTACTTTCATAACTGTTTCAATTAAATATATTACGCAACAGAGTTAATTTATCTGAAATGCAAGTTAATTCTTAAACAAAGTAAAGAGGAGGTTCCTTTGCATCTAGGCCTGCCTTTCTGATTACACAAGAGCACGTGCTTTAGCGGTAGTGAATTACATATATTTGTTTATATTTGTTTATATGAGTTTTATCACTGACCTTGTTCTGAACTGGATTAGTCATGTATTGTCATTAGAAGGTGTACTGTGCGCGTACGAGAGATACGTTATTTTATCCATCGTTTATTGCGCATGTACTTATTATATGTATAATGGCAGAGTCTACCGCCAGTTTTTCGCTGAAGCATCGTAAGGGTAAGCCATTACAAAGCGGTGAAAAAAGAATTGTGTTGCATGTGTTTAATGCACTCACAGAGAAGAATCCGTCTTTGTTAGTGAGGGAAGTCGAACAGTTGTGCTCCGAACTTACAGGTGTGAGTGTTAGGTCCATAGGAACATCGCGACGTGAAGTTGAGAAAACAGGAAAACTTACCACTCCAGGCAAACACAGGAATAAAGAAAAGCGCGTGCTCGGAGAATGCGACGAGTTCGTTAAAACTGCTGTACGTCGTCATGTGCATAGTTTTTTCTTTAGAAACGAACTCCCTAACATAAATAAAATTTTGTCTGCTGTAAATGAGGATGCAGATTTACCAAATTTCAGCAGATCTAGTCTGTATAGATTGCTTATACAGCTGGGGTTTGTGAATGAAAAAAGGGGCAAGAAAAATGTACTGAGAGACAGAGGCGATATTGCTGTGTGGCGAAGACGCTATTTAAGGACAATCAGACAATACCGGGATACAAATCGCAAAATATACTACCTAGACGAGACTTGGGTGAATGAAGGGCTTACGACAAGTAAACTATGGCGTGACTCGACTATTAAGACTGAAAGACAAGCATTTTTGCAAGGTATGTCTTCTGGTTTAAAAAATCCCAGTGGAAAAGGCCGAAGACTGATTGTCACTCATATAGGAAGTGATAGTGGTTTTGTGGAAGATGGTCTACTGCTGTTTGAGTCAAAGAAAACCGGTGATTACCATGAAGATATGAATGGACATGTGTTTCAGCAGTGGTTTGCGAGTGTGTTAGCAAAACTGGAACCAAGCAGCATAATTGTGATGGACAATGCTCCTTACCACAGCGTTCGTGTCGAAAAGAAACCAAATACATCCTGGAAGAAACAAGACATTATTGAGTGGCTGCGTGCAAAACATTAAGTTGTAAATGAATCCCTTATTAAGGCAGAACTACTGGAACTTGTAGTAAAGCATGCCAGCGATTGTGATAAATACGTAATCGATGAAATGGCAAGGTCAGCTGGTCATGAGGTACTCAGGCTTCCACCATATCACTGGATTTTAAATCCAATTGAGCTTATTTGGAGCCAAATTAAAGGATTCGTAGCGAGAAACAATAGAACATTTAAGTTGAATGATATCAGGCCATTGCTTACCACAACATTTTCGGAGATCAACGACGAAACATGGAAAAAGGCTATTCATCATGTGCTCAAAGAAGAAAACAAAATGTGGGAGCTGGATGGCATCGTCGACAACGTAATAGAGAGCATAATTATAAACCCTACGGAGAGTTCCGACAGCGAAACTGTTACTGCAGAATCAGAATCCGAATCCGAGATGGAGGGGATTACTCCATTACCAGATTCTCCATAACGCGTGAGTTCAGTTTCATTATAAACTTGTATTTTTGCATGCCTTCATATCCTTATCTGCATGATTTTAGCTATCTTCCTGGCATTTGACGTTTACTGCAGTTTTAAATGTGATGGGAAGGTACCGCCTCTGGCCTATGGCGCGAAAGCATTAGCCAATTAGGGCGAGGGGGAGGGTTGTTGAACGCGGAGTGATACATTTCAGCCGGGCAAGCTTATATGAAACAGAGAATAGTTGCCTTCCTTGGCTGAGAGGTACAGCGATACGATGCTGACAGAGAAGTTCGCTTGATATTTCAGCATGTGTGTGAGAACATACACAATGATCATAGCACAATCTGAACCTTATAACCGTGAACTGGAGAACAGTTCGCTTACATAGCTATCGTTCACATGCACACAAAACATGATGATTTATATTAGATGCGTTCTACGAAAGAAGGTGTTTGCTACAATGAAACAAAATAGTGACATTTCAATGATCTGTGAATATAGTTTCTATATAAATGATGCCGTATTTGTACACTGCCTGTAACGAGCTTTAAACCAATTTTTGTTTCATTAAAATGATAAATACGGAACATATGAAAGTGTATTTATGAAGCATTTTTACATCATGAATGTCACGTACTTATGTTATGCATTGTGTGCAGAAATTTTAGTACTGCAGCAACAATATCGCTTCTTTCAAGCAGAAATTTGCAACCATAATTGCTTCTCCTATGTTTGAACCCAAGATATCTCAGAATATTATGCATAGAAGATACAGAATCCGTACAATCTATATTCCCCCTCATTAAATTCGTCAGCGTTTTGACAGTTGGATAGTCACCCTTGTCATATGAATCATAGAAGATGTTTCACGTGAAACACACTTTAGAAAATTGTCTAAGTTGGTAGCACGTTTTTACCTGCCCGATGTTTCCCTGGAGATATAAATGTGGAAACTTCTCCTAATTAGGTAAACTGTTTGCCTTCTTTAACAATGTTCGTCACAGAATGAATACTCAAGTGACAAGCTTGTAACATTAATTCTCCACTCTGAGGGAAATTTGTTCTTTCGAAAATGTCTTTAATGTTTTAAAAAGGAATACATATTAACAAAAATATTTGTCGTATATTTATGTAAAATCTTATGAGTTGTTTCACAGTTACTACTAGGTGCACCAGTACTAGGCTTGCTAAGCGATATATTTACTGACTTTAAAAAGCACTTTTGCGCTCTTAAAAGAACACCACTTTACAGAATGTAAGGTACAAAATACGACTGCAGCATAGCACGTGTGTGCTTTTCTTCACTGGAAGTTGATATTTCTTTTCTTTCAACACAGGTGGCTTATCTTTCCATATCTCCGAAACCAGATGTGCTACAAACATGGGGTTTAGACAGTAGTCCACAGAAAAATTGGCTCTGTAACATGGGAAAAACTAAATAATTGTTTAATTGGAATCTTTAGAGCGCGCAAAGAAATTAGCCGTATGGTTCGGCAAAGCAAGCTAGTACGTGTGCTTAACTGTACAACGTTGCATGTACCGCTTTGGCTAGTAGCCATAGAACAGCCACGCCTAGCCCCGCCTTATGTTCATTCCTATTTATACTTAAGCTATTCACATGATCAGGTCTTGATCTTTTAGTTCGTAAAAATCTTACTTCTGGTGCCTAAAATAGTTCTAACGCAAATGAAAATAGATTCTAAAATTACAGAAATGGCTGAACAAAACGGACATTATTTTGTTGTACATGTGCATAATTAGAGTCACAGAAAACAACTAACAACTTCTCTAAGTTTTCCATTGAGAAACTACATTGCTTGTCAGATAATACTATCTTATAAGACTAAAATGAGTGTTCTACATCAACTGTCACCACATTGTATTTCAACGTTGGTATTATACGTAAGGCAGCACCATGTTCATGCTTTGCCAGAAAAGATCTCAGAAATTGTGCGGAGAGCTGTCAGTACTAAACTTTTTAAAGTACTGATTTGATATTTTCAGAAACTTTCACCAACTTAACCGGGAACTAAAAAGTTGAGTTTTTCTCTCAACTCTTTTATCACTTTCCCAGTTGTGCATTGACCTGTTCGCTTGAGTACTTCAGGGCATTAATAGTGAGGACTAGAAAATTATACTGGATTTTATGTACGCACTATCATGGGCTGTTGCAGAAGATATTCGGCTGAAGTAATGCTCATTGCATGCTCCCCCAATATCAAAACGATGCTCTAAATGGAAATTGATTGCTCTTTCACACTAGCCGTATGTTGGACACACTCTGAAAGGGTAGAGACAGACTGAAAAATTCAATGTCATACTATATGGTTAGGAGACATGGACGCTTAAAAGGAAAGACTGGAGCCAAATACTTTCGGCAGAAATGAAGTATCTCCGAGCAGTGAAAGGTTGCACTTGACAAGATCTAATTTGAAACAAAAACATAAGGACAGAATTAGATATATTCTCACTGCAAGAACAAATACAAATAGAGAAAAATGGAAAAGCTATTTACAAAGAATATATAACGCTTGCATTTCATTACAGCCTTACAAATACAAAGCTTTGGGTTATAGAACAACAGGACACCACTAAAACGATGGGAAGAAGTATGAGGTCGGAACAGGAGAACTGTCCTAAACCATGAAGAGGTGATGATGAAAAGACAAGAGTAAATAAACCTTTATAATGCATTTCCAGAAAATGTAACGTACACGTTCCATCTTATAATACAAATTTCTTAAAACATGCAATGTTTTATTCAAACTAGTTCAACCCCTCCAACGTTAAGTCATATGGGACGGTGAATGAGATGGGTGAAATGATGCTCAAATGTGTCCAGGGTCCATGGAGCTTAGAGCTACCCGACATTCGTCTTTTATTCGTCTTTATTCGGAAAAAACCAAATCCAGCTAACTCACCCTGGCCGAGATTCGAACTCGGGACGTGTTGAACGTGAGACAGAAGTTCTTCCATCTACGCTACCGAGGCGGGTAAACTAAACCTCGTTAGAGCTTTTCTATTTTGATAAGATAAAAGATAACGAAAACTTTCCAGAAAAAGTATAGGTAGTATGGAATGGAGAGATTTTCTTAAAATCGTCCTGTCGTAACCTTGCAACGTGTTTATCTATAATAACCAACTCGATATTTAACCAATTTCTCGTTTTGTAACTATGTTATTTACATACACTCACACAAACACACGCGCACACACAGGCATACACACCAACACTCACGGAGATTTTACATTAGTGTCTTTGTTTTTATACGATAAGTCAACAAATGCGTTTTTCCGTGCAATTTTGGTATCGAATTTTTGGGTGAATGTATTAGCCGCTTTGAATTCAAAGATCAAAGCTACGGAGTTCCCGTCATTTCTTGTACAAAGTTTAGCATAAGTTCGGCACACCTTTTAATGGTAAAACAACAATTTTGAATACATGAAGAATATTTTAAATAAAGCACTTCTGTATAGACTCATTGTTGCGAAAAGTGGGCGGAAAATAATACGAAAACAATTATACAGCCGAAAAGGTTATGTTCAAATTACTAAAACAGTATTTTTATAAAAACAAATGGAACTCTGACACCGGTAACAGTAATAGGGAGCGATATTTTCGTATATTGCAAAACTGTGTGTTGCAAAACTGTATATATTGCAAAACAGCGTTACAAGATCATGATATTGAAAATGTTTTCATGCAAGACGGTGCTATACCTCACACGAAGTCATGTAAAAACAATATTATGCATTACATCTGATGTTCATATTGCACAAACAGTAATTCCTGTATACAGAGGCTGTAGGGTTATTTGAAAAGCTATTTGTCAGCAAACCTATCATAAAAGCAGAATTGTAACAATCATAGGAGTGCACTGCTGAGAAGAAACGTTAACTTTTGATAAAAAAAACTTGGTTGTAATATTTAAACGCTTCTTCATTATCCACTTCGTAAGAAATCCTAAAGTTACTGATTTTAAAAGTGCTTGTTTATTTATTCTTTCTATCTTTATTTAAATATGGTGACGATTTGAAAACATATTGTATGAAAGAACAATATGCAATACATAACAATAAATGTTGTCCCTCAGAAGCTTCCTTCAGACTATATGCAACATATTTCAAAAAATATTTGTATCCCAAAACAAATAAAATTTTACAAGTATCATAGTAAACAGATCTGTAAAAGCTGAAGAACTTTAGCTCTCTCGAGTGTAATAGTCGATCCACGTTATATATAAGAGCGGTCAGCAGGAGAGCAAGAGGGGAGGTCCGGGGCTACAGGGTATCTACCGAGCTTACGCTCAGCCTGCTATCGACAATGGTCGATGTCATTCCTCCTGTGGGATTTATCTCCAGGAAAAGTATCAAACCGCCTTCGGGCAACACCTGGCCACGGTGTTAAGGTGGCACATACCCATGTAGCGACTATGACTTCCCTTTTGTTTTACATCCTTTTTATTTTCTATCGTTTACTCACGTGTATTTTTCTATAAATTTCGGACTACAATATTTTTTTCTAAGGTGATGATTTTATCCTATTTTAAAGTAAAACGTAGACATAGTAAGAAGTCGTTATTTATCGTCATCCATAATTTTTATATTAATGTTAACTTTGTAGAAATTGTGTATTGCAGCTTCAAGAACCAATGTTTATAATTAGGTGTTATATTTTACTGCAACCTGCTTTAAAGTTGAGGGACTGCTATATGGTTGCTAACAATATGTAGGAAGTCAAATACCTCTACTTCGAAATTGTCCTAGCCCGCCTCGGTAGTGTAGATGGTAGCATGTCTTCCTCACGTTCAAGAGGTCCCGAGTTCGAATCTCGGTCAGGGTGAGTTACTTCGATAAGGATTTTTCCGTGGTTTTCCCTCATCCTGAAAGACGAATTTCGGGTAACTCTAATCTCTATGCTGGGCTCATTTGAGCATCATTTCACCCATTCCATTCATCGTCCGATATGACTTAATGTTGGAGGACGTAAATTACAACAACAAAAATCTTTGAATCAAGAAATAGCATTTTCAGTTGTGGTTGACTGTTGAAGGTTTTGGTTGCTTATCATATTAATTGGAGCTAGTAGTAATGACGAAGCGGAACTGGAGAATAAACAAAAAATAAAATGTCGAATACGTATTTTAAAATACAAAATATTATGAAGATATGCGTCCTGAGAGGCTGGCCAACTCTCCGGAGTCGTATCTCCCATATCCAGAAGTGAAATGGCCCTAGGCCACAACAAAAATCGCAAATGAAGGAAATATCAGTAAAATTCCCAATGTCAAGACAAGATGCACAAGGTTTTCAACTGCTGTCTTGAACGTAAGTTCATAGCAATCGTGAATGACTGGAGGCTTAGACTCACAGTGGTGTCATTGAGGGGAAACAGGGTGATTACCGCTCCCCCCTACTGGTTAACCTTCGCAGGTGACGTAATAGATATTGGGGCGAGGAAGAGTGTGCGGAAAATTCAGTGGTGTGTTGTTAAACTATTCTTTCATATTTTTATGTTTATAATGTGTATTGAATACCATTGTGAATTATACTTCTGTAGCTACATGTTGATAATTATTTGTTCATAATTTATGTGGTGTTGTTATTCTTCTTAGCTATTAATTTGTCGATGTCGGGCTCCGTAACGGGACATGTTGACTCTCCACCGCTTACTTGCATTTGTTTTGAAACACAAAGTGGTGTAGACGTACCGCAATAGCAATGCAGTCAGCTGTTCCTCTGCACCTCGATGCCGATAAGCGAGAAGCTGAAGAAGGGGAAAAGGAGGAGGATCACTCTCGAGCTACACTCGATGGCACCTCTGGCTTAGAACAAACCAAATTTTACAAAAATGATGCCACAGCTACAACAGTGAGAGCCATGGGCCTTTTGTCATATATGCTCGTTTCCCAGAATTACCTATACAAAAGACAATTTGATAAACCAAATGAGATTTAGAAAAGGAAGATCTTGCATAGATAACATATTTTCAATTAACCAAATTATTGAAAAGAGAAGAGAATATAATTTAGAAAAACATATAGCCTTCGTAGATTTGGAAAAGGCCTTTGATAAAATGAGCAGGACTAGACTCTGACAAATATTAGACAAGAAAGGATATCCAAAAACAATTGACAGATGTACTCAGGAACATATATCAAGAAATAAAAATAAAAGCAGTTTTAGTAAATGGACGACTGTCAAAAGATATGATAATTAATAATTGTTTAAGACAAGGATGTAGTTTATCTCCACTATTGTTTAATATTTATATGGACGATATAATCAGAAAATTAAAAAAATTAAATACCATTAAGAATAAAAATAAATAAAAAGAAATGCGTTAAGTATACTACTCTTTGCGGATGATATGGTGTTAGTACAAGCCAAAGAGGTTAAGGTGCGAATAAGTATGTACAAACTACAAAAATGATCCAAGATTATGCTTTAAGTATATCAGTAGAAAAATCAAAGATTATGGCATTTATAGGAAAGCAAAGAGAGTGTTAAATAATAAGGTGTTAGAACAGGTGGGAACATTTAATTACGTGGGCTGTAATGTAATGCAAAAAACGAACAATAAAGAAATGAGTAGTAAATTAAACAAGTTTCACTAGATTTGTGGAGTAATAGTTCATACCTTGAAAAGAAAAACCTGAAGGGATACAAACCTAAAATGTTATAAGACAATGGCTGTTCCAGTTTTACTAATGGTTAAGAGACATGGACGCTTAAAATGAAAGACTGGAGCCAAATACTTTCGGCAGAAATGAAGTATCTCCGAGCAGTGAAAGGTTGCACTTGACAAGATCAAATTTGAAACAAAAACATAAGGACAGAATTAGATATATTCTCACTGCAAGAACAAATACAAATAGAGAAAAATATAAAAGCCATTTACAAAGAATGCATAACGCTCGCATTTCATTGCGGTCTTACAAATACAAAGCTTTGGGTTATAGAACAACAGGAAGACCACTAAAACAATGGGAAGAAGTTTGAGGTCGGAACAGGAGAACTGTCCTAAACCATGAAGAGTTGATGATGAGGAAAAGACAAGAAAATAAACCTTTATAATGCATTTCCAGAAAATGTAACGTACACATTCCATCTTATAATACAAATTTCTTAAAACATGCAATGTTTTATTCAAACTAGTTCAACCCCTCCAAGGTTAAGTCATATGGGACGGTGAATGAGATGGGTGAAATGATGCTCAAATGTGTCCAGGGTCCACGGAGCTTAGAGCTACAAGACATTCGTCTTTTATTCGTCTTTATCCGGAAAAAACCTAATCCAGCTAACTCACCCTGGCCGAGATTCGAACTCGTGACATCTTGAACGTGAGACAGAGGTGTTACCATCTACGATCCCGAGGCGGGCAAACTAAACCTCGTTAGAGCTTTTCTATTTTGATAAAATAAAAGATAACGAAAACTTTCCAGAAAAAGTCTAGGTAGTATGGGATGGAGGGATTTTCTTAAAATCGTCCTGTCGCAAACTTGCAACGTGTTTATCTATAATAACCAACTCGGTATTTAACCAATTTCCCGTTTTATAAATATGTTATTTACATACACTCACACAAACACACGCGCACACACAGACATACACACCAACACTCACGCAGATTTTACATTACTGTCTTTGTTTTTATTCGGGGAGTTAACAAATGTGCTTTTCCGTGCAATTTTGGTATCGAATTTTTGGGTGAATGTATTAGCCGCTTTGAATTCAAAGATCAAAGCTACGCAGTTCCCGTCATTTCTTGTACAAAGTTTAGCATAAGTTCAGCATACCTTTTAATTGTAAAACAACAATTTTGAATACAGGACAAATATTTTAAATAAAGCACTGCTGTATATACTCATTGTTGCGAAAAGTAGGCGGAAAATAATACGAAAGCAATTATACAGCCGAAAAGGTTATGTTCAAATTACTAAAACAGTATTTTTATGAAAAAAATGGAACACTGACACCGGTAACAGTAAAAAGGGAGCGATATTTTCGTATATTGCAAAACTGTGTGTTGCAAAACAGTATATACTGCTAAACAGCGTTACAAAATCATGATATTGCAAGACGTTTCATGCAAGACGGTGCTATACCTCACACGAAGTCTTGTAGAAACAATATTATGCATTACATTTGATATTCATATAGCACAAACAGTAATTCCTGTATACAGAGGCTGTAGGGTTATCTGAAAAGCTATTTGTCAGCAAACCTATCATAAAAGCAGAATTGTAACAATCATAGGAGTGCACTGCTGAGAAGAAACGCTAACTTGTACTAAAAATCTTGGTTGTAATATTTAAACTCTTGTTCACTATTCACTTCGTAAGAAATTCTGAAATTATTGTTTTTAAAAGTGCTTGTTTATTTCTTCTTTCTCTCTTTCGTGGGATATGGTGACGATTTGAAAACACATTGTATAAAAGAACAATATGGAATATATAACAATAAATATTGTCCCTCAGAAGCTTGCTTCAAAGTATATGCAACATTTTTCAAAAAACAATTAAATTAAAAAATTTATAAAACTATATAAGCTTAATAGTAAATAAATCTGTAAGAGCTGAAAAACTTTAGCTCTCACAGGTGTAATACTCGATCCAAGTTGTATATAAGAGCGGGCGGCCGTAGCTTAGAGTGGGGAGGTCCGAGGCTACAGGGTATCTACGGAGCGTATGCTCAGCCTGCTATCGACAATGGGTCGATGTCATTTCTCCTGTGGGATTTATCTCCAGGAAAAGTATCAAACCGCCTTCGGGCAACACCTGGCCACGGTGTTAAGGTGGCACATACCCATGTAGCGACTATGACTTCCCTTTTGTTTTACATCCTTTTTATTTTCTAATCTTTACTCACGTGTATTTTTTAAAAATCACGGACTACAGTATTTTTTTCTAAGGCGATAATTTTATCCTATTTTAAAGTAAAACGTAGCCATAATAAGAAGTCATTATTTATCGTCATCCATAACGTTTATATTAATGTTAAACATTGGAGAAATTTTGTATTACAGCTTAAAAAACCAGTGTTTATAATTAGGAATTATATTTTACTGCAACCTGCTTTAAATTTGAAGGACTGCTAAATGGTCGCTAACACTATGTAGGAAGTCAAATACCTCTTCTTCGAAGTTGTCCTAGCCCGCCTCGGTAGCGTAGATGGTAGCATGTCTGCCTCGCGTCCAAGAGGTTCCGAGTTCGAATCTCGGTCAGGGTGAGTTACCTGGATAAGGTTTTCCGGGGTTTTCCCTTATCCTTACAGACGAATGTCGGGTGGCTCCAAGCTCCATGGACCCCGGACACATTTGAGCACCATTTCACCAATTTCATTCATCGTCCGATATCACTTAACGTTAGAGTACGTAAATTACCAAACAAACAACTTCGAAATTGTCCAATGAAATTTTCAGTTAATTAAGACTTTTATTCCCTCGGCTCAGGAGATACTGCATCCGAACCTAAAATTCGATGCCAAAATTGCACCAGCAATACATGTTTCAGGCCTCATTAACCCAAAGAAGTAGCATTTTATACAAAATTTCCATGTGTATATGTGTATGGTCTAAAACATTATATTATCCACTTTATGGCCATAAAAGAATTTGCCAGAATGGTTTTGAAAACAATGCTCACGTAAGTACTCTTTGTAGTGAAAATTATTCATTTCTCAAAAGTGATCAATGTGTTTTGGTTAAAGTAGGGTAAGCCTAAGCTAACCTAATTACCCAAAGAATGTATTGTTTTAATTTTGTATAAATAGTCCCGTAAGACATCCATACTCTCACTCTAC
Organism: Mantis religiosa; assembly: GCA_030765055.1. Classification (NCBI taxonomy): domain Eukaryota; kingdom Metazoa; phylum Arthropoda; class Insecta; order Mantodea; family Mantidae; genus Mantis; species Mantis religiosa. The sequence continues at coordinate 145,972,596 of CM060953.1, forward strand.
CTCTACCTCTACTCTTCTCAGAGCTGAAGCGTAAATGTTTGACATGACGGGATAAAAGAATTACTTTGAATAAGCCAATTCGAGCGAGAGGAAACAATAAATTTCCAGCTGCCCTGGCAGAACATCTCTGTTCACATGATATCTTTGTTTATGAATGATTCGTAATCTCTATTAACTCTAGAGAGTTCAAAGTGTTTGGTGTGTATGTATGTATACGGGTACTTTTCATTACTCAGAACTGAAATTTGAACTACTGACATGACGTGATAAAAGAATTACTGTGAATAAGTCAAGGTGTTAAATTCGAGAAAGAGCAAACACCTCATTTCCTGTTAGCCTGTGGAATGCTGTATGCTTATGTTTATGAATGAATGCTGGATACTGGGTTTTACACCCCTCTGTACTGTCATTGCTCTTTGGGACAGCCGCCCTCTGTCTCCTTCGCCACATCCTTCCTCCTGGGTGTGCCCCATTTGGGGGCATAGGAACAAGGGGTCCAACATGGTGGTGTACGTTCTGAATCCCCTCCGGAATGAAATCCCAATCCCAGCCAAACTGTCTAGTCAGCTTGAGTTTATAACGTAATCCTCCTGATAGGAAACATTATTGTAATTACCTCGTCATATTTTACTCTACTGAAATCCTTTATTTCCTGTATTTGTCTCCATCTGAATTCAAAGACACACACACACACACACACACACACACACACACACACACACACACACACACACACACACACACACACACACATTGTAAATCATGCTATGTTATTATGCTAGTCAAAAAGAATGCGTTTTCCTCCCCGCCCCTTTTATACGTTATGTAGCAGTCCTGGCCTCCTCGTTAACTATCTATCGCCACCCAATAAGTGTAACATATACATAGATTGGGCGATCGTATGACGGCGTTTAGACCGGCAGATGGATAGTAGCTATTCGGGCTTTAGCCCTACATGATTTATTTACTAATGTTTTATTGCCATTTTAACACCCTAGTATTATTAGAAGCTTTGTGCTTTTGGTGCCACTGACTATGTTGACAATGTTCATAATTTTATAGATAGCTACATTTCTTTCATGTTCTATTCAATTAAACCTCCAATTATGGGCTTTCCCCCCAATATACCTTTTAACAATTTCGTAAGGAAGCTGAAGCTCAACTATTACAAAATCATGATGCATTTGGTTTTGTCTACTTGTACTACATTTCTTTATGTTAAAGTGCAATTTTTGTTCAGCTCTTTCAGATTTTCATTAACTATTCTTTCATTGTTAATGAGAAAATAAACAACATTTTCTTGACTTCAAATATAGTTTCAGAGTTAATTTTTAATGATAGAACGTTGATTTGTATGGCATTATTAAAGATATAGAATAGGATTTATATATTAATTTACCTTTTCATGTTAGGTCAAATGATATGAAATATTTTTAAAGGTGCAGAAATAAAATTAAAGTTTTCAAACTTCTGTTTGGAAATTTCACATTACATTATATTTCTAATATTTATTTATTTTAAAAGTTGGCTACATAAAAACATGAAAATAAATTTTATTCAATAGTTTTGTTAATAAAACGTAATATTAGGAATTTCAAAGATAAAATTCAATACTTCATTCCCTTTCTCATTTATATTAGAGAAAGCACGCGAATGTAACCCTCCAGCCAGGTATCTATCTTTCGGCCTTCGGATGTGGTGACGCCTTGAAAACGTGTTCTACGAAAGAAATAATATGCAATACATAACAATAAATTTTGTTTCTCAGAAACCTATTTGTAATTATATGCAAAACGTTTCAAAAAACATTTCAATTAAAAAGCAAATAAAGGTATATAAGTGTAATAGTAAATAAATCTGTAACGGCTGAAGAACTTTAGCTCTCCAAGGTATAAAACTCGAGTCCGGGGCTACAGGGTATCTACCGAGCTTTAGCTCAGCCTGTACTCGACGATGGTCGATGTCATTCCTCCTGTGGGAATTATCCCCAGGAAAAGTATCAAACCGCCTTCGGGCGACACCTGGCCACGGTGTCTAAGGTGGCATATACCCATGTAGCGACTATGACTTCCCTTTTGTTTTATATTTAATACTTCCTTTTTATTTTCAAGGCTTACTGATGTGTATTTTTGATAAAAGTCCAGACCACAGTCTATTTTTCGAAGGCGATAATTTTATCCTATTTTAAAGTAAAACGTAGACATCTCACGTGCTAATGTAAACTTTTGGATAAGTTTTGTTTTATAGCTTCAAAAATCTTTGTTTATAATTAGGATTTTTATTTTATTGCAACTTGCTTTAAATTTGAAAGACTGCTAATTGGTCGCTAACAGGATGACGGAAGGCAAAGAAAGAAGTCCTTTATTCTTAGAAAGTCTTCAATGGAATTTTAAATTGATGAATAGTCTTTTTATTCCCTCTGCTGCAGCAGATTTTGTATCCGAACCTGAAGTTCGATGCCGAGATTTCTCCAAAAATATGTTTTATGGAGGCATTTTAAACAAAAGGTCCTGTGTGCATGAACAAGTTAGTTATATAATATCTTGTATTTAAGTTCATACAAGAATGTGACACTAAGATTTTGAAATAAATCTGCCCGTAAGTACACTTATGCCCCATTTTTTTTTTTTCAAAAATGATCAATGTAGTTTTGTTAAAGTAGCGTGTGCCTGAGATATCCGTATTACCAATAAAATGTATTACTGGAATTTAGTGGAAATAGTCTCGTAAGACATCCTTATTCTAAATCATAAAACGGTAAAATTCTTTAATCACACAACTGCTAATGCATTTTTATGGCATAGACCATTTTCTATGATTTCATTGTATTGTTTTGAATTTTAAAATGCTTTATTCTTTTTTCACTGTAAATCATAATTTTTGTTATTCGTGTGATAAGAATAAAATTGCAATACTCGGCGACCGGACTTGGAAATATTTCACTATTGCTATATCTAAATTGTAAATGTAAAATGGGAAATAAAACAAACAAAATTGTTTTTGTGTTTCTGAGCTTCTAGAAAACGGAAATTCAATTTTCAAACTGAAATGTGATAAAAAAATAATTTTCTAATGCAGAAGGCAACTAAGTATTCTACGTCGGTTTAGAATACGCGGTAGTAACAACAATGAACTGTTTTTTTTTCTTCAGAAGTTGGTATTCAGTAATAATATGAATAGAGTCATGGGAATTGAGAAGATATTCAAACGTTACTTGCTCTAAGATAAGGAACTCCAAATTTCAAAACGGTCTCTAGATAAGATATTTAAATGTGTGTCGAGTAAGACCTTCAGCACTGTTCTATAAACCAAAAATATGAGGAGTTACAATCACATGACTTTCGTTATTCACTCTTCCAATCACTGTTGTTACAGGACATTAGATATTATTGTAGCTACTTCTTGTTAGTGCACGTGAACTTTCATCTTACATTTCGTTGTACAAGAAGGTAAAACGTACTTGGTGTTTTAAAGAAAGTGTTTTTATATGACAGCTTCGAATTTCCATGCTTCTTATGTTACTGTGAGGGGGGTCAGGCACTAATTACCATTTGAGTAAAGCATTTGAAAATTCAACCGAGAACAAAGATATTTTGTAAATGGTGAAGTGAAAGATTAAATAACAATAAAGGAATAAAGAACGTATGTGGCATAAATAGTACTGTTAGTGAAATAAGGTTTGTCTATTTCCTATGGCTTAACATTTATTCTAAGGCAATTATGAATATAGAGCACTTCAAAAGCTATTTCCAGAAAATTCAAGATATACGTTTTATTTTGGCATGTAAATATACTGTAATTAAATTTATTAGATATATTTTCTATAAAATAAAACATAATGAGAACACTTTCAATGTAAGTTCCACTTTGCGATGAAGTGAGATTTCAGAAATCGTTATATTGCTTCCTTGGAATGTGTCTAACTTAAATGCCAACTTGGTATTCAACCGCCTTCTTATTTTTAAGAATACTAATTTAAAACACATATGCATGCACACATAAGAGGGTAGTCTGAAAAGTTTTCAACCCCTTTTCTGTTTGCAAAATTAAAAAATTTAAAGTAATCAATGTAATATTAATAATAAATATTCAAATTTCCAATAAATCGAATATCTTGAAAATTTTTAACATTATGCATTACTAAATCTACCAAAAATTGTTATTATCTTTATAAAAAAAGGTAAACAAATAAAATAAGGAGTTAAAAATTATTCAATTCAATATACTTCTACTGAAAGCAGATTAATTCTTACTTTATTCTCAACATGGCGATGGCAGCATTCGTAAATAAAAGCTAGTGAATTTCGTTGTTCATCTGTTGACAGTTACTCACCAAAGTTTCAGCCATTTTGGACGTTTAGTTGTTATGTGACAGTCGTTTGAGTGAGTCGATGTGAGTGTTTTTATGAAAACGGATAAAATCGAGTATCGAGCTCTCATTAAATATTTGTACTTGAAAGGCAATACGCCTACGCAAATCAAATATGAGTTGGATTCTGTGTATGGGGACTCTGCACCATCATTAATCATACTTCTGGTGCCTAAAATAGTTCTTACACAAATGAAAATAGATTCTAAAATTACAGAAATGGCTCAACAAAAGTGACATTATTTTGTTGTACATGTGCATAATTAGAGTCAAAGCAAACAACTAACATCTTCTCTAAGTTTTCCATTGAGAAACTACATTACTTGTCTGATAATACGGTCTTATAAGACGAAAATGAGTGTTCTGCATCAACTGTCACCACATTGTATTTGAATGTTGGTATTATACGTAAGGCAGCAGCATGTTCATGTTTTGCCAGAAAAGATATCAGAAATTGTGCGGAGAGCTGTCAGTACTAATCTTTTTAAAGTTATGATTTGAGATTTTCAGAAACGTTCACCAACTTAACCGGGAACTAACAAGTTGAGTTTTCCTCTCAACTCCTTTACCAGTTTCCCAGTTGTGCATAGACCGGTTCGCTTGAATGCTTCAGGGAATTAATAGTGGGAACTAGAAAATTACAATGTGATTTTATGTATGCACTATCATGGGCTGTTGCAGAAGATATTTGGCTGAAGTAATGCTCATTGCATGCTCCCCCAATTTCAAAACGATACTCTAAATGGAAATTGATTGTTCTTTCACACTAGCCGTGGGTCGGACACACTGTGAAAGTGTAGAGACAGACTGAAAAATTCAATGTCATAGCCGGGATTTGAACCACGTATCTTCTGGTCTCCGTCCAGCCGCTCTAAACCATTGAGCTCCTATGGCCAACATGCTAACATGACATTAAATTCTCCAACTGACTCGTGTTTTTCCCGGTAAACCACTAGAAGTTCTCATAAACAAATGAGACAACTACCGTAATGGCGATTTACTATGTTGTAAGTACTTTAAGGTCCAGGCTTTGTAGTTCGGACCACTATTAGGTGCAATTAATAGAAATGAATTGTTCTTCCACACTCGCCGTGTGAAGGACGCCCGGGCCTATCCTTGGGTTGGTGGAAATTCAAGCCATATTGTCTCAGCTACTCGATTCAAGGAGCAAGACGGGATAAAATACTGACGGCAGCAATCATGTAGGAGGCTGCATCAGTGTAGATTAATAGCACTTTATTTACATCTATATTGTTGAGGTAAGGAGATTAAAGAACCAATTGGACAATTTTAGGTTGTATAGACCATTTTCGAACATAAAGTAGACCCTGGCGCGACAGCCCTATTAGAGGGCCAAGGCCTACCAACCTGACTGCTGGCCTCACGCCCACTTACGCACGGTACAGGTGGGCGATCATCCAACCGATAGGGGAGGAGATGTATTTTCGAACATACTTTTCCATAATTAGTATATATCGACAAGAAATTTATTTTCTATATATTATAAGGAACAAAATAAGTTTTTGTCTAAAATCAGATGTTTGTTGATGGCAAACAAATGCATTACTTGAAAATTATGGGACTAACTTCATATCTCGAATCTTAACACATAAAAGCGTAAACAACGTTAAAGAACAAATGCATTTTTGGTGGCATGGGCCACTTCCTATATGATCTTTGTTATTGGTTTGAATTTTCAAATGCTGTATATCTTACTCCAATGTAAATCACTATTCTTTTTCTTGTTCATGAGAGGAGAATAGAATATCAAAACCTCACCTCGCGGACGGATTTGAAAAAATTTGCATATTGCAAATAGATATTTTTCCTAAACCTACAACGTGAAGCGTAATATGCGAAATAAGAGTATCAACCAAAGTTCCAGGGTGTTTCTGACTATATAGAAAACAAAACTTCTGTTTCATTTTCTGTTCTTAGATTGCAAATAGTACTTTTGAATAGCGATATAGTTATTGAATCAATACGTACAAATTTAGAACGGCAACTAAACATTCTACATCGGTTTAGATTTCGCTGCATTTGTACAACAAACAATAGAAGTGTTTTATTTTCAGTAGTTCCTATCCAATAATAATATAAATGCAGTCATATTTATCGAGAAGATAATGAACCGTTATCGTATTAAAGAGATGTAAAATATTTTCTTAAGCTGATTAACAAACTTAAAAGTACTAACTCACTTCAGATAGACAACTGTTAAACCAAAATTAGTAGAAAACAAGATGAATGCACTTCTAGTTTTAAAAAAATATGTTTACGTAAATAAATGGATTCCCTAAATACTTTGTAATAATAAGGTTTATGATCACATAAAAATTATTTTGCATGAAAAAGACTCCAATTAAAAACAAAGTACTCATTGACCGTGTTACTTAAAATTGCAGGGGATATAGCCATGTTGTAGAGGTATAGGCATTTTTCGTACACAAAAAGTATGTTTTTTTTTTTTTACGTATTAAAGTAACAATAATTGTACAGTATATGCATTAGTTGGTCATCAGGCACTTGTAAGTAATAGTGTAAAAGTATAAACTAAATGTAATTTCAATTTTTCTTTGTTATTGCTTTTAAAAACAAAAGTAATCATGAAGTGAATCTTTCTTGAAGGGAACAAACATATTGGATACAATCAACTTATTTCTTTTTTCTTAATTTCCGCCCCAAACTCGTTAGGTAAATGCATGAAGCAATCGTTACTAGAATTATTTCTCATCTCTAATTTCTTCTCAGAGCTGGAGATGTTGGCTGAAACAGATCATTTTATAACCGTCTTGTGCTTACTATTTAACTTTTAGATATTTGCTTTGGCAATTTTCATATTTACCCTCTTAGTATTCAAGTCGACAGACGTTAAGTTTTGTTCATTTTGCTGGCATTTATTTAAAAGATGAGACTGATGAGAGAGCTTTCAAAATGTTCGTGGGATTGTGATCAATGATGTATTTCGTTGGGTCAAATCCAAACTTGAGTTTTCTTTGAAACTTTCGTTGTCAACTTAAAATCGAGTACTCCACATTTTTTCTACAGCAAAATAGTTTATTACATTTGAGAGTAAATGAATGCAGTCAGGAATAAAAGAGGATTTTAAAGATATATATAATTTTGAATCAAGGGCCGCCTCGGCAGCATGATGGTAGCATGTCTGCCTCACGTTCAAGAGGTCCGGAGTTCGAATCTTGGTCTGGGTGAGTTACTTGAATAAGGATTTTTCCGGGATTTTCCCTTAACCTGAAAGACGAATGTCGGGTAACTCTAACCTCTATGGACCCCGGGCTCATTTGAGCATCATTTCACCCATTCCATTCATCGTCCGATATGACTTAACGTCGGAGGACGTAAATTACACACACTCACACTCACAAAAAATCTTTGAATCAAGGAATAGTATTTTCAGTTGTGGTTGCTTATCATAATGATTGGAGCTAGTAGTAATGACGAAGTGGAGCTGGAGAATAAACAAAAAATAAAATGTCGAATACGTATTTTAAAATACAAAATAGTATGAAGATATGCGTCCTGAAAGGCTGGCCAACTCTCCGGAGTCGTATCTCCCATTTCCAGAAGTGAAATGGCCCTAGGCCACAACAAAAATCGCAAATGAAGGCAATATCAGTCAAATTCCCAATGTGACGACAACATGCACAAGGTTTTCAACTGCTGTCTTGCAGTAAGTACATAGCAATCGTGAATGACTGGAGGCTTAGACACGCAGTGGTGTCATTGAGGGGAAACAGGGTGATAACCTTTTCCCCCTCCTAGTTAACCTTCGCAGGTGACGTAATAGATATTGGGGCGAGGAAGAGTGTGCGGAAAATTCAGTGCTGGGTTGTTAAACTATTTATTCATATTTTTATGTTTATAATGTGTATTGAATATCATTGTGAATTATACTTCTGAAGCTACATGTTGATAATTATTTGTTCATAATTTAAGTGGTGTTGTTATTCTTCTTAGCTATTAATTTGTCGATGTCGGGCTCTGTAACGGGACATGTTGACTGTCCACCGCTTACTTGCATTTGTTTTGAAAGACAAAGGGGTGTAGACGTACCGCAATAGTCAATGCCAGTCAGCTGTTCCTCTGCACCTCGATGCCCATAAGCGAAAAGCTGAAGAAGGGGAAAGGAGCAGGATCACCCTCAACTACACTCGATGGCACCTCTGGCTTAGAACAAACCAAATTTTACAAAAATGACGCCACAGCTACAACAGTGAGAGCCATGGGCCTTTTGTCATATATGATCGTTTCCCAAAATTACCTATACAAAAGACAATTTGGTAAACCAAATGGGATTTAGAAAAGGTAGATCTTGCATAGATAATACTATTTCTATTAACCAAATTATTGATAAGAGAAGAGGATATAATTTAGAAACACATATGGCCTTCGTAGATTTGGAAAAGGCTTTTGATAAGGTGAGCAGAACTAGACTCTGGCAAATATTAGACAAGAAAGGATATCCAAAACAATTGATAGATGTACTCAGGAACATATATCAAGAAATAAAAATAAGAATAGTTTTAGGAAAGGGACGATTATCAAAAGATATGATAATTAATATTTGTTTAAAAAAAGGATGTAGTTTATCTCCACTATTGTTTATATTTATATGGACAATATAATCAGAAAATTAAAAAATTAAATACCATTAAGAATAAAAATAAATAAAAAATAATGCGTCAAGTATACTACTCTTTGCGGATGATATGGTGTTAGTACAAGCCAAAGAGGTTAAGGTGCGAATAAGTATGTACAAACTACAAAAATTGATCCAAGATTAAGGTTTAAGTATATCAGTAGAAAAATCAAAGATTATGGCATTTATAGGAAAACAAAGAGAGTGTTAAATAATATTGTGTTAGAGCAGGTGGGAACATTTAATTACATGGGCTGCAATGTAATGTATAAAACGAACAATGAAGAAATAAGTAGTAAATTAAGAAAGTTTCAATACATTTGTGGAGTAATAGTTCATAACTAGAAAAGAACAACCCAAAAGGAATTAAACCTAAAATGTTATAAGACAAAGGCTGTTGCAGTTTTACTATATGGTTAAGAGACGTGGACGCTTAAGAGGAAAGACTGGCGCCAAATACTTTCGGCAGAAATGAAGTATCTCCGAGTAGTGAAAGGTTGCAACAGACAAGATCGTATTAGAAACAAACACATAAGGCAGAATTAGATATATTCTCACTGCAAGAACAAATACAAATAGAGAAAAATGGAAAAGCCATTTACAAAGAATGTATAACGCTTGCATTTCATTACAGTCTTACAAATACAACGCTTTGGGTTATAGAACAACAGGAAGACCACTAAAACGATGGAAAGAAGTGTGAGGTCGGAACCGAACTGTCCTAAACCATGAAGAGTTGATGATGATGAAAAGACAAGAATAAACAAACCTTTATAATGCATTTCCAGAAAATGTAACGTACACATTCCATTTTATAATACAAATTTCTTAAATCATGCAATGTTTTATTCAAACTAGTTCAACCCCTCCAACGTTAAGTCATACGGGACGGTGAATGAGATGGGTGAAATAATGCTCAAATGTGTCCAGGGTCCATGGAGCTTAGAGCTACCCGACATTCGTCTTTTATTCGTCTTTACACGGAAAAAACCTAATCCAGGTACTCACCCTGGCCGAGATTTGAACTCGGGACGTCTTGAACGTGAGACAGACGTGTTGCCATCTACGCTACCGAGGCGGGCAAACTAAACCTCGTTAGAGCTTTTCTATTTTGATAAGATAAAAGATAACGAAATCTTTCCAGAAAAAGTGTAGGTAGTATGGGATGGAGGGATTTTCTTAAAATCGTCCTGTCGCAACCTTGCAACGTGTTTATCTATAATAACCAACTCGATATTTAACCAATTTCTCGTTTTATAATTATGTTATTTACATACACTCACACAAACACACGCGCACACACAGGCATACACACCAACACTCACGCAGATTTTACATTACTGTCTTTGTTTTTATACGATTAGTCAACAAATGTGTCTTTCCGTGCAATTTTGGTATCGAATATTTGGTTGAATATATTAGCCGCTTTGAATTCTAAGATCAAAGCTACGGAGTTCCCGTCATTTGTTGTACAAAGTTTAGCATAAGTTCGGCATACCTTTTAATGGTAAAACAACAATTTTGAACATAGGATGAATATTTTAAATAAAGCATTGCTGTATAGACTCAATATTGCGAAAAGCAGGTGGTAAATATTACGAAAGCAATTATACAGCCGAAAAGGTTATGTTCAAATTACTAAAATAGTATTTTTATGAAAAAATGGAACACTGACACCAGTAAGGGTAAAAAGGGAACGATGTTTTCGTATACTGCAAAACTGTATATATTGTAAAACAGCGTTTCAAAATCATCATATTGAAAATGTTGTTTTCATGCAAGACGGTGCTATACCTCACACGAAGACTTTAAAAACAATATTATGCATTACATTTGATATTCATATAGCACAAACAGTAATTCCTCTATACAGAGGCTGTAGGGTTATCTAAAAAGCTATTTGTCAGCAAACCTATCATAAAAGCAGAATTTTAACAATCATGGGAGTGCACTGCTGAGAAGAAGCGCTAACTTTAGCTGAAAATCTTGGTTGTAACATTTAAACGCTTGTTCACTATTCACTTCGTAAGAAATTGTCAAATTATTGTTTTTAAAAGTGCTTGTTTATTTCTTCTTTCTATATTTGTTGGGATATGGCGACGATTTGAAAACATAAGGTATAAAAGAACAATATGCAATACATGGAGGAGGACTCCCTTCAACGACACCTCTGTGCTGTGTGTGTGTGCTGTGTAGAGTGGGGAGGTCCGGGGCTACAGGGTATCCACCGAGCTTATGCTCAGCCTGCTATCGACAATGGTCGATGTCATTTCTCCTGTGGGATTTATCTCCAAGAAAAGTATCAAACCGCCTTCGGGCAACACCTGGCCACGGTGTTAAGGTGGCACATACCCACGTAGCGACTATGACTTCCCTTTTGTTTTACATCCTTTTTATTTTCTAGTGTTTACTCACGTGTATTTTCTATAAATTCCGGACTGCAGTATTTTTTTTTCTAAGGCGATAATTTTATCCTATTTTAAAGTAAAACGTAGACATAATAAGAAGTCATTATTTATCGTCATCCATAACGTTTATATTAATGTTCAACTTTGGAGAAATTTTGAATTACAGTTTCAAAAACCAGTGTTTATAATTAGGAATTATATTTTACTGCAACTTGCTTTAAAATTGAAGGACAGCTAAATGGTCGCTAACAATATGTAGGAAGTCAAATACCTCTACTTCGAAATTGTCCTAGCCCGCCAAGGTAGTGTAGATGGTAGCATGTCTGCCTCACGTTCAAGATGTAACGAGTTCGAATCTCGGTCAGGGTGAGTTACTTGGATAAGGATTTTTCCGAGGCTTTCCCTCATCCTGAAAGACGAATATCGGGTAACTCTAATCTCTATGCTGGGCTCATTTGAGCATCATTTCACCCATTTCATTCATTGGCGGATATGACTTAATGTTGGAGGACTTAAATTACACCAAAAAAATCTTTGAATCTAAGAATGGCATTTTCAGTTGTGGTTGACTTTTAAAGGTTGTTGTTGCTTATCATAATGATTGGAGCTAGTAGTAATGACGAAGCGGATCTAGAGGATAAACAAAAAATAAAATGACGAATACGTATTTTAAAATACAAAATATTATGAAAATATGCGTCCTGAAAGGCTGGCCAACTCTCCGGAGTCGTATCTCCCATTTCCAGAAGTGAAATGACCCTAGGCCACAACAAAAATCGCAAATGAAGGCAATAATAGTAAAATTACCAATGTGAAGACAATGTGTACAAGGTTTTCAACTGCGATCTTGAAAGTACACAGCAATCTGGAATGCATTCTGTAAGTACACAGAATGACTGGAGGCTCAGACTCGCAGTGGTGTCATTAAGGGGAAGCAGGGTGGTTACCTCTCCCCCCTCCTAGTTAACCTTCGCAGGTGACGCAATAGATATTGGGTAGAGGAAGAGTGTGCGGAAAATTCAGTGGCGGGTTGTTAAACTATTTATTCATATTTTTATGTACATAATGTGTATTGAATACCATTTTGAATTATACTTTTGTAGCTACAAGTTGATAATTATTAGTTCATAATTTAAGCGGCGTTCTTATTCTTCTTTGCTATTAATTTGTCGATGTCGGGCTCTGTAACGGGACATGTTCACTGTCCGCCATTCTCTTGCATTTGTTTTAAAACACAAAGTGTTGTAGACGTACCTCAATAGTCAATGCCAGTCAGCTGTTCCTCTGCACCTCGATGCCCATAAGCGAAAAGCTGAAGAAGGGGAAAGGAGCAGGATCACTCTCAGCTACACTCGATGGCACCTCTGGCTTAGAATTAACCACATTTTACAAAAATGACGCCACAGCTACAACAGTGAGGACCATGAGCCTTTTATCATGTATGATCGTTTCCCAGAATTACCGTATACAAAAGACAATTTGGTAAACCAAATGGGATTTAGAAAAGGAAAATCTTGCATAGATAATACAATTTCTATTAACCAAATTATTGAAAAGAGAAGAGGATATAATTTAGAAACACTTATGGCCTTCGTAGATTTGTAAAAGGCTTTTGATAAGGTGAGCAGGACTAGACTCAAGCAAATATTAGACAAGAAAGGATATCGAAAACAATTGATAGATGTACTCAGGAACATATATCAAGAAATAAAAATAAGAATAGTTTTAGGAAAGGGACGATTATCAAAAGATATGATAATTAATAATTGTTTAAGACAAGGATGTAGTTTATCTCCACTATTGTTTAATATTTATACGGACGATATAATCAGAAAATTAAAAAATGAAATACAATTAAGAATAAAAATAAATAAAAATAATGCGTAAAGTACGCTACTCTTTGCAGATGGTACGATGTTGATACAAGCCAAAGAGGCTAAGGTGCAAATAAGTACGTACAAACTAAAAAAAAATTGTCCAAGATTGTGCTTTAAGTATATCAGTTGAAAAATAAAAGGTTGCGGCATTTATAGGAAAACAAATAAGAAAAGCAGGCACAGCCATTCCTTTATAAAATTTCATCCGTGTTTCTTTTCTGATTTCTTTATTGATGTTTGCTTCTTAAATCGACGGATTTCCTTTTTAAGACCGGTTTCCAGGAGGCGCTGAACTGAAATCAAGCATCACGATTAAGCGTGCTCCTTCTACAGGAAATGGCCAAAGCATTCTTTATTAAAGAGTTATAATACGAGTGTTACTTGTGTTATATCAAGTTGTTCAGTTGTGGTTATAACAGTTTATAAATATACTGATGATGGGAGAGATGCACACTCTCCAAACGTCGATTTCTAATCGTCTTGTCACCTCACTTGCTGCCAGAGAAGAAATTGAGCATAACTAATTTATACTTGTGAAGAACATAAATATTAGTATTTTGTAAAATCAAACCAATAAAAAGGAAAACTTCGGAAATGTTTAAGTAAAAAATTAAATAGCATAAAAAAGAAAAGAAAAAAGCAATTTTATTTGCTCTTCTTCAGTTACTTTCAGATTTTCAGTACGTTTCATTAAAGCTAAATTAAAAATAAAATACTCGTTTATGGATGTCAAATATAGTTCAAACATTAAGATTTTAATAATTTAATAAAAATTAATGTTTACAAAATAATTGTGTTATCCACTTTATCGCTTTACAGAAAATGTTATGTTAAAAAGTGTAATATCCATTTTAGGTTGAATAACTTTATTTGAGAAAAAGCGCGAACATTCTCATACTTAAATTTTACAAATTTACACCAATAGGACACATCAATTACAAAACATTTTAATGTTTGCACAATTCTTTGGGCGGAGAGACGAAGTTAGGCACATAGAAATATAAAAATTAATTTCATTCTACAACTACATTGGCAAAATCAGTCTAAAAACAAACTTAATACAAACTATGGCAATTAATTATTCTTTCACACTGGCCGTGTGTAGGCTAAATTGTGGAAACGTAGAGTCAGACTGAAAAATTCAATGCCATATCCGGGATTTGAACCACGGATCTTCTGGTTTCCGTCCAGCCGCACTACCATTGTGCTACTATGGCCAACGTGTCGATATGACATTAAATTCTCCAACTGACTCGTATTTTCCCGGTAAACCACTTAGGAGTTCTCATAAACACATGAGACAACTACCTTAAGGGCGACCTACTATACTACGTGCTTTAAGGCCCGGGCTTTATAGTTAACCACCATTAGGTCAATTAATGGAAATTAATTATTTTCACACTGGCCGTGTGTAGGCTAATTTTATTTTTCAGTCTGACTCTACGTTTCCACAATTTAGCCTAGACACGGCCAGTGTGAAAGAATAATTAATTTCCATTAATTGACCTAATAGTGGTTAACTACAAAGTCCGGGCCTTAAAGTACTTACAGCATAGTAAGTCGCCATTAAGGTAGTTGACTCATGTGTTTATGAGAACTCCTAGTGGTTTACCGGGAGAAATACGAGTCAGTTGGAGAATTTAATGTGTTATCGGCACGTTGTCCACAGTAGCACAATGGTAGTGCGGCTGGACGGAAACCAGAAGATCCGTGGTTCAAATCCCGGCTACGGCATTTAATTTTTCAATCTGACTCTACATTTCCTTAATACAAACTATGTTAAAAAAATCTGATTCCTTTCTTATTCACATTTTAAAGAGGACCAGGAATACAAAATATGCGCCCTCCGGCTAGAATACTATCTTTGGGACTCTAGATGTGGTGACTGGCATGAAAGCGTGCTGTTTTAATATAAAAATATGCAATAATTATCAATGCATTTTTCATCAATAAGCTTAATATGAATTATACGAAAAGGTTACAAAAAACATTCTAAATTCAAAATAAATAACGTGATATAAATGTACTAGTAAATAAATCTACAACAGTTGAACAACTTCAGCTCTCACGGGTGTAATACTCCATCCAAGTTGAATATAAGAGCGGGCAGCCGGAGATTAGAGTGGGGAGGTCCGAGGCTACAGGGTATCTAACGAGCGTGTGCTCACTTCTCCTGTGGGATTAATCTCCAGGGCCGCACCTGGCCACGGTGTTGTGAGGGTGTCGTGTTTCAGGGCCCGTCGACAACATAGTCGACCGTAGCCCACACGGTGTTTAAGGTGGCACATACCCATGTAGCGACTATGACTTCCCTTTTGTTTTATTTATTTATTTACCATCTCCAACAGCTAACTTATTAATGTCTACTCAATACATGTGTTTTCTATGAACAGAACACAACTTGATTTTTTAAGGCAATAATAAGATAAAACATAGAGAAAATAAGTAGGCATTAATTATCAACCATTATATTTAACATGAGTCAGTTGGAGAATTTAATGTCATGTTGGCACGTTGGTCATAGTAGCTCAAATGGTTAGAGCGGCTGGACGGAAACCAGAAGAACCGTGGTTCAAATCCCGGCTATGGCATTGAATTTTTCATTCTGGCTCTACCCTTTCATAGTGCGTCCTACACACGGCTAGCGTGAAAGAACGATTAATTTCCATTATATTTAAATTGGGAAATTTTGTTTTACTGATTGAAAACTCAGTGTTTATCGTTTAGGATTTATGTTTTATTCCAACTTGCTTTATATTTGATGGACAGCTAAATCGTAGTAATATGGTGGAAGTCTCAGCTTTCGTTTCTTGTTTTCTCTTTTTGAAAATGATCAATATAATTTTTTGTTAATGAATAGTCTCCCTTTTTACCTTTACTTCAGCAGATATAGCATCCAAACCAAAAATTCGATGTCAGATTGTGTATGTTCCTATGAGTAAATAGGTGAAAAAGAATAAGTAGGTCACACTTTAAACCTCGTGACTTTCGTGACTTTCCAAGATGGAACAAAGTAATTTTGAAAGAAAAAAAATCCCACCCTTAAGTATACTTGAAATAGAACAATTTCCCTTATATTTTATTTTATAAAAATGACTGATGTTTCTAATTAGAGTAGCTACACAATAAGAATGAACATCGGTTGGGCCAATACGGTTATCCTATAGTTTTGGTGTTGCCAGCTCCATGGAAAGCGTGCGACAAACATGGAAGATATATCTGTCTTTGTCTCAACCTAGCAAGTATTATATACAGATGCTGAGAGGTACAGTGATACGATGCTGACAGAGAAGTTCGCTTGATATTTCATCATGTGTGTGAGCAAGGTCAGGCCATTCCCGCCTTCCCGCGCAAAACACTGTCTCTGCTGACTGAGGGGCGTGACGTCACTGAGAATACAACGCAAGATCGCTTACACGTGAATGTGCGTAATGCAATATTATGATTGCACATTATTAGATAAGATAAGGCGCTGATGCATGCAAATTCCACAATCCTTCTGATGAAATAAACGAGATGCAATTGCTTATGAGTTATTGTAGTTTTTTGCTGCGTTTTTTGTTGTAACATTATGAAAACCATTGCGCTGTTGCTGAAAGCAAACATGCTTCGTATAAAACTACGAATGTGATTTTCCATTGTTTGCCTAAAGATCGAGAACTACAGCGCAAGTGGGTTTTACGCTGTAAAAGGGCTGATCCGGTTAATGTGAATAATGCAAGGGTTTGGCCCGATCACTTCTTGCCCGAAAACTATGAACGGGATTTAAAAAACGAGCTGTTAGGTTTGCCGCTGAAAAGAAAATTAAAGGGCGACGCTGTACCATCATAGAAAATTCCTAATTGGCATGGGGATGTATTCGAGGCGGTAGCAGCAAGTACCAGCAAAACCAATTTGCAGGTAATTATCAGATACACATTCCATTTATGTATTTGTTTCTGTGTACACTGAGTTTATTCGCTCCTTTTTTATAAGAAAAGTTTGATGCGTGGAATAATAATAATAATAATAATAATAATAATAATAATAATAATAATAATAATAATAATAATAATAATAATAATGATGATGATGATGATGATGATGATGATGATGATGATGATGATGATGATGATGATGATGATGATGATGATGATGATGATGATGATGATGATGATGATGATGATGATGATGATGATGATGATAATAATAATAATAATAATAATAATAATAATAATAATAATAATAATAATAATAATAATAATAATAATAATAATAATAATAATAATAATAATAATAATAATAATAATAATAATAACAATAACAATAATTAATAAAACTGTTTTTATTAATAGCCAGTATCAGCAAGAGATCGCCGGTGTGAAGTTAGGACCGTGCGAAAGAGGGCGCTGTCTATTATAGTATCTTTATCTCCCAAAAAAAAAAAATTGATCCGTCGACCAGCACGGAGGTAGCTCCTGACCACTCTGTTGTTGCTGAAGATGAAATAATTAGACTAAAGACTCAGATGCAAGCCCTGAAGAAAGAAAAGTGTTTTGAAAAGGCAGCACAAGGTACAGAAGTAATATTTTGAAGCTTCCATGGACAAAGTGCTGCGAAGTGTAATGGAGTGATGCAAAACTTAACTTCTATAATGTTCCAAGTTTCCCGAAATTCATCACAAAGTGATCTCTCTTAATGTGAGGACAAGAACCTTCATTAGAATTAGGCACTTAAACAAAAGAGCGAAGGCAGAAATGATCAGGAAACTTGCAGCAAAGAAAAATCTTCAACGGCTTTCTTCGTCATTTTCTTGAGCTACACTGAGTAACTACATATGAATAGTAACATGTTTTAAACTCTTAATGCTAACTGCTAGAAAGAACCTTCATTATAATACACAAGTGCATGTTTATTCCTTCCGATTTTACACGTAGCAGAGCTTAAATAACACATACTGAGGGGCTAGTGTTTAACTCTCGCGGTTGAACTGTATCCTCAGTGACGTCATACGCATTAGCCAATGGCACCGCGACTCTCCGGAATGGCCTACCTGAGTACTCTAGTTGCCTTGGCTGAGAGGTACAGTGATACGATGCTGACAGAGAAGTTCGCTTGATATTTCAGCATGTGTGTGAGAACATACACAATGATCATAGCACAATCTGAACCTTATAACCGTGAACTGGAGAACAGTTCGCTTACATAGCTATCGTTCATATGCACACAAAACATAATGATTTATATTAGATGCGTACTACGAAAGAAGGTGTTTGCTACAATGAAACAAAATAGTGACATTTCAATGATCTGTGATTATAGTTTCTATATAAATGAAGCCGTATTTGTATTCTGCCTGTAACGAGCTTTAAACCAATTTTTGTTTCATTAAAATAATAAATACGGACCATATGAATGTGTATTTATGAAACATTTTTACATCATGAATATCAGGTACTTATGTTATGCATTGTGCGCAAAAATTTTAGTCTTGCAGCAACAATATCGCTTCTTTCAAGCAGAAATTTGCAACCATCATTGGTTCTCCTATATTTGAACCCAAGATATCTCAGAATATTATGCATAGAAGATACAGAAACCGTATAATCTATACTCCCCCTCATTAAATTCGTCAGCCTTTTGACAGTTGGATTTTCACCCTTGTCATATGAATCATAAAAAATGTTCCACGTGAAACACACTTTAGAAAATTGTCTAAGTTGGTAGCACGTTTTTACCTGCCCGATGTTTCCCTGGAGATCTATCTTAACTAGGTAAACCGTTTGCCTTCTTTAGCAATGTTCGTCACAGAATGAGCACTCACGTGACAAGCTTGTAACATTAATTCTCCACTCTGAGCGAAATTTGTTCTTTCGAAAATGTCTTTAATTGACATTTGTTTTAAAAAGGAATACATATTAACAAAAATATTTGTCGTATATTTATGTAAAATCTTATGAGTTGTTTCACAGTTACTACTAGGTGCACCAGTACTAGGCTTGCTAAGCGATATATTTACTGACTTTAAAAAGCACTTTTGCGCTCTTAAAAGATCACCACTTTACTGAATGTAAGGTACAAAATGCGACTTCAGCATAGCACGTGTGTGCTTTTCTTCTCTGACAGTTGATATTTCTTTTCTTTCAACCCAGGTGCCTTATCTTTCCATATCTCCGAAACCAGATGAGCTACAAACATGGGGTTTAGACAGTAGTCCTCAGAAAAATTGGTTCTGTAACATGGGAAAAACTAAATAATTGTTTAATTGGAATCTTCAGAGCGCGCAAAGAAATTAGCCGTATGGTTCGGCAAAGCAAGCTAGTACGTGTGCTTAACTGTACAACGTTGCATGTACCGCGTTGGCTAGTAGCCATAGAACAACCACGCCTAGCCCCGCCTTATGTTCATTCCTATTAATACTTAAGCTATACACATGATCAGGTCTTGGACTTTTAGTTCGTCAAAATCTTACTTCTGGTGCCTAAAATAGTTCCAACGCAAATGAAAATAAATTCTAAAATTATAGAAATGGCTGACTAAAAATGACATTATTTTGTTGTGCATGTGCATAATTAGAGTCAAAGCAAACAACTAACAACTTCTCTAAGTTTTCCATTGAGAAACTACATTGCTTGTCAGATAATACTATCTTATAAGACGAAAATGAGTGCTCTACATCAACTGTCACCACATTGTATTTCAATGTTGGTATTATACGTAAGGCAGCAGCATGTTCATGTTTTGCCAGAAAAGATGTCAGAAATTGTGTGGAGAGCTGTCAGTACTAATCTTTTTAAAGTTATGATTTGATATTTTCAGAAACTTTCACCAACTTAAGCGGGAACTAACAAGTTGAGTTTTCCTCTCACCGCTTTTATCAGTTTCCCAGTTGTGCATAGACCGGTTCGCTTGAATACTTCAGGGAATTAATAGTGGGAACTAGAAAATTATAATGTGATTTTATGTATGCAATATCATGGGCTGTTGCAGAAGATATTTGACTGAAGTAATGCTAATTGCATGCTCCCCCAATTTCCAAACGATACTCTAAATGGAAATTGATTGTTCTTTCACAGTAGCCGTGTGTTGGACACACTATGAAAGGGTAGAAACAGACTGAAAAATTCGGTGTCATACTATATGGTTAGGAGACATGGACGCTTAAAAGGAAAGACTGGAGCCAAATACTTTCGGCAGAAATGAAGTATCACCGAGTAGTGAAAGTTGCAACAGACAAGATCGTATTAGAAACAAACACATAAGGACAGAATTAGATATATTCTCACTGCAAGAACAAATACAAATAGAGAAAAACGGAAAAGCCATTTACAAAGAATGTATAACCTTCGCATTTCATTACAGTCTTACAAATACAAAGCTTTTTGTTATAGAACAACAGGAAGATCACTAAAACAATGGGAAGAAGTATGAGGTTGGAACGGGAGATGAAAAGACAGGAGATGAAAAGACAAGAGTAAATAAACCTTTATAATGCATTTCCAGAAAATGTAACGTACACATTCCATCTTATAATACAAATTTCTTAAAACATGCAATGTTTTATTCAAACTAGTTCAACCCCTCCAACGTTAAGTCATATAGGACGGTGAATTTGATGGGTGAAATGATGCTCAAATGTCTCCAGGGTCCATGGAGCTTAGAGCTACCCGACATTCGTCTTTTATTCGTCTTTATCCGGAAAAAACTTAATCCAGGTAACTCACCCTGGCCGAAATTCGAACTCGGGACGTCTTGAACGTGAGACAGACGTTCTACCATGTACGCTACTGGGGCGGGCAAACTAAACCTCGTTAGAGCTTTTCTATTTTGATAAGATAAAAGATAACGAAAACTTTCCAGAAAAAGTGTAGGTAGTATGGAATGGAGAGATTTTCTTAAAATCGTCCTGTCGTAACCTTGCAACGTGTTTATCTATAATAACCAACTCGATATTTAACCAATTTCTCGTTTTGTAATTATGTTATTTACATACACTCACACAAACACACGCGCACACAAAGACATACACACCAACACTCACGCAGATTTTACATTACTGTCTTTGTTTTTGTTCGGAGAGTTAACAAATGTGTCTTTCCGTGCAATTTTGGTATCGAATTTTTGGGTGAATGTATTAGCCGCTTTGAATTCAAAGATCAAAGCTACGGAGTTCCCGTGATTTGTTGTACAAAGTTTAGCATAAGTTCGGCATACCTTTTAATGATAAAAAAACAATTTTGAATACAGGACGAATATTTTAAATAAAGCATTGCTGTATAGACTCATTATTGCGAAAAGTAGGCGGCAAATAATGCGAAAACAATTATACAGCCGTAAGGTTTATGTTAAAATTACTAAAACAGTATTTTTATTTAAAAAAATGGAACACTGACACCGGTAACAGTAAAAAGGGAGCGTTATTTTCGTATATTGCAAAACTGTGTGTTGCAAAACTGTATATATTGCAAAACAGCGTTACAAGATCATGATATTGAAAATGTTGTTTTCATGCAAGACGGTGCTGTACTTCACACGAAGACTTGTAAAAACAATATTATGCATTACATTTGATGTTCATATTGCACAAACAGTAATTCCTGTATACAGAGGCTGTAGGGTTATCTGAAAAGCTATTTGTCAGCAAACCTATCATAAAAGCAGAATTTTAACAATCATAGGAGTGCACTGCTGAGAAGAAACGCTAACTTTTGCTACAAATCTTGGTTGTAATATTTAAAAGCTTGTTTACTAGTCACTTCGTAAGAAATTCTCAAATTATTGTTTTTAAAAGTGCTTGTTTATTTCTTCTTTCTATCTTTCTTGGGATATGGTGACGATTTGAAAACATATGGTATGAAAGAACAATATGCAATGCATAACAAGAAATGTTCTCCCTCAGAAGCTTTCTTCAGACTATATGCAACATATTTAAAAAAACATTGGTATCCCAAAACAAATAAAATTTTGCAAGTATCATAGTAAACAAATCTGTAAGAGCTGAAGAACTTTAGCTCTCTCGAGTGTAATACTTGATCCACGTTGTATATAAGAGCGGTCAGCAGGAGAACAAGGTGGGAGGTCCGGGGCTACAGGGTATCTACCGAGCGTATGCTCAGCCTGCTATCGACAATGGTCGATGTCATTTCTCCTGTGGGATTTATCTCCAGGAAAAGTATCAAACCGCCTTCGGGCAACACCTGGCCACGGTGTTAAGGTGGCACATACCCATGTAGCGACTATGACTTCCCTTTTGCTTTACATCCTTTTTATTTTCTAACGTTTACTCACGTGCATTTTTTATAAATCCCGGACTACATTTTTTTTTCTAAGGCGATAATTTTATCCTATTTTAAAGTAAAACGTAGACATAATAAGAAGTCATTATTTATCGGCATCCATAACGTTTATATTAATGTTCAACTTTGGAGAAATTTTGTATTACAGCTTCAAAAACCAGTGTTTATAATTAGAAATTATATTTTACTGCAACCTGCTTTAAATTTGAAGGACTGCTAAATGGTCGCTAACAATATGAAGGAAGTCAAATACCTCTACTTCGAAATTCTCCTAGCCCGCTTCGGTAGCGTAGATGGTAGCATGTCTTCCTCGCGTTCAAGAGGTCCCGAGTTCGAATCTCGGTCATGGTGAGTTACCTGGATAAGGTTTTTCCGGGGTTTTCCCTTATAATTATAGACGAATGTCGGGTAGCTCTAAGCTCCATGGACCCCTGACACATTTGAGCACCATTTCACCCATTTCATTCACCATCCGATATGACTTAACGTTGGAGGACGTACCTTACCAAACAAACAACTTCGAAAATGTCCAATGAAGACCCTTATTCCCTCTGCTCAGGAGATACTGCATCCAAACCTAAATTTCGATGCCAAATTTGAACCAGCAATACATGTTTCAGGCCTCATTAATCCAAAAAAGTAGTATTTTAAATTGGTCTAAAGCATTATATTATGCACTTTTTGGTCATACAAGAATTTGCCAGAATGATTTTGAAAACAATCCTCACGTAAGTACTCTTTGTAGAGATAATTATTCATCTTCTCAAAAGTGATCAATCTGTTTTCGTTAAAGTAGGCTAAGCCTAAGCTTATCCAATTACCCATAGAATGTATTGTTTGAATTTTGTATAAATAGTCCCGTAAGACATCCGTATCTACTCTGGTTCTACCTCTACCTCTACTCTGGCATTGACTGTTTCCTATGTATTCTCTTTTATTGGTTTAGACTTTCAACTACTTTATACTTTTTTCCATTGTGATTCACAACTATATTCATAATCATTCCAAAAGAATAAAATTGCAAAGCCTTCACATAGCGACTTTATATATCTACAACGTAAATGTATAATGGGAAATAAAACAAACAAAACAAAATTGTTATGGTGTATCTGATGTTAAATAAAAAGAAATTTTAGTTTTCAGATTGAAAAAATACTTATTAGATAGCAATAGAATTATTATTAATATATCAATAAACATGTTGCACATCAAATAAACAAAAAGCATCAATATTTACTCAGGGCACACATACACCTTGAAAGTGAATTTTTGTGCACTTTCAGCTTGAAGTTTACGACTTCATTATATAAATAATAATAATAATAATAATAATAATAATAATAATAATAATAATAATAATAATAATAATAATAATAATAATAATAATAATAATAATAATAATAATAATAATAATAATAATAATAATAATAATAATAATAATAATAATAATAATAATAATAATAATAATAATAATAATAATAATAATAATAATAATAATAATAATAATAATAATAATAATAATAATAATAATAATAATAATAATAATAATAATAATAATAATAATAATAATAATAATAATAATAATAATAATAATAATAATAATAATAATTATAATAATAATAATAATAATAATAATAATAATAATAATAATAATAATAATAATAATAATAATAATAATAATAATAATAATAATAATAATAATAATAATAATAATAATAATAATAATAATAATAATAATAATAATAATAATAATAATAATAATAATAATAATAATAATAATAATAACAACAACAACAACAACAACAACAACAACAACATGATGACAATATCAGTAATAATAGAAGCAGTAAAAATGCACTATCGGAGCAGTAAATAACATGTTTCGAGTACACCATCATAAATAATAATAATACGAGGGTTGTTTAATAAAGATTGATCACAATTGTTTTTTGACAACGTACCTTTGCTCATCCTCATAATTTTGATGGTCCTTCTCAAAATAGTCTCTACTGAATGCGATGCACTTGTCCCAGTCTTCAAAGAGATGCTGGAAACCATTTTTTGAGAGATCCTTCAAAATCGCCTTCGCAGCCTTCACCACTGCTTCTGATGATGTATAATGCCTCCCACGAAGGCGTTTCTTCAAGTTAGGGAATAGAAAAAAGCCACATGGGACTAAATCCGGACTATAAGGGGGGTGAGGGATGCACTTCACGTTGATTTTTGCAAGATATTCAGCAACAACATTGACAATATGCGGCCGCGTTTTATCATGGTGCAACATCCAGCCTCTTTCATGGAAATGTGGTCTTTTGCGCTTGGTATGGACTTGCAATGTTTTCAGTACAATCCTGTAGTATTGTCCAGTTACTGATGCGTGTCCAGGTACAACATGCTGATAAAACATTCCATGAATATCAAAGAATGAGTTCACCATAGATTTCCCAGCAGTAGCAACATCTTTTGCTTTTTGGGGGCTTGGTGATGAAAGATATTTCCACAGTAAGCGTTGCTGTTTGCTCTCAGGATCAAAATGATGTAGCCAAGTTTCATCAGCAGTGATTACGTTTGAAAGAAACTCCGGATCTTCCTCTAACATCAACTTTAACTGCATGTTACCTTCATTGCAGCGATAGGCGATATTGAACATGTCTCACAGGCGGGAACTAGGAGTACCAACAATGAAACTACCACGGCGTGTTTCTTTTACATTAAGCTAGCAGAATATAAGATTGAATTTTAGTGCGAAAAATTATGACCATAAAAAATAGTGATCATTCTTTATTGTACAGCCCTCGTAATATTCCAGTTATGAATATTTACTAGTGAAATACAATATGTACTTACACACTCACCCCTATAAGTCATTCTTGCGTAGTTTCTGTTTAAAACTATTTAAATTTTGAAGCACTGTCTCCGGTCATTCTGCAGGTATTTTGTTCCAGCCGTCAATTGTTCTGTTTGCAAAAAGGAAAATTTACCTAAGTCCGTTTTCTGTAATCTATTTCTTATATTCTCTTGTAACGGTCATTTCACCAATATGTAATGGATTTAAAAGTGCTTCGTAATGTCTTTCCACGCGGAATCCCCTTTAGGTTCTAAAAATTCCACAACACATTACTTGTTTACGTTTTTCTAATGTTTCCCAGGCGCTGGAATGATTTTCTAATCGTCTATCTCAATCTGTGAATTTAGCTGCTCTTTTTAACCCTTTCGAGTGCTAAACTAACCATTTGACATCGGTTCAGAATATGAGGCAGAAGTGAAAGTGTAATAAAAGTGTTTTATCTTCTTTAGTTGGTATTTAATACTAATTTGAATACTGCCGTGGACACTGAGAAGACATTAAAACGTTACTTGCTTTAAGGTAAGAAACTACGAAATTCAAACGTCTCTATATAAGATATTTAACTATTGTCATGTAAATCCTTCATAAACCAAAAATATGATGAGTCTTATCATTCTTCCTGTCACTTTTGTTACAAAACATTATTACTATAGCTACTTCTTGTTAATGCACATGAACTCTCAATTATTATGTGTTTTAAATGGGAGGGTGTTTGTCCTTGAGCCTTACTAGGCGAGCAACCAATGAGAGCCCTGAGGTGTTGTCATACTGCATTCCCACTCAGTGGTGTGTAAGGAGCGCCAACATAATCAATCTGTATGAAATATTATTCCTGCTAGGACAAAAATTCAGATTTCGCCAAAACTGATCCACGTGAAAACCCCATAGTCTTAGCTCAAATTGTTTTTCTAATACAAATAAATAAACTCCATTACCTGTATTTTAACAATAAATCACGACGTAAGCACTGTATGAATATCATTATTGGCTAGCATGTATGCGTGTACGTATATTTGTAATTACTCAGAGCAGAAACGTAAATGTTTGACATGACGTGATAAAAGAATTACTTTGAATAAGCCAATTCGAGCGAGAGGAAACAAATTTCCAGCTGCCCTGGCAGAACGTGTCTGTTCACATTATATCTTTGTTTATGAATGATTCGTAATCTCTATTTACTCTAGAGAGTTCAAAGTGGTTGGTGTGTGTGCATATACATACTTTTCATTACTCAGAACTGAAATTTAAACTACTGACATGACGTGATAAAAGAATTACTTTGAATATGTCAAGGTGTTAAATTGGAGAAAGAGCAAACACTTCATTTCCTGTTAGCCTGTGGAATGCTGTATGCTTATGTTTATGAATGAATGCTGGATACTGGGTATTACACCCCTCTGTACTGTCATTGCTCTTTGGGATGACCGCCTTCTGTCTCCGCCACACCCTTTCCCCCGGGTGTGCCCCACTTGGGGGCATAGGAACAAGGGGTCCAACATGGTGGTGTACGTTCTGAATCCCCTCCGGAATGAAATTCCAATCCCAGCCAAACTGTCTAGTCAGCTTAAGTTTATAACGTAATCCTCCTGATAGGAAACATTATTGTAATTACCTCGTCATATTTTACTCTACTGAAATCCTTTAATTCCTGTATTTTGTCTCCATCTGAATTCAAAGACACACACACACACACACACACACACACACACACACACACACACACACACACACACACACACACACGTACACACACACACACACACACACGCACGCACACACACACACACACACACAGACATTGTAAATCATGCTATGTTATTATGCTAGTCAAAAAGAATGCGTTTTCCTCCCCGCCCCTTTTATACGTTACGTAGCAGTCTTGGCTTCCTCGTGAACTATCTATCGGCTCCCAATAAGTGTAATATATACATAGATTGGGCGATCGTATGACGGCGTTTAGACCGGCAGATGGATAGTAGCTATTCGGGCTTTAGCCCTACATTGATTTATTTACTAATGTTTTATTGCCATTTTAACATCCTAGTATTATTAGAAGCTTTGAGCTTTTGGTGCCACTGACCATGTTGACAATGTTCATAATTTTATAGTTAGCTACATTTCTTTCATGTTTTATCCATTAAAATTACCATTTATGTGCTCTTCCCCCCAATATACTTTTTAACAATTTCGTAAGTAAGCTGAAGCTCAACTATTACAAAATCATGATGCATTTGGTTTTGTCTACTTGTCCTACATTTCTTTATGTTAAAGTGCAATTTTTGTTCAGGTCTTTCAGATTTTCAGTAACTATTCTTTCATTGTTAAGGAGAAAATAAACAACCTATTCTTGACTTCAAATATAGTTTCAGAGTTAATTTTTAATGATAGAACGTTGATTTGTATGGCATAATTAAAGATATAGGATAGGATTTACATCTTAATTTACCTTTTCATGTTATATCAAATGAAATGAAATATTTTTAAAGGTGCAGAAATAACACAAAATTAAAGTTTTTTCAAACTTCGGTTTGGAAATTTCACATTACATTATATTTCTAATATTTATTTATTTTGAAAGTTGGCTACATAAAAACATGAAAATAAATTTTATTCAATAGTTTTGTTAATAAAACGTAATATTAGGAATTTCAAAGATAAAATTCAATCCTTCATTCGCTTTCTCATTTATATTATAGAAAGCACGCGAATGTAACCCTCCAGCCAGGTATCTATCTTTCGGCCTTCGGATGTGGTGACGCCTTGAAAACGTGTTCTACGAAAGAAATAATATGCAATACATAACAATAAATTTTGTTTCTCAGAAACCTATTTGTAATTATATGCAAAACGTTTCAAAAAACATTTCAATTAAAAAGCAAATAAAGGTATATAAGTGTAATAGTAAATAAATCTGTAACGGCTGAAGAACTTTAGCTCTCAAAGGTATAAAACTCGATCCAAGTTGTATATAAGAGCGGTCGGCAGGAACTGAAGAGGGGCCTACCGGTAACCACATGATCTCCATTCCAGCCTAAATTAAATTTCAGCTACTCCAAAATTGTCATTATGGAATATTCAAAATTATTCAAACCTTCTTCCTAGTTTATTAACTAACCCACCAGCGGTGCTCGCTGTCCGTAGCACCCGGTTCATCATTCCCTGAGGAGCAAAAAGCTACCTCCCTACACTAATCCCACTTAAATTACACCCGTCATTCTGCAACATCCACATCCCGCCACTACGTGGTTAAGCTCTTCCCAGAGCAGGTACACGTTTTGACCACCCTTCGGGCTGTTCCTAACAGCCTGCCAGATTTGTGTCTGTCTGTCTGTCTGTCTGAAGAGGGGAGGTCCGGGGCTACAGGGTATCTACCGAGCTTTAGCTCAGCCTGTACTCGACGATGGTCGATGTCATTCCTCCTGTGGGAATTATCCCCAGGAAAAGTATCATACCGCCTTCGGGCAACACCTGGCCACGGTGTCTAAGGTGGCATATACCCATGTAGCGACTATGACTTCCCTTTTGTTTTATATTTAATGCTTCCTTTTTATTTTCAAGGCTTACTGATGTGTATTTTTGATAAAAGTCCAGACCACAGTCTATTTTTCGAAGGCGATAATTTTATCCTAATTTAAAGTAAAACGTAGACATCTCACGTGGTAATGTAAACTTTTGGATAAGTTTTGTTTTATAGCTTCAAAAATCTTTGTTTATAATTAGGATTTTTATTTTATTGCAACTTGCTTTAAATTTGAAAGACTGCTAATTGGTCGCTAACAGGATGACGGAAGGCAAAGAAAGAAGTCCTTTATTCTTAGAAAGTCTTCAATGGAATTTTAAATTGATGAATAGTCTTTTTATTCCCTCTGCTGCAGGAGATTTTGTATCCGAACCTGAAGTTCGATGCCGAGATTTCTCCAAAAATATGTTTTATGGAGGCATTTTAAACAAAAGGTCCTGTGTGTCCTGAAATTTAAACTACTGACATGACGTGATAAAAGAATTACTTTGAATATGTCAAGGTGATAAATTGGAGAAAGAGCAAACACTTCATTTCCTGTTAGCCTGTGGAATGCTGTATGCTTATGTTTATGAATGAATGCTGGATACTGGGTATTACACACATCTGTACTGTCATTGCTCTTTGGGATGGCCGCCTTCTGTCTCCGCCACACCCTTTCCCCCGGGTGTGCCCCACTTGGGGGCATAGGAACAAGGGGTCCAACATGGTGGTGTACGCTCTGAATCCCCTCCGGAATGAAATCCCAATCCCAGCCAAACTGTCTAATCAGCTTAAGTTTATAACGTAATCCTCCTGATAGGAAACATTATTGTAATTAACTCGTCATATTTTACTCTACTGAAATCCTTTAATTCCTGTATTTTGTCTCCATCTGAATTCAAAGACACACACACACACACACACACACACACACACACACACACACACACACACACACACACACACACACACCCACACACACACACACACACACACACACACACACACACACACACACACACACACACACACACATTGTAAATCGTGCTATGTTATTATGCTAGTCAAAAAGAATGCGTTTTCCTCCTCCAACCCCTTTTATTCGTTAGGTGGCAGTGCTGGCCTCCTCGTGAACTATCTATCGGCTCCCAATAAGTGTAATATATACATAGATTGGGTGATCGTATGACGGCGTTTAGACCGGCAGATGGATAGTAGCCATTCGGGTTTTAGCCCCACATGATTTATTTACTAATGCTTTATTGCCATTTTTAGCACCCTAGTTTTGTTAGAAGCTTTGAGCTTTTGGTGCCACTGACCATGTTGACGATGTTCATAATTTTATAGTTAGCTACATTTCTTTCATGTTCTATCCATTTAAATTACCATTTATGTGCTCTTCCCCCCAATATACCTTTTAACAATTTCGTAAGTAAGCTAAACCTCAACTATTACAAAATCATGATGCATTTGGTTTTGTCTACTTGTCCTACATTTCTGTATGTTAAAGTGCAATTTTTTGTTCAGGTCTTTCAGATTTTCATTAACTATTCTTTCATTGTTAAGGAGAAAATAAACAACCTATTCTTGACTTCAAATATAGTTTCAGAGTTAATTTTTAATGATAGAACGTTGATTTGTATGGCATAATTAAAGATATAGGATAGGATTTACATCTTAATTTACCTTTTCATGTTATATCAAATGAAATGAAATATTTTTAAAGGTGCAGAAATAACACAAAATTAAAGTTTTCAAACTTCGGTTTGGAAATTTCACATTACATTATATTTCTAATATTTATTTATTTTGAAAGTTGGCTACATAAAAACATGAAAATAAATTTTATTTAATAGTTTTGTTAATAAAACGTAATATTAGGAATTTCAAAGATAAAATTCAATACTTCATTCGCTTTCTCATTTATATTATAGAAAACACGCGAATGTAACCCTCCAGCCAGGTTTCTGAGTTTGGGCCTTCGGATGTGGTGACGCCTTGTAAACGTGCTCTACGAAAGAAATAATATGCAATACATAACAATAAATTTTGTTTCTCAGAAACCTATTTGTAATTATATGCAAAACGTTTCAAAAAACATTTCAATTAAAAAGCAAATAAAGGTATATAAGTGTAATAGTAAATAAATCTGTAACGGCTGAAGAACTTTAGCTCTCAAAGGTATAAAACTCGATCCAAGTTGTATATAAGAGCGGACGGCAGGAACTGAAGAGGGGAGGTCCGGGGCTACAGGGTATCTACCGAGCTTTAGCTCAGCCTGTACTCGACGATGGTCGATGTCATTCCTCCTGTGGGAATTATCCCCAGGAAAAGTATCAAACCGCCTTCGGGCAACACCTGGCCACGGTGTCTAAGGTGGCACATACCCATGTAGCGACTATGACTTCCCTTTTGTTTTATATTTAATGCTTCCTTTTTATTTTCAAGGCTTACTAATGTGTATTTTTGATAAAAGTCCAGACCACAGTCTATTTTTCGAAGGCGATAATTTTATCCTAATTTAAAGTAAAACGTAGACATCTCACGTGGTAATGTAAACTTTTGGATAAGTTTTGTTTTATAGCTTCAAAAATCTTTGTTTATAATTAGGATTTTTATTTTATTGCAACTTGCTCTAAATTTGAAAGACTGCTAATTGGTCGCTAACAGGATGACGGAAGGCAAAGAAAGAAGTCCTTTATTCTTAGAAAGTCTTCACTGGAATTTGAAATTGATAAATAGTCTTTTTACTCCCTCTGCTGCAGGAGATATTGTATCAGAACCTGAAGTTCGATGCCGAGATTTCACAAAAAATATGTTTCATGTGGCATTTTAAACAGAAGGTCCTGTGTGCATGAACAAGTTAGTTATATAATACCTTGTATTTAAGTTTATACAAGAATGTGACACTACGATTTTGAAATAAATCTGCCCGTAAGTACACTTTCCATGGAAAATTATGCCCCAATTTTTTTTTTTTTTCTTTCGAAAATGATCGATGTGGTTTTGTTAAAGTAGCGTGTGCCTGAGATATCCGTATTACCAATAAAATGTATTACTGGAATTTAGTCGAAATAGTCTCGTAAGACATCCTTATTCTAAATCATAAAACGGTAAAATTCTTAAATCACACAATTTCAAATGCATTTTTATGGCATAGATCATTTTCTATGATTTCATTGTATTGTTTTGAATTTTCAAATGCTTTATTTTTTTTTCACTGTAAATCATAATTTTTGTTATTCGTGTGATAAGAATAAAATTGCAAAGCCATTACTCGGCGACCGGAATTGAAAATATTATACTATTGTTATATCTACAATATAAATCTAAAATGGGAAAACAAAAAAAAAAAAAAAAAAAAAAAAAAAAAAAAAATTGTTTTTGTGTTTCTGAGGTTCAGAAAACAGAAATTCCGTTTTCATGCTGAAATGCGAGAACAAATTAATTTTCTAATGTAGAAGGCAACTAAGTATTCTACGTCGGTTTAGAATACGCGGTAGTAACAACAATAAAACTGTTTTGTCTTCAGAAGTTCGTATTCAGTAATAATATGAATAGAGTCATGGGAATTGAGAAGATATTCAAACGTTACTTGCTCTAAGAAAAGGAACTCCAAATTTCAAACGGTCTCTAGATAAGATATTTAAATGTGTGTCGAGTAAGACCTTCAGCACTATTCTACACACACACAAAATATGAGGAGTTACAATCACATGATTTTCGATATTCACTCTTCCAATCACTGTTGTTACAGAACATTATTATTGTAGCTACTTCTTGTTACTGCACGTGAACTTTCATCTTACATTTCGTTGTACAAGAAGGTAAAACGTACTTAGTGTTTTAAAAAAAGTGTTTATATATGAGAGCTTCGAATTTCCATGCTTCTTATGTTACTGTGTGAGGGGTCAGGCACTAATTAAAATTTGAGTAAAGCATTTGAAAATTCAACCGGAAACAAAGATATTTTGTAAATGGTGAAGTCAACGATTAAATAACAATAAAGGAATAAAGAACGTATGTGGCATAAAGAGTATTGTTTGTGAAATAAGATTTGTCTGTTTCCTATGGCTTAACATTTATTCTAAGGTAATTAAGAATATAGAGCACTTCAAAAGCTACTTCCAGAAAATTCAAGATATACCCTTTATTTTGGCATGTAAGTTTACTGTAATTAAATTTATTAGATACATTTTCTATAAAATAAAACATAATGAGAACACTTTCAATGTAAGTACCACTTTGCGATGAAGAGAGATTCTGGAAATCGTTATATTGCTTCCTTGGAATGTGTCTAACTTAAGTGCCAACTTGGTATTCAACCGCTTTCTGATTTTTAATTATACTATTTTAAAACACACACTCATACACACGTAAGAGGATAGTCTGAAAAGTTTTCAACCTCTTTTCTAATTTCAAAATTAAAAAAATTAAAGGTAATCAATGTAATATTCATAATAAATATTCAAATTTTCTATAAATCGAATATCTTGAACATGTTTAACATTATGGTTTACTAAATCTAACAGAAACAGGTTTTATCTTTATAAGAAAAGTTAAACAAATAAAATAAGGAGTTAAAAATTATTCAATTTAATTTACTTCCACCGAAGGTAGATTAATTCCTGCCTTATTCTCAACATGACGATGGCAGCACTTGTGAATAAAAGCTAGTGAATTTCGTTGTTCATCTGTTGACAGTTACTCACTAAATTTTCAGCCATTTTGGATGCTCAGTTGTTATGAAACAGTCGTTTGAGTGAGTTGATGTGAGTGTTTTTATGAAAATGGACAAACTCGAGTATAGAGCTGTCATTAAATATTTGTACTTGAAAGGCAATACGCCTACGCAAATCCAATATGAGTTGGATTCTGCGTATGGGGACTCTGCACCATCATTTACCACAGTGAAATGTTGGGCAACTGAATTTAAACATGGCCTATGAGCTTGGGAGAAAATGAACGTTGCGAGACGTCCAAAAACTGCAACTGTCGACGACAACATCGCCAAGTTCACAAAATGGTGCTAGAACACCGCCGAACTAAAGTGAGAGAGATAACAGAGGCTTATGAGCTTGTCAAAAGAACGTGTTTGTACATACTAAATCGACATATAGACATGAGAAACCTACCCGCGCGTTGAGAGCCGCGTTTGCTCACGTTAGACCAAAAACTTGTTCGAATGAATATTTCCAACTCTCTGTTGGCGCAATTTAGGCGCAATAAACCCAAGTTTTGGCGCCGATTAATTACTGTAGATGAAACTTGGATACGCCATTATACGCCCGAAACAAAAATACAGTCCAAAGAGTGAACTACAAAGTGGAAACCGGCTAAAAAAAAAGCAGCTTTTTTCGGATGGGAAAATTATGGTGACTGCTTTTGAGATAGTCATGAGGTTATTTTAATCGATTATCTTCGAAAAGGAAAAACCATTACAGGAGCATACTACGCATCATTACTTGACAAGCTGAAGGCAGAACTTGCGGGAAAACGGCCACATTTGCAGAAAAAGAAAATCCTGTTTCACCAAGACAACGCACCGTCTCAAAAAGAAAATCCTGTTTCACCAAGACAACGCACCTTCTCACACATCAGCGGTTGCAATGGCGAAAATCCACGAATTGCAGTTTGAACTGCTTGACCATCCGCCTTACTCATCAGATCTAGCCCCAAGCGATTTCTTTTTGTTCCTTCATCTGAAAATTGTACTCGGAAGACAGAGATTTTCGTCAAATGAATAGGCGATCACCTTCGTGAACAATTATTTTGCAGAGAGAACCGCCGAGTACTATTTGGACTTGTTACAGAGATGGGAGCATCGCTGGAAGAAGTGTGTAAAGTTACAAGAGACTATTTTGAAAACTATAAAAAAAAATCTGAAAAAGTCTTGTATCTTTAATAGGTCGGAAACTTTTCAAACCACCCTCGTACACACACACACACACACACACACACACACACACACACACACACACACACACACACACACACACACACACACACAAACACACCGTGTACATTTTTCTAAAAATCGCTGTATTGGTTTTTCTTTTGATTCCCCAAGTAACGAAACGAGTATTTTCGGTATCGACTTTTTCGGTGGATTATACTCCTCTACTCGCTGTAGCAAGTAATAGAGAAAGTTAAAATGCTGTTTGATCTCAAAGAGCAAAATTAAGGAGCCCCTGTCATTTTCGCTTTGGAAATATTAGCTGAACTTCTTGATACTTTGGACGGTTAAACCTATTTTGAATAGACACGGAGCATTTTGAATAAATTATATGTGTAAGTATGCATAGATGGAGGACGTGGCAAAAAATAATCCTAAGAGCCTGCCCTCGTAACCATGGTCGCTAAAGCGTATGTCTCCAGTGTTCCACCACGTAGAGGGTCGCGGGTTCGAGTCCCGCCTTGGGCATGGGTGTTTATGTGTATAGTGAATATTTGTGAAACTAGGAAAACAGATGAGGGAATAAAAACGGAAATAATGAAAAATCGGTTAAAATAAGAAAAAAAAAAGAAAAAAAGAAAAAAAATATATATCTATATATGTAGATATATATTTTAATAAAAAAAGACAACTACACAGCTACAATTGCACGGTGTAAAGGCTACTGTTTGGTGAGGCTTTAAATTGTATGTACATATATCAGAAAGGACATTTTCTATGAAGAAATGAAACCTGAATATATAAAAAGAATAACGATTAAACAGAAAATATATTTTTACTTTATGTTATCAGCGTTTCAAAACTAAGAACTTGAAAGTGCTCTTTTCATGCAAACCTCACTATACGTATTTCACACTATCCTGTAGTAACACTTTTAGGCATCATATTTGACGACTGTGTGAAGTTTGTCAAACAGGGGACGTAATTTCATCTATTACAGCTGCAACTATGGGAGTCGTTGCTGGTGAAACCCTTTCCGAAGATGAAGGGTAGCCATACCGGGACTCCGTTCCTTACTGGCATAAGGGTGGAAGTTAAAAGAAAAAAAAAAAAAAAAAAACGGTGGATCGATGGTGTATGTTAAGGATTGTTTTTAAAGTGTTAACTAAGGATGGTGGGTTAATCCACTATGGCCTAATGTGACCTTCAAGTTTAACAACCACTTTTAACACTCTTTTGTTATCCTATGATGAACATTTTCCATTGTGGCCATTTGTCACCTAAAAGTCACAACATGGACGCCTTGTATGTAGCTTCCTTTGTTATTTAGTTCATAATGTACTCGATAGATTGAAGCTAAAGCAACATACACTCAGCCACTTTGCATTTTGATGTTACTATATATCTCTGCAATATAATTTGAAAGAAAAATATCAGGCACCACGAGTAAGTGTAAAATTATAGTTTAAAGCACTAAACATCGTATACAAATGTGGGAAACTTATAGTTTAAAGCACTAAACATCGTATACAAATGTATACCATTTATTATTTCAAAGAAAATAGTTGTTACCTGAAAGTTACAGTGGATCATAATAGTCGCCATAATAAATTAGACTATGGGTGCACACTGGAGTAGAAATAACACTATTTGTCCAAAATTTCATACTAAAATTCAGTATAGTTATACTCTCTTTTGTATATAAAGCATAAATGTTGGAATTATATGTATTTCTGATATACACCATAAATTTGATAGCTGCATTTCGTGAACGAAATGAAGCTTTTAAAATCAATTTCGCTTTAGGTCAAATATTATGGATCCTCATATTTTTATGGCATGAAGAATAGAAATAATATAAACTGCTCGTCCAATAAATGGATATGAGCCAGATAACTCAGTTCTTGTGTCTGACAGTGATGAAGAAAAGGATATTCAAGCTACTAATGCCAACACAATTATATCAGAAAGTGAGAATGAATCAACTGATGAGCTATGTGTAAATGAAGCAGCATCTCTGCCACTCATGTTCCAAATGTAGACGAAAGAGATGAAGATATTTATGAAACAAACCATAATAATGTGATGTGAGAGCATCAAGAGACCAATTGGTTCTAACAATACTTCCATGGAAAGGGCTGTTATATGCAGACTCTGATTCCCTACAACCACCAATAAACTATTTTGAAAAATTCATTGAAGAAAACTGTCTTTCTTCGGTTTCTTGTCAAACAAATTTGTACAGTGTTCAAAATAATCCAGTCAACAATATGAATATTACTACTAAAAAGACTATACAGCTCATAGGACGTTATTTTCTTATATCTATATGTCCCAGGTCTAGAATGCGTCGTCTTTCTTGTCATAAATATTGTAATAGTCTATACATAATTGTAATTTTATGATTTAGTACATTGTTTGGAAATTCTCACAGAAATGGACAGTAAGAAGCTAGTTATTGAGTATAGCTTTTATTTTGATTCATCTGTATGTAATTCCTTAAGAAATTTCTGCTATAACCTTTGTGGCCCATTGTGACTTCAAAGTATCAAAATATTATTTTTAATTCAAATTATTTTTTTATAATTTTACAAATGCTTGTAAGTTTCGTAATGCAGCTTAAACAATAATACTGGGAAAACATTTTTAGCGTCGTAGTAAACAAATTTGGGCTGTAGAGGGTTAAGAGTAATTGATTTATTGCTAGAAGTGGATCGGAGTACATATGTATTTATGTTGGGCTTGGGAGGAGTCTGGGATGTCTGTAGCTTTTCCAGGGGTTTGAAAATTATTACTTAAAATAATTTTCCAGAAAACGTTTCAATGCAGTATTTTATTCTACAGAAATGTATTCGAAAAATAAAGAATACATAAAATTTACAATCTTAAGTTATATGGATGATTTCGAATTGCATTATAGTTGTATTATTATCTTATGTATCTTAAAAATTCGGTACACATAAAATGAAATTTAATTTTGTTCTATGATTCAGTACCAAGAATGCTTAAAAATCCTACTTTCGCATTCTTACTGGTAGTTTATAGAGGATAAAGAAAACAAAATGTCCGCTATCCAGTCAGAGTATTATCTTTAGGCCTCTGCATATGATGATTGACACGAAAACGTGTCAATCAATACAAACAATATACAATACGGAAAGATAGAGTCAGACTGAAAAATTCAGTGCCATAGCCGGAATTTGAACCACGGATCTTCTGGTTGCCGTCCAGCCGCTCTAACCCTTGAGCTACTATGGCCAAGGTGCCGACATGACATTAAATTCTTCAACTGACTCGTGTTTTCCCCGGTAAACCACTTCCGTGGTTCAAATCCCGGCTATGGCACTGAATTTTTCAGTCTGACTCTATCTTTGCATACTTAGCCTACACACGGCCAGTGTGAAAGAACAATTTCCAATATACAATACATAACCAAACAGTGTATCCCTCAGAACCTTATTTCAAATTATATGAAAAGGTTACAAAATATGTGCTAAATATAAAATAAATAATATTATATAGATATAATAGTAAATAAATCTATAACAATCTGAGAACTTCAACTCTCACGAGTATAGTTACTCAACCAAGTTGTATATAAGAGCGGCCAGCAGATGTTTAAGAGGGGAGGTCCGAGGCTACAGGGTATCTACCGAGCGTATGCTCAGCCTGCTCTCGACAATGGTCGATGTCATTTCTCCTGTGGGATTTATCTCCAGGAAAAGTATCAAACCGCCTTCGGGCAACACCTGGCCACGGTGTTAAGGTGGCACATACCCATGTAGCGACTATGACTACCCTTTTGTTTTATTTTTGTCCTTATTTATTATTTCTATTTATTTATACTGTTCACGGAGACACTGACCATTTGCTAAAGCTACCTTCCCGTGGGAGTTACTGAAAATGTGTATTTACGTTAAAATCCTAGAATAGTGTACTTCTTTAACACAATTATTTTCTTCCAGCTTAATGTTCTATATTATAACAAACGTTAGGATAGGCCTCATTTTACAGCTTGAAAAATCAGTGTTTAATTTTGGGAGATATATTTTGTTTAAAACTGAAGGACTACTGAAGCGTCGCTCGTAACATCACGAAAGACGTCTTTCGTTTCTTTTTCTTCTTAGAAATTCTTCAGTGGCGTTTTCTATTGGGGAATAGTCTTCTTATTCTCTCAAGTGCATCAAATATTGTATCCGAACCAAAAATTTATGCAGATATTTCACCCGAAATACATGTTTGATGAGTCCTGAACATGTTGCTTTTTTTCCCTTCCCGCCTCGGTAGCGTAGTTGGTGGCGTGTGTGCCTTACGTTCAAGAGGTCCCGAGTTCGAACCTCGGTCAGGGTGAGTTACTTGGATAAGGGTTTTTCTGGGGTTTTCCCTTATCCTGAAAGACGAATGTCG
This sequence comes from Mantis religiosa, assembly GCA_030765055.1. Taxonomy (NCBI): domain Eukaryota; kingdom Metazoa; phylum Arthropoda; class Insecta; order Mantodea; family Mantidae; genus Mantis; species Mantis religiosa. Next base: position 146,011,835 of record CM060953.1, read on the forward strand.
GGTAGCTCTAAGCTCTAATGACCCCGGATTAATTTGAGCATCATTTCACCCATTTCATGATATGACTTAACGTTGGAGGACGTAAATTAGAAAAAGGCTGCTCTTTTAGTAAAAGGTTCACTTGTGCGTGTGGACAAAAAAGTCAAAAACAAAGAGTAAGTTACACATGAAACCTTGTAATTAAGTTCACAGCTTTCCAAGGACGCAACACCAATATTTTGAAAGAAATCCCCGACCCCAAGAAACCTTTACATGGAAAGATATTAGTTTTTTTTTAAGTTGACTCTCTTTTTTTATTAAAAATGTTTGACTGTTGCTAGAAAATGTCCTTCTTATACCTAACTACAAAAATGAGTAATGAAGGCATATGTATACCAATAAAAAGTAGATATTATATATATATGTATATATATATATATACCTGTAATAGAAAACTGCAAAAGAATGGAAAGAGGTAATTTTACAAAATATGTGTATTACATGTAATATAAAATTAGGTTATTGAAAAAGCTAATTATTTTAATGGCGTTATCTATGCCGCTATAGTTACGGAATATTTATTAATTTGCAATTAAATAACTTGTAGTGGTTTTCATAATATGGCATAGAGAAAGTGCATTTATATAGAAAACTTAACTCAAATATAGCACGACCACAAAAGTTTGTGGCAATTCACAATGATTTTTGTTAACATTGTCCTTTTTCTTTTATTTACGTCCTCCAGCGTTGTCATATCGGATGACAATTGAATAGATGAACTGATAATCCATAGAGCTTTCATATTTCAGAATAAGGAAAAATTCCGAAAAAAAAACCCCTTCTCTAAATGACTCAACCTGACCGAGATTCGAACTCAGGACCGACGTGAGGTAGATAAGCTACCGTCTACGTTACACGGGCGAGCAGCACATATATGAATACCATTGCTAAGGTCAAACCTTGCAATCTTTAGCTTATCATGTTCGCATTAATGTAATAGAGGAGGGAGGAAAAAGTAAATAAAAAATAAAAACTATTCGCTGCGTGGAAATAGAAAAGAGACGGATTTATTGCACGAGAAATTAATTATTTGAAATTTTTTTTTGTCTTTATGGAAAAATATATAAATCTTACAAAGACAGTTTGAGATACAACCTGTTTGGAAAGAGATTGCAAGTAAACTGAATGAGTTTATTTATATTATTTAGTTATTAATTTTTTCGACACTATGCGTAACTTTATAAGTTACCAACTTTCTGTCTTTTATATGTAAGAAACATAATTTATCCGTCACCGTAAGAAAAAACGCATCATTGTGCGTTACTTTTGTTACTGAAATGTATGCAGTTTACTATTAGACATGAGTAACCGCTGCAAAGAGTCGAATTATCTTTAGCAGAGTCAATATAGCAGGTCAAGCAGAAGAATAAAGTTGAAATTTTCAAGACAAAACACATTATTCAAGTACGTCTACTCTAATACACATAGTGTCAAAGACACTATCGATTACCTCGTAGATGGCTTAGTCCGATGTTCAATTTTTCTTTAGCCAGGTATCTGAAAAACAAGAAACAAACATTCGTTACACGTTATGAACTGCACCATTTCTTAAAATATAAACTTTTTTGTTATAAATTGTGGCAGCACTTTATGGCAGCAAATTAAGATTAACAATTCGAGCTTCTTCTCGAATTTCTTCAGGTATAAGACTTTCGTTACCTGAATGTACTCATCTTGACATAGAGTTTACCATTTGTTGTTTCTGCATCACCGTAGATGCAATTCTTCGCTATTTAAAGCCTACAGTATTATCTCACACCTAGTAAAAACATCGATTCTAAATCTTTTGTAAAACAAATTTTAATATTGTGACTTTGTGGGTTCGTAGAATTAAAAGTCCAGTTTGCAAAAATTCAAAATGTTCTTTATTTCCTTAGAAATACACTCTGATAAATTCTTACAGTAGCAGAATTACGTCACATACACAATTACAATCTACCAAGGACTTCGAATACAACATAAGCGTTCACACAATTTAGTTCTGATTACACTCTGTTTATAACTCTCGTTACAACTCCGCTTACGACTACTGTTTATGACTGCCCGATAAACTAGCCATGGCTTCTTTTTATACACAACCATTCATGATTCCAGACTGTTATAGAATGTTCTATAACACGTCACCAGATAAAACACGAGCGTTCTGGACGTCTAACTTTATCTGTGTCGGCAAGTTTTTTATCTCCGGGCTATCGTTGTTTGTTTCTTTGTGTGCTCTTTATCTGCACACTGTGCTGTCTGTTATCACTTCGCTCCGAACCCTTTTGGCACGTACGAAATCAGTCGTAATAATGCCTGCGCGACAATATTTTTATAATTAATATTTGAAGTCTATTTTTTCTCAGGTAAAGATAAAATTAGTTATGGTACTTTTGAAATTTAAGCCCTCGGCACTAACGCCTCGGGCGTTAAATACTTTCACTCACTAATAAACATCAATTTATGTCGAAGTCCCATAAATAAAATTAATGATATAACTCCAGTGCAATTAATGCAGTTTATAGCAACATAAAATGCACTGCACTGCTTTAAGATTAATTACCGCGACCAAGTGATCTTCAATCTTTTTCTAGCATTTTGTTGCTTTATGAATTTCAAGTCGAATCTTGTATTCATGTCGTTTTACTTTTTTTTTTCTGTAGTTAATGCTGACGTTTCTATCTGAATGGGGGAAAGAATAGCAATTCACTTTTGAAGAAACAGTCCATAGAGAGGCTAAGATTCTTACTTCTACCAGTATGCAAACTTGGTTAAATAAAACTCAGTTGAATTTAAAGGTAACAGTTCAGTTTATGTACATTTTGGGTCTGTGATTTTCCACAGTGCGTCTTGCTGTTCGCCCTACTCGCTGCTGCAGTTCAAGGTCACCCAGAGCACCACCTGGAGTATGCTCCGACCTACGCCAAGCCAGTCGACTATTACGTAAGTAAATAGCTTGTTGTTTGTCAACTTTTCACTTCAATGAAGTTACTTGTATCCAGAATCTCATCTAAAATGTTATTTATTATATTATTTGACATTGTAAACAAATTGAAAGGGCTATTTCAGAACCATTATGTTTTTTCTTCTTCTATTCTTTGGTACATTTTGTCGGGTTGAAAGTAACAACCAAATATATTGCAATAATTAGCGTTATGTTAATAATATCATTTTCCATTTACACATTTTATGAATTCTAATTTTATAATAGTATATTACGCAATGAGACTATAATGGTAGTAATTAAAACACGAGTATTATTATTAGGGCCTGGAATTTGTAGACCTAAACGTTCATTAAACATGAGGTATAAAATGCCCTTAAAATATAAAAAATGACCTAACACAAATGAATAGTTTCTTTCATAATAATAAATTAATAACTGTCACAGGCAAATAATGGATATATGGTTCGAATAACCACCTTTTAAAACTAACTCTCTTAGTAAATAATGTAATTATTGCTACTAAATAATAAATTCAAAATTCATCAGGTCATTTTCAATTTCATAAAATATGAAAAAGTAAGTTACTTTACCCATTAGCCAAAACATACCTTACTTAGCCTTGCGGTACACCAACATGTTCGTCCTCAAGTTATCAAAAGTAAAGGAACGGCGGCTGTCAGCTAAAACTATTTTATACTTTGAGAAACTTCTCTCCACTTCCACAGTTATTAAAGATGTATATATGAAAAACAATATGTCACTGCCTGTTAAATCCTGTTCAGAAATATCAGTTCTGTAGTTTTCTCCTGACAATATATCGGCAACCTGACAAACTGTTTGGTATCCTTCATTTTTGTCCAACACGAATTTTAGTTTCTGTCTAATTTTGTCCCCAATCTCACCTTTTACATTTTATATACTCTCCTCTGCAATCCTCACTAACTTAATCAACTTATCCAATGTCATGCCATTTTCTTCAAAGTGGGTTATGTTATCCGTCAAAAATGCAAAATTTGATGTAATCGGCGATTCCTCGAATTCATGAGTCATAAATTCACCAAGACTGTTAGGACGCTGCCCTGTGTTAAATTACTACTTCATAAAATATTATTATATAAATGAACTTTTAATCACAGATTATTTAAAAAGAAAAAGCCCATGTGTAGAGTCAGGTCGGCCACGGGAATTGAACTCGGCCTTCCCGAATGTGGGCTACAGATGAAAGTGCCCAATAAATTCCTGAAAAAGAAAGAAAATGACCGGAAAATGCATTTAAATGTTTAAAAAATGACTTTATTATAAAAATGTGCAAAAAATGCATTTTGATTAAATAAAAACCATATATATCTAACGTATTTGTTTCATAATGCACTTAATTACCAATAAACATCGTCTGCGACTACTCAGAAAAAAGATGACTTTTCATCAAAATCCGGGCCCTAATTATTATTAACCGAGCGAGCCGAGGTTAATAATTCTGATACGAGCATTTTAATTACCATTATAGTCAAGTTTCATACGACTGATAGTGCTCGATCATTTATTTAAATTAAAGGTTTCCTTTCAAAGTATTCATTTCTGGTTTGAGTGATATGTTGGAATCGTTACTGCATTATGTAAAGTGAGACCTAGTACGCAGGCGCAGGCATATTGATTATTTCCCTATAAACAGCTGTTAACGTGTGACACAGCGTAACTAAAAACATTAAAACAAAACATTGTTAACATTAAAAAAGAAACTTTTATCGTGAGGTATCTAAAGTCTGTCTAGTCAACACGTGTGCAGTTCGGACTCAAAGGAACCTGACACTATCGCCCACTAATGACCGTCATAAATCGATCTCCACACTTCAGAAATGGAACGCTGTCGTTCTTGAAATGACAGTCGCATGTCTACTCCACGTGGAGTCTCAGTTGCCAAAGTTCCAACTTCCAGTTGATCTGTTTCATTTCCTGCAGAAATTCGTTGTGTGTCACAATGTGGAGAACGTGGGAGGGAAATGCAGTGGTGAATGAAAATGAAGTGAAAATAATGAAAGTGATGACAATAGTGTGAATAAATTGGAAAGTGTTGCTGGGCCGAGTTATATTAGTGGAAAAGCTTCAAAAAACAAAGGAAATGTTTCTAAGCAAATTCAAGCGCTTGTTTTGAACACATATAAATATGTGCTGACAAATAATCTTGGTAAGGGGTCATGCAATGGACCTGATGATAAATTCTGGGAATTCACAGAAATACAGTAAGAAATATTGTGAGGAAAGGAATACCAAAGATGCTGATCAAGTGGGAAAACAAAAGGAAACGTTTCTCTGAAGTAGATAATTTCACATGCGATTTAATTCGCTGAGAAATTTATAGATTCCATGCAAAAGGGAGAGCGCCCACCTTAGACGAATTGGTTGCACATTTGCAAGAAATCTGTGATTTTCCTTATGGGCGCTGAACTTTGCGCGGTCTCCTAAAGGAGCTGGGTTTCAAATACTGCACAATGAATAATTTAAGGGTTATTATGGAATCCAGTAGAATTTTAGCTTGGCGATATATATTTATACTTGTCAAAACTAAGGAAGCTTCGCATGTGTGTGTATGTGTGTGTGTGTGTGTGTGTGTGTGTGTGTGTGTGTGTGTGTGTGTGTGTGTGAAAACTAAGGAAGTTTCGCAGTAATGAACATAAGATAATTTATTTAGACGAAACCTCGTACGGTACCCATGACGTATCGAGTAAGGTGGCAACCTTGCAGAAAGATCTGGGAGAAGGAGGGCCGGTGTTGTAAAACGATTATAAGGGTCCGTCAAAGGAGTCGGCCGACGTGCACACGGGTTAACTAAACAGACTTTAACATCAGATGCTTAATTTACAAATGTTTTCAACTCATCAGGTCTAAATGTTTTGGCTGGTTTTCCTTTATATACTTCTGATTTACGTTCAGTAAGCTGTTCAGTTTTGAATATTTAGAAAAGTCAATTTGATGTCTAATGTTGAGTGTTGATTTCAAAATAGAATAGTGAGTCCACAAGGACGATGATTTGATATTTTGGGACAATTCTTCAAAATACACTAGGAAAATATTTTCTGAGAATGAATTTAATGACGTTTGATTCTCCAATCCATGAATTGTGAAAAGAATTTCTCGTATTTTTTTTTTTTTTTTTTTTTTTTAATTTACGTCTGCCCCAACGTTAAGTTATATCGGACGGTGAATGAATTGGGTGAAATGGTGCTCAAATGAGTCCAGGGTCCGTGGAACTTAGAGTTACCCGACAATCGTCTTGAAGGATAAGGGAAAACCCCGGAAAAACCTTATCCAGATAACTCATCCGGACCGAGATTCGAACTCGGAACCTCTTGAACGTGAGGCAGACATTCTACCACCACGCTACCGAGGCGGGCAGAATTTCTCGTATATCTTCCTTGACTTTTGTGGCAACAAGTTATTGGTAACATTGAGTGCTTTTTCCGTAATTTCTGGGGGTGTAAGTTCAATGTCACTCTTACTAGTGTCAGATATTTTGACTTTTTTCTAAACCTGCGCTAGTACCGTTGTGGATCGAAACGAGAATAATCGATACTTACGCTTTCACAATGTTACGTGGCCACTTCTAATTGGTCGAACACCAATACTTTAATCAACAGGTGTGCTTTAATGAGAGCCATTAAACTACTGCTACCAGTCGTGTAAATACTAAATTTTGGCATGGTCAAGCATAAATACATTTTATAGCATTGCTATAAAGAAAATATATGAAGGTAATCTTCAAATCACTTAACTGATTTTCATAATTCTTTCTTTATTTAAGGCAAGGCTACACTGAAAATTCGCCGAAAATGCTGAAAATCATGGGATTTTCTTTTTTAGCATTTTTGATAGCTTAGGGTTTGTAGTAATAGATGGCGTGCTATTTTTATCATTTGCACCATTTTAGGCCATCACGTGAAATTTAAAGAGATCTTTAACAATCGTTAAAACACTTGTCCATATACAAAATACCTCACGTGTCAACGTTTTTCATTTAACTTGGTGAAACTTGCAGGATAGATCCATAATATATAAACAAGAAACTTCACATCCCCACCCCCTTTTTGTTAATGCTCATGTTTTGATAATCATATGGTCTTAAGGAATAAAAAAAGTTAACGCCAACGCATGAAGAATGTGCAAGAATCTTCCAAATAATAAGAATGTGGGTGTTTTTTCAAATTGCTCTGTACTAGCCAAAAATAAAAATTCAACTTAAGAGCTCAAATTTTTTGACGCGTAAAACATTTTTAATTTTTACAATATTTTCACAAGAAATAGTTAATAATTAATAAACCATTTGGTGTAGCATCATGAAAATTTGCATGCAAGTTTAAAATGATACTCCAATTATGTGGCTAAATTTTCATAATGACAGGTTTATCATTATAGAAGTTGGAATTTTCAGTGTAGTCTTGTTTTAAAAGAGTCAACGAACCTAGGCTATACGGTAGCTTCTAATTTCAACTCCTAAATGAATAAAAGGGGTTTTTGAGACTTAAATTAAGTTTTCATTTATGGGGGTACTTTAACTGCCGTGATTCGTAGTTTATATTGCAATTACTTTTCCTTAAATGCCTTTTTATCAAGCTTGGGGTTCTTTTATGTGCTGCAAATCTACGGTAGGAACCACTGCTTTTACTCCCCTTCCGAAGAAAGACTTAAAAGGATTTTTACGCCCTAAAATATCTATCACCTTCCGCAAGGATTGAACTAGAGACTTTAGAAATCAGTGCGTTATCTCTAGACCACGGATGATGCTTTTTAAGGCGAATGTTCTAGAATAAAAATATAGTGATATCATAAAATAAAGCTTTGACTACCCACCTTGGTAGCGTAGATGGTAGCGTGTCTGCCTCACGTTCAAGAGATTCCGAGTTCGAATTTCGGTGAGGGTGAGTTAGCTGGATAAGGTTTTCTCCCGGTTTTTCCTTATCCTGAAAGACGAATGTCGGGTAATTCTAAGCTCCATGGATCCTGGACTCATCTGAGCATCATTTCACCCATTTCATTCAACGTCGATATAACTTTAACGTTGGAGGACGTAAATTAAAAACAAAGCTTTGAATTTTCGCTGAAATTCCCACGAATAGCCATGCAGTACAAAACACTTGTTACTCCATAAAAATATGTATAAAAATTAATTTTAAAAAAGCGGATATACACCATTAAAGTGATTTTGGTAGTATTCGTTCCGCTCCCCCTACCCCGCACCAAAAGTCCTTGAATAGCCTAATTAACCGAGAGAAAACATACTTTTCAGCATTTCAATTTTTTATTTTATTTTTATCGACGCTTCACTTCATAGGATCATATAGTGTGCCAAAATTTCGTCCCTCAGCTTTTTACATGTCAGTAAATCTACTAATATGGGGCTGTCGCTTTTAAGCACACCTAAAACTATCTACTAACCTGGTCCTTGGGGTCAGTAGGCCAGGTTTATCCAACTGAACTACCCAAGCTACTTGTTCCACTGTGGTAACTATTTAATTTATATACATTGTCACTGTTTTTAGATTTTTCTTTTATATTTCAGTTTCATAGTTGGTTTTTAAATTAACTAAAATATTTGCTTTTTATAAAATTATTTAACACGCATTAAGAAAATTAAGAGACAATTGAACTAACGAAGGAAAACTGTAAGGATCAGGAATTAATATTTTCACTGAATGTCATCATTAAGGCTTCCACACAATTTTATTTCTCCAGTTTAAAGCATATGATGGCTGTATCATATATTTAAAAGATGGCTGTACTAAATATATACAATATAATTTTTATCAAACTTAAACAGTAGTAAGTACAAGAATAGTAACTGAAAAATCTGCATAAATCCCTAAAAATATCAACATCTTTCTGGAATTAAAAAGAACATTTTATATTTTTTAATTTGCCTACTACGTAAATCATAATTATGGATACATTAGCACAAAGTTGATTAAAATGCGACCTCTGCCAAGGATATGTTAATAAACTGCATGAGAGATGCAGAGATACTATTTATCATTGTTATGCAGTTCAGCTATTGATTAAAGCTGTGTAAAATAAAACATAAGTACGTACAAAATTAACAGTTTGTAAATCTGTGGTTTTTCAGTTTCTAAAAAAATTAGGAGCGTCCAGAAATCTTAATCTGTACCAGAAATTACATCAGATAAAGGTTCATTTCGAGTTAGATAAACTTATCGTTTCTCAATACCTACTGAATCCACTTATTCCAGGTGTTTCATTTCCTGTATTAAGTTACTGATATACAGATCTTTCTTGCCAAATTAAAGATCAATGCCAAAGCATTGACGATGCTTTTATTCAATCTTCTTAAATTAAGAGTACATTATTGAACAAATAAAGCGTTTAAACTTTGCTAGACTTGCATAAAAATTGCAAAAGCTCACCCAAGCAAGTAAGACAATTATAGCTATTTCACAGAACAGATATTGACAACTTTTGCTAAACATCTGGAGTGAACATCAGTTAACCATAGATTTAAAGGAAGATAAAAATCTGCGACGAGGATGGGATTCGAACCCACGCGTGCAGAGCACATTGGATTAGCAGTCCAACGCCTTAACCACTCGGCCACCTCGTCTTGTACTTCGGTGCTCTTCTTTAACCAAGAAGGTTGAAGATGGTATGCGTTTTTCTTTTTTCTCTTCTTCCTTTCCCCTCTCCTTTTATGTTGTTGAAAAGACCCTTCTTTTCTTATCCATCCAACGCCCATTTATAATCCAGGTGCTGTCGTAAACGAGTTTCAAGCGGAGCTGATTTTTATTAATAGCATTACAACTGCTTCTTGTCAGCGTTTGAAATATTACGTTTCAACTTTATGCACATTTTACACAAGTCAGGAATCTTATCATGCTGTTATCATAAGTCAACAAGTGGCTCTTTGAGTAACTTCCAGCTGTATCTTTGGCATGTTAGAAGGTTACCGCCAGTGCTCTGGCTGTTCTTCCCGCGACCCCCCCCCCTCTCTCTCTCTTTCTCTCTCTCCTTCTTGTGGTCTGTCCTTGCAAAGGAATATTCTTCCACATGCTAAAGTTTAATCTTTGAGGTGCAAGATTGCTGGAAGCTGAAATCAGATGTTTAATTACATTATTGTAATGCACGGGTTTACAAAGAACAAATGAATGGTGCCTTACCAGTTCAAAACGGGACAAGCATTAAAACACAAACCAACAGCAACGAACCTATCGGAAATCTGTGAAATATAGTATCGTATTGACAATTTAATAAGATTTGATTCATATACAAACGTAAATACAATTTTTCCTAGATGATATTGTTTAATTTGTCTTCAAATTTGCAGAATTAAAATGGGACGCTCTGTTAAAACGACTTATTTACTCTCTCTACTTCATGTACTAGACGCAGGTTGAAGTACAGAGCGTAATGTATCGTGTGAGGATCGCATTTGGAAGGTCCTGGTTCGACTGCTGAACGTGTGTTTTATTTAGAGGTTTTCTCTGGATAGCAGACGAATTCGGATGATTCCTCATCTAGCACAGTTTTCTATTTAATTCCGTTTGCACAGTTTTCTCTGTGGGCAATAGAGGGCTTGTTAGTCGACGGGTCATTCCAGCAGTAGAACGGGCCTTCTTTGTGCCAGGAACTGTCAGGACTTCTGCGCGTCCCTGTGCCCTGTCTTCCTAAAGCCTGTAGCTCTTGTGGTTCCTTCACTTCTTGTTCCTGAGGGAGAAGATAGTTACAATAAATCTATGCACATCTCGATAAAGCATCTGCAGTAAATCTTCTAAGCGGCGAAAATCGCCAAAAAGTAACATTTTTAGCACGGAATAATGTAATACACGATACATATTTAATTATTTTAGGCACAATACTTATATTGTTTCAAACATGTTTATAAAAATGGTACAGCAACTGCCACTTTGTACCGTGAAGTTTACACCACGTCACATAAAACAATCATAATTCTTAGACACTTTGAGTAGCTCGTCGTTTTATAACCTCTGCAATATAAATTTGTACTACTGTTAAGGATACCTATGACTGAAACATTTCAAATCCTGAACTAATAACGCTAGCTTTTTAAGATTTATACAACAGATGTAACTTAGTGTAAATGTGATATAACCCAAATTTTGTCAATTTCACTTTAATAGTTTGGAAAATATAGTCAAATTTATTTATTTTTGGTTACGTCACCTAAAAAGTTCCTTGCAACAAAATGACTTAAATTTTGGTCAAATATTTTAACAACAGGTTCCTAATACATCCATTTTTTTAAAATTTGTCCTTTGTTTCTCTATGTCTTAATGACTTTAGGCTCCATAAATTTTTACAGTTATGAATATGGCTTTTTTACCCAAAATTTGAAATGTTTGTGTTTTGAAGTAAAGAAAGTGTGCCTAAATGCATCTCACAATAAAATCCAGAGCAATTTATATTCATTGTGATTCTATTAACGTGTCTAACACTAAAACTGCGATGCAGGGAGCATCTTAAATTATAAAAAATGTTGAAATTTTCAATGGCGAGAAAACAAGTATAAAGAATTAGAAGTAATATCTAACATTAGCATTCACGTAACTTTAAAACTAGATTAGAGCATTTAAAAATGACTTGCGGATGCTATGTAAGAGTTATTTGGATTCAGGAAGGTTTACACTATTGTATAGACTTATACGAGGAAAAGGCGATTTTTTTTGAAAATGTTCATGAAATTTCAATCATACATATTCTTAAGAATGATAGCTTCTTTGTGCTTAATATGTGGCCTTTCTCTTTACAAATTTTCAATAAGAACTGTTGGGAATTTACTTTGATGATAATAAGATGTTTATGAAGAAGTAGAGCCAGACTGAAAAATTCAATGCCATAGCCGGGATTTGAACCACGGATCTTCTGGTTAAAGTACTTACAGCATAGTAAGTCGCCATTAAGGTAGTTGTCTCATGTTTATCAGAACTCCTAAGTGGTTTAGCGGGAAAAACACGAGACAGTTGGAGAATTTAATGTCATGTTGGCACGTTGGCCATAGTAGCTCAAATGATTAGAGCGGTTGGACGGAGACCAGAAGATCGTGGTTCAAATCCCGGCTATGGCATTGAATTTTTCAGTCTGGCTCTACTTCTTCATAGTGTGTCCTACACATGGCTAGTGTGAAATAACAATTAATTTCCATTAATTGTACCTAATAGTGGTCCGAACTATAAAGCCCGGGCCTTAAAGTACTTACAGCATAGTAAGTCGTCATTAAGGTAGTTGTCTCATGTTTATCAGAACTCCTAAGTGGTTTAGCGGGAAAAACACGAGTCACTTGGAGAATTTAATGTCATCCTGGCACGTTGGCCATAGTACCTCAATGGTAGGAGCGGCTGGACGGAAACCACAATATCCGTAGATCAAATCCCGGCTATGACGTAGAATTTTTAAGTCTGGCTCTGCTTCTTCATAGTGCGTCCAACGCACGGCTAGTGTGAAAGAACAATTCATTTCCAATAAGATGTTTAGTTATTTAAGCACAACAATTTTCGAAAAAAATAATATAACATTGTACAATTTCTAAAAAATATCTTTTTAATAAAAAAACTTCCTAAATGAAAGTAGTTTGGTGAATAAGAACTTTATCACATAAAATTTCAGTCTATGTGAAATCGTTTTAGAAGTAATAAAACATTAATTTAGCAATGTTTAGGGTTGGCAGGAAAGGAATTTTAATGTCTCCTAATAAATTAATGTCCTTGCTCCTGTTATAATAAATAATAAACATTTGATATATGTGTAGAATACAGAATACCTGTAAGAAAAAACTGGCATCATTAAGGCAATACATTGAAAGGAATCAATAATTGAAGTACAAATTGCCCGCATTTATTACAAGTAAAATCTGCAACCTACTTTAAATGAAAGTCCGAAAGTGGTACTATAAAACGGGCATGTTCTAGGCCTTAAATGGCCATAAACGTCAACCATAAACGCTTCCACATGACCTCCAAAGTGGACATCTAAGACATAACCGCAACACACTGTGCTGCATAAATGTATGAAAGTCGGGTTCCTGTTCTCGATCGTAAAGAATTCCTAAATAGCTTAGCTAAATTGACGATGTCAGTTATAACACTTTTTGATATCTGCTTGCTACATTTCCAACAGATGCTCCTACATTGGTGCCTAGTTAGTAGACATCTCACTTTCTCAAGTTTCTATAATTCTGCTTTTATATATCTGCATATAAAATAAAAATCTGACGTGTTAGCTCAAAAGACTTTCTCATTCTGTATACCTTCTGGAAACCAGGGACGTCAGTCCTAGGTCCATGGACCAACTATTGGCCAATCAAGATATTTTGAATGATCAATCGATAGCCTAAGATCCAATGTTAACCATTTTATCAATAGTAACCGTACTAGAGTTTTTGATTTATGTGGAGGAAACCAAAGTTCTTGTTGGAAAGTATATAAATATTACAACAAATATATAATTAATCGATGCAACTGCTTCCAATTTCTCTTTCAGTTGTATGGTTTTTACTGGTGAGGTTTGCTTTGAATATCTGTGCGGAAAACAAATGACAATTGCACACAAATTAGTAGATGCCAAAGAGTTATAAAAACAAACACGTGCTACGCATGATAAAGCTGTGAGATAAGCGCCATAATTGTTTCAAATGCGTGGTTTCCTAGCATGTCATTGGTCAATAATAGTATGACGTAGTAAGAGCGCGATAATCGAAATAATCTCTTTTGAACCTAAAAAGAGTGACATAGATTTATTCATAAATTCAATTTGCGTTTCCTGAGATCCTCAACCAAGCGGAATGGCTCAGTCGATTTCGTCTGTAGCCCGCATTCGGAGTTCCGGGTTCGATTCCCGTGACCGACTTACCTGACCCATGGTTTTTTGGGGGTATATCCGGACAGGCGAATGCTGGATAAGTGAATTACATCCCAGAATTTCCTGTCGCTCCATTTCATCTCCTTTATCACCTCTCATCTGTTGGTCTCTTTCAGGGTATAATTATCGACAGATTTCTCGGCGCTGCATGGCAGGATGGTATGCTTCTGGTAAATACTTCCTTCTCCGGTAGGAAGGTCTCGGCTATCCGAACCCTGTCTGGTGGGGCCATTTCCGGATAACACTAGGGTGAGATGCCGGTTGTCCTGGCCTGCCGGGGAGTTTCCAACAGGTAAAGTTTAGGGACCCTGCCTTCACATTGTCGTGGCGCCTTGTGACGGCCTCCCTCTGTCTCCTCTCACCTCATCCTTCCTACCGAGGGTGCCCCACTTGGGGGCATAAGTACAATAGACCAAGTTTGGATTTCTGTGCCGAATTCCCTCCGTAGTGTAGTCCGGTCCCGTGTGGTTCTCAAATACCTTGCGAATGTAACTGATGATGATGATGATGATAATGGTGATAGTTGGCACTACAGGCCATGTAGGCCCTTGGCCTCCCTAGCCACCCTCTTCCATTCTACTCGGTCCTCTGCTTTTCTTCTCCAGTCTTTAACCCCCCAACTTTCTCGTCATCTTCTACATCATCTACCCATCTTTTCCTGCGTCTTCCTCTTCTCCTTCTGCCATCCAGATTTCCTTTGAATATCTTCTTAACTGCACTGGTTCCCGGCATTCTCTGTACATGGCCAATCCACCTTATTCTTCCTTGTTTAATTTTCACTACTACGTTTGGTTGTCCAAGTAGGCATTGTAACCCCAAGTTAGTCCGAATTCTCCATCCCTCCAGCTCATTTATCACTCCAAATATATTTCTCAAATTCTTCCTTTCCCACCGTAATAACCACTGTTCTTCTCTGGTTGTCAACATCCAATATTCTAAACCATACATTTATTGAATAGAAATAACAGAATTCCAAAACTGCTCAAGACTTTGTGATAAATTTAAACAGCTCTATATCATCCACGTTTCCTAATTTGCCTGAACTTTTAAAATATTTCCTTCCAAAGCGTCTTCTGGAAAAAATACACGATCTTAGTTTAACGATCTTGTGAAATAAGGGTCACGAATGCTAAAATGAGCCCGTCTCGGTAGCTTAGCTGGTAGCGTGTCTGCCTCAGACCAAGAGGTCCCAAGTTCGAATCTCCGTCAGGGAGTTTTCCCTTATCTGAAAGACGAATGTCAGGTAGTTCTAAGCTCTATGGAGTATGAGCTCGTTTGAGCATCATTTGACCCATTACATTCATCGCCCGATATATTACACAAGCTTGGATGACGTAAATTAAAAAAAAAGTTGCTAAAATATTACGGTTAAGGATCCAACAGAAATGGAACTTCGATCTTCTCAGTGCAATTATCATACATTATCTTTTGTCCTCGAAATAACAGAAAAAGAAAGATAAAAGGTTTGACTACAGACTGATTGACTGGCCGTAGTTCCGTTGGCAGAGCACATGCCTCTCGTGCAAAAGTCCCAAGTTCAATTCCCGGCTGGGATTGGGGACTTTTCTCCAAAAAAGATGATTGCCCATCTTTCCCAGAATCTGGAAGTATGAATGAGAGTGTGAATATGCGATTAAAATCTAAAGTACCTGCAACCCAATATTTACGAGTTAACACCATTCCAATAGGCAATATATTCCAAATGATATGACTATTGCAGTCAAAGAGGTGTAAATGAAAGAAAAATAATTAAAACTTAATTAGACCTTAAGAGAGAGTTTATATAGGTACTCATGAAGCAGAAAGTATATAGATAAGTGTGGGTCTAAACCTGCAGATGGACACACCTGTTTTATAACCTGTCGATGAGATATACTACGTCGGAAACCTGATCTTAGAAAAAGTATCACTAACACAGAACGTCCATAAATAAAATTAAATGGTTCAGACGGAGTAGGCGGAGGACAAGATGCTGTTTCAAGGTCAATGTCTGGTGAAAGGAGCAACATATTTCTGAAGAGTGGTGAGTAAACACGCGCGCGCGCCAAGCAGCAAAATGAAGGGGACAAAGGGAATGAAAATTCAGAACATTACACACTTACTGGTAAAAATCTGATGTGTTAGATTCATATGACTTATCCACTATTTCTTACAAAATACTTATTATTTTAGTTCTGATCTGAAACTCTAATAAACCCTTGTTTGGTCGGGGCAACTGCATGGTCCGCCCAGTGTTGCCAACTCGATGATACTATAACTCACCAAAAGCCATTCAGAAGATCGTTTTAAGAAAAATATTCTAAATTTGAAACAAATAAACACAATAACAAATTTCACTGAATATTTATTACTACTTCCATTATTATTATTATTATTATTATTATTATTATTATTATTATTATTATTATTATTATTATTATTATTATTATTATTATTATTATTATTATTATTATTATTATTATTATTATTATTATTATTATTATTATTATTATTATTATTATTATTATTATTATTATTATTATTATTATTATTATTATTATTATTATTATTATTATTATTATTATTATTATTATTATTATTATTATTATTATTATTATTATTATTATTATTATTATTATTATTATTATTATTATTATTATTATTATTATTATTATTATTATTATTATTATTATTATTATTATTATTATTATTATTATTATTATTATTATTATTATTATTATTATTATTATTATTATTATTATTATTATTATTATTATTATTATTATTATTATTATTATTATTATTATTATTATTATTATTATTATTATTATTATTATTATTATTATTATTATTATTGAAGCAATAGTATCTTACTACCCCTCTGTAAGAACTGGTTATTGACTTTCTTTTTTCCCCATAGTTAATGACGCCTTCACTTAGTTGCAAACTTATTCAATAAAAACTCATAATTTATCTTCATTATTTAAATTCATTGTGATACAAGGTTTTGGTTTAAAAAATAATGTATATAAAAATCTCCACTTTTTTTTTTTAATTTACGTCCTCCAACGTTAAGTAATGTCGGACGATGAATGAAACGGGTGAAGTGATACTCAAATGAATTCGGAGTCCATGAAGCTTAGAGTTACCCGACATTCGTCTATCAGTATAAGGGAAAACCCTAAAAAAACCTTATCCAGGTAACTCACCCTAACCGAGATACGAACTCGGGACCTCTTGGCCGTGAGGCAGACACACTACCTTATAGGCTACCAAGGCGGGCGGACGACGTCATAACACACGACGAATGAAATAGGTGAAATGATGCTCAAATGAGCCCAGGGTCCATAGAGTTTACAGATACCCGACATTCATCTTTCATGATAAGGGAAAGGCCTGGAAGAAACCTTATGCAGGTAACTCAACTATCCGAGATTCGAATTCGGGAGCTCTTGAAAGTGAAGCAAACACGCTACCATCTACGCCACCGAGACGGGCACGCTTATCTACTCACCGGACAACCTGTTACATAGACAATTATCTTTGCGCCCAATTGCCATAAACCATCGCAACAATGTTTAACTAAGAAAAAAAAAAAGTTTTCACAGATATGGTGTTTCTTCAAAAGGTCTACAGATTTTTTTTCTTTTCTTTCTTTTCTTTCTTTCTTTCTTTCTTTCTTTCTTTCTTTCTTTCTTTCTTTCTTTCTTTCTTTCTTTCTTTCTTTCTTTCTTTCTTTCTTTCTTTCTTTCTTTCTTTCTTTCTTTCTTTCTTTCTTTCTTTCTTTCTTTTTTTTTGCAGTAAGCTTTGTCTATCTCTTACGATTAATCAGTTATGGAAATGTCATCAAAGAGTAGAGAGCTTCAGCTAAATTCAAAACATGCACTTCATTTGTCATGAAAATATTTTAAACTTATGGTATTTCAATCAAAGACATTTTAACAATTTTTGAGAAAATAAATATTTTTGTAAAATTTTCCATAGAAATAGTTGTTTGGGGTGAGGGACTTTTTGAAATCTTTGTGTTACATTTTGAAAGATGCTAAACTTCAATATCAAGTTTGGTAATTTGAATTACGTTTTTAACACAGATTTACAGGTTTTCCCCGTTATGTTAAAGTCATCTAGAGTAAAGAGATATTTCAATCAAAATTCTTTTGAGTCATTCTTGAGAAAATAAAACTGTTACAAAAAGTCATTTAAAGGTAGTTGGGTTTTGGGAATCGATTTTGTTGAAAATCTTTGTGCTCTTAGAAAATAAAGTATAAAAATAAAATAACAATAAAATAATATAACTCCATCATACCACAGAACTGATATGATCCTAGCATTTGAGACCGTTGCTAGCAAACAAAATATTTATTTTTACACAGACACATATAAAGGACGTTATTCTAAAGCATTTTTTATTGGGAGTTCCAAAAAAAGAGTGTTTCAATGGAAATATCGTATATAACTTTTGGGTAGAGTGCAATACGTACCGTCGTCATTCTCTACTACAGTAGATAACGTCAATTGCATGTCTTTATTGAGAAATCGCTGAAAATAGTCGTTTTGAGGTTCCCTTAATCCAAAATATCAGTTGTAATAACTATGCATGACTATATTTGCCTCCTTTTCTACAGACAATTCTTGCAGTCACATATTTTCCTATGTGCTTTAAGCTTATCGTGGTAGAAATGGTTTCAATACACACGTCACCTCCTTGTAAGTAAAAGAGACGGTTAGTCTCCAAGCCCATGACTTAACACTTGAAAAAGGAATTCAGTTTTTGAAAATTCAAACCAATAAAAGCGAATAGAAAAGGGAATCGTTAATGACAATATTATTTTAACATAATGGGTGTTTACTATGCCTTACATACTTCCTGTTCTTAGATTTTAGTTCCACAAAGATATTTAAAATCCATTCAGAATGAAAAGTTTTCAGGTACTTAATGGGCAGAATAGGATTTACATTTTATGTCATACAGATATTTAAGACATGTGTTGTTTCATGCACAACTGCTACAGCCATATTTATGACAAAATTAATACATTTTTTCATGTAAAGGATGGTTTAAAATATAACAACTTTAAAAAAAAGTTATATTTTCTTATTGACCGGATTTGATATTTATTCCATATTTCGAGCTTGAGTTATATCTCCTCGCACAAAAGCATACCACTATTTTTTTAAAATGTTTACGGGTTTCTGGTGATATCTCAACATTATAGTACATCTGGGTGGAATATCTTTCCCCCGCATAAAAATGGTAGAAAAAGTAATTGAACAAAAATTGCACTGGTGTATATTTCTATGTTTGAAAGAGAGATGAAGATAAAGAGAGAATATCGTAGCTTCAAAAACAAAAGACGTGTACTTTATCAAATTTAATATTTGAATCTGTAACCGCAGTATCAGACAGCGATTAGGAGGCGGCGAATGAATTGAAATCACGAGAATTAAAAAAGAAGATAAATTAATGAAAATGCTTTGCTAAACTAATATAAAATATTGCTATATTAATATGAAATTAGAATGAAATTAGAGTAATGATTAAAATAGCGGTTTAATTAAGAATAAGATGGGAAGAATATAATTTAAGACAACTAACATGCTAGAATCCATGTAAGGGAGAGAAAATATTTCTGTAAAATCTGAACACAAGTCGGGGAGACAGGAAGAGGTGACCGTTAGCCTCTTTGTTTAAGGAAAGGTTCAATGTCTGAGAACTATAAGCAAAAATGTGTAGGAACAATAAGGTTTTCAAGATGCGGTCAGGCGTAAGACCTAAAAGGATTTACTTCGCTGTGGCGATAACGATGTATACCGTTACAAAGAGCCCAGGGTAGGCGTATCCCAACTCACGGTGGGATGTAACGTCAATGAGTTCGATGAGTTTTGCTAACCAATAAAGAAAAATCGAAATAAAATGAGAAACCAATAATAATGTAAGATTTGAGAAATAGGAAGAAGGGTAGTTATTTTGGTCATGTGATAAGGGTTAGAGTAGGGATCAGAATAAGGTACGAACGGAATCGCAGAGCAGACGAAAAATCACTTCAACAGTCATTCTACGAGGGGAAAGACGTGTTAGTGCGCGTGAAGAAGAAGTAGGGAAGATTTCTAAGTCCGAAATGTAAATCACTTCTACAGTCAGACTACGAGGGAAAAGACGTGTTATTGCGCACGAAGAAGAGGTAGTAAAGATTTCTAAGTCCGAAATGTAGGGGAGTCAAGAATAACGCAACCAGCGTGAGAGAAGCAGCAGAAGAAGTTTATAATAGCAAAGTATTCGCCGTATAAAGAATTAAGAGAATTCTGTTAGGAAGTTTAGTAACAGGTGGTCACCGCTACCAATCAATCTGAATCAACGAATTGAGTGAGAATTAAATCAATTTTTTGCAACGAACCAGTGTATTATTGAGACAACTGAGCAGCCAACAAACAACAAATCCATTTCCTACAACCATTCACCTGAAGAACAAGAGATCTCATAGCTCCAATTAGAACCCAAATCAAAATTAAACATCAACCAATTGAAATCTGACATGCGGGTATGCCGCATAATGGCGCCCAACGTGGGGCTTCGAATTGTAGGAAATGGGTGAAATGTAACGACGACAACTACGAGGAGAAGTGAGAAGAACGACGACGAAGGACGACTACGAGGAGAAGTGAGAAGACCGACGACGACAACTACGATGAGGACAGCAGAGACTACGAAGAAGACGGCAAAAACAACTACATAGAATTTTCCCCCAATCAAGAGAGAAGTTCAAGTTCTTTCGACATCAACTGAGCCTACTAGACGACGAGCAGCACGACAAAAATTGGTAAAGACATCACATAAACACCACAGCCGTACAACAGAACTGTGAGTTACACATACTCAATTTATATTTCTTGTAAATGTAATATCATTCAGTGAAATCAATATCTATGTAATGTCTTAGTAATAAGTATTTTGGAAGGGAAATTAGAAAATTTAAAGGGGAAATTCAATGCTGTTGAGAAATAAGAAGATCGTACAGAATAAATTTAAAATGGAAAATTCTGGGGAACAAATAATTATGGAGACAGAGAAAGAGTTGGAAGTTGTTAATGAAGAGATAATGGAAAGCAATGTTATAGGATCAGTAGATGAGGGTGTAAATGGTGTAAGTAGCTTAAATGTAAATAGGAGAAGTGACAATCCTGGGGTTATGGAAAATCTACAAGAGATGTTCCAGAAACTCATGGCGCAAATGACTATTCAGAGTCAATCACTAGAAGCTAAATTAGTAGAACAGAACCAAACACTAGAAGCTATGGACAAATCACTCGAGGCTAAATTAGTAGAACAGAACCAATCACTAGAGGCTAAATTAGTAGAACAGAACCAATCACTAGAGACTAAATTAGTAGAACAGAGTCAATCACTAGAAGCTAAATTAGTAGAACAGAACCAAACACTAGAAGCTATGGACAAATCACTCGAGGCTAAATTAGTAGAACAGAACCAATCACTAGAGGCTAAATTAGTAGAACAGAACCAAACACTAGAAGCTAAATTATTAAGTCAAATTACAAGCCAAGGGAAAGAAACAGAAACTAGAATCACTGTCAGAATTCAAGGAATAACAGGGGAAATTCAATCTGTAAAAGAGGCCCTGCAGCGAGAAGTAGGCACTATAAGAAGTGACCTAGAAGCTACCAAATCTCTCGTTGCAGGAGTAGAAAATAGAATAGGGGAGGAAATTAATAAGGAAAGAATAAGATTAGATGAACTGACCACGACACAGGTAACTTTTGTACAAGAGATAAATGACCGGTTTGACACTGTAAACAATAGTATAGCAGCTGACATGGAGAAGTTAAAAGAAAAGGTAGCACGTGTAACAAATATTCAATCAGAGAATACACAAATGTTGAGGGAAACAGTAAGCGAGATATCTCAAATCAGAGATACCGTAACTGGCTTCCAGCTGCGACAGCAAGGGCAGGTACCTGAGAGTTCCAATTGTACTACACATACACACAATGGAGAGAGGCAGAACGAACAGGTTAGCGCCCCTTCTGTCTCTCCTCAAAGCAGCAATAATAGCGAAATAAATATGCAAAACGTAAATATGTACCCACCAGTGCACATGAATTTTCTAAGCGAATTGCCCCTCCCGAAATTTAATTGTCGCAATGACAACGCAGTACAATTTTTGGCCGACTTAGAAAAGTATTTTGTCATCAGAGGTGTACCCGAGCAATATAAAATGATAATAGTTCAAAGGGCGTTAGAATCTGCCGAACTTAATTGGCTACGAGTAACTGTGGGAGAAGGATGCAGCTACGAGTTGTTCAAAACAGCTTTCCTAGAAAAGTATTGGAACGCCAATGTCCAATACCAAGTAAGGAATCAGATAACAAATGGCCGATACCAAGGTAATAATGGAGAGTCTATTACTGATTATTTCCTGAGATATTCGCAAATGAGTAAATATCTACAACCTCCATTACAGGAAGCCGAACTGATTTCTCTTCTCACTCCCCACCTTCCTGAGAACATTAGAAATCACATGGTGGTAGCAAGACCTCAGACATTGAGAGAGGCAATTACATTGTTAACGGCTTTACAAAGCGTTGGGACGCAAAATTCACAAAATAGACATGAGAATCGAATGCCAGTGAGAAATCCACACAGACCGTGGAATAATAATAGTCATGACGGGGAAAGGGCACACAATCCCCGAAATTTTAACACGAACCATATGGCTACTCGTCAAAGATACGATGCCCACGTCCCGAGGGAATTCCCTAACAACAATAGAGGGAGACAGGGACCACCAAATTCAAATTCATATAATTTCCCGATGAGGTATGTACATGTAACTAGGAATGGAAATAGGGGTCAACCCCCATTTCTTCGAAGAGGGAATGCAAGACCGACGTTCCGACTACCAGAAGCTAATAGACAGTATCAATCACGTGACGCTGGTAGAGAGAACCATACAGACAGACCTGAAGTAAGACAGAGGAATCAACTTCTCTCAAGAGAATGGGTGCGTTCTCCTCCACCCACACCGAGGGACGCGGCGCCCGAGGTAGATGAAAGGCCAGAGACGACACAGCATACGGGAAACGAATCCAGGGTGCGATAGAAGACGTCCCGCATCGGACCCGGATGAACACGCTAGTTCTTAATTTGAACAGGGACACAGCTCTGAGTAGGGTGGTACAAAATAAAACAGAAACAGAAATAGAAAACGGTACTCAAATAAACAATCACTTAACAGAATTACAAGAAGTGAGAGATGCTCCACGTATTGCTGCAATAATAAACAAAGAAAAATGGCACATTACCATAGATTCAGGATCCTCAGTTTCAGCTATAAGTCAAGCATTCTTTTATCACTTAAAAAACAATGGAATGAAATTGCAAACATTGCCCGTGAAAAGTGCATATTGTACTCTGGCGGTAGGTCGCGCCAAACAAAAGATTAATACACAAATGCTTTTGAAAGTCACCATTGGGGAGGATACAATAGAATTTGTATGTTTTGTTATTAATAGGCTATCTGTAGACATTATTATGGGTAATGACGTGTTGTATGCGCTTCAAGCTAAGTTGAATTATCAAATGGAAGCCTTGGAAATCAAAATTAAAGACGTCATAGCTAAAGTTCCGTTTAGCTCAAGGGAAGCAGAAAATGAGATAAGATTGACAGATGAAGAAAAAGAAATAGATGGAGAAACATTTTTTGTAGAATTTATACGAATAGGAGGAATGGAGCTAGTTAAGATGAATCCATTAGAAGCAGAAGAGATGGGAAACTATGATAAAGAAGTGTACGTAGCGGCAGAAGAAGGGCTTTTAGAGATGACGTCATACGGACTTGGGCAGACAGAAGCACGTGAACAGGAGATAATTACCCTACCAGATGATTTCCAGGTAGCCGAAAATAATGTAAACATGACCTGTAGAATAAGAGAAACAGTAGCAAACTCGAACCTACTTAACGACCACCAAAAAGAGATTTTTTATAACATTTTATGTAAACACAGAAATGTATTTTCGGAACACACTGGGACCTATAGTGATTTTGAGTATGAATTCGAGATACATGATGTTCCCCCATTCAAATACAAGTGCAGACCTATTCCATTGGATTTACAGGAGGCAGTGAACCTTAAAATACAGGAAATGTTGGAAGATGGAATTCTGGAGATATCTACATCAAAATTTATAAGTCCCCTATGTATAGTCAGAAAAGCAAATGGAACAGTACGACTGACGATAGATGGACGTCATATAAACCAATATATTGTTCCGGATAATTTTCGAACCCCAGCAATAGAGCAAATTTTGGCCGGTATTGGGGCACAAAGGTATTTTACTTCACTAGATGTGACCAACTCATTTTTGCAAATTAAGTTGAAACCTGAATTAAGGCAATATACCTCATTTTTGCACGGAGGATATCAGTACCAATTTACAAGAAATTGTTTTGGACTAATTAATTCTGGAAGCGCATTCCTACGGGCGATGCAGAAAATACTCAACACGCAAAGGGAAACATATGTGTCACAGTATGTAGATGATTTATTGATATACAGTAGAACAGTGGAAGATCACCTTACCTATTTGGATTTAGTGCTCGGAAGGCTAGCAAATGCTGGATTAACACTGAATTGGGCCAAATGTAAATTTTTCCAGGAATCAGTTAAATATTTAGGATATATCATAACAGGCGAAAATATAGCTCCTGATCCAGAAAGAGTGGAAGCCATTTTGAAAATACCACGACCTAAGACACCAAAACAAGTAAAACGTTATCTGGGTGTACTTGGGTACCAATCAAGGTTCCTGATAAACTATGCAAAGGAAGCCGCACCGTTGCGAGCACTACTGAAAAAAAAATCGAAAATGGCGATGGACTATGGTAGAAGAAAATGCTTTTAAAAGATTACAAGAACTCTTCAGTGAATCCGTATTATTGACATGGCCTGATCCAGATTTACCTTATCTCATATACACGGATGCCTCCATGGTGGCGTTAGGAACTATTTTAGCCCAAGAGACACCGACTGGAGAATTAAAGGTCATAGCCACAGCCTCCCGAGGGTTAACGAAAACCGAAAAAATTGCTTGCATAACAGAACAGGAAATTACGGCTATGTACTACGCCATTTGTAAATTTAGACAATATATATATAATAAAAGGATTGTGATATTCACCGATCATATCAGCCTATCATTTATACGAAATTGCAAATTGACCAGTACAAAAATTGCGAGATATATCCACGAGATCATGGCTTACAACCCAGAGATTAAACATATACAGGGAAGTCTTAACATCTTTAGTGACATGCTTTCACGTATAAAGCCACAGGGGAATCTTCCAGAAAATATCAGTAGTCATGGTACAGAATTACCAGTGTTAAAGATGGATGTAACCTTCAGTATAAAATTAACAAAGGAGATGAGAAGATTGTCGGAATTACAACGCCAGGACTGGAAATTAAAACAAATTATGGAAAAGGCATTGCCCATAGAACAAGCAAATTCACAGAAATACGGAGTGCTAAATAACGTATTGTATAAGTTACAGGGTGTTTCCAAACCTGCTTGGAAAGCATATATACCCGCAGCGCTGGAAGAGCTAGTGATTTCTGCTTACCACACAGCTCTTATACATGCTGGCGTTGAGAAGACAATGATTTCCATAAGCAACCATTTATACATATTTAGATTAGGCAAGAAAGTTAGGACCTTTATATCTACATGTGACATCTGCCAGAGGGCAAAATCATTAAATTATAAGATAGATCGACCCCCTGAATCCATCACCAGGAAGGAACCATTAGAACTAGTTGCAGCGGATGCATATGGTCCACTCCCTGCAGGAAGAGGAGGATTAAAATATTTATTTGTACTTATCGACGTGATGTCGAAATTTGTGAAAATATACCCTCTCAAGAAATTAACAAGTGCAGCATGCGCGAATAAAATAGTGAAAGACTATATAGTCAAATACGGGATGATGAAAGCACTATTAGTAGATAACGCGTCCATACACCATGGAAGACGATTCGTGCACACCATTCAGGATGCCGGAATTCGCATCTATAACACAACGTCGTACCATCCGTGCTCTAATCCAAGCGAGCGCGTAATGAAAGACCTAGGTGTTCATCTCCGAGTCCTTTGCTCATTGAAACAGACTACCTGGCCAGACCACATCAACTATATTGAGTTTATATTCAATAATTCAGTCAATTTAACCACAGGATATGCTCCTATCCAATTGCATAGGAATTTAACACCGGAACCAATAATAGAGGGTGTTCCGGAAAGTATACAAGTGACAACCGAGACAGATCGAGAACGGATCCAGAATGCTGTTAAAAGAATAATGGAAAAAGTAGAGAAAAGAAACGCAAAGAAAATGCGGTATAAGAAGAATTGGGAACCAAAGGTCGGCGACTTAGTTCTAGTGAGATCGTTCGACAAGTCAGATTTGTTAGGAAAGAAGAATAAAAAGCTATATATGCTATGGAAAGGCCCATACCGGATTGAGAAAATATTTGGTGACAGAGCGTATGCCCTAATACACCCAAGAAATGGTAAACCAATAGGCAGATATAACATCTCCCTAATAAGGCCATATCGTCAGAAAAACGTTGTAAACAGTACAGAGCAGACCCAAGAATCACCTGTGTAAATGTGATTGAAATTATATATACGAAGATGTAAAAAAAAAAAAAAAAAAAAAAAAAAAAAAATATACCAAGTAAAAGTTATATAATTAGTACGGGTAACGTTTTCGTTTGAAATTCAAACACTGCGTGGGAGTTGCAAGTTCCAAAATTCCTGTGCACAAACAAAATGATAATGTAATAAGAATAACCACAGCTAATGAACATGTTAGAAAGATCTTTAAAAATAATGTGTGAAATGTAAATATAGTATAAGTACTGATGTATTCATGTGCCAAAAGGCTATGTTGTTATTGTAAAGGTCACAGACTTAGGCGTGACAAAGTGAAAGAAAGTTTAGAGTGAAAAGTGAAGTGGAAAGACAGGACAATGAACTGCCAATGTTTACTGTCAGGTAAACGAAACACCTGATTGCAGGTAGACAACTGAGTGCAGGTAGAGGTAACCATATTTGGACATCATTACGCAACCTATAATGTGAGGACGAATGTTCTTACGGTGAAGGACTGAAAGATAAAGAAACGTCCCAATAAGTTAATATAATAATATTAAAAAAAAAAAATCATTGAATGTAAAATGTAATATTGTAAACTGTAATATAGTAACATTAATGTAGTACTTAAGGAATGTAATAAGGTAAAATCAAGTTGATGTCAAGTGAGACAAGGATAATTCAGTGAAGTGTATATATAGTTGAGGTATCACGAATGTTATTTGTATATAGGGTAATAACCACATATACGACAGTGTACTTGTCTATGTACGTAATGTATCATATCTATAATTCTATGTATATGATGTACCATATTGACCATTCTATGTGTATAAAGTAACACACTGATGAAGATGAGGGAAACGGTGACCACCGAAAAATGTTTCGAGTAGGGAATGAGAAATTATAAGATATAAGGAGGAAATGTCATGACGGGGGTTTGACAAAATTTAAATAATGGGTATTTCATTTTTGTCAAACGGGCATTATGTAACCGCAGTATCAGACAGCGATTAGGAGGCGGCGAATGAATTGAAATCACGAGAATTAAAAAAGAAGATAAATTAATGAAAATGCTTTGCTAAACTAATATAAAATATTGCTATATTAATATGAAATTAGAATGAAATTAGAGTAATGATTAAAATAGCGGTTTAATTAAGAATAAGATGGGAAGAATATAATTTAAGACAACTAACATGCTAGAATCCATGTAAGGGAGAGAAAATATTTCTGTAAAATCTGAACACAAGTCGGGGAGACAGGAAGAGGTGACCGTTAGCCTCTTTGTTTAAGGAAAGGTTCAATGTCTGAGAACTATAAGCAAAAATGTGTAGGAACAATAAGGTTTTCAAGATGCGGTCAGGCGTAAGACCTAAAAGGATTTACTTCGCTGTGGCGATAACGATGTATACCGTTACAAAGAGCCCAGGGTAGGCGTATCCCAACTCACGGTGGGATGTAACGTCAATGAGTTCGATGAGTTTTGCTAACCAATAAAGAAAAATCGAAATAAAATGAGAAACCAATAATAATGTAAGATTTGAGAAATAGGAAGAAGGGTGAGTTATTTTGGTCATGTGATAAGGGTTAGAGTAGGGATCAGAATAAGGTACGAACGGAATCGCAGAGCAGACGAAAAATCACTTCAACAGTCATTCTACGAGGGGAAAGACGTGTTAGTGCGCGTGAAGAAGAAGTAGGGAAGATTTCTAAGTCCGAAATGTAAATCACTTCTACAGTCAGACTACGAGGGAAAAGACGTGTTATTGCGCACGAAGAAGAGGTAGTAAAGATTTCTAAGTCCGAAATGTAGGGGAGTCAAGAATAACGCAACCAGCGTGAGAGAAGCAGCAGAAGAAGTTTATAATAGCAAAGTATTCGCCGTATAAAGAATTAAGAGAATTCTGTTAGGAAGTTTAGTAACAGGTGGTCACCGCTACCAATCAATCTGAATCAACGAATTGAGTGAGAATTAAATCAATTTTTTGCAACGAACCAGTGTATTATTGAGACAACTGAGCAGCCAACAAACAACAAATCCATTTCCTACAACCATTCACCTGAAGAACAAGAGATCTCATAGCTCCAATTAGAACCCAAATCAAAATTAAACATCAACCAATTGAAATCTGACATGCGGGTATGCCGCAAATCACAAACCGTCTAGGATATAAGGTGAGTGTTTACAAAAGAATTCAACATCCCAAACTACCACGTACTTAGAATATGCATCATTTCTTGAACTTCTTTAAAAGTGCCCTTAATTTTTTGAGTAATATGTCTCATTTAGATATTAAAATGACAAATGAAAATATATCTTGAATTCCCATGAATTCTCATAGAAGTTTACATAAACGCGAAGCATGAGAAAAGGAAACAGAGAGAGATATAGAGAGAGTGTGTGTTCAGAAAGGATAAAGAGCTTGTTACAGTTCTTTTATGTTATATTTCAAGTAATCAACTTTCAAGTGCCGTTCAATGTAAAATGCAATAGATTTCTTTCAATACGCAATCTCTCATCAATCACTTAAAGTAATGACTGCTGTGTTATCAGAAATGGTACGTGTCGTTTGCTATAACTATGTAATTTCGATTGTCTCTTAATGACTGGTGGTACACACTACCAGCCAGATATCTTTAAAGCGCATGCTCAAAACTCAGGGACGTTGTTGAAACAAAGTTGTACCCATGACAAGCATATACGAAACAGCTGACTGCATTATCAGACTTCTCTCTGCCTTTTGTTTCATCCATACGATATTTAGACAGTTGGAATCAAAGATGATTCTGAAAGAGACATGAAAGTGCTTTTCAGTAACTATACAGTTTTATTTTTGACCTCCCAACTGAACTGTACACAATTATACATAAAGCACTTTGGTCGATAAGGATCATTTAGCCATTTATTATTTCACTCACAGCTTTACTACTTCATTCATACTTCCAGATTCTGGGATTGTCCGTTAGGTTTAACAATCCTTATTGCAAAATTAAGCCTATTGTGCTCAGAAAAGGGGCAAGACGTAGCTCAGTCGATAGAGCACCTGTCCTGCCGTGCTAGGGGTCGCGGCTTCGATTAACGGCTGGTGATGGAGATTTTTCTCCAACTAAGATGACTCCCCATCTTCCACAGAGCCTGGAAGTATGAATGAGGGTGTGATTGTTGCGTCATCTAATGATTAAAAATAAAAATAAATCCAAAGTACCACCAACCTAACGTCTACGAGGTAATATGTTCCAAAGAGAACGGCCGCCGATAGGATCATTACAGTTAAAGGAACAATAAAAAAAAAGAGGCAAACAGAATTGCCAAGGAAAATGCGTTATGTTATACCTCTTAGAAAAACGCATTAAAACGTTTCTACAAACACAAGAAGCAAATCGAAAATGCAGCTTTTATATAAATAATTTGTGTATTATAAAAGTAAATGAGAGGAGAGTGCAAACGAGAGACACCTGTGTGATTGCACATAAACAATTTTTGGTTTCTAACCTAAAGGATACTGGATACTGATACCCCTACATTTTTATTTAAATATCTACTTTGGATGCACAATATTTAAGCATTTTTACGAATATTAAAGCGTTTCTTTATCAGAATTTTGTCCAAAGTACAGCATTGAATAACCTCAGTTTTTTTTTACGAAGCTTCACATTGACTGACTGATATGTTCAAATGAGCTAAGGTCCTAAGGAGCTTAAAGTTATACGAATTAATATTTGCGGGATACTTTTGTATGTTAACAACCTTCACACAAATAAAAGCCAATGGAGACTCGAAATATGGACCTCCGAATTATTATATAGGCACGGTACGACTCTTCAATAAAGGATGACTAAACTAGCACTACACTTAAAATTGAACTTCATGTAAATATATGACGTCAGGAAATAGCTCCCGATACGCCGGAAACCAAAGTACAGTAATAGTAAACATCTGAAATATGCGTGATTAACTGGAAGTTTTTAATAAAAAGCAGTTTTAGCTTTTGAGTAATAAAAACTAGTAAATAATATGAAAAATAAAATAATAGAAGGTTGTAGCTTCCCTTTAATTCTGTGTAGTGTCATTCACCTCTCTTCTTGTTCATGGGATAATAAGAAGAGGAAGTTCTTTAATCACAGCTGATACAATATTAGGCAAAAAGTAGGGATACAAATGTATTTGTTTACATAAAGTCTGGTTCTAACTATATATCCACTGTGGTTATCAATTCGAGGGGCCTCGCTTGAATTCAGAGTGAATTATTTAAATAACGCGTTTCTTGCTTGGAAGACAATGTCAGATTGATTTTCTGTTCCTTGGACGTCACAGTATTGACGTATGAGTACCTATTCATCCATCATTCTTGAGCTCTGTAAAACGTGTCACAAGAGGTATAATTTGTTTTACAAACAAGTCTTAGTAAATACTTACCAGTTGTTCGGTCAAGAGACACCGTAACAAATGAAAGTCGGTATTCCTTGTTGAGATGTGCTTTTCTTTTCCTAAGAGGTAGCCCCACCAGCAGTATTACAATAAATAGAATGCATTAACGTGAGAGGTGACTGTCAATAATGAGAACTGAACTCAATAGATAAACACAGACATAATGCTAGAGAAATATAAAGTAAATACATTCTCTATATTAAATGCATAATTGTCTTAACGGAGTGCAAGCTATAGCAGACAATAACAAAAATAAAGGAATTATAAGAGGCAGAAACATCTACAGAAGTTATCATGCTTAACTAGAGGAATACAACGAGCTGGAACTTATAACACCTTCAAAAGGCGACTACTAAAGCTGACTGTGAAATGACAACAACCTTGAACCTCATCACAAGAAACAAAAGAATGGAGTCTTAGCTCTTACACAACTGTGTGATGGAGCATTCAAATCAATTGAAACGAATATTTCGCAAATAGTTTATGCACAAAAATGTATTTTTGTCTGGCCCCGTAGTTCAGTTGGAGCACTTGCCTGCCGTGCTAGAGGTCCCGGGTTCGATTCCCGGCGGTGGGGTTGGAGATTAAAACCAACGAATACGAGTTAACATCTTCGATATGTTTCAAAAGAAAACGGCCTTGTTTCAATGGAACAAATAAAAAAATGTATTTAAGATAAATTGTGTGTGTTAAAGAGATCTGTTTTTATGGTAAGTTTTTGTCTATCTATGTATAATGTTTTATAAGCAATATAAAATTATACAAAAGGCATTCAAATTAAAGGAGAATCCACAAACTGTTCCAAAGAAACTCATGATACACGTTTTATTATTCATGCAATTATCTTAAACAATAATTCTTAGAGACATTTTTGAGAAAGCCAAATATAACAAGAAATATTCCATGTAAGCAGTTTGAGATGGGAAGATGTTTTGAAACTCATATAAAGCACGTTTAGATGAAGGTGTGTGTATGTGTGTGTATGTGTGTGTGTTGTGAACAACACAATTAAAAACAAAGACAGAAATTTGGTATGCAACATGCCAAACGATTTTCTACCCAGACTGCCCATTACGTGGGACATTTTTTGAAAATTTTAATTTTATCTAAAATGGCTCTAACGATTTTGATTAAAATATCGTATATTTAAGATAATTTTCATAACAAATACCACAAGAGATGCACAAACTCTTACTAGACAATAATGCAAATTTCGTTAAAACACATAATTTATCTCTAATACATATTATATTTAGAGTTACCGATTTCCGAAATATTCCTTTTAATTTGTCTAATTTTCCAATACTTAACGCTTTTCTGAAATGGAAAATCGTTATTAATTTTCTATATCCTGGGTAAATAAAAAGAGTATAATGGCAATTCTTTCACATAGCGACCAGCTCATAAAATATTTGATTATGGCTTAAATCTACTGCAGCTTTTATTTATTTTCATTGCACCTATAATAAAATGAGTTAAAAGGACAATTTCTAGAAATGTGTATTTCGATTAACATGAAGAAAAAGGATAAACTTTCGTAACAGGTTTGTTCAAGGGTAGAGAAAGTCATATGAGTGTAACATTTAAATCTTTTTACCTATGCTGTTCATACTTGTAAGTTTTTACCGCTTTTATTCGAGGATATCAAGATATGATTTCCTGCAAAACATTCATACCAGTAGGTACTAGAGTGTAAAAATGATTTTGTTTCACTTAGAATGGCTGCCAAAATCTTTTGAAATGGATATACGCGACCATTGTTATCATGCATAGACAGGCGGACGTGTTACACCACAATAAATGTGCCTAAATTAAGGAAGAAAATAAAGAAAACTAACCAAAAAAATAAGAGAAGTCAACTGTATTGTCAATAATAATGCAAGGAGGGCTGCGGATTTGTCTATTCATATATGTATAGGCTTTACTATTTCAAATATCTGCCATGCACATACAGTGGCTTCAACTCGACACGTTCCTCCTTTGAATGCATAGCACAGAGCGTCTTATAACAGCTGCTTTGGAAACATGCACACGGCCAGCTGAAAAGAAATAGCGGACAAGCTATTCACCGCTTTATGCCTCTCGTTCGCGTTTCGAAACACCTTCATTATCCAGTGTGACAAGTAAACCTCTCCACGTCCACTCTACTGGATAAACAAATAAATCCCGCGACGCGTACAGAGAAAGTTGTCCAAATATACGTCGTACCTGTGTACAAGTTACACAATGTGTATCCTCATATAGTCGGCTCATTAAATAACAAAACACCATTCATTCTCTCTGTGTATCTAAGTGATGATAAAAATCTGAACATCGCGCCTCAGGCAGTTACTACAGAAACCGATATTCATTTGTTCTTAGTGACGGTGATGCTTAAATACAGGGACCAACACTTCAACTTTATTAATAGGGCTCTTTGTATATACTATTTTACGGAGCACTGGACTGTTATTTATTTAGCACTGGACTGTTATTTATTTGGCTCGTCATGAATTCCGTGCCAACTACCTGGATGGTCCTTTTAAAGACCTGAATTCCGTGTCGTTGATAACTGAGTGGAAACTTGCATCTCTGCTAATTACCTCGGCTGATTCAGTACAGTACGTGGTATTGTTTTAATCACATATACGAATCTACATCAAAGTAAAGCGGCTTCAAGGGTTATCCGGCGAATGGTATGATATAGGATGAAAAAATTAAACTGATTTGTGTAATGAGCGATCATAAATTTTATTTCCAAAATAAAAGGATGAAAAAGCTGCTTGAGTTGTTATACGCATTTTAATATTAAGTATTTAAAAAAGTTACCTCCTCGTGGTGCCTCTTGGATAAGGCACCAAATAAAACTGGACAGGGAGGAGGTAGCCGCACGAAGTTTAGGCGTACCCATAAGGTGGCCCCACGGAATTCAGACGGTTTTAGGAATCTCACACGGAACTCAGGATTACTGATGTATATGTGTTACAGATAGCAATACCTAGCGGGATGGCTCAGGTGGTTTCGTCTGTGGCTCGCATTCGGGAGGGCCGGGTTCGATTCCCGTGGACGACCTACCTGACCCATAGTTTTTTCGGAGGTTTTCCCGGGTCGCTAGGTGTATGTAGGTAGGTTAATTGCCTGTCCCTCCATTTCATCTCCATTATCATTTCACATCATCTCTCATCTGGTGGTCTTTTTCAGGGTGGAAGTTTGGGCAGGAGTCTCGGCGGTGCATGACAGGAGTGAACCACCTCCTCCGACGGTAGGTCAGTTGCCGGTCTCCGAACCGACTGTTGGGACCGTCTTCGAACCATAGTACGGGGGAATGTCTGTCCTGGCATGCCGGGGAAGGTTTCTATCTAAGTTAAATGTAGGGACCCTTCCCTCTGCACTGTAGTGGCTCCTTAGGACTGCCACCCTCTGTCTTCTATCGCCTAATCCTTCCTCCCAAGGATGCCACACTTGGGGTCATAGATACAATAGACCAAGACTGATCGCAGGGTCAAATAGCCTCCGGAAAAAAACCCAGCAATATCCCCATAGTATTTTAGGATTTCTCCTCTTCCCCTGCGCGAACATGGAGGATTTACAATGCTAACACAAACAAGCGAGGAAACGTGCACGACTTGTTTTTTGAAAACTGTGGGTTGGATCTCTTCAGCGAATGCTGAAAAGTTACATCTCCCGAATTCCCTGACCCCTAAACTTCATTATTAATGTACAAAGTTTATGAAAAGTTGCAAAGTGTTATAATATAAAACACTAGGGAGGATCGATACCAGTTTCTCTTGATACTCGATACTCATACAGGATATTTTCCACAACACTTAGATACTCGATACCGTCACTTCTAGTTTCAATATAAAATAGAATGTAGAGATAACTGTATAATGCCAATAAAATATAAACGTGCACATGTTTAAAGACTCACAACTTGAAACCATCAGTTTTTTACTTTTAAACTCTATATTAGGCATTTAAAAACAAAACAGTTCACTTTTATACATTTTTATTAAAAACAGTGGCATTCTCACACTTTCGGTCTCAAGTCTACTTATTTTTCTGTCACATTTGAGTTCTGCTAAGCTAAATAGTTTTTTCAGAGACACTGTAGCAGGTTTATCTGCAGTTTCTTAAACTTTAATAACAACTTTAGGAGAAATTTCACCAGATTCATCCATTTTGTTCTAAACAAAGTAGCTTTGGTATTAAATTAAGTCTCTCTTGATGCATTTCCGTAAAAATATAACCAGCGAATGGAATTTTAATTTACACTTTCCTTAAATTATTTATTTCTTCATTAAAAGTTTGATCACCACAACTTACACATATGCGTCTAGGAAATAATGAATGTTATGGGATCTTACAACGTTTAATGTCAAGGGCCCTAAAGCCCTATCGATTTAAAAAAGTATGGAAGTAAGCACTCCAACATTTACTTAAGTGACATGGCAGAACCAGGAAAAATGCAAGTCAGAATACGTTGTCGACGGGGATAGATCTCGCTACCTCTGAGTGCAAGTCACACACGTTACCCTAGCGCCATCTCGCTTTAACTAAATAGAACCATAGTGCTCCAAGCCTGAGATATAGGATAAAGATATCCTGAATACAAAAAGATTACATCAGAAAAAGATCTGTGAACAATAAATGCCTGTTCTTTCACAGCACAATCTGTGATATATAGATATTTTTATTTGTAAAAAATGCCTCTATAGTTTTAGTTATTTTTTCCTAACTTACGTATAGTAAATCGAATAAATACTTTATTCCAACTTGATATTTAAATTTCACCGGAATGACATTTTGAGAGTTACTAAACCCAAAATCTTTTTCAATAAAGTCATGAGCATATCAAATAGCAAAGGTTAAAAACGAAACGTCAGTTAATATCAGACTTAGTATTTTAGTTCATATTCTTCCATGAATAAAAGTTTAAATTTTTCAAGAGATTCCTAACCTTAAAAACGATTAATTTTACAAGATCTCTTTTCATTTTATCAATAATTTTGAATAAAATAACATTTTGGGTCACTTGGCTGCTTATACTCCTTACTTTATATCATACATTTTCCCTGGATAGTCTCTCGGACCATCTTCTGAATGATATCATTTTGTATAACTGGTAAACCACAAAAATGTAAATACTGTTAAGACATGTGAGATGTCTGCACGTGTTATGTCCAAAATATTCATTTGTCTTGACTTAGTTTTTGGCATATTTTATCTTTTTTTAAATGTTGTCAAACTCTTTTACACGGCTCTTTAACATGACTCAGAGCAGAAAACGTTATTAAGATTAAAGTCACATTAGCTTAGATGATAGTATCATAATAAGAATAATAACAATATAAATAAATAACCTCCAATAACAAAAGTAATGCAATTACGATAGGTAAAATGTTGATAAAATTTCTAGCCACCAAGAAGACGCCTTAAAGAAACTACGGCAAAACATACACTATATAAACAAAAGCATACCATTATAAGCAAAAGAACAAAAATGAATGCCATGCATTTTGTGTAACAATTTGGATCACTTCTCTGCCAGCTCAATTCCTGTTCTATTTTAAACTACAGTAACGTTTAGTGGTATGCCTGCAAACAACTGATAAACAGGGGAAAGCAAATCCAATGCTACCACCATCCTTTCCTTGACCTTGCCCATATCTACACAACTTTCCAACAGTGCCCAGCTCCGGGCGAGCTGTTGGTCCAGCCTATCATTGTTTCAGTGCGCAGATCACACTGCCTTCGAATTATTATCTCAGCTAACACATCAAGTGAAAGCTCTTGGGTACAATTCTGCCTTTAGCAGAATTTTTATTTGTTGGAGCTCACACTACATGGTACCAAAGGAAACTTGTGATAAGAATTATTCAGAATTCCCCACACATCTAACGGTTACACAATTATTGCTGATGCGAGGAATTTACTGTTCTTGATATTCACTCTAGCAATATGACTTTCTTTAAATTAGAAAAATAAACATTACAGAATCTTAGGCTTACGTAATTATTGACTTTTAATTGAACATGAGCTCAAGTGAGTAAATAGCACATTTTTCGTTAGTTACTTTTGTTTTCTTAGTATTTGTACCATTTTAAAATATTGCTTATTCTGCAACATTTACTTTCACTTTTTAGTTTTTCATTTTTGTTTCATATTTTCAATATATGCGCTTTGAGGGTTAGGGAAGAGATCTAAAGAGGCTCTTATTGATATCAAGTATAATATATAATTGATACAACTAAAGTTAGGTCTTTAATAAATTTATAAATAATTTATTTTATAAAATTATGAGTTTTACACAGTTTATTACTTTTCAGTAAGGTTTAAAGGTTCGAATGTCAATAGTGTTTGTAAAGAATTGAATTCGAGAAATAACGAGTAAAAGTTCAAGAGTTTAAAATGTTTAAATGCTCAATATTTTGAACGCTTAGCATATAACTCAATCTCCATGTTTTGAAAACAGATTTCATAGCATCACGAATATTAATTGTCTATTATAATTATGTTGAAGAAATGTGTGCTAAAGGACTCAAAATGCTGACGAATTAGTTTATGTATTACTTATTGAGGTTGCAGATAGTTATGATCTGTCAAATAAGTATTGTTTATTCATTGATGAGGGTACGTAAGTCTGCTTGTATTATATAACCATTATAACCTGGTATGAAATACTTCCTCTGCAATTCATTTGAAAAATGTTACATTCAAAATTGTAACTAAACACGGAGTGTGGGTATTAGTAATTCTAAGATTTTAGGTGCATTAAACTTACTTGACTGCACCAAGGGAAAAAAGCATTAAATGAACAGAGGATATTAATAATTTTCTAGTTAACTAAACATTTGAAAATTCAGGAACTTCACAGGTTTTGCCTGTCGAATTAAAGCATATTTTTAACGTATTATACGTGCAAATAAATTGCTTCCTAAATCACTGAAAAATAGTTTTGTAAAGATCACTACTAAAAATTGAAAAATAAATAAGTTTTTTTAAAAAAAATATGGAATTGATAAAGAAAGAGTTCAAAAACTTCAGAAAGTTTAATTTGATTACTAGAATGATTACTTTTTCTTACACATCTAATTGAAGACAGAGAAAACATATTCTATCCAAAATTTCAAATCGTCACTGTATTTTTGCGATTTGCTGAACCCGAAAAGGTGTTTTTAAAAACAAAGACCGCGTGCACATGTGTAACATATGCATATATGTTATCTGTATAAATTACTTATAAATACCAAACTTGATAATGAATTCAGAAGCTTCACTATATATATATATATATATATATATATATATATATATCTTCACTTAGAGCTAGCCCTTACATCAAATTCAATCGTTAAATTTTAATATCTCCAGAATTTGTAAGTATTCTTTTTTACCTAAAATACGATCGTTTTAAGAAATAAGAGGCATATCTTGAATTTTCTGTGAATAGCTGGTATCGTTTTTATTTGGAAGGTATTACTGAATAAATAATAGAATTTGTACAGTAACTGGTGAATCAGATGAGATTGACAGAAATTATTACACGAAATATGGAGATCTTGCCATATAAGACAAAATTATTCAAAAAGCTTTAAGTGGTATTAACCATTTACGAAATAGTTGGTGTTTTACCTTGGACTTTTCAATGGTTTTATAATTCTTAAGTTCTGTACCATATCAAAAAGGTATAATGTAATTCAAAGTTCAAGAGGTTGATTTTGTAAATATCATAATGCCCTCCGGGAACACCCCTATAAACAACGTGAATTTTCCTTTACCTACCAGCAGCCTAAGGAAGCTCCGTTGAAGTATGTAGGTCTCTCTCTATATCGCCTCCCATATGTTTACATCAGGATCGTTCTAGTTTGAGACAGATTGTACCAAAAGCCCACAAACCAGAGCCTCATTTGAGACAATGGTTGTACATAGAATATATTATAAAGGAATGTAAAAGTTTGCTTTCACGTAGACCACGAAATTGCCTTATTAAGTATTGACAGCAGCAACACATATCTCCTCCACTTTCGACATCCCATCGCCGTGGTACGCATGTTTATATCGTAAATGAAAGTGGTAGCATTTCTCAAGGTCTATGTCTCTGCCATTCTGGTAAATCATAGCCTACTCTACGTGAAAGTGACGTGCTAAAAACAGGTGTGGTGCATGGACGCTCTCTCCAACAGCAGCGGTCATTGTTCGTCTGTTTGTGGAAAGTTCCTTCCGCAATATTGTCATTTCTACACTTCCTACATTACGGACATGATTGATGTCAGGGCTCAGGCAACATATACTATCACAAAAAATGTCGACTAGCTTCTTATACATGACAAGGAATATATCCAAAATGGTCAAAACCACAAAAATTGTGTTTTCAAAAATTCTGGTTTACCAGTTAAGTAAAAGTAATTCAGGATACAGATAACTTTAGAGGCTATTACCAGAAAACTCATATAGATACATTTATTTTATCAGAAAGTATTTTAAATATATGGCAGTTTAATAAAATTATTAGAACAATTTTTCAACAATCAAAATTAAAAGGTGTAGTTTGGGATGGGGGATTTTGTTTGAAAACTTAGTGTCATATTTTTGGAACATATAAATAACATTGAGGGAAATTATTCATTTCTT
Source organism: Mantis religiosa (assembly GCA_030765055.1). Lineage (NCBI taxonomy): Eukaryota > Metazoa > Arthropoda > Insecta > Mantodea > Mantidae > Mantis > Mantis religiosa. Next base: position 146,051,369 of record CM060953.1, read on the forward strand.
TACACTAACCGTATACAAGCTGAGGTATTGGATTGATAGAGTCGACATGATAAATTCAAAGCCATGGCTTCAATTTGAACCAGGAATCTACTGGTTTCCGTCCACTCGCTCATACCCATTGAGCTACAATGGCCAATTTGCCCTCGCGACACTAAATTCTCCAATTGACTCATATATTTTCCGGTAAACCACTAGGGGCTCCCGTATTCGAGATACACCGTTTGTGTCGACTTACTATCGTAAGTACTTGACTCCAGGCTTTATAATTTAACTCTTATTATTTAAGTTAATTGATGGAAATTAATCATTTCTTTACACTATCCGTCTACAAGATAAGGTATTGGATTGATACAGTCGACATGAAAAATTCAAAGCCACGGCCGGGATTTGAACCAGGATCTACTGGTTTCTAATGTGTATCTCGGATGTAAGAGCCCCTAGTGGTTTACCGGGGAAATATATGAGACAATTGGAGAATTTAATGTCATTATGGTAAACTGGTCATGGTAGCTCAATGGGTAAGAGCGACTGGACTGAAACCAGGAGATCCGTGTTTGAAATCCCGGCCGACGCATTGAATTTTTCATGTCGACTCTATCAATCCAATATAAATGACAACTTAAACACCAAGTGAATCTATTATTTAAGGTTCTCTTCGTTTTCCAGTTGCAGTTTTCCAGTTACAGACATATTGCATATTATCTGGAGTGGATTTACTTGATTTTTTGTAACCCTTTAAAACTGGCATCATAGTAGAGAAAGGTATAAAGAGGGAAGAAAATGAAATGATCCCCATTGACCCTTTAGAACTACTTCATATTGAACGCTATCTAAATTTAGCTGAAGAAATTACAAAATCTGAAACCTCTTCACTTGTCCTGAAACAAATGACACTAGAAATAATACATTTAAGATATCCTGCCAATGAATGGCTACATGTTTACACCAAATAATGTTGGTACTGGTGCTGGTGCAATATGTCTACTCTTTTCTTTCTACAAAAGTTTAAGTTTAAATTCTACAAATTTTGTTGGAGAAATTTGGGCAATTCTTCAGAGCTTAAAAAATCTTCTACATCATTTGAAAAAGTTGTACTATTACCTGACCTTTAAGCACTTATAACATCTTTTATAACACCTGAAAACCTAAATGAAGTTGTAACATCATAAAATATTTAATTAAGTTAAATAAAAGATTAATACTTCAATGGGTACCATCACATTGAGGAATTTATGGTAATGAAACAGCTGACTTTCTAGCCAAAACAGGCAGTAAAATTATGTTAAGCTCATTTGAGCCACTAAGTTATGATTCTATCAAAATAATAATTATATAAACTTATAATAAAAATGAAATACAATTATATATTACAAAACAGAAGGAAAACTATGGGAAATTTTATGTATCAGCACGACTAGAATCAATGCACAACAAAGAAAACTCTTTGTAACAACTTTTAGTCATCTAGCAGGCCATGACTATATCTAATAAACTTTCATTCGGGATTGGTATAGTGATATCTCCTCAGTGTCCTTTATGTTCACTTAAAGAAGATATGGAATGGAAACCACCTAATCTGCAGCCCAACCTTTAGTCAACATACCAACGTAACATCAAAATATTGGAGTGCAACAGAGCTAATGACTTTATTGCCAACTGCTTAACATTAGATATCAACCAACCTTGTTCACAGACGAACATCTTTCTTCTAAGACTCCAGGTCTCAAAATTTGTCCCTTGAAATATGAGTATTGAATTTTTGTATAAAATGCTGTAATTATTCTGACTGTAAGCATGCAGTAAAGAATGTAAAAAGGTATATATGTTTGACAGGGACGTATTTAAGGGGGAGTCCAGGGGGTCCGGACCCCCCAAATGAATTATTATTTCAAAAATTTAATAAATATTTGAAATAAAACTTAGTTTAAAATAAATCGAAAAAGTTTATTGGAGCTTCTCATCTTAACGTCTCTATTCACTGTCAGGCAGACATGAAGTTATTTAAGAGATAAACGAAAAGTTACTTTACAGCAGCTGTAGAACTCGTCAAAATACACAAATAATGTCAATTACAATAATGTATTGCAAAGTTAACCAATTCCGATATATTACATTTTTTTATTTAGAATTCCCAGATATTTACTTAAAGGTATGTAATTTTTAACTTAAGTTTCTATTCCCTTTTTCATTCAAGGAGAACTAATACTTCAAATGCATCAATCAGTGGTTCGCTTTTTAAATATGTGATTACTGCTTATATCACTTTATCCCAGGTATTAGAACAAAAAATGTGCAATGTGCAAAGCCTTTCTACAGACTTTATCCAAAGAAACAAGACAAAAACAAACTTTTCTAAGAATAATTTGTAGAAGATTGGGTGAAGAAAGTCATGTGAATATAATATATTACATGTGTTTTTATTTTTACTAACATGATAAAAGCACATCCCTGAATAATTATTTATTAAAAGCAAATAATTCAACGCAGATTTTTGGACCCCCCCCCCCTCTCCGGAAATTGACTTCTAAACATGTGCCTGCTGTTTGATAATTTAAACAAACAACAGAGAATATCTCAGAAATTGTGAATGCCATAATTAATGTATGCATACTTCAGTGAGCTATATTATGTTTTGTAGTAAGATTTTATCTATTTCTTATGCAAAAGAGATACAGTTATGCAAAAGAATTGCATAATTACATTATGCAAAATGAGGAGAACTTAATGAGCTATTCCCAGAAAATTCATAGATATGGATATTTTTTTTAAAAAAATGTTTTACCTCCAACGTTAAGTCAGATCAGATGACGAATAAAATGGATGATGATGCTTAAATGAGTCCAAGCTCCATAACGTTTTAAGTTATCCAACATCCATTTTCAGGACAAGGGAAACCCCGGAAAGAAATTACCCAGATAACTCACCCTGACCGAGATTCCAACCCGGGACCTCTTGAACTTGAGGCAGTTACGCTGCCACCCACGCTAGAGAGGCAGCCAGTCTGGAGATTGAATCAATTATTCTGTCATCAAAAACAGTTGTGATGTTGCAGATTCCTGGATTTCTTTCCACGAGATTTTCTATGTCGTTTATTTTTTTGCTTGTTTAAAACATTTGGCTGCCTATGTGTCTAATACGGAGTAGTGTATTCAAAATTGTTTCACCACCAAATCGCGCAAAATTTACCTTCTCCATACTTTTTCAGAAGCGAATTTGACATACCTACAGCTGTAGTAGGTTTGCTTATTTCTTACGGTTTGTTAGTTATAAGAAAACTTAAAAATATAAACGCAAAATATTCGCAGAAAAGTAATGATATGCATTTTTTTTAAATAATACAAGCTGCTTAAACATGTCACGTCTTAATTAAGTTTCCGTGCAAAGGATTTCGGCCTGAGGGATTTAATCTAAAAGCTTCAACTCAGATTCTTCGAAAATACTGAATGTAAATAGTATTACAGACATTTCGTTTCTGCATTATCATGTTTGCATATACATAGGCGCGCGCGGATGAAATTTTCTTTCAGTTCAAGGGTAGAGATTTAAACTTATCAGTTGAAGTTCTGGTAGCGAATGTTTGGGTGCTAGGTGACAGAAAATAAAAATGAACATCTCATTGAAGGATAAAATATATTTCAGAGATTGATACCCATGTTGGTTTTGTTCACAGGCCTACCCTAAATATCAGTTCAACTATGGGGTCAAGGACCAGCACACGGGTGATCTGAAGAGCCAGTGGGAGACGCGAGACGGTGACGTGGTTAAGGGTTCCTACAGCCTGGTGGAACCCGACGGTTCCATCCGGACAGTCGACTACACAGCCGACGATCACAACGGTTTCAACGCCGTGGTGAAGCGGACAGGTCCTTCACTACATCCTATCACGAAGCCAGTACTCCAGCATGGTATACACTTCACCAAGCCCGTAGTGTACGCAGTACCGAGACCCTTGCCCGTCGTTAAGCAGCAGCCAGTGTACCCTGTACCTCCAAGCAAGAGTTACTATCCCGTCGCCGCATCACTGGGAAGTCTTAGCTCGTATGAGGGGGCTGGCCGAGTAGCGAACCCAGGACCCATCCTCTTCCCCCAGAACCCTGAGGACAACGAGGAGGAGGCCAAGGAGCGACAGGAAACTTATTACCCTCAGGACGTCGCCTCGTTATACCGTGACTACGGCACGAGATCTGAATATACCTACAAGGATAATGACTACTGAACTTGTCATAACTGTGTGAACTATTTATTGTGAAGTTAGGGACGATGTGTACAGTTGAGTAGCCCGTAATGTTTAAAACACTGCCCTCAATTCATAGTTCCGTTTGGAACTTACCTTGCCACTGTTGATTTAGTGGATTTCTCAGACAAAGAGTGTCTACAGTTTTAAAGGTAGAACGTGTAAATCAGTCACAAGGAAGCACAAACTCTATAGGAAGGAAATTAAATATTGAAACCATGATATTATGCTTCAAGCGAACTTAAAATTCGTAAAGCTTTAAGAACTGACGCTCTTATACTGCTTAAACGTTGCATTACACGTTTATGTACCTTTTTTTATGTTTGGAACATTTTCAAAGCCCACCTGCATGCCAAACTTAATCACCATTTTCATGAGTTCAATATTCTTATATTTTCTTCCAAACACAAATGCTATAGGAAACTTCCACAACGCACTTCAAAATCTGCGTAATAAAATGTCCCTACTGGATCTTTCAAAATTATTTTACAACTTACAGCAAAAATTTTTAAATTAATTGGATTAACATCCTGTAACAATTTATCACTTGTGCCCGAATCTAAAGGATATTGTAGCTATTCATTATATACATTATTATTTTTAAAATGTTCAGTATTGAGTAAAATAATTACAAGTCTAATTTATCATATAGTAATGCACAGTCATACAAAAAATATATATTTACACAGATCAATATGCTTCTTTTCATTTCAGAGAATCTGAAATCTAAATATTTCTGAAAGAATATTAAATGAAAATATGAACATTTTATCTAGATACTGGGGCTTCTATTTAAACTAAAAATTATTTTTAGTACACTGAAGCACATCCTGTTTTTATCGTACCTGTGTTTCCAAAGTTTTCTTGATGTGAAAACAAGTTGGTGGTCCTGTTAGGAAATGGACTATTATTATTAATTGTAAGATATTTTAATGCTATAATTAGGCCTTAAAATGTAAGAAAATAAGGATATTATACTTTCTGCCTATTCCAATTTTTTGAAAAAATGGAGATTAGTATCACGTACTATACAAGCATTTTGTCAAATTGTTTGTTTTTAATAATATAATTGTTAATATTGAAAATTATATATCCTCGCGCTCTATTTATGTCAATTTTTAAAAACCAAATTTTTGAGAGTAACAATGCATTGCTGGGAGACTCAAATTGTCTTTCTTTTTCATACAAAAGAAAATGTCTTTGCTGTGATTGCAGAAACAGTTCCACAAATTCTTAATTATTCTCTCATTAACACAATATTTTTATAAACCATTCATAAATTTCAGAAAGTGGTTCCTTATTTTGGTTTTCTGCAATTGATACTCGACTTTATTAAATATTCAATAAGATAAAGAAAAAACAATTTCAGCACTTGGAATATTTTAAGCACTCAAAAATGTGGAAACTGTTGTTATTTAGAAAATCAGCTTTAAGGGAAGAGAGTATATTTTCATAGCAACTTTAAATTTAAAAAAATGATAAAAAGAGATTTTTTAAAATGTTGGACGTCGACTAGAATCTCAGAGTAGAGTTTTCATCAGTAGATTCGTGTAACACAGAACTCAAGTTTGTAAATTCCATTGTTGGTGGAGTTGCTCAATATTCGGTTGCAATTAACCATGAATTGTCACTTCAGAGTTTGTGTAAATCATATAATAGGTTTCTTTGTATTATACTAGAATGTGTGATAGTATATGAAAGTGAAGAAAGCAATGTATCCAAAGGATTTAACAACTCAAGTTGTATCTTACTGTATTGTATGTACCAAAGACGGGCGGTTTTTAAGTATAAACCTCAGTGCAATATTTTTTCATATGTTTGTATGTATATTTTTTACATTTTAATAAATTCTATAATAAGAAATGTTTATTTTTGTACCTATATTCACATTTTAGACGGCATAGGTCACTTCACAAAATGATAACATTAATGTGATATAATGATAAAAAAAAAAAAAATCCTTACGCATTGGTAGGGGTAGTGATATTTAGCTTTTTGAAATCAGAAATTTAGCATTTTGACTTTTACATTTACCATTTTATAGTATTTATACATTTGCAATTTATAAAATGAGGACAATCCAAATTAAAGAATGTCACAAAATGATCCAATAACTTCAAAAACTACAGAAAAGAATTATATTGCAATGGATACCTGCACATTGTGGAATTGCTGGAAATGAATCAGCTGATTTTCTTGCGAAAAAAGGTGCAAATTTAATTCAGAACAAAAGTAAAAACTTATCCTTTACATCCATAAAAAGATTAATTAAAAGCAAATATAAAAACAAACAAAACCAATCAATATCTAACAAAGCCAAAGATAAAAAGTGGAACATTTTAATTAAAAATCCAGAAATTATTCCAGAAATCCCACGTAAAGCTGCAGTAGCAAATTTTAGATTACTTACGGAACATGCTTATTTGGCCAAAAATTTACTCAGAATAGGAATTTATACAAGTACAAATTGTCCTCTGTGCAACAAAGAAGAGGAAATGGCTGAAGAACAACTTTTAACCTGTTAAGACCTACCTGCCGGACCCACTACACAGAAATATTGGAGAGCCAGAGAGCTAACGGCTTCATTGCCAAAGCCTAGCATTTGAAAACAACAACATTTGCAATTTAGAATTTAATAACATTTTGAAAAAAAGTTTAATTTGAGATACTTCTTTTAAATGATGAATATTAACATTTATATTTGATTTAAACACATTTATGGAGTGTTATTAATGACAGTGAGTTAAAAGTGTATAAAGTGTCAATTTATTTTACATTAATATAGGTTAAAGCAATACAAAGAAATAGAACAAGTTGATACAGACTAAAGCATACTGCATAACACAAAAAGATAAATGCATACTGCTGTAAAACTAGTACAATAAAAAGAAAATGCACAAAATTAGCGTCGCACTTACTGACTTGACCTACGCTTAGAATGAATGGAAATTACTGGTAAACTATGGAAATAGGAACTTTGGCAACTGAGAACTCCAATTGGAATTAACATGAGTTTATCATTTGCTTAAAATTAGGATTGCTATTGGTTTTCAGAGACCAGGATTGAAGCTTCCGTTAACTGGGTTGTGAAGATAGATTTATGAAAGTCATTAGGCGTCATAAGAGGGGTCTCTTGTAAAACAACTGAACTCGCTTACATACTCATATGGGCAATGGTGGAACAATAGGCTAATTTAGCGGGAAGGATTGCTTTCCACGTTGCAGAAGAGCGGACACTTACTTTATATCTTTCTAAACGTGTAAAGGTTCTACAGATTCTTCAGTTAAAGTTTCCAGAAGAAAAAGCATTGGGAAAAAATAATTACTTGGGGGTATCTTTGATTTCACATTTATATCATATTTTGAGTCAATTTCGCACTTCGCTATATCGCATTTGCGAAAAATCACCACCCCTACCCATTAGCAATTCTCAGATATTATTCTCGACAACATTGGATTCAAGACGGATGTCATAAATAGATAAAACAAAAACGAAAGTACCATTTTTAAGTTTTGGCTATTCGACCACAAATCTTTCAAATGAAATAAATAGAAGACATTTATTGAGAAGTAGTGAATGCCTTTTGAAAATCTAATATAACATTTGGTAATAGTTAGATCCGTTTTTTTGAATAAGGTAATAGGGTCAATATTTTGAAAATATTTTGCAAAAGCCCTATTTGTCACGTAAACATGAAAGATTTCACCTTATATTGAAGCCCAGACATTCTTTATCATTTTTAATCCTAGTTAAAACCGAGTTCAGGTCAGGGGTGAGTTACTTGGATAAGGTTTTTTCCGGGGTTTCCCTTATCCTAAGAGACGAATGTTGGGTAACTTTAAAGCCCCATGGACCCCGGGCTCACTTCAGCATCATTTCACCCTTTTCACTCATCCGATATGACTTAACCTTGGAGAACGTAAATTAAAAAAAAAAAAAAAGCGAACAAATCACATTGCAAAGAAAAACGGTGGACCATTTAATTTCAGTGCATAATGTAATCATGAGAACAAAATAACACATTTCTACACTTGTATACTCATATCTTTATGCATCTCACACACATTTTCCACATATGAATTGCTTCTTCCTTACGGCAACCATACAGATTTCGTGGTACCATTTACCATTTTTCTGGGCTAATTTGTGCATCATTTCACTCATTATCCGACATGATTTAACGTTGGTGGCCTTACCTTAACCCGTTGTAAGGGTATTTATTTTTGCCCGTTGGCAGCACTGATTAAGTAAAATATCTTAACACCAAGGAAGAAGACTGTATTTTCTTATTGTACAAGTTTCTGGAGCAATTTCAACGCACATTCTCATTTAGACAACTTAAGAAAACAACAAAATACCAGAAATCCAGCAATTACATACCTCCTTTCTGGAAAAGAAGCTCGATTTCACAGTTTCACTAAAGAAACACAATCGTATTACTGTCTCAGGTAGTTAACTTCTTCACCCACAAAGATCGTTCCAACACTACAATACACTACTGTCCATTTGGGAGCAGATTTTGTAAAACTAATCGGAATCTTCCGCCAGTCAGAACTACCTGCGCTTACTTTAACTATTTAAGGCAGCACAAATAAAATATGCATCTGTTTTGAAGTTAGAAGAATTTTCCGGGGTCAGGATCAGGGGTCTGCTGGAGTTAGAAGATCCAGACGTTTCGTTTTCGTCTGCGATGTACATCAGCAGTGGTGGCGTGGTCTGAGTCTTCTCAACTCCAGCAGACCACTGCTCTTGAGGCCGGAAAATTCTATCTACAAATTAGACTCCGGCCGTGAAAGCTTACGACTATTCAAAATATGGACAATTGATCTCTTTTTATAGATTAATGTAGTATTAAATAAGATAGGTTCTTAATTCTTAAATTTATAGGAACTTTATAAAATAACCAACAATCTTATTAATACTAAACTTAATACCACAGCAACATTAAAATATTAATATTCTCATCTTAAAAATATCTGAGATTTATATAAGAAAATTTCAATCAGATTTGCTCACAGTAAAAATAGAGTATATATTGTGACTGTGGGCTCGTAGAATTAAAAGTCCAATTTGCCGAAATTCTAAATGTTTTTTTTTTTTTTTTTTTTTTTTTTTTTTTGCGTAGAAACATACTACGTAACAGCAGAATTACATCACATATCACAATCTACAACACCAAGGTCGATGACAATAACACACCGTCCAATTTACAACATCAGCTCACGTTACAACAACACCCTCTGCTGTTCTCTACTTACCTCTCCCGCGACTGTTTTACAACTCACAACTGACTCATCACTAGCCATGGCTTCTTTTTATACACCCATTCATGAATTCGAGAGACTTCTCGAGCAAATAAGAAAAACAGCCATTCTCTGTCAATCGAGATATCACTAGAACGTTCCTCATGTGAAACCCTATCTGGGCCGGCAAGTCACTTATCTCAAGGGCTATGTTTATCTGCTTATGCAAGCACTGTCCGCCTGTTATGTTTATGTGCAGGGTCTTTGTGAACTCAAGCCGCGCTTATCTCTCGGCACCGAAATTTCTGTGCTTTTCGCAGAGAAAATATTATATATTTTCAAGGAAACTACAAGGCTTGGAAACCTGGAAGCTATTATGTTCAGAAATTTGCAGAGAAAAATGAGCTAAAGTGTGTTTTCCCTCTACTGTAAAGATTATCAGTTATAGTTTTTTTTCTTTAAACTGATACAGGATTCGCAGTTGAAAATGGCAGGCTCAATATGTTTTTTTTTATTTTTTTTTTAATGTAGATCTCTGGTGTCTTCTATTTAGTCGAATTTCTCAACTCTTGCTTTAATAATCATTATTACGGAAGCTTATACTTGTATCTACTGCATCTAAGGGAGATAAATACTTGCAGAAATTATCTAACTGACAATTTTTGTATGTATAAGAGGGAAAATGTTTAGTGTTTAACGCCCGCTTTTACTACATACGGCACCGCAGGCGGTGACACTGATGATACATGAGATGAAGATGGAGCACCGGTGGAATGAGATGGCGGGGAAACCGGAGGTCCTGGAGAAAACCCGCCCCAGCACCGTGTTGTCCACCACAAATCTCACTTTGCGGCCGCCTGGGATCGAACCCGAACCGCCTTGGTGAGAGCCAAGCGGTCTAACCACTGAGCCACGGCGTGGCCTATAAGAGGGAATTACAATAAATAAGTAGATCACAAGCATAGTCAAATCCTTCAGCAGCAGGTGGCTATGGGATGGGACTAAAATTACATTCCTTTTACGGGTTTGATAGAGACACGAACAACAGGTTTCCTCTTAAGAAAACTAAAGTATTAGAAAACTGAAGCCAATAACGAATATCTGGGAAATGGTTAACACTACAAAATATTTTACGTGAGGTAAATTGTGTGCCTTAATAAATTTTGTGTAGAAATATCTTTCCTATCTCTTACGATTTACCAGTTATGCAAAATTCCTCCAGAACGAAGAGGACTTGAAAGGGTATTTCCAGAAAATTGAATATATAAATTTCGTTAGTAATGAAAATATCTTAAATATAGTACTTCAGAAAAGCCAATAGAGTCATTTTTGTGAAAATATAAATTTTCTACAATTTTTGCGCCTGAAAAATAAACAACCCTTGGGGAAAAAAGGAGCCATTTCTGGAAGTGTATATTTTTGTAAGTCCACATTGTTTCCACGGCCGGTTTACAACGGCGTCACGGATCATGTCTCTTTAGCTTCCCAATGACTAATTCTCTTCATAATTTAGTCTCAATTACTATACATGCACTAATAGCTGAGCGATTATAGATAAGTATGTAGAAGCTAGACCCACAAAGGTTCGAATCTCAGATATAATTTTAATTTTTTTTAATAGTAAAAGTACGATATGTGTATCAAGCACATTGTAATATAACTAAATTATATTGCTAAGGTTTACTTCATTTTATGGCATTTGTACTTACGTATAAAAACTTAAACACACTACTATGCTTTTAAAGTAAATAAAATGCATAAATATTTTATTCCTGTATGTAAAACCAAATAAAAACTGCAAATTAATTTAGTATCGGATGTGTGAAACCTCTGCTTTGTCCTCATTCTACGGTGCATGGATGAGACCAAATGCCCGATGAAATTTTTACAAGCATTATATGCCAGCACCATTGATAACAGATTTTTTTTTTTTTGTTTTTGTTGTAATTTACGTCCTCCCACGTTGTCACATTTCACCAAATAGGTGAAATTATGCTCAAATGAGTCCGGGGTCCATGGAGCTAAGAGTTACCCGACATTCCCCTATCAGGATAAGGGAAAATTCAGGAATAAACCTTATCCAGGTAACATTATTTATCTTCTGGTAGAAAAACAAGGCATTACGACTAAAGTGACTAATGAAAACAAACATACACATGAAGGATTCGAACTCATGTTCCATTTACAGGACACACGCATTTTACCGCTCGGCCACCATGCATATGGCCAAGCTGCTACGTATCTCCCAATCCATCGTATAGCATTGAAATCAAGCCAGATTAGTATTAAACCGTATATTGTGAACGTAGCGTCAACGAATGCTTTCGATGTTTTCCAACTCGAGCTTTGTTTCCGGTAGCTGCTTTTCTTTTTCCTCCCCTCTAAGGCTGAGTAGTTTTAAGGGAAAAGATTTTCTTGGAAATACTCGTGCCGCGTCCTCAGAAGGTACTGAACTTAAATACCAAG